>OZ007597.1:238232968-239432968 GCA_963931845.1 Maratus michaelseni | reverse complement strand
GAATTAAAAATCATCAAGATCTGAATATTTATATAACTAGTTATAGTACGAACGCACCTCGTTTGACGTACAATTTCCAACTTGTTATAATTTCAGAAGACATTTGACAGAGTAACGGTGATCACCGTGGACGACTACCAGAAAGACACCATCTCCGGAAAACGGGTCTGTGGGGGACACCCAACTTTATTTCGTCATTACAAAAATCAATTTATTTTCTTTAAAATGTCGTAAACAAAATACGAAGAGAGTTTTTCAAATGCCTCGTTTCATTTTCCTGAAGAAAAAAAATTCCCTCAAAATACACGTTTATATTCGACCTTGCAGATAAGTATAACCCTTTAAGTACCAAGATAAAAATTATAATTTTTGTTCTTATATGGCAACAGGAAAGAAAAATGCATTATTTAAACTATCTATTCGGGATTTCTGAATTGTTCTTTTAACGTATAATCATAATTTAATTAATATTAAACTATTAAATGTTATCAGTATTTTACACTCTTTATTCAATTCTTACTATTAGCTCAAACCCTCCATATATTTATATATCTTGTTCAAATTTTCAATCGTTAATAACTCTTTATTCATCCATTCAAGTTCAAATACATTTTTTAAAACTTGTACTGGATGACAATTGATGTTAATACAGTTTTTTCAAATATTAATTCATTAATTAAATTGAATTAATTAATTTTAGTTTTATATTTCATTTCTGTTCAAAAGTATAGACTCAATCCATTTCATTTCTGTTCAAAAGTAGAAGACTCACTCCATATTTTAGTGCCCTTCGCCCGCGCGCCGCCTGATCTTCGTTCGTGAACAGCCCCATTATCTTTTTATGCGTGAAGGTTTCGCTATGATACTTCATTGTGAAGTTTGGTAATTTTTGAAAATCATATTTTAAAAACGGCATAATCATTAGATTTGAAATCTATACCAAGAAAAATACAATTTTTCACCTTTCTAACGCAGTTTGTCTAACAATTTTGTGAGAAATACTTTTCGAGCTATTCATTTTTGGTATTTTAGCTATTTATTTTTTATTTAATTTTTAATACATTTCAAAAATTTCTCATGTAAGATATTTAGCAGGATATAAATTTAGGAATAAATACCATCAGTGGCGAAGCGTGTAGATCGCTGGAAAAAAATTTCTTTTTGACCTAAGTAAGAATTGACTTTATATATATATATATATATATATATATATATATATATATATATATATATATATATATATATATATATATATATTACTTGTTTTTTATTTATACTTTCTACTTTTTAGTGTTTAAAAATATTTTGTTGTTAGATTTTCATATCCAGTTGGCATATTTTGGCTAGAGTAGTTGGGCGCATAATGAACTCTCATTCATTGTTTTTGTAACTCGTAAGCAGTTGTAACCATAAAGATTATTTGGCGACTTATGACCCGCTGCCGGCTAATCCCCCCCCCCCAAAAAAAAAAAAAAACCTTAAAATTAATTTATTAAGTTCTAAAAATATTAAGATGTTGCATTGTCATCGGAAACACAACTGCGTCCATATTTTTTTTTATAATTTTAGTCTATCAAGGAGATAGACTAGAATCGATTTTATTAAAAAATCGATTACAAAATTCCATCTTCACATACAAAAACAAAGTTGAGTTAGATAAAAAAAAAAAAAGTGTAAAAACACAACAGAAAATACTTGTCCCTTTTTCAATATCATATCTGTGTGAAATAAGCTTTTCTGCGATGAAAACTATCAAAAATAAAACCACGGCTAAAATCCTTCGGAAAAGATTTTTAAAAGTATGTCAGTACAAAATTAAATTTTATAAAGAAGATTTCAAATGTCAAACACTCAAGCGAAAAATGTCATGTTTTATTGCATTAAATGTTCAATTGCCATAAAAAAAAAAAAAAAAAAAAGATAAGTTTTTAAATTTTTATTTATTTTATTAGACATTAAAATAAACTGCTTTGTTTTATTTGTTTGCAAGTAATGCCTATTTCTTGTATCATTATTAAATAAATCAAATATTACATAAGTAAACCTGCTAAGACGGAATCGCTATTTACCGTCAAATTTTTCCGTTTAATCGGAAATTCCGCTTTGTTGGGTACAATAAATCGATTTTTCGTTTTATACATCCATGAAGTGTGTAGAATATGTGCCTGAAACGATTTTGGATTATTAAATTATTTACGTAGTTAAGGCCATTTGAATGGAATCGAACGCCTGCTGAAAAGCAGTTTGTTTTTCTTTACGCGTTGTTCTCAAAATCATGTTTTACAACACACGGTGCAGCATAGCGTTAGAACTGATTAACTGATTATCAAAAAAAATAGTCAGGTTTGAAAGATAATCCGTTTTCGAGAGCAATATATAAAAAAATTGTATTGCATAATTTTCGTCGGGACCATGATTTTTTGGTTTAAAGCTTGATTTCATTATAGAAGGTTCCGTTTTCACAGGTTTTATCGAATTACTATAATGCAAGTGTACCACGGAGTTTAATTGGGCGTTATAGCGTGCCGTGAAACAAAAAATACACTGATCTAAACATTCGAATAACAATGTCAGATTTAAAAGAAAGTTTCCGTTTAATTTCACTGCGAAGGTTTCACCATTGCAAGAAAACCCGATTTACAGGCATAATAAATTAATTTGCATGCTGGTCTAAATTATACAGGAAAATGCATGTTTTTTGGGGAAAAAGGCTATTTAATTTCACTGCGACGGTTTCATTATTGCAAGAAAACCCAATTTAGAGGAATTATAAATTAATTTCAATACTGATCTAAATATTCACCCAAAATGTCTATTTTGAACAACAAAAAAAATGTTCCAATTTTACTGCGAAGGTTTCACCACTGAAAGAAAACCCGATTTACAGGCATTATAAATTAATTTAAATATTGATCTAAATATCCATAAAAAATGTCTGTTTCGAAAAGGAAAGTTCCGAATCAATTTCACTGCGAACGTTTCACCGTTGTAAGAAAACCTGATTTACAGGCATTGAAATTTAATAAATTTTTGTTTTGTAGGATTCCCTTACATACAGTTTCTGTTTGCATATATTTTACAGTATATCTATTTTTTTACTCATCACTATGTAAGTGAGGCACGGAGTTTTATTGCGCGAGATGAGGCAAAAAAATATTGATAAACAGTGATCTAAACATTCAACTAATGTTTTGAAATAAAGTTTCCGTTTAATTTCACTGCGAAGGTTTCACCATTGCAAGAAAACCCGATTTACAGGCATAATAAATTAATTTGCATGCTGGTCCAAATTATCCAGGAAAAATGTATGTTTTTTGGGGAAAAAGCTATTTAATTTCACTGCGACGGTTTCATTATTGCAAGAAAACCCAATTTAGAGGAATTATAAATTAATTTCAAAACTGATCTAAATATTCACCCAAAATGTCTATTTTGAACAAAAAAAAAAAAATTCCAATTTTACTGCGAATGTTTCACCACTGAAAGAAAACCTGATTTACAGGCATTGCAATTTAATAAATTTTTGATTAGTAGGATTACCTTTACATACAGTTTCTGTTTGCATATATTTTACTGTATATCTATTTTTTTACTCATCACCATGCAAGTGAGGCACGAAGATTAATTGGGTGCTATAGCATGCCGTAAGACAAACAGATGTAAAAACACCGATATAAACATTCAACAAACATTTTGAAATAGAGTTTCCATTTTATTTCAATGCGAAGGTTTCTCCATCGCAAGAAAACTCTTATTTACAGGCATTATAAATTAATTTAAATATTGCTCTAAATATTCATCAAAAATGTCTGTTTTGAAAAGAAAAGTTCCGATTCAATTTCACTGGGCAGGTTTCACCATTGTAAAAAAAAACCCTGATTTATAAGCATTGTAATTTAATAAATTTTTGCAAGTAAATTTTGATTTGTAGGATTCCCTTACATACAGTTTCTGTTTTCATATATTTTACTGTATATCTATTTTTTACTCAATTTTTTTACTGTGTATCAATTTTTTACTCATACATCATGTGTGGGGCACGAAATTTAATTGGGCGTTATAGTGTGCCGAAGACAAAAAAGATGGAAAAACACTGACCTAAACATTCAACTAATGTTTTGAAATAAAGTTGCCATTTAATTTCACTGCGAAGATCTCACCATTGTGAAAAAACCTGATTTACAGCCATTGTAATTTAATAAATTTCTGCAAGTAAATTAATTTTTATTTGAAGGATTCCCTTACATACAGTTTCTGTTTTCATATATTTTACTGTATATCTATTTTTTACTCAATTTTTTTACTGTGTATCAATTTTTTACTCATACATCATGTGTGGGGCACGAAATTTAATTGGGCGTTATAGTGTGCCGAAGACAAAAAAGATGGAAAAACACTGACCTAAACATTCAACTAATGTTTTGAAATAAAGTTTCCATTTAATTTCACTGCGAAGATCTCACCATTGTGAAAAAACCTGATTTACAGGCATTGTAATTTAATAAATTTCTGCAAGTAAATTAATTTTTATTTGAAGGATTCCCTTACATACAGTTTCTGTTTTCATATATTTTACTGTATATCAATTTTTTACTCATACATTATGTGTGGCACGAAATTTAATTGGGCGTTATAGTGTGCCGAAGACAAAAAAGATGGAAAAACACTGACCTAAACATTCAACTAATGTTTTGAAATAAAGTTTCCATTTAATTTCACTGCGAAGATCTCACCATTGTGAAAAAACCTGATTTACAGGCATTGTAATTTAATAAATTTCTGCAAGTAAATTAATTTTTATTTGAAGGATTACCTTACATACAGTTTCTGTTTTCATATATTTTACTGTATATCAATTTTTTACTCATACATTATGTGTGGCACGAAATTTAATTGGGCGTTATAGTGTGCCGAAGACAAAAAAGACGGAAAAACACTGACCTAAACATTCAACTAATGTTTTGAAATAAAGTTTCCATTTAATTTCACTGCGAAGATCTCACCATTGTGAAAAAACCTGATTTACAGGCATTGTAATTTTATAAATTTCTGCAAGTAAATTAATTTTTATTTGTAGGATTCCCTTCCATACAGTTTCTGTTTGCACATATTTTACTGTATATCAATTTTTTACTCATCAACTATGCGTGGCACGAAATTTAAGTGTGCGTTATAGTGTGCCGAAGACAAAAAAAGATGTAAAAACACTGATCTAAACATTCAACTAAAGCAGCAGTTCCCAACCTGGGGTACGTGAAAATTACATTGGTAATAGCGGTAAACACAGAAAATAAAACTGAAAATGACAACTAAAAAATAAAACTCTAAACTTTTCGTTTACAAAGAGAGACTTGTGTAAAAGTAAAATAGACTATTTACATAAAGTGAAGGAAAATGCCTAAACTTAGTAATTCGTTGATCATATGTCGCCATTATCTCCGCCGACTGCAAATAACTTCTTGGGATTTTGCATGCGTCCCTCCTTTTATTTTGTTGTTATTTTCTTTCTAGTAATTCTAGAAATATCTAATGAAAGAAAAAAAATTTATCGGGGCTTCTGATTTTGACGATTTTATTTAAAACCCATTTGAAAGCATTAGCATAAATTCATTAACATGTATTAATGGGTGTAGCTACATTCATTCTTTGTGGGAGCTTAATTTGAAATCTTTAGCTAATATTTAGTGTTTTGAGTTATTTTATATTGGTACTGTGTTGTGGTTCAAAATGAAAATTGGAATTCTGACGAGAACTGCATCTAACATTGGTTAGTTTTTTTTTTCTTTTCTTTTTAAGCATAAGAATATTGCTAATGAACGAAAAATATTTGGAACGGGCTTATGTGGGGTACGCATAAATGAGATGTCTAAGCATGGGGTACGTGAGAGAAAAAAAAAGTTTGGAATCATTGATCTAATGTTTCTAAATAAAGTTTCAGTTTAATTTCACTGCGAAGGTTTGACCCATCGCAAGAAAACTCGATTTACACTCATTATAAATTAATTTAATTTAAATACTGATCAAAATATTCATAAAAAATGTCTGTTTAAGTTCCTATTCAATTTCACTGCGAAAGTTTCCACCATTGCAAGGAAACTCGATTTACAGGCATTATAAATTAAATTAAATATCTAAAATGTCTGTTTTGGGGGGAAAAAAAATCCGATTTACAGATCATTATAATTTAATCAATTTTTTACAAATAAATTATAATTTTGATTTGTAGGATTCCCTCACAAATTTGTTTAATTTCTGTTTGCATATATTTTACTATACACATATATTTTTTACTCATCACTATGTAAGAGTATAGCACGAAGTTTAATTGTTTGTTAGAGCCTGTCGTGAGACAAAGATTCAAAAACAATTATCTAAACATTGAACTAGCAATGTCTGTTTTGAAAGAAAGTTTCCGTTTAATTTCACTGCAAAGGTTTCACCATTGCATGAAAAACCGATTTACATAATAAATTAATTTGAATACCGATCTAAATATTCAGCCAAAATGCATCTTTTGAAAGAAAAGTTCCTATTTACTTCCACTGCGAAAGTTTCACCATTGCTAGAAAACCAGATTTACAGGCATTGTAATTTAATCTATTTTTAGCAAGTAAATTAATTTTGATTTACAGGATTAACTTAAAGACTGTTTCTGTTTTCATATATTTTACTTTATATCGATTTTTTACTCATCACTATGTAAGTGCACCACGATGTTTAATTGAGCATTATAACATGCCATGATATAAAAATAATAATAAACACTGATCTAAACATTCAACTAACAGTGTCTATTTTGAAAGAAAGTTTCCGTCTAATTTTACTGCGAAGGTTTAACCATTGCAAGAAAACCCGATTTACAGGTATTATAAATTAATTTGAATACTGAAAATTCAGCCAAAATGTCGGCTTTGAAAAAAAAAAAAATGCAATTTAATTTGACTGCGAAGGTTTCACCATTGCAAGAAAACCCGATTTACAGGCATTGTAATTTTTTTTAAAGAGTAATTTAATTTTGATTTGCAAGATTCTCTAACATACAGGTTCTGTTTTCAAATATTTCACGGTATATCTATTTTTTACTCATCACTGTGAAAGTATGGCACGAAGTTCAATTGTGCGTTATAGCGCGCTGCAAGCCAAAAAATATTAAAAAACGCTGATCTAAACACTCAACTAATGTTTTGAAAAAAAGTTTGATTTTATTTATTTATTTATTTTTTAAAGTAAATTAATTTTGATTTGAGACTGGTTCTGTTTTCATATATTTTATTGTATATCTATTTTTTACTCAGCACTATGTAAGTGTGGCATGAAGTTTAATTAGCTCGCTGTGAAACAAATATTGATAAACACCGATGTAAACAATCAAATAATGTTTGAAAGAAAAGTTCAAAAAGTTAGCCATCGCAAGAAAACCCTTATTACTGACACAGCAAACTAATTTGATAGACAACAGTCAATTGGCGAAATGATAATTCTGTTATTAGCTCAGGTTTTTAAGAAATTTCACGTTACTGGTTGTATTTACATTTATATCTGCAACATCTTTATTTTTAGGATGTAGGCCCGAATTACAAAAAGGCAGAATAATCTAATTTTTAAATGCATTTGGATAAAAGTAATACAGGCAAACAAATTCGATTAATCTATAAAGTGCGCAGCACTGTTTATATTGTTTCCAGAGAAACAATCCATATTTTACACAAAAATTTAACTTGTATCCATAGAGACATCAACGGCAGTTAAACAATAATCAGCAGTAATACACAAACGCATTTTGTTAACTTTTATACTCCCCCTTTCAGCAATAAATGAAGCTTAGCAACATATTATTGATATTTTATGAAATATTTTAGAGAATGTAAAAAATACACGTCAGGGAAAGAAAGAGATCACAATGCTTGATTTATAAAAATAAATTAATGAAATATACATAACGAAACCAATTACTTTCAAAGAAAATTATTTTATGTTATTTATTTATTTATTTATTTAGGGAGGGGGGCTTATAGAAGAAAAAAAATAATACGAAAAATAAAATATATTGTGTAATAAATATTTATTATATAATCAACATTGACGGAATGGTAATTCTGTTATTAAGTCCGTTTTTTAAAAATTTTGGCTTACTGGTTGTATTTATATTTATTTCAGAAACATTTTTATTTTTATTATGTAGGCCAGAATTACAAAAGGCAGAATAATCTATTTTTAAATGCATTTGGATGAAACTAATATAAGTAACCATAGAAACAAATTCAATTAACCTATAAAGTGGTGCAGAATTGTTTATATTGTTTCCACAGGAACAATCCATATTTTATACAAAAAATGTGACTTGTATCCATAGAGACATGAACGACAGTTAAACAATAATCAGCAGTAGTACACAAACGCATTTTCATACCTTTTATAATTCCTCTTTCGGCAATAAATGAAGCCAAGCAACGTATTATTGAATATTTTATAAAATATTTTAGGGAATGTAAAAAATACATGCCATGGAAAAAAATAGATTACAATACTTGATTTCTAGAAATAAATTAATGGAAAAAAATAATAATTACTTTCAGAGAAAAAAATGTTTGTATGGGGGGGGGGGGGAGGGGGGACTTATATAAATAATAAAATAATACGTAAAATAAAATAAATATAATATATTATAAATATTTATTATATAATAAATATATAACAAAATAAGAGCAGATCCCCCCTCCCCCCTCCCACCAACCTAGATCTTTGGAAAAAAAAAGGTAAGATTTTTTAAGTACTAAGATAACATAAAAAGCTATTTGAGATTGCGACTGAAGTGATTATTGCATGGTTATAATTTCATTGCATATGCATGATAGTTCTATTTTAAAAGTTTTTTTTTTTCATAATATTTTATTACAAATGTAAACCACAATTTTATTTTTTCTTGACCCTTATCATTCACTAACACATCTTACCATAAGAACCGAATATTTTCAATTTCTTAACCGAATGATGATATTAAACAATTAAAGTAAAAATCAATTCAACACCGCAAACAATTTTTATTTATTTATTTATTTTGGAGGGGAGTTATAGGTTTTCTAACAATGGCAGTATGAATAGATCCTTTTCCACCGCCTTCCCCTTTGTGTTGTGCTTATGAACCTGATAATGTTTTTTAAAAGTATTACTACTTAATTTTATCTCTCCCCTCCTGCAAGAACTAGGTATTTTTCGCGGCCGAAGGCTCGGAGACCGCTGACCAGGCCCCTACCTACCGGGATTCGACCCAGTTTGACGGGTTTGAGTGCCTGGAGAGTGGGGCGAAATTCGCCTGATCGCCTCATGGGGCGATTCACAATGACAAGTACCCAGGACGGCTGACCAATAAAGTCCGGATTTTACTGGATTGATCACTCCTAGGTTTTAGTATTCTGAGATCTGTTGCCGCACGCCACATACTCGTCATGATAGTTGGAATGGGGCTGGACAATTTAGTGCCGAAACTTTGGTACTCAACTTAGTTTGAAAAAGGGGGGAGAATTTTGAGGGAAAACAAATAAAACCACTGAAATTTAAATTTTTTTTTTTTTTTTTTTTTTTTGCCAATAGCTAAGTCGTATCAGCAAGGAAAGTTTTAGGGCCGAAGGCTCATATCCATAAAAAAAAAAGCATTTTTCCCCCCTTCCTTTCTTTATTAATGGAACTAACAGTATCTTAATTCTCGTTATTTGTGCCTACAAAACCTTGCGATTTTATCAAATCAAATAAAACCAGAAATTTTATTAGATAACAAAAATAAGAACCACATGGAAGCAGGAAACATTCCGTTATATATATATATATATATATATATATATATATTGCTCAAATTATGTTTATTTTACTTTAAAAAAGCACCGGAATGTTGGGCAACTGTGATACTTTTTACTAACGAACATAACGTCATCTTATTCCTTGTTGCTTGTACTTTTCCTAACGATGATGCTTTTTACGTCACAAATAACTCTCCACAGATTCTAGGAAAATGCGACATTTTTCGAACTACGTCTATTTTCTTTATGTGATCTATTCGGGTCAGCAATCAAGTATCTTGAATGTCGGTGGCTGAGTTAAAATTTGAAACACGATAGGGGCGTACTCTCGGATTTTATCAAACATCTTTCGACGAGGGTGGAGCTACGATTGCCGAAATGTCACGAACGGCACCGATCTGTGGGAGGTTAGAATTCAAATAAAAATCAGGACAGCAGACAGTCAGTTTTGATATTCAAGCTCCCGTATTTCTCGAATATCGTGTTGACCTATAAAAGTTAAATGGTTATCAAATCTTTAGAACATTTGCGGAAAAAAAAAAAAAATGTCTTCAATCTTAGTGATCCGTAAAATCAGTTTCATATACTTTTAAATTTTATTTATTTATTTTTAATACTAGCTGACCCACCCGGCGTTGCCCGAGCCCGTGAAATAAACTTAAATCTCTTAAAAAAAACGAAACTCTGGCCACGGTTTTCGATGGCTTCGGCACCGTATACCGGGCATTCTCGTACGCTCCGGAAAATCTTTTATTTCCCCCTTCCACCGCTAGGGGAGCATTCTGTTCTAAACAAAACTCTTTCCGAACGAACCTCTGAGACAGGTCTCCGCTGACTACGGTACTGTATAGTAGGCGTGCTACAAAATTGAGCTGGTTTCGAGAAGATGGCAACATAATTAGCCGAATAATTGAAATAAGGCACAGTTAGAAAAAATAGTCCTCAGGGAGATGCCGGGGAGAGGGAATGTTCAAGTGTCCTTCAGAAAATGACTAATTAGGGGACCACTATGCATCTTAAAAAATTCGTTAGTTTGGTTAAGCTAGGAACTTAATTGCAAATTTGGCTTAAACTATTATTCGGAAATAGTGGTAACCTCTACTCATAAATTTACTTTAATGTTATAAATGGTAACTATTAAGTTAATTATAATATGCCTGGAATTACTTGTGTTGAAATCGGGAAGATAGTTGCTGAAATATGGAAACGCGGCATAGTTAGAGGGGAAAAAAAACTTGAAGGAGGGGTCAGGGGGGGGGCATGTTCAAGTGCCCTTCAGTAAATGACTAATTAGGAGGACCACTATGCATCTTTAAAGATTGATTCATTTGGTTAAGCTAGAAACTTAATTTGAAATTTGACTTAGACTATTATTCGGAAATATTGATAAGTGGTTTATAGAAATACACCTTGAAGCTATGAATGCTGATTTTTACGATAATTTAGTAAAAATGGAACTGGTTTGGAGAAGTTCGGAACATTATTAGCTGAGATTTCAAATAGCGGTATTCTCAATATAAAACAGCAATTAAACGCTACGGGTGAAGGTAAAAATGTTAAATGTAATAAAAAACTTCAGTTATGATAAAACATACTCTTTGAATCTATATTCATTTTGTACTACAAATACTAATTAAAATCAACATATATGTCCTAAAAACATATACATACCATTTCATAAAATATTTTACTGAAGGTGTTTTAACTCTATATACAAAACTGTATTTCACATATACAACCTAGCGCTTTCGAGCAAATTTTGCTCATCTCCAGGGTTACAAAACAAAACGCAAGTACACAAATGACATTTTTATGTGTTTAAATTAATCTAGTGTAATCACGTCACCAGCATTTACTACAGTTCCCTTACCTGTGATTTATTCTGTTGAGCTGATTTAGATGACCAGATGCTATAATCAATAAGGTTAACAGAGTGAATTAGATCCACCAGATTCGTCCGGGATTGCTCAGTTGGTAGAGTATTGTCAGCTTGAGCCAAAAGATCCCTGGTTCGAATCGTGGCCCGGACTTTTTCACCCAGTTGGGAAAATTGCAACTTATATACAACTTTAGTTTGGATTAATGCAAAAATAAGCGAATAAGAAAAGTATCAGTTTAATTCTTATAAAGTTTCTTATAATAATTGTATGCCATTTATTTTGTAATAGGGGGCCATCTACATATGATTCGCATAATAATTCGCATTTGTTATAAAAGCGCTTCAATAAAAGTGATTATTTTTGAAAACAGGAACAATCTAAAGGCATCTCAATATAACAGATGAAAAATTCATTCGAATCCAAGCGTTTTCTCAAAGTTGTATTAGGAAATCGAATTTTTGAACATTAGATGAGACAAAGAAATCAATGCCAAAATATTTCCAAAATACATAAAAAAAAAAAAAAAAAAAAAAGTTCAGGTTTAGAACTACAAAAAAATATCATCAGTAACATGACAAGATACTCTAAAAGGTCATATTGTTAAACGTGCGTGCTTGGAATGATTTATGGATCGGGAGCAGAAACAGTGCAGCAAGAAAATGGAAAGAAAAAAATAACAGCCATCAGGAGCGACCTTCACACGGTAATGGGAAAACATAACGTTTGACTGATAAGTGCCTACAAGAGAAGGAAGGCAGTACAAAAGAATGGACATTTCCAGCATCCAAAAAATTTAGAAGCAGTATATATCAAAACGATAACATAACAGATATTACTGACGAGCACTACAAAAAACAAACCACGGACACCTCTACAAATTGCCAGATTTAAAACTCCAGAGAATACGCGAGCATGATGGAAAAAAAATGGCTTACGCACAGATACTGATACATTCTATAACATAACCTAGAGACGACTTTAATAATTCAGTGTCTTACGTGATATTTGAAGGATTTTAGGGGGGGGGGGGCAGGGGGAAACGATAATAGCCCACGTTCACTGTTTGTGAGATTTGAGATGACATACAGTGGAACGAAATGGCCAAACTCCGTGACACGGACCGCCGAAATTTCAAATATATATATATACAATGAAAATATAATAAACCAGTGGACCCGTGCGAAGATTTCGCACTGCATTTTAATATTTTTTAGATGCAAGTCTAAATTTATATATATAAAAAAAATAAGGACTAAAAATATCTGCAAACAACATTAGTCCCCAGAATATCGTCTCATTTATCCCATTAAAATTACACTAAAAACTGATCGCTGATAGCTAAGATACTTTAAGATACTTCAAAGTTGTGGTAAAGTGTTCTGCTTATTTACAAGCCTGAAGCAGTCATCAAGCTTTACCAATAACTAAGGTTCCTCCAATAACAATCTAATTTCTTTAATGTCTGACACAACATGTGATGCTCGGGTGATGACGTTGCGATTAATCGCGAGGCTCGGATTAATCGAATGTGACGACACAATATTACGTCACAGGTATAGTTGATTATGCGGGGAAAATAAATGTAAATAAAAAACATATAAACTGGGGACACACTGCTTCATTGTAGTGTCATAATTGCCAAGTCGTCCAATTTTCGCTACCACTAATTCATAATATAAATATTAGTTTTATTTACTAGCAGAAATCTGCGATTATGTAAAGCGAGAATTTATATAAAAAAAAAAAAAAAAGAAAAAAGAAAAAAAAAATAGTAGTCGCAAATCGGGAGACTGGGCAACTATGTAATATACAGGGTGTTTCACAAAGGACCCCTAACTTTAAAAATCAATAACCCGTAAACGGTGATAGATAAAAACATGAAACCAGTGGTATGTTTATTAAAAAAAAATCATAAGAATCTCATACATAAATCTCAAAATTTAGTTAAAAATTGCACCGATAGATGGCGCTGAGAATGGCGTTAAGAATCCTTCTAAAGAGAGTTCAGAAGCATAGAAAGACTAGCCTTTGTAGATTTCGCCATTTTAATCTGACCGCTACCAGCGTATAGTGAAAAATATTCCGAAAGTGACGTATATCGTGGAGGAACGTGTGTTTATTGTGTTGGAGTACCACCGATTAAATCCTACTCGAGGTCCTAACTGAGTCCTACTGCCACAAGGAGAAGTTTTCGACAGCGATTTCAAGTCGCAAAAGGCCCAGATGGGAAAACAATTCGTGAGCTTTTCAAAAAAATTCAACAGACAGGCCGGTGACATACAGAAGAGAGTCACTGACAATTTCATTCTTCGTTTGCGAGATGTCTGTTGTGTAAATGGTGCACATTTTGAATCACTTTTAATGTTATACGCCTATTTATCGCAGTGCCATCTATCGGCGCAATTTTTAACTAATTTTTGACATTTATGTATCAGATTCTTACGATTTTTTTTAATAAACATACCACTGGTTTCATGTTTTTATCTATCACCGTTTCCGGGTTATTAATTTTTAAAGTTAGGGGTCCTTTGTGAAACACCCTGTATACTACTTGCGTATAAACACACACACACACACACACACGAACACATCCGCCGCGCCGATCCGCCAAAATGATCAGCCAATTGGACGATATTTTTCGAATAGTTAATTTTTAAATTTGGCGTGGGGAAAAATGGCAACTATGTGCTAACTCTTCAAAATTTCTATTAAAAACCTAGAGTATTATTTTGTTCGCCTTTTACAGTATACTTTGCTTCACCCAATCCATTCGCCTACAACCAAGATATGTTAATTAAACTTAATATTGCAATGTTCTATTATTAAAGATATAGAGCTAGCAATATCTCAAGCATATTATTAATTAAATTAATAATAAAAATAAGAACTTTATTTACAATATTCACTTACACAATTTAATATATACATTTACACATGTGTTGCATTAAAAATAATTTTAAATGACTTTTCCTTTCTTAATATACATTTAAAAAAGCTACTATTGCCTTATGGATGCAATGTGATTTTGGCAATCTATTACGAAAAAGTTTTGAAAGTCTTACTTATAAATAAATTAAAATAAATATCAAAATTAATAGTAAATCAACAGTAAAATCGCTCGAATCAAATTAACTATTCTCGAAATTCTATAAAATTTTAACAAACTTAGCTTAGTTAACGAAGAGAAACTTTTTCAGCGGTTAGAAACTTTTCCAATCAATGTAGTAATATTTCGAGTAATAACGCTTCGATCAGTTTTTCTACCTTTTCGTATATAATCCTAACCCGTTCGAGAAAAACTAAAATGAATTTTCCGTGTACGGGGCCCATTTTTTTTTCTCCTTTATTTTTAAGATTCTTCAGTAGAGAAACAGCGAAGCAACCGGCGCGATGTGTTTTTGTACAGTTTGTTTCCAAGGCAACAGGAATGTTTTCTCCGGAGAGGTTTTTTTCGATATCTCGATGCAAATATGGCATGTGTGATCGCTCATTCTCGGTAGGTGTCGAAAAGCCATATTCCGGTCCGACATTATTTGCACAGGAGTTGATAGGTAACGCGTGAGGATTAAATATACTGTCATGTCGTGCAGGAATTTGTTTTAAGCACGACACGATAAGATCTCATGTGGCAATTATTCATGACTTGAATAAAGAAAGAGAAATACATCAAATATGACACTATCCAAAACGCATAAAGTGCTTATGAACAGATTTCTCATCTGGTACAAAAATGGGACACGCGTCCGTGGCAGGGCCGAATACTTTATCATTTTTAATTTCAATAACAGTAATATTTCTATTTTATGATTGCTTAAAAGAGAAAAATTTAAAATTATTATAATTTTATGTCATTCAAATGTTAATAATAGATTTAGTTCGTTTATTAAGTTAAAGTTAATTATTACAAGTGTTTGTTTTTAAGTAAGTATTGAAATTTAATCATGTTTTATCTTTTACCTGTTCTAATATACATGTTAGTTTTTTTTTTCAAGGTCATTGAAGATAAAAAGATAAACAATTAAGCAATTTATCTGTTTTTCATACTTATAAAATCTTTCTTATTTATAAATACTAAACATCCTATTGAAGTGGGTTTTCTTTTCCTACATACTCGTACATATTATTACTTACTTTTCCTATGACAAATGTTTTCTAACAGAATTTAAATAGAGAAGCTCTTCATTGCAAGTATCTTGTTTTGTAGTACAGAGGGGACAGTGAAAGTGGCACAATTCTTTTCATGATCAGTATTGCTTTACCACAGTTGGTCTTCCATCCATAGACAAAATAGGGACAAAAGGTTCAATAAAATCATTTTTACTTTAGAATTGTTGAAAAAACAAGAAAAATAGACCACCAGAGGGCGGTGAACGCTTATTCTCAGTAGAGATCCTACATTAGAGAGAGACTGGACCATGAACCTCTATACCTCTATAGAGGTTCATGGATTGGACATTGACGAAATGTCCGCCATGTAAGTTCCAAAGCAGGTGGATCGCAGTAGAACGCAATGTATTTTCATCACCGTCTAACACTTTTTATTGTATTAAAATCATGGAAAATTCGTTTTATATGCCTTCTGAGAGTCATGAAAATACATTCCGTTCTACTGCGTTCCATCTGCTTTGGAACTTACATGGCGGACATTTCGTCAATGTCCAATCTCTCTCTAATGTAGGATCTCTAATTCTCAGAAGATAGAAATATTTGTAATCAAAAACGTAACAGATTACAGTCTGCAAACGCAGTCATAAAATTAGGCGTGAATATAAACATTGAAAAGTGAAGAAAACATTGATTACACTTATATAAGATTTATTTCGCACTACACTAGGGATAATCTAAAAATTAAGACCAATCCTAATCTTTATGTAAAAATTGATTTATCATAGCGTCAATGTCTTGTAACGATTTTTTTTTTTTTTTTTTTTGGACAAATCATGAATCGCAGACATAAAATTAGGCGTGATTTTTAAGATAAACATTGAATGCCTGTAAAAGAGTATTTTTAAAAATATTTTTTTTTTTTACTTTTATAATTCTTTTTTTTTTTTTTGCCATTATAATATGACAGCAGGAACAATCTGTTCAAATAACTCACTCTGATTAATCTTCGAAAGGAGGCACTGGTATATCACGTTTGCTGATGCAATACTATTCGTCATAAAATCACCTGCACTCTCGTAGCAGATGGAAATGTAAAGTTACAGGAAACAAGGAAGCACATATATGCTCCTTTGGATACAGAAAATCATTGTTGGGTTTTAGCCGTCGAAAACTAGTTTTTGACACGACATAGGTTTTAACCGGTTTAAACCGTCAAAAACACTAATATTTCCGTACACTCTCAGAACAAAAGCAAAAAAAAGTACGAAAAATCATGCACCAAGCAGAGATTATGAAACACTTTCGAACACATTTAGAATACTGTAACAAAACTTCACTGTGAACAAAGTAAACTATTCAGAAAACGCATGACACATTTAAAAACCCAATTCCAGCAATTACTACGAATAGTCGAACAAAATATCCGCATTCCTTTGTGCAGCCCTGTATATGGTCTACAGATTTAGATGTGTACTACTCAGTATCAGTACGCTAAAATTGACTTCAGTTAGAAAATACATAGCACAATTAAAAATTCCCTTTCAGAAATTGTCGTCAATAAACGGAAATGTACGCGAGATCTTTTGAGCAATCCTGTATATGATCTAGATATAGAATTTATATACACCAACTAATATGCAAAAAATTAATTACATTTAAAGACGCGAACCACAACTGAAAACGATCTCCCGGCAATTATTGTTCATAAACTGTACTGCAACCAAATTCTTTTGAGTGTCCCTGTAAATAAACGATGCATTCTATGCACATCCAATTCTACTGTAAGAGCCTAAGTCTTATCACTTCAGTGATACGTATCAATTTGAATGTGTTTCAGATAGTGTAACATCATTAAAATGCGCCGCAAACGATTTTCGCCTATAGACCGTAATGTAACGGAATACTTTCGAGTGTCCCGGTAAATGAAATATAATTCATTTTCAATACCAAACATGCCATAGTAAACATCAATAACATAATCAATTTCATGGCAATCCGAGTATATTTACGCAGACGGCAAACAGACAAACCAAATTTATAAACCCTTTTCAGTTATGTTGGAAAATATAATAAATCATAACACCTTGTAATAATATACAGTCAAAGCACCTTATAACGAAATCGAAAGTGCTCCAAAGATTTGCTCGTTATAACGTGCTTTCGTTAAAACGTTATAACAAATTATTTCGTAAAAACGTTATAACAAATTATTTCGTAAAAACGTTATAACAAATTATTTTGTTATACATTAAAAACTCCAGTTATATGAACTATTGTAGTCTGAACGTAATCTGAGTATGCAGAAGTCCAGATAATGGAGACAATCATAAACAAGGGAGATATACAAAGATACTACCTACCATTACACAAAGATATATCTTAAAATTACTTTTCTTTAATAAAAAAAAAGTTAGGCCATATATTTTTTAAGGTTTCGTTTATCTCACGAAACCCTATTCGTCTCACTTCTCTGTCTGTTTGTCTGGCCATCCGTCACAGAGTCCGTTCTCGGAAACTGTATTAGTTAGAGACTTGAAATTTTGCGTACTTACAGCTGAATACCCCCTGTCACAAAATAAATAATAAAATTTTGAATACGGCGTTAATTACCAGATATATTAATTAAAAACACCTTTTTATCTAAACTGATAACACATCTCCTTCGATTTCGGCGGAAAGTTCATGGATGTTGTAAAGTGCTGCGCTTCCAGATTCCAGAAGTCCCTTTTTCGGAAACACCTCGAATAATCTGACTATTGGCACGAACATTTGAATTTCTGGGCGGAAAAAATCGCATTTTCAAAAAACCAAATTTCGAAAAAATCGAACCTGAACTTTTCAAGATATCAATTAAAAATTTTTCATTTTTCTTTCGAAAAAAATCGGTTTTATATTGCAGCTGGTATGAAATCGGAGACTACTGCCTTTTCTCAGCGAGACATCCCGCTTTTCGTCTCCGAACTGTTGAAGGGAGAAACATAAAATAGCTCGCAGATTTTTAAGGCAGGAAGAGATTAAAAGCTCTATTAGTATTATTTTTTAATATTGCATTTATAGATTTGAAAATTATGCATCTATGCATATTTTTTTTACGGTGAACTCAGAAATCTAATTTTCATAAACATCGTATTATTAGAACCAAAGTTATATTTCATCACAAAATGCTTATTTTTGTATAGAAAAAAGAAATAAAACGTTAATAGACAATGGTTTAATTAATAATGCGAATAGGGATTATTAATAAAGAAGGGGAGGGGGGGGGGGGGAACTACTGTTTAGTGTTTTGAAAGGAATATTAAACGAAACCTTTTGTGCGATCATCGATCACACTTATGATGTATGAATTTACTCAATCAACCACCATTTACATGAATGTCTTTATATCCAAGTTCTTCGGCAAGCGCATATGATTTTCTTTGCAAAATACTTCCATTAATAGGGATGTTTTTGAATCTTGCATCTTTAAACCATGAAAATAATACGTTTAAACGATGAGGAAACTGAACCCTTTTTGGAAAATGTATTTTTTTTTTTCTTGATCTATAAATATTGTGCTGAGAGTGCTACTTGAAATCCAAAATGTTTTAGCTGCCTCGCTTTTTTTAACATTATTCTCGACGCTTTTATAATTTCAACTCTCTCTTCTAAATTCAAACATTTCCTTTTCCCAGACATAGATTGTGTACAAAGAGTTTTAAAAATCAACTTGTGAAAATTTCCAAGAAAAGCAAATGTCAATGAAATCAGTCATCTAATAAAAAATAACATATAACCCAGTTCAGCTAAGGTGTCGTCACTCTGTCTTAAAACACTGCCCCTCCTCAAAATCTCTCTTTGAAGTATTAAAAATATGTGATTGGCCGTACAGGAAAAGATTGGAGATTATGTCATGGGGAAAAACTGGTATTTAAGAAATAAAATTCTATTTCCCGCGTGTTAAGTAAAAAAAAGGGTGAAAAATTCGTTATATCGTTTTTATTTCACATTTCATGCTCTAATTGTTTTCGTTATAATCGTGCTTCTCGCTATAAATATTTCGTTATAGCGTTCCGAATTCAGTATTCTTTAACATGCAGACCAACTAAATGGTTATGAGCATTTCGTTATATCGTGCTTTTCGTTATATCGTAATTCGTTATAAAGTGCTTCAACTGTATTTCTTTTAAATGCTAAAAGATGTAAATTAACAGCATAATATTCAGTAAAAATAACTTTTATTAGATTGTTGACATGTTTCGGCTCACTCCGAGCCATTTTCAAAAACAAACGAGAATATTCTATAGTTGTACGGTGTTTGAAGTTATTATTTGAAACACTATCATTTAATTTTCATGTACTTTTTAAAATTAAGCACGTAATTTTTTACTTTTACTTGGTTGTTTATTAATACCATATGTAACGATGCAGCATCATTTAACTTACTGAAATTGTGGCTAAAGTTACTCCATGGTTACAAACAGGAAATAAACAACCAAGTAAAAATAAAAAATAACGTTCGTAATTTTAAAAAGTACCTCTTAATGTTTATCCACCTGTTATATGATTAACACGAAAACCCAATCAGCACCAACTTATGTTAACGTCTAACTAAATATGAAGTGTGATAAAAACCCATGCATTAGTTCTTGACAAAGAGTTATTGCAGAAATTGTGAAAAATGCAGCATAGCAGCGCCACCTGTTGAACGATTCACACCAAAAACGAATCAACACTAATTTATATCAAGGTACAGTTTTATTAAATTCCGTGCATTTGTTCTTACTATCGCTAAATTCGTGTAAATCCTGAAAAATGCAGCAAAGCAGCGCCACCTGTTGGGAGATTTACACCAAAACTTATTAAGCAACTACTTATGTCAATGCCTAACTGAATCTGAAGTTTGATGAAAATCCGTGCATTAGTTCTTAAGATAAAGCTATCGTAAAAATCGTGAAAAATGCCGCATAGCAGCGCCACCTGTTGGACGACTTACACTAAAATTAATCAGCACCCATTTATATCAAGGTCTAACTGAATCTAAAGTTTTATTAAATTCCGTGCATTACTTCTCGAGCGCCCACAAAATTTTTGCCACATACAGACATATATTTTCCAAAAACAGTCAAATCGTGTTCAGAACCTTCTAAAACGTATAAATCCGTCAAAAACCGGAAGTCAAAAAATTTTACGAATCCATACTTTCTTCTTGTAAAGATAGAAGAACGCAAAAATATATGAACGAATTTTATTAATCAAGACTTTTATCCAATAAATCGCAAAATCACAATTCTTCAATCACCACCATACCACTAAATTTTCCCACGAACATTAAGGAGAAGCTAAATGGGTACGTGTTAACATCTCCGCCATAATAATTAATCTCACTTTCTCCACCCATATACAAGTTTCCGAAACAAATACACATCTGTTGCCATTCCGAACATTAAAAAAAAAAAAAAAAAAACGTGTTTTGGTGGCGAGAAAGAAAAAAGAACAATGTTTTAATCAAAATAAATTTCCCAATAATTGAACACGTCGTTCAAATTACTTTAAAAAAGAAATGTGGATACTTCACTTCATCTCCCCCTCCTCTTCGATCAAAATTAAATTTAATATTATTATCTGGATTGTACGATGAGATTCGAATTATTTGAGCGAGATAATTTTCGTCAGATACTGACTTAAAAATTAATTATATGGTTATTTTAATTTTGGGGGCACTTATCTTTTTTCCAAATATAACTGCAAATAACATTTAGACTAAATATTGAAAGAAAAAAAAAATATTTGTTTTGTTCTTTTTTTGCTACAACTAGGGGGCTCTGCCGGAACCTCCAAGATGGGGCTGTTTTTTTTTTTTTTTAACTAAACACACCGCAAAATATTAATTCGAAAATAAATTCATAAATAATATCACATTGTAAACAATTCGTACAAATGAACAAAGTATGTGGAAATTTTCCAGCAACTCAAATGTCGTTGGTGATGTCACGCATGTGAATCTCCCTTGGAATCAGGCCCTGTAAAAAAAAAAAAAAAAAAAAAAAAAAAAAAAGCACACAACGCCATCTCGGAGGCCCCCGACTCGGCCCCCTACGAGCTACGCTCACCAACCTCCGTCCAGACCCCGCAAGCTCTAAAAGCAGGCTATTTTGCGAATTTGTAAAAATATTACCCCAATACGGAAGATTGAATGATATTATCGCGACCAAAGGCGATCTACTGTAATAGGGTCATCATTTCCCTTTGAGAGGGATCTCTCAGATCCCAAGGTCGCAGCCGCAAGTCTCGCGACAGCTGACGGATGTTTTCAGGATTGATTAAGTAAGATTAATAACACATTTTAAAATCAGCTTGTATAAAATAGTTAACGTAAAAAGTGTGTCTGAATCCCGGACTTTTAAAGAAAAAAATTTTTAGGCGCTATAAGAAAATAGTTTTAAATGACATTTTAAATATATCGTTTGAAACATGACGTAATTTTCACCATTAAATGTTTTTCGCACGTAATAATTTATTATTTTAAAGTTTTCCTTTCTTTCTTTAATATACACGTGAAAATATCATTTTCAATTGAAAAGTGTTTGGAAAATATAATTTGGACTTTTTGAAATGGGAAAATTGCACGTTTTTCAATTTAACTTGCATCTGATAGAGTGTAAAAATACGAACATTTTGATACCATTTTTACATATATTTGAAACTTTTATAATTCATTAAATCAACTTATAAAACCCAGTTTTTGTCGTGGCGAGAAAAAGCCGCGTCACGTGATAAAAGCTGTTCTGACGTCACTACACATGTAAACAAACCCTCTCTGTATTTCTCCCTGTTATTTCCTATGGGGATGGCTTGCTTTACGCTTTTTTCTTTTCTTAAAAATGATTAGTATAACAAATTAAAAGTATTGTAAATTGCTGTGATAAATAAATAATATTGTGAATTCCAGGTGAGGTTTTTATTCCATCGCGTTTCTCAGAATTTTCATTTCCAGATCTCGATGTAGAAATAAAGTATCGGTACAAGTTAATACCCGTACTACAATATTGTATTTTATAGAATAATGTATACTTTTATTTACTTATTTTTTGTATTAATATTGCACAATATAAAATAAACTGATACAAATAGAATTTATTTTATTAGGGAGGGTGGAATTAACTCATAAAAAGGTTTTTGTATTGATATTTTATACTTGAATTAAGAATTTAACTTGGTTTCACTATATGTTTTATCTCTTCAATTGTTAAATAAACTGTTTTGAATCTTTGAAAACAGTTAAACTTATTAGAAAGAGCGAAATGTGCTGAGGTAGCTTTAAGACAGCCTTACAGAATTTTTATATAAATATACACGGAAAAAGTTTAATAATTTTTCAAAAAATGTTTCCATGTGTCTATCCAGACTTTTCTCACAGGCAGGGTCCTGTTTTTGTGAAATTGGGAGTTGAAAGAACTGTTATATTCAGGTTCTTGTTTATAAATTTTTGACAAGATCTTTTATATATGTAAAAGCTACATAAATAGATTCTTTGATAACTTCAGTTGTTTTATGTCAGGTCAGATTTTAATTTTAAATAATTAAATTTGTAAAAGGTTTAGTTTGGAGATGGAAAAAAATTGTGAAAGGCCTATTTTTATGACAAAGAATTTTGTGAAGGGCCTGTTTTAAGGTGGAATGTTTTATGAAGGATCCTGTTTTAATATGAAAAATTCTGTGAAAGGTCCTTTAAAGGACCCAATTTATTCATAAACAGGTCCCTGGACTATGCACAGGCAAAAAAATCAAGTAATTATTTTAAATACTGTCAGTTTTGTGAAATTTTCAGAATGTGGGATTGAAGGTTTTATGCTTTATAGAACTTTGCAGATTACAGATGATGTTTAGTTTATAAATTATCTTTTTTATTTTTGTTATAAATTAACAATATTTTTACGGAAAGTAAAAGAGAACTATTATGCAGAAATATTATAATTCTAAAGGTATTTGAAGTAATGTTATGTATATTTAAGTTTTATTGTTGTTCTTAACATTTTAAACATTAAAAGAATTGTGGTATGTTGGAATTTTGGTTCATGATCTATAAATATTTTCTTTATTCTTTGGTTCTATGTTACATTTTTGTTACTAAATTAATACATAATCCCTACCTTCCAAATAATTAAAAAAAGTAATCATACAAATTCATGCTTTACCTGCGAATTGAAGTAAAAAAACATTGTGATATTATAGCATAATATCTCTTAACATAATGCCCTTCTCTTATAATATTAATGCATTGTTCAAACAAAGAATGAACCTTGAATGATAATATATGTTTATTTCTTTATATGTCACTATAAAAAGTTTACGTGTAATGATATGGCTGTTTGCAAAAGTGAAAAGAATGGGCTCTACTTTAACAACATATTCAAATTCTTAGCACATCTTAAAAAAAGCTCTGTACAATATAATGCTTATTTTCAAAATTAAGATACTGCTTTCTTTAACAAGATATTTAAATATTTTCATTATTTTTATTTTTTACGAAAGTTAGAGCATTGAGGCAAAGATTGATATAATTTTTTTAGAACCTGATTAATCTAAAATAGGACATTCTGAGAAACTATATTTCAAACAAACAAAAAGTACTGCATCCATCCAAAAATTATACATAAGCAAATAAGAATAAAACAGTAATTAAATTATTTTTACACTTTTTTATTTAACTCAACTTGGTTTTTGTATATGAGGATGGAATCTTGTTATCGGTTGTTTACTCACTTTCTGATAAATTAAGAAATATAAAAAATATGTGCAAAATTGTGTGTTTCGGATGACAGTGCAACATTTTAATATTTTTAGAACTTAATTATAAATTAATACATTAATTTTGACGCGTTTTTTCGTTAGCCCGCCACGGTTGATAAATCGAAAAATATTCTTTGTGGTTACAATTGCATGCGACTTACAACAACAGTGGATTTATTATGCATTAAACCACGGTCGCCAGAAAAAGGCTAAATGGGTGTGAAGCTGCAACTATTTTACATACTAAAAAGTAGAAAATAATAAATAAAAACTATAGAGTGTAATATATATATATTTTTTAAAAATACGTTTTAATAAATTAAAAGTTTCATATTAATTGAATTATGATTATACGTTGAGAAATCAATTTAGAAATCCTAAAAATATAGTTTAAATAATTCTTTTATTTTATTTTTTTCTTTCCTCTTTCTATACCTTAAAACAGAAATAAAGCAACCATTATACATTTATTTTAATGAATTTACTAGCTCGCATTTTCTACCAAACGTAAAAAAAAACAAAACGTGGTGAATTTTTTATGATCGGGTTCGGTGGCCACGCAGAATTATAGTATTATATTGAACATTTTTTGAAAAAATCATGAATTACAATCATAAAATGAGAAAAAAGACAATAGTGATAAATTTACTCACATATGTTGCAGTAATTGTTTTTCTGATCGGTGAATACACAATTATTATTGTCAGTAGTTAATTTTTATTCAATAAATCAGTATTAAATAAAGATTTTTTTTTTTGTTTTTGTTTCCTGCATTATTGCTCAAAATTTCGTTTTCTCATAATTAATTTGAGTACATTTTTATCCTCAATATAACCTGCATAACACGAAATTATATTCATATCAAAACGAATTATTAAGCATTAAAATGAATTAAGAAAATAATGCTTTTCAAGAACTATATAAATGCGATTTTACTTATATATTTTTTTTGTAATAAAACTATCATTCTTTTTTCGTTTAAATAAATAAGAGTAAGTAAGAGATAGCTTTAGTTTCCTGTATTTTTACCCACATGAAATGCAGTTTTTCTGCCCTAAAAGTAAATAATAATAAAAAAAAAATTCCGAAAGCCATAATTTTGTATTTTTTGAATCCGACCAACTTCATCACTTTTCTAAATGAAAATTAATGCAAATGTATAAATAAATAGTGCATTATATTTAGATATGTTGAAATAATCTTTTGACTTTAACTTTTGTTTTTGTTTTTGCGTAAATGCGTCTTTAAAAGACGTTTATAATAAGTAGAAAGTAATGCAAAACAGCATGCATGCATTCGACTCAAAAGCAGAATCCGCGTTTCATGTGTAGTGACGTCAAACCAATCCCGTCGCGTTTTCGGATCACGTGGTTTTGTTTTGCTTTTAGCGAAGTTTAAAACTCCAATAACTAGTTATTTAAAATTATTTTTGCGTTTCCGAGTTAAGATTTGAGGAATGTAAAGTCATATTCATCAATTAAACATAAAAGAAGGCATAATCTAGAATGAGTGCAACTTCCCCATTTTGCAACAGTAGATAAAAACAACTATTTCAAACTATGAATTAAATCTCTATAAAAATAATGAAATTTCGAATAAAAAATTGAAAAAAAAAAACTTGCATTTAAAAAAGGAGCGGACACTGCACACCACAATCTTATAAGTATATCCCTGCAAAAGATGGTTAAATCTCTATGCATAGTTTTGATCCTATAAAACTTATGTAACTGAAATATCTTGATCGATTTCAACATTAAACAGTGCTTAAAATATTTTTTCGATATAAAAACTATCTGCTTCAATGTGTTTTTCATACGTTTCTCTATAAAATTAGCAGTTTTGGGGTTTTATATACAGTAGTTTTTGCGAGATAAGCTAAGAAAGTAAAAAGGTCACACTAAATTTAATTACGGCAGCAGGGCAGCAGCAGTTGCAACGTTCGTTACCTTTTTTTAGAATAGGGAGAAAATATATGAATGGTAATTTTTATAGTGATAGAAAATATAGAAACGATCTCCCAATGTTTGGACGATTTGTTATAATAGTTATTCTTCTTGATTTTCCTTTTAACATGGAAATGCGCTACAAAAACTACTGTCTAAAGGGTAAATTTTTTTTTCTTTTTTTTTTTTTTTTTTTTTTTTAACTAGGGGGCTCTGCCCCCTGCTCGCTACGCTCACCAACCCCTGTTCTGATTTCACAGCCTCTTAAAACCTGGTAATGTATCCGGTTTTAAAAAGATGATGATGATGATGATATCACGAACGGCGACTTTCTTCTGTAATCAGGTTATAATGCTTTTTCATTTAACTGGTTATAATGCTTTTTCATTTAATTCACCCTTTTTTATTTTTAATATTCATGTGTAAACACAATTTTTATGACGTAATTTTCTTTATTTCCTGCTTTCAACACGTGATCATTTAATTATTATTTTAAACTTTCATTATTGTTTTTAATAGTCTCGTGCAAATACATTTTTTTATTTGAGATAAAAGATAATTCTTTGCGCTTATTTAGAAATTGGCAACAATATAAAAAAATGACTTTTTCAATAAGATTTTTTACTCGATTTTTAAGGATTTTTTGAGTTTTTATTGTCCGACCGTGATAATTTTTTTAATTTCTGAAAGCTTGTTATATTTCGCGTCTGGTGGTATGATTTTCGAATCCGTAGGATGGCTAGGAAAAAAGTAATCGCTCCTCAAAAAAGTCCGTAGTAAAAAAGCGATGAGAATAACCCGGAATATCTACGCAGAATTTGATTGGTCCATTTCGTTTTTGGCTCAGTTCCAGATTACTTTTTTTTTTAATATAGTAGGATAATCATGGAAAAAGTTAAAAATAGTTGCAATTTTTTACAATTAAAAATAGTAACTGGAAATGCAATCACAGCCATTGATACTGAACCCCGCTGTCTCATTAATTTGATAATAGCAGCTCTCAAACATTCAACATTTTCAATCTTCTAAGACTAAGATAAAAATGTTGATTCCGTGATACACTAATCAATAAATAGTTTGAACGACTCATTATTCTTATAAATACTTTATTAATTATTAATAAATCCTGTTAGTTCAATTTATTTGAAAATTACTACTTGATTCATAATTCTTGAATAGCTACGCAACTACCTCCTCCATCATAATTCTTCGAAAGCGGCAACAGTAAATAACATAGAAACAGAAAATGGCACATCCCCCTACCAAAAAAGAAAAAAAAAAGGATTTCAGCCTTTCTCCTAAAAATAATTATAGCAGCATCTTTTCGAGAACTGAAAACTTTTGCGGGTCCGAAACACAAAGACTGGTGTACAGCGAACATATCTCGAAAGCGAGGGGTGGGAGATGTTTCCGACAAATTTTAATTTAAAAGATATAATTACCAGGTTAAAAAGGCAACGCTCAGTAATTTGCATGTATCTTCATTACGCTAAAAAATATATATCTGGGAACTTTAGGGTGCAGATGACGATTATTTAACAAAAATCCCAACAAGGAGTGGAAATAACGAGGACCATTCATCACGAAAAATGAAACGAACAAACCCCTGTGTAAAAATTTACATTTGACAATGATGTGTTTTTCCAGATGATTAAAAAGCTCGGAATATGACCTAGGGACCGGTTCACCTTATGAGGTTCCGGCGATGAAGTCGCTGGGTTATTCGGCGGTTCATCAAATGTCTACGGGGAGGTCCCCTCTGAGTTATGGAATCCTCGACGTATCGCAACGATCTCTGTCGTCGCTCACTTGGGTAATGGGTTGGAGGGGTCCGCAGGTGGCGGTTCTCCGACCGGCCGAAGCACATACGGAGAGACAAATCCGGTCGTGCGCGTTAAAAGTCCCTCAGAACTTGGGTTCGGTGGTCGAAAACGCGCCGGGCGCTCCTCAGGTGCCTGGCGGCGCAGCCTAGTTTTACCAGATGATTACAGATTTTAAAACTTTTCTTAAATCCAAAACAGTTACTTTCCTACACATTTCTGAATTCATTTTTGATCGAAAACGCATGAAATGGGCCACGTGTTCTTATTCAAAAGCTATGCAATCGACAGACGTTTCCCTTTTTTTGGTTTGTTCGTAATTATATAAATACGTAGCACCTTATAGTAGTCGTCTGGTCCCTCTGTCTGTCCGCGTATACGGCGCAAAAACTACCCAACCAAATGGTTTGAAATTTAATATATATAGAATCGTTGCAGAAGTTTGTCTAGTCATTTCAAATTTTATGAAAATTGATTCAAAACTTAAAAAGTTATTAATGAAAGTTTTCTTCGTTCTAATTAAATACTATCATACGTAATTAATTCAATGATATCCCATGATAGGTAATGATTCTTGGTTGCTATGGTGATTACGTCCTATTTCAGATGGAGTCCTATTATTTCCGTATTACTGAATTTAAAAACCGAATTTGTATACGAAAATTGTTTAACGATATCAATCCTATAATCTACTAACAGTTTTCTGGATATAGATGTTTCCTGAGAAATAGATATTAAATGGAAAAGTAATCTAAATATGGACTTCAAGTTGTGAAATTTGAATTTTCAGTAAATGTCAACAAAAGATAAAATGTTGCCAACTTAAAATGCACTTATTTTATTACTGAAATGAGTCGCATCATAATAACAGACGATATAATTCATTTCACTGAAATAAAAACGATGATTTTTTTTTTCTTCTAACCTTGTCTTGTACTGGATATTTACGCATAGTATAAGTTTAAAATAACAGAATAGTAATTAATTGTTTGTATAAAAGTGTACTGAAACTTATTTTCACAAAATAAAATTAATATCTATAATATGGAAATCTGCACATAAAATACATCTTGTATTCATGCCAGGGATCTGTTTAGGAAAAAATTGGGTCCTTTAAAGGACCCTTCACAATTTTTTTTTATTTCAAAACAGGACCCTTCACAAAACTATTTTCCCTAAAACAGGACCCTTCACAAAAATATTTTTTCTAAAACAGGACCCTTCACAAAATTCTATATCTCAAAAATAGGTTTTTTACAAAATTTTTTCATCTTTAAACTGAACATTTCACAAATTAATCATTTAAAAGTAAAATCTGACTTGTCACTTTTACAAATATAAAGAAAATATATGTATTTTATATCCCTATATCTTCTTAAAAATGTATAAACAAGAACCTGAATATAACGATCATTTCAAATTCACAAAATTATGACTAGATTTTTCACAAATATAAAAAGCTGTTCACAATTTCACAAAAACAGGACCCTGGGAAAAAAGTCTGGACAGACCCCTGCATGCAGTTTTGCATAAGAGTGCAATAGCTATCGCACAGAGATCTGTATATTTATAAAACTAGTTTTAGCACGAACGCACCTCATTTGTCAAATTTGACGTGCAATTTCGGAACAGATGTGTTACTATCACGCTAAAATGTAAACAAAAGATTGGCGACTGTTTGGTTGGCGCGATTTCCAAGACTGCGCCAAACGAATAACTTAATACAATGGCTAGGTTGCCATTAAAGGAAAAAATCCCCTAAATTTGGCGACTTTTTTCTTTTTTTTAACCGATTAATTTTTTTTTTTTTTTTTTAGCGTGAGTGTAAAGCATCTAAGCCGCAATTTCCAACTTGTTTATTATATAGTAGATTGATGATCATAATTATTGAGTTTATTTGAAAATGTCCATATGAGCCTCTTCCACATTTTTTTTTTCTACTGCAACGCCACTGAAAATGAGACGACAATAATAAATAACACAGAAAATGGCTCATCCCTAGAAAAAGGAACAAAAAGGATTATATAATCTTCCCTTAAAAATAATTAAAGAAGCATCTTTTCGAGCACAGCTCTGGAGACGCATTTGCAGGTCCGAAACACAGACATGGTGTACAGCGAACATGTCTCGAAAGCGACATCTCGGGGGTAGGGGGAATGTTTCCGACCATTCTTAATTTAAAAGATATAATTAGTGGAGTAAAAGAATAATCCGCATGCATCTTCATTACGCTAAAAATTCCCTGGGAATTTAAGTGCAGCGGACGATCATTTAGCAAAATACCCAAGCAGGAGGGAGATAACGAGAACCATTCATCATGGAAAATGAAACGAACATATAACCCCCTGTTTAAAAATTTACATTTAGGTGTTTTTTCCAGATGATTAAATATTTTAAAAAATGACATTTGGCAGCGAGTGGTTTTGAGAAGAGTTTCTACGTTCTCCCTCTTACTTTCCTTTATGTTCCTACGAAGAAAAAAAAACAGGAACGAAAAATCATGCGTCAAGTATAGATTTTGAAACACTCTCCAATACATCTAGAAAACTGTACGGCGATTCCACCGTTACGTGTGTGACTTTTAGAGAGTTTTTTTTTTTTTTTTTAATGCAAATTGAGACAAATTTGGAAAGTGGAATTATTTAGATAACGTTATACTTTTTTTTTATTGCTATTACAGGACACATACAGAATCATTTTTGTACTGACACCTTTAGTCTAAAAAAAAATATATATATTTTTTAAATAGTAAAGTTGTTGTTACGTGCGTGACTCAGAAAAATGACACACGTAACAACGACTTTACTATTTTTAAGGCAAACACGAAATCAAAGAAAATCGAGCATTCGATGCTGATTTTCCTTGATTTCGTGTTTGCCCCAGGTTTGGTGGCTCACGGAAAATATTCCATCTTGTGCTACGTTTGTAGCCTTGCCAACATGTTATAGTGAGAAAGTTCCAGGCTGAGTATCGTTCCCAAGTGGTTCAGTCGGTATAACGTCAATGCGCTATACTGATGACCCGGGTTCGAGTCCCGGCTTGGGGACTCGCAATTAATATTTGATCACAATCCCTAAATATCTCATTTATATTCAAGTCAATTCTCAGTATAATACTTTGAAAAGCTTGTTACACTATTAAGATGATTTATTTTAATATAATCATCTAGGAAACAAGGTTTTGGGAAAAAATTTCGAATGGGACTAATAATTTGGCCAATATTGTATATGTATTTTGAATATAAACTTTTTATTGACTTGGGAGAAAAAAAAATAAAGATTAGCAGCTTTACATATACTGAAAGAGGGATATTATGTGAGGGAGGTTCTGTTCCCCTCAACCCACCGTTATCTCAAAATTTGACAATAGTAGCTCGCTACAATTTTTAGTGCATTAAATATACCTAAAATAAATAAAATATTGATTTTTTTGATCATGGCATCAATAATTAGTTTAAACAATTAATTGTTCTCATCAATACTTTATTAATTAGATACCCAAATGCATGCTTTCTATCTGAAACTGATTTCTGTTTGACTAGCTGATTGGGCGGGCAATGATCCAATGATTTTTCATCAATATGTCTCGCACAATGCTTACACGTAAAATGCCCATTACTTCACGGACTTTTCCCGTTTTTTTTCTAAGACGACGCGGCGGACGGCACTCTTTTATCCCCCGAGAATAACACCGCTGAAAGGGGTTGTTGGGCGAGGGAACTTTTATCTCTCCACCCGCCACCTCCCCTTCATTCCTCGGTCCATTGATCGATATCAAAAATCGATTTCAACAGTCATCAGTTCTCCATTTGTTGTTCTTTGGAGCAGTGCACAGCTGCTTACGGATTACAATGCGAACACAATGGCAAGCAAGAAACATTCAGCTGGACGACCGTCGCAGTCTCATTAACCTACAGCTGGTTTAAAAAGTTCAGACAAAATATTAGGCTATTTCTTTTATAAGTGAAGTAATTTTATTGCTTTCTAATGATCAAGTCTTTTATATAGATTTCCTTTTTTTAAAACAGGCATCATTTTCGGGATATTTTACAAGAATTAAATATATATTTTAATATACAGGGTGTCCATAAGACGAAATGACCTGATTTTAAACACTTATACAACCAAGTACAGGGTGTTCCACGGAGGACTTTTAAAATAAATAACTCTGAAACGGTGATAAATAGAAGCATGAAACCAGTGGTATGTTTATTTAAAAAAAACCCGTAAAAATCTGACACAGAAATCTCAAAATTTTATTAACAAATTGCACCGATAGATGGCGCTGCAGGTGGCATAACCATAAGTAGGCTGCATTACATCAAAAGTGATTCAAAATGTGCACCTTTCACACATATCACAAACGAAGAATGAAATTGCCAGTGATTCTCTGTAGTATGTCACCGGAAATCAACACCAATTTGACAAATAGCCTCCTCCAGCTCGTCGAGTGTTAAAGGATTGTTGCGGTAAACAATGTCCTTCAGTGTCACTTCCGGAATTTCTTTCACTATATGCTAATAACGATCACATTTCAACGGTGAAATCTTCGACGACTGATCGTTCTTGGGGGTCTGACCTCTTTTTATAGGGATCCGTAATGCTGCCTGACAGAGCCATGTATCGGCGCTATTTTTAAATAAAATTTTAAGGTTTCTGGATCAGATTCTTACGGGTTTTTTTTAATAAACATACCACTGGTTTCATGCTTCTATCTATAACCGTTTCCAAGTTGTTGTTTGTTCAAAGTTAGGAATTTTTCGTGAAACACCCTGTATAAGTGTAAGATAATAAACAACCAAGACAATTTTGTTAGGTGGTACATGGTAGCTTGGATGAGGGAATTTAAATTATATAATAGCAATTATTTTTATTTCAGGTACTGAAAATAGGAAAAATTAAGGGTGCATTCAAATCCAAACTGCTTATTTTGAGACACATTTGTAAATTCATATTTGCTCTAAAATGCATCCAATTGGCAGGTTTTCTTATTCAGAAACTTTATAATGTCCGTATTGTCTCGATTTTTTTGATAAAGGCAGAATATATTTCAAAAAATGAAAAATGTTGTCAAAGTGGACATTTTGAACCGAATTTCCCGAAGCGATAGCGCTGGAAACAAAAAAAAAATTGATCGCACTGTGACAATAATTGTTTGTAAATCAATTTCTAATTAATTGAATGAAAAATAAAAACATGGGACCCTTATAAATGTATTTATAAATCACGCCGCCAAGTTTCCTGTTGTTACTTTTAAAAATGAGTCTGAAAATGTGTCTCAAAATTTTGAGTTGTTGAGCGTGGAAAAATATTTGTTTTGAATACCGCCTTAAAAATCGACAACGAATTTTGCAAAAGCACAAACCGTGTATGCACAAACCGGTGGTATGCGGGATTGAGGTCCATTGGCGGGATGAAGCATCGCCACACTGGCATTTGGGCGTCCGGAACACATTGACTGCCGAATTGCCAAATATGGATTGGGAGAGGTGGTCCAATTCTCTGGCCATCCTCCGTGCCACACGTGAAAAACACTACAGGGACAGTCAAAAGAATTCCGTTACATGACGTCTATGGAGAAAAATCGTCTGCGGTTTATTTAAATAATGTTTCACTATTTTAAACGCATTGAAATTTATATATATATCTAAGGTGCATTACAAGAGGCTTACTACAGAATAGTGTGTATATAGCAGTCATCGTTCATTTACAGGGACACACAAAAGAATTCTCTACTGTCTGTTAACAATAATTCCTGGAAGTGCGTTTTAAGTTACTGAACGCGATTTTAATTTTAACTCGCTTTTTGTCTATTACGTGGTGTGTATAAATTCTGTAGATCCTATACAGGGCAGCACAAAAGTTCGCGAACACATTTCCGTTTATTGACAGAAACTCCAGAAAGATAATTTTAAACTGTGCTACGCGTTTCCTAACTAAACTAAAATTTAGCATCCTAACATATACAAATCTATAGATCATATACAGGGCTGAATAAAAGTATTCGGATATTTTTCCGAATATTGTATCTGTTGGAAATTCCTGAAATTATGTTTTTAAATATGTTATGCGTTTTCCAAATTGTTTACTTAGATGTTATATTTTAGCTTATTAAACGGTATGTTTTGTAAAATTATTTTGGAAGCGTTGGAAAGTGCTACATAATCTATGCTTGACGCATGATTTTTCGTTCTTGTTTAGATTCTAAACATTTCGCAGATACACACTTTTAGCATCGGGTTCCATCCATTTTTTCCTATCAGGATGAAATTCTTATCAGTCAAGTGAGTCAGTCACAATTAAATAAAGATTGCTTTAACATATATTAATACAAAAAAAAAATTTTTCTTTATAAGAAATATATCTGCTCTGTAACTAACCCAATTTAAGGATTATACACATACAATAAATTAAGCTGACAGATGTTCAGTTCCCAAACAAAGTACCAAGTCTATGAGTTACAAAGTAGGACTGAAAAGGGATAGACAAAGCAAATTGCAGGAGTGGTTAACCCTTTCCGGCACAGTGGTCCCACTCTGGGCACACCTAATTTTAATTCCAAACTTGCATTCGACACCAAGAATATTTTAATAAAAGTTTGCTTCTACAATAAAAACTTAAAATAAGGAGTTCTTATTTTCTAGAAAAGTCATTTGTAAATTCCGGCGTCAGTCAGTAATTTCAAATTTTACGAACAGACTTTGTCTGTGCCGGAAAGGGTTAAAATACTCTTTACAGCAAAGTTACATTTTCCTGCACTGAAATTTCAAATCCTTAGTTTAATAACCAGAAAAATTTTCTTGAATTTTTCTCTCAAATTTCCCTGAAATTCCCCTGACTTTTCAAGTCCATAAAAAATTCCATGAATTTTCCAGGTTATCCAGGTGGTTAGACACCCTGCTAGAACCTTCCAAAGTTTTGTACCTCCTCCAAACAAGCAAGGACTTGAGTTGGTCTTTTTTTTTTTTAGTGGGAGAGGGGATAAACATGTCGAAAAAGCAGTAAGTCTCATATTTATTTTTGCCTGAATGTTAAAGTTAACTAAATATTGAATTGATATTTTTATGATTTCGAATGTTTGATTAATTTTTGTTACTGTGCTGCGATCTTGAATTTGTATGTCACCCATAGGTGACATCGCGTATTTATCTTATGACATGTACTTTTTGATTTAAAAAAAATATATTATTCTTTTTTAATGAAAACAATACAATACGACCTAGAAATGTGAAAAGAAAAAAGAAAGAATGAAAATAATACTAATAAGTTTACTTATGGGCTAGAGCAGCCGTACTCAACCTTTTTTTCTCGCGGGCCGCAAACACATGTTTGCGACGTTAAGCGGGCCGCAACACTCTTAACAGAAAGTAAAACTAGTCGTTGGGGGCCACCGTAATACTTACCCATCATGGATATGCATAATGTAAAATATTAAAATAAAAAATGTGTAAACTACGTATAAAATGCATTGCAATTCAAATAAAATCGAGGCTAGATGACGTCACAAACTTTAAAGGTTCGATTACTGAATTGCTTGAAAGAAACATCCTTATAACTCCAAAAATAATAATCCTATTAACTAGCGGTTTATTGCATCTGATTAAGCATCAAATTTCCAATTAAAATATATCTTTGAAGTGAAATTTGGATGAAATACAGGGTCATGAAAAATCGAAGAGTGTGGAAAAAACGATTCCAAATATCTTGGCAACTAATTATCCGATCAACTTCATGCTTTATGCAAAATTTATGTTTTTCTATTGTCTTTTATATTCATTTCTTAAAATAACCAATTTCGAAATTTTTTATATACCTTTTATCAGAACGAATATTTCGATGGTCCGAAAAAAATAGTTCCGGTTAATCGAGGTTATTGAAATGAAATAGGTTTCTTCCCATTATTACATACTAAGTACATACCAAATTGCAAGTCTCTATCTCAATTTTTTCGGGAGATAGAGCGTTTACAGACACACAGACGGACAGCAATTTTTTTTCTTCTAAAAATATGTTTTTCCGAATCTCCAGTGTCTGAAACGTGTAAATCCGTCAAAAAATTTTTTTTTCGATTTTCAAAACGATTACAAGACTTACCCTATACTACGTATGATGGGTAAGTAAAAGGGGTAATTAAAATAATAGCTAACAAAAGTAGTATAACAAAGCAATATAACATAGGATTAAAAGTTTGTCGCAGAAAAAGCGTTACCAAAAATCACCATTTCCAAAAAATAAACTTCGTGGTAGATGTCTATTATATATTTTATAGAAATATGCCGCAAAATTTGTTGTTTGGGAATAGTAGTGTAAAAAAACGTTTGGTACCAATTTTTAATGAGACAAACGTTTAACACTAAAAAGCAGTATTAGCTGTATAATAACAATAAGTATAAAACGTTATAATATAACAATGCAAAATTGTCAAGTTCTAAACAAAAAAATAATGAGATTTTCTCTAATAAACCAATCTTTTGCTCAATTCAAAAATTTTATTTTCTTTTAATTGTAGAAATATATAGTGCAAAATCTAATAAATTTGGAACAATGTTTGATTAGTGTTGAAGATAAAGAAATGTATACAACATTATAGCACAAATAAGACATGTAAAAAGAAATGTTGACTAAAAGAACAACATTTAAGATGTTTTAACAGTTTTAAATCAATTATAAAATAACAGGACAGATTTTGTCGCCCCATAAAAATATATAAAACAAGTCTTAAATGCCTTTTATACACATCTCAATCAATTTTATACATAGATTAATGATTATGTGTCTCGTGCCGCACATAAAAGGTCGCCCGGCCACATGCGGCCCGCAGGTTGAGTATGGCTGGGCTAGAGGGTTACTACGAGTATGTAGACACCAAGTGCAAGTGCAATACTGATGCATGTCCACTGCCCATGTTGAACAAAGCTGCAAATGAATTATTCTTGAAATTATATTTTGATTTTCAGAGAATGTTAGTTTTTACTTTCTCAATTTGATACTGAAATCCTTCTAAAAACTAATACGTATTTTGTTTAAAAGAACTTAAAAGCTCTAAAATAGTCCCTGAAAATACAAAATATTACTCAAGGTATGAAAAATGTCATTTTTTCTAATGCCCTACGGGAGCAAAAAGGGCTGTAAAAAATGCAAAATACTGCTACTGATAAACTCTTTATAGGTAAAAATAAAACAAAATTCGGAAGATTATGCAACTTGAAAAATGAAATATCCTCTCGAATCTATTGCGTGCGTCCGGATCAGCTGAAATATGCACGGATCCTAATCTATTCCATCGTAAAATTTGGAAAATTATACACCGCTTCCCATCTATTTAGGGATCATGGTAATGGACGGAGCCGGACAGACAATCCGTCATCGGAGCAAAGACGGCTGCCGGACATCTCGATCACAATGACACTTTCTTGGACTCTTTCCAACACCACCGGCATCGTTCTTCTGCGCCAAAAAAGGCAAACACCCTTGGCAGGAAAAAAACCTTCGGACTTTTTTTTAATGAAGCAATAAATGAGAAAGTCTCTCCTACCTTTTGGGGAACCTACAATGAGCTTTAACTAGACCACTTTATTAAGGTAAATCCTAGCTTAGTGTCTTGCTTCGGGGTAGTTGGTCTGTTGCCCATTTTATATATTTATTTAATTTATTTCGTCAGGTCGGATTTGAGAATTTTTGCTGCGGATTAGTTTGGGTCGGACTGACTCATTCTTTTTAGGTAGATTTCGTAAGAAATACTACCTATAACATTCTCCCCTAAGTTGGAATTTTTGAAAATTTTTTGAAGATCTACGCCGATTATGACTCTCAGAACCCAAAACCATCCCCAGTACAAAACTTTATATATTTATCTATCTATCTATGTAACTTTTTTTTTATGGACACGATAACTGCAATAATTCTGCACAAATCTCTTCCAAACTCATACATAAAATCAAGGGGCATAAAATCTCGGTCAAGTTCGTTAATGAGCAAAATCGAACCATGGGGGGGGGGGGGGGGCTTTTGGTGAAAACAGAAAAAAATCCATTATTTCTTAATTATGATGCGTATCGAATCAGTTTAAAGTTATTATTACTTCTAGAAACTAGTCGTTGGGGGCCACCGTAATACTTACCCATCATGGATATGCATAATGTAAAATATTAAAATAAAAATGTGTAAACTACTTATAAAATGCATTGCAATTCAAATAAAATCGTGGCTTGATGACGTCACAAACTTTAAAGGCTCGATTACTGAATTGCTTGAAAGAGGTTTTTCCTTATAACTCCAAAAATAATAATCCTATTAACTAGCGGTTTATTGCATCTGATTAAGCGTCAAATTTCCAATTAAAATATCTCTTTGAAGTGAAATTTGGATGAAATACAGGGTCATGAAAAATCGAAGAGTGTGGAAAATAGGATTCCAAATATCTCGGCAACTAATTATCCGATCGACTTCATGCTTTATGTAAAATTTATGTTTTTTTATTGTCTTTTATATTCATTTCTTAAAATAAACAATTTCGAAAATTTTTATATACCTTTTATCAGAACGAATATTTCGAGGGTACGAATAAAATAGTTCCGGTTAATCGAGGTTAATGAAATGAAATAGGCTTCTTCCCATTATTACATACTAAGTACATACCAAATTGCAAGTCTCTATCTCAATTTTTTCGGGAGATAGAGCGTTTACAGACACACACACACACAGACGGCAAATTTTTTTTTTCTAAAAATATGTTTTTCGGAATCTCCAGTGTCTGAAACGTGTAAATCCGTCAAAAAAAAATTTTCGATTTTCAAAACGATTACAAGACTTACCCTATACTACGTATGATGGGTAAGTAAAAGGGTCGAAAATTTATGTATGACAGATTTTTGATATCATTAAAAGTGGCCCCAAAGGGGGGGGGGGGGGGGAAGGGAGGTTTCAGAAGAAAAAAAAATTCATAACTTTGACAATTAAAAAGATATCAAATTTGCTTAAATTTATCATAAATCCTCTTAATATTATCTAAAACTTTTATATTGACAAGTTTTTTATAGGGCCAACCCTTATAGCAAAAAAAAAAAAAAAAAAAAAAAAAAAATTAAAATTTTTTAAAAAAATCCTTGCCGGCTGCGCCTGCAAAGAAGTTAGGTTTCGAAGTGAGCGGTTCCAAGTTCCAACTACCGCATCATGGCAAAAAGGTCATTTCTTCCGCAATTCCCAACAAACAGGCCACCACGGTCTACGTCTTCGAAATCTACCTCGCCTGTAGGCCGAGCCGTCAGGGATTTTTTTTTTATATTCAAGTTTCAATTTGATTCTTGAATGCCAGGTTCGAGAAAAATGGATTTTTCAGAAATAAGTACCGGTTGTATTGGTTTTAACAGTCCTGGTCAAAATATGTTTTGACCATCAGTGGTCAAAACTCATGCTGGGGTGGAAAAAAACTAATATTTTGTTAAATGATAAATTTGATGCAACATTTGTCAAAATAACATTTAACAATATTTAATACAACATTTAGAAGTGTTTGCAAATATTTTACTTAGTATTATTTTTATTTAACACCACATTTTTTTTTTAAAGATAAGCAACTATCATAAGTATTGAAGTATTTTTAATAATTTAATTACATACATATGTACTTTTATATAAAAAGGGTCAAAGAAACCACAACCATTCATCAGGTGTATGATGTCGCATCATACATTATTCAATTTTAGTAATTATTCCCCTCTCATTTAATTCCCTTTTCCAAATTTGTTCACTTTTGTCATTATTTTAAGGCTCACTGTTCTACAAAAATACATTTTTTTCTTTTTCCTTTCCCACCCTTTCGTTAAATTCAGTGGAACACATTTAATTCCGTTTACTGTAATATCCTTTTAATTCAGTTACACTAAAAATATTTCTATACTGTGCTGATAAAGTAAATGAAAACCACTACATTTACCCTTTCAAATAGCTCATAAGATGCCCATCTGCCATCTCCTTATTTGGTCACACAGATCTGTTGCTAACTGATTTCTTCATACACACCCTTTTTAATTTCAATGATTACCAAGCGCAACTGAATAATTCTTGTCCAAAAATATCCAACGTACATATCAAAGTCATAACAAATTCTAAGGTCGGCGGATTCAAGAATGCGAAAAACTCTCCCGAGCCCCATGTGCGGTTTTGCATTCCCACACATGTTGGCTACCGCTGAAAAATACGTTAGGATGATTTATGCTAAAAATGGCTCTAAATTTTTAATTGTCTTTATGCTCTGTTTGGAGAAATCATCGCCATATTGTAACCCTTTGGCGAAATGTAATTTCATTCGAGTTTATGTCATGATAAGAGAAGGAATCAATTCTCTCGCTAATCATCTAGCTATCAACATGTAACAATATCAAGGAATGTGTTACAGAATATATGATGTCGCATGATAAGGTGCATTATGAAATTTACGAATTCAAAAGCAATATTTTTCAGTTTTCATTACTATTTACCAAATATCATAATGTATTTTATTGAGTTATATTTTAAGAAAAATAAGATTTTCTGTATGAAAAATCACATAAGGCACAAAAAAGATTCCATCTATATTTAATAAAATTATTAAAATATTAATTATTATATAAGACATTAACATAAATATACAGTTTGGGTAATTTATGTCAGCTAAAGTTATTTAATACAGTTTCAACCACTTTTAGGTGGTTAAAACCAATTTTGACCAGTTTTAGACGGTTAAAACCAGTTTTGACCATTTTCCTGGTTAAAATTAGTTTTGACAGGTCAAAATTACAATCCTGGAAAAAAGGTTACACTGAAAAAAAAAAAAAAAAAAAATGTTGATTTTACAGTTTAACACTGGCATCCCAGCTGTTAGTGTTATACCGTAAAATTAACAGTAATAAACAGTAAAATAAGCAGTAATACGCTGCCGCGCATGCGCGGCATCGTATTAACAGTTTTTAGTAACAAATTTTTATTTTGCAGTGTAGAATATTGTGTATGAATGAGTATATACTATGTTCAGTTCTTCAAAAAGATAAAATTATTAGATTTTGATTGTTGACTATTTTCCCATTACTGCATTAATTTTTCTTTCATTTCGGATCAGTTTCGGCATGATAATACAACATGCTTGGGTCGATTTCGGGTTAAAGTGTATCATATTCAAATCGGGTTTCTGGTTGAAGAAAATTGTTTTTCCAGGTTCGGGGTCAGATTTCAGGTTGTTTTCAAGTGAAATTTTTCAGTCTATGCAGGACTAGCCTCTAGATATTCCTCCTTCTTAAATGGAACGCTCCTTAAATGGAAAACGCTATTCGATTTCATAGTTTCTGAATAAGAACATCTGCCAGTTTTATGCGTTTACGAGTAAAAATAAATTCAGAAATGTATCAGAAAATAGCCAATTTGAATTTTGAATATGAGATCAACTTAAAAAAATCAAAACGGTTTTACAAACGTCAATATCATCAACATCCCTGTGCTACCGAAAAACTATTTCAAAATAAAAATTCAGAAAGCTTCTGAGGATATGTAACTCCAAAAAATGAAATTGGATCTCGAATCCAAAGAGTGCGTGTGCGGATCAACTGAAATACGCACAGATTCCGATCTATTCCTATCATAAAACACGGAAAATTACACACCGGTTCCCATCCATTTACGGATCATCGTAATGGACGGAGCCGGACAGACAATCCGTCATCGGAGCACAGACGGCTGCCGGACATCTCGATCACAATGGCAACTTCTTGGAATCTTTCCAACACCGGCACATCATTCTTCTTCGCTAAAAGGGCAGACATCCCTGGCAGGAAAAACTTCCGGACTTTTTTAAAAACGAAGAAAGCTTTTTTTTCTTTCTTTCTTTTTAATGAAACAATAAATGAGAAAGTCTCGAAATATTTTTATGGAAATACAACAAGATCACTTTATTAAGGTATGTCTAGCCTAGAATCGTGATCGGGTAGGTTTTTCTGCAGGTCGGGTTAACTCAGGATTTTTTGCTGCGTATCGTGTTCGGGGTGGCTATACCTTTTTCAGTTTCGTTTTTGATCTCAATTTAGTTCCTGCAGGTAAGGTTGTTGTAAACCAGATTTTTCAAGAGAAAGATCAAAATATTGTTTCGTATGAAAATAGAAAACTAAACTATATTTTAATATGAGTGAGTATATATACTCATTCATATATATATATATATTCATATATATATATATTCATATATACTCATTCAACATATATATGTTTATTTTTCTGTATAAAATATTAAAAGTATTACAGTTATGGTTGTATACTCAGGGGTTGATTCAGGCAAAAATTGGAACCTATTTAGGGGCCCTTCACAAAAATTCATTTGATCAAACAGGCCTCCTTCACAAAATCCCTCTTAATAAAAAAGGCTTTTCTCAAAATTCAATTCCATAAAAAGATACTCGCCATTTTTTTTAGGGGGGGGGGGGGGAGAGAGATTTTAAAATGTCTAATTTGCAAACAAAATAAGTTCACCTGAAAGAAAAAAATTTAAAAAGTTATTATTAATGGTTCGAATTTGAGTAACTGGATTTAATCTTTTGTTACTAAATGTTATTTTTCACAAAAATATAATCAATTTCACAAAAATAACTATTACCTTTCAGAAAATGGGCCCCAAAGAAAGAAACAAAAAAACAAAAATTTGCATCAACCTCTGGTACTTTTGTTCATATTAAGATTAACCTGGTCATTTAAAGCATGGGGAAACCGTACATTTAGCAACCTTTAGAGTTAAGAAACCACAAAGTATTTTGATGATAAAAATTTTAAGAAATTATTTTAAAAGCTGATCATAGCATTATTTGCAATGTACAAAATAAATTTAATTTTAAAATGCATACACATACTGAAAAGAGGGGCGAAGTAAGTAATCTTGTTTCTTTCATTACCAAATCTGTTAAAATATCTACAATCCGTATCTACAATCCATATTAAGGGTTCGATCCGAGCAAAATTTGGAGCCTATTTAGAGCCCCTTCACAAAAATCTTTTTAATAAAATGAGTCACTTCACAAAAATCAATTTGATAAAATGATCTCCTTCACAAAATTCTTTATAATAAAACAGGGCTCTTCACAAAATTCTTTATAATAAAACAGCCCCCTTCACAAAATTCTTTATAATAAAACAGGGCCCTTCACAAAATTCCTTTTAATAAAATAGGCCCTTTCACAAAATTCTATTCCATAAAAACTTATTACTATTTATTAAGTATTCATTATTTTGTGACGTTTTAAAATGTGTAATTTGTAAACAAACAAGTTCTGAAAACTTCAGCAAAAGGATTTTAAAAAGTTTTTGTTAATAAATGCTTGATTCAAATTTGAGTAACTGGATTTCAACTTCCGTTACAAAATGTTATTTTTCACAAAAATATAATAAAATTTCACAAAAATAACCTTTACTTTTTACAAAATACGCCCCAAAAATAATTTTAAAAACCCTGCATCGACCCCTGTGTATATCAGCTAATGATTATGCTATTTCCATCGCTTGATTTACAAAGTACAAATGACTAATACGCAAAATATGCACTGTATAAACGTTGTGAATAAAATGGGAAATCGTCCGTGAGTAAATTGATTAGAAATGCAGCTAACAAGGCTGAAGGCTCAGAATCCCATACAAAAAGGAGATGAAATAAGCACATCCATTTTGCCCTACATTTAATGAAATCAATGGAACAGATTAAACTATGCGCCTTCCTATAAATAAGCCAGTGATGAAATAGAAATAAATGGGACACGAATATAACAGCAAATAAAAACGTGACGAAATAAAATTAGAATGGGTACTCCAATTAGGAAATCGAAATATTGGATTTATAAATCATTTTTTATATTTTTAATATCTCAATAATCAAAGTTTCTTTTGGAGAAATAATGTACAAAACCAGTTTTGATTCTTAAGGCTGCTCGTCAGTAAACTTCCCTATTCCCCGCGCTAATGTTATTCCTATGGGTGTAGGATGCATTCGTATTTTTAAAATATCTCCTCGGAAAATTAATATTTTTAGCTTCTGTTTTCTTTGTACTGTTCTTAAAGAATGTCTCTTTTTTTCTTAGTTGTGAATTTTTTTCTAAAATATATACTGAATTTTATATGAAATGTTAAAATCTTATTCAGTTTCGCTAAGATTTTATCACATAAAAATATAAATTAAGCGCATAGTTTAGAAATATTTTGATAACTAAGAAAAAAAGAGACATTCTTTAAGAACAGTATACAGAAAACATAAGTTAAAAATATTAATTTCCTGGGGAGATATTTTAAAAATACGACGCCCATAGGAATAACATTAGCGAGGGGAATCGGGAAGTTTACTGACGAGCAGCCTTAAATAATTTGTACGCATTAAGCGATGTCACGCATTAACAAGAATCCACTGTGAATTTGTATTTGATAAAAGCTCATCAAGTTTTAAAATACGTTTAAAATTAACTTTAAAAAAAAAATCCTATTACAAATAAATAGGACATCGGAAGTATATAAAAAAATATAATAAAATTTTGATATATTACGAACTTGTCAGATAATGTTTGATTCAAAATGTGTATATAAATATATAATCGGTCTTACTTTAAATGATACAGAATTTGTTAAAATGCCCTTCAAAAAATTATCAATTATATGCTTATTTTTTCATTTAGATATAGAAGACAATTCAATTCACCTTGAACATTTAAAAAAATCGAATTTTCTTTTTACTTACCCATCCCTACGTAGTAGGGTAAGTCTTGTAATCGTTTTAAAAATCGAAAAAAAAAAAAAAAATTGACGGATTTACACGTTTCAGACACTGGAGATTCCGAAAAACATATTTTTAGAAAAAAAAAAAAAAATACCGTCCGTCTGTGTGTCTGTATGTTTGTAAACGCTCTATCTCCCGAACAAATTGAGATAGAGATTTGAAATTTGGTATGTACTTAGTATGCAATAATGGGAAGAAGCTTATTGAATTTCATTAACCTCGATGATCCGAAACTATTATTTTCGGACTCTCGAAATATTCGTTCTGATAAAAGGTATATAAAAATTTTCGAAATTGTTTATTTTAATGGGTGAATATAAAAGACAATAAAGAAACATAAATTTTGCATAAAGAATGAAGTCGGTCGGATCATGAGTTGCCGAGATATTTGTATTCCTATTTTCCACACTCTTCGATTTTTCATGACCCTGTATTTCATCCAAATTTCAATTCAAATATATATTTTAATTGGAAATGAGACGCTTAATCCAACGCAATAAACCGTTAGTTAATATGATTATTAGTTTTAGAGTTATAAGGATGTTTCTCTTACGCAATTCAGTAATAGAGCATTTAAAGTTTAGGACGTCATCAAGCCCGATTTTATACGAATTACAATGCATTTTATAAGTAGTTTACACATGTTTTATTTTCATATTTTACATTATGCATATCCATGATGCGTAAGTATTACGGTTGCCCCCAACGACTAGTTTATTTAGTCTAAGAAATCACAAATAATATTAACATTTTAAAAAAATTGTTTGAAAAGCTAAGCTAGTGTATTATGTGAAATATAGAGTTAATTGTTAATTTTAAAATACATACATACATATAAGGGCGAAGTAATTAATCTTGAGCTTCTTTCATTATTAAATCTGATAAGATATTTACAATCTGACACATGATTCTGTTATTACGTTGCATTCTTTACAAAATACAACTGGTTGACACACAAAAGATGCACTATATAAACGGTGAGAATAAAATAAGAAACCGTCCGTTAAAATCACATAAAATTTTGTTTCAAAAACAGAAAAATCTACTTAAAATTAGCAATTATATGCTTATTCTTTATTTAGATAAAGAAGACAATTGCCCTTTAACATTTTTAAAAAATCGAATTTTTTTTTTTCAACCTAACCTAAGAAATCGCAAACCATTTTGGTACTAACATTTTAAAAAAATTATTTGAAAAGTTAAGAGAATTCATTATGTGAAATATACAATTAAGTTTAAAATACATACACATATTTAGACGGAGGGTTAAGTAATTAATCTCGAGCTTTTTTCCATTATGAAATCAATCTGTTAAGATATCTGCAATTCGACACAATCCAGCTAATGATTCCGTTGCATGGCTTTACAAAATACAACTGACTGACTGACACAAAAGATGCACTGTATGAACGATGTGAATAAAATAGGAAACCGTCCGTTAAAATCACGTAGAATTTTTTTGTTCAAAGACAGAAAAATGCCTTTCAAAAAATTACCAATTATGCTTATCCTTTATTTAGATAAAGAGAACAATTCACCTTTAACACTTAAAAAAATAGTTTTTTTTTTTCAACCTAATCTAAGAAATCAAACCATTTTGGTACTAACATTTTAAACAAATTATTTGAAAAGTTAAGCGAATGTATTATGTGAAACATACAATTAATTTTAAAATACATACACATATTTAGACGGGGGGGGGGGGGGGTGAAAGTAATTAATCTCGAGCTTTTTTGCCACTATGAAATCTGTTACGATATCTACAATTCGACACAATCCAGCTAATGATTCCGTTGCATGGCTTTACAAAATACAACTGACTGACTGACACAAAAGATGCACTGTATAAACGACGTGAATAAAATAGGAAACCGTCCGTTAAAATCGCATAGAATTTGTTTCAAAGACAGAAAAATGGCCTTTCGAAAAATTATCAATTAGATGCTTATTCTTTACTTAGATAAATGAGACATTTCACCTTTAACATTTTAAAAAATCGAATTTTCTTTTCAACTTAATCTAAGAAAATCACAAACGATTTTGATACTACTAACATTTTAAAGAAATTATTTGAAAAATTAAGCGAATGTATTATGTGAAATACACAATTAATTTTAAAATACAAACGCATATTTAGAGGGAGGGCGAAGTAATTAATCTCCTTGTTAAAATATCTACAATCCGACACATCCAGCTAATGATTCCGTTGCATGCTTTACAAAATACAACTGACTGACACACAAAAGAGGCACTGTATAAACGCTGTGAATAAAATAGGAAACCGTCCGTGAGTAAATTGATTAGAAATACAGCTAGCAAGGCTGAAGGCAAAGAATCCCATACAAAAGGAGATGAAGTATAAACACATCCATTTTCCCCCACATTTAATAGAATCCAATGGGAACAAATTAAACTTATGCGCCGTCATATAAATAGCCAGCGATGAAATAGAAATAAATGGGACATGAATAGCAGCACATAAAAATATAACGATATAAAATCATAATGGGTGCTCCCAATTTGGAAAATCCAAAGATAGGATTTATGAAGCATTTTTATAGGCGAAAAATAATAATAGACATTTTTACGAACTTTCGGAAAATTATTTTGGAGATTTTATTTATATACCGGATGGAAACTCGGCAAGAAAGACGGGTGAAAATATTTTAATATTAATTTAAGAAAGAAATTTTCTTCTCATATTTAATGAAAAAGACATCAAAAGTATAAAATACATATAATAAAAATATGGGGAATAACAAAAATTAGTTTTACTTAGAATCGCAGATAGAATTTCTTTCAAAGATTAAAAAGTTCAATTAAATTACAATGATCTTTTATTTAGATTAAAGAGTCAGTTCGCCTTTAACGTGTTAAAACATTTGAATTTTAAAATTTTATATTCAGCCCTGAACATTTTAATACCCAAATTTATGTTTCATCGATTTGTTTTTCAAAATTATCAAATAAAGAAAAAACGCATTCCCATTAAATTTTATTTTTATACCTCGAAGTACAAATTATGAGCAACGTGCAGGATAATTAACCGGACTAGCTGACCCGCCCAGCGGTGGCAAAAATAGTTCTCATCTTCCGAACTCTTTGAAATTTCAATCGATTATAAATATAACTGTATCCAAGCTGTCTTTAAAATTTTACGAAAGAATATGCATATGATATTTAGTAGTGAAAACATTTCTTAAAAAAAGCTTTCAACGCAAAATCCGTTTTTAATCAACCCTTTTCAATCCCCCTAGGCTAAACACATTTCACGTTTCTGAGGGTAGAAGCCTTCAAAAAAAACCGTTGAAGCATGCGCAAAGATACTATTTTCGTGTGGAAAAGAGAGTGTGAATTTGACAGAATGCGCTTTCAGCTTTAAATATATAGATTATCACAACCGCTGAATGAGAAGATTTGAAATTTTCACAACTCATAAATTATCTGTAATACGAAGCAAAATATCAGAGGCTGTATAGAAAATTGATAAAAATGCTTAAAAAATTCCAGGAATATGCTGAGATTTGTTTTAAGTGTATGTGAAACCCGTGTGAGATAGAAGAGTTTTGGGATTGGCACATCAGAGTAGTTTTTTTGTTGTTGTTTGTAAGATGCAAATTTCCTTTTTCTGATCAAACATTTAGTCCTTTTCCTAATAGTAATGTAACAGATATGCGTTGATTCAAGAGCAGTTGAATGTAAAAGGGGTTTTAATTATTCAAATAGGGGAAAAAAAAAAAAAAAAAAAAAAAAGCTTTTTCTGCTACTTCGTTCAGTCATCTATCTGTTAAGATGTACGTACATAGGCGTAGAGTTATATGAGCTCGAGCCCCAACCAATAATTTCTTAAGTGCACTTTTTTTCTCCCTAATTAAATGCAAAACAAAACCTCTCAAAAAATTTCCTTTATAATATTTTATAAAATTTTTAATGTTTCTTTCATCGACAATTTTTTTCCCTCTAATTTTGTTGCTTTTTCTTTTTCTCTTTTTTCATAGAGAAAAACGACACAAGAAAGAAATTTTCCTTTGTGTTCTTTTTTCGTGATTAAAATGCTAAAAGTTTGGATTCAAGGTCGATGTGTTACATAATTATTATAATATATAAAATAAACAAAAAATTACAAAAAGAAAAGAAAATTATATTTTGGAAGACATTTCAAATTAAATTTGGTTGTAATTTCATTATAAATGATTTGTGAATAACAGCGAGTATACTTTGTTTTTTCTTTTTCTTTTGTATAAACATTCGAAATTCAGACAGTCTAAATGTTTCATATTTATATAGTACATTCAACTGGAATTTATTTAAGTATATACTATTCTGTTTAGTTTCAGTAAAAGAGGGCATAGAAAAACAACATTAAATTTGCAATCGATCTTTATGAATGACACACACATTCTTTTAGGAGCAGCACAACGTCGTACTTAAATGAGTTATTCCTGGGGGCGATATTGTCCTTGATAAAAGAAATAAAACTAGTTAAACATTTCAAACAAATACCAAAAATATTCAAGTGACTTCACTGCAGAAAACTAAATACTCCGTTACGATTACGAGAACGCACTAAAAAAAAATGGAGATTTAGGGCGAGGGGGAAGTCAACGAAGTACCATTGAATCGAATTATCTGTTAAGTGCCAACGAACCAGTGTTTAATTTCTATTACAGATAACAGGAATAACATTTTCGCATTAAACGCTTAGCTTTCGACACGCCAATACCGATCAAGGAGTGATAACGGTTACGTTGTGGACAAGGAATCGTTGAGCTGAGATAAGCAAAATTATGCGTATACACATAAAAAAGAAGGAAAAAAAATATATAAAAGATACAGTCCTTTTTACTAAGTAAAGTATTTCTAAGCTCGAAGGTGTAAAACAAGAAACGTTCCAAATTCTTTTGGACAGGGGAGGACCATTGCTCTTACTTGATTGGTTGATTTTATGACGGCCGATTATCTATAGTACTATGACACGAGGGATATAGGCCCCGGAGGAATGCCCTCCGTGGGGGTCTTTCTAAGGGAACTTAACTCGTATTTACGGCAAGGTTAGAAGAAACCCATGGAAAACTCCGAACGGTTAGGTCGACGAGCGCGACAGGGGGTTTGGTTTGAACCCAGATCCTCTCAGCCACTGGTGGGGCTGCTCCTCCTTAGATCTGAAATGAAAACTATTTTTTTTTTCTGAAAATTTAAAAAAAAAATTTAATTTAATTAAAAAAAAAAAGAAAATTGATTTAGCCCAAGTGACTTAAAACAAGCCTATCCAACCTTTAAGGGGTTATACCTTTATATCCAACCTTTAAGGCGAAACAATGACTTTTTTTTTTCCTTTAGGAAGAGAGTAAGATGAATTGAAACACGGATAATTCCACGTTACTTTTTATTGCTTCAAGTATTTAAAAATATTTGTTTTATTAAATTTGATCACCTATTACATCGATCGGAAACCTGCAGCCGCGTTGACCTGTATCAAAATATTCGGGCTCGGTGAGCAGCATCCTACCTAACTTCCTGTAGAAACAAAAAAAATATTAAAATCTCAGTTTCTTCTTGTAAAATAAGGTTGTAGCTAAGGGCCATCGGCTCAATTTATTTATTTAATTATTTATTTTTTAATAAGAAAATTGCGCTATTTTAAAAAATAGGTTTTTTTTTTTTTCGTCTAAAATTTTAACTTTTGGGAAAAAAAAAAAAAAACTTAAATTTTCAAAAAATGGCTCGGTGGCTCTTAGACAAATTAATTATGCATAGATCAGCGCCAATTTTATCCAAATATGTTAAAAATTGTTCAAGTTATCATGCTGTCCTTGTTGAAAAATGTAGTTTTCAGAAAATCGCGTTTAAAGTTTTAGAAGAAAAAATATATATACCGATATATTTTTTTTTCAACTTACACTCAATTTGCTATTCCTGCGCCGTACCGTGGACCCTCCTATGTCTTAATATGCCCATTTAAAAGGAAGTAGAATCTTTTCGGCGAGGTTGGTTTTATGGATCGAGCGTGCGCTTATTTTTTGCTCATATCTTTCTTAATACAACTGAGATATCACTTTCCAGGAATCCGCTGAGAAAGAAATTAGGCCCTTTAAAGGACCCTTCACAATTTTTTACATCTCAAGACAGGGCCCTTCACAACACTTCTCCATTAAAACAGGACCCTTCACAAAATTCTTGGTCTTAAAAATAGACCTTTCACTAAACCTTTTCCCTCTCCAAACTGAACTTTTTACAAATTTAATCATTTAAAACTAAAACCTGATAGTTACTTTTACAAATAGTATAAAGAAAACCAGTGTATATACATATATCTTCTTAAAAATGTATAAACAAGAACCTGAATACAACGATCATTTCAAATTCACAAAATTATGACTAGATTTTTTACAAATGTAAAAAGCCGTTCACAATTTCCCCAAAACAAGACCCTAGGAGAAAAGTCTTTACAGACCCCTGCTTTCGCGATGAGCCAAATATTGAAAATCCTTTACTTATTGTATGAAGATGTAATGCGGACTTTCTTATATTTGATATTTAATTATTGAAGTTTACTTATTTATTACAGATTTATAAAAAGTAAGAAAACTATTTCCTATTTTAAACTAGTCGTTGGGACTACCGTAATACGTGACGCATAAAGTGATACGTGACTCAAAATCTTTAACTAATCCCTCAAGTAATTTTTAATTGAAAATTTTGCCTAATTAATCAACAACAGATTTTGGTAATGCAGTAGTGTTATTTTACTAAGATGATACCTCTGTTTTTTAATACCCCAATTGTTGAACAATTCTACTCTCGGACAAAAAATTCAAGCTGAATTTGATTCAGTAAAAAACAGTGAGGGTATCGTCGCCAAATGGATCCAATAAAATAAAAGTAGAAAAAACAAACATTTTTTTTTATTTATTTGTTTGGACAAGGGGAAGAGTAAAGAACACACACATAGTGATCGTAGCGTTAACAAATCCGTAACCGTGCATTTTGACATTCCTGTACAGCAAGGTTGCTGAATTACTGGTTTCTATTTTTATTTTCATTTTTTTTTCCCAATGGGCGAAGCACATGTACAGGCTATAATGATCTGATGCTAACAGAATTTCATGCATTCTGAGATTCAAAAACAAAGCGTTGGTTGACCTTAGTGGTCCTAATGATCTAAAAATATAAGAACGAAACCGCCTCCTCTACTCAACTTGGTTTTATTTCATTTATTTTGTGAAAAAAATCCCACTTAAAGATAGATTTTATTACAAGTAGAGGGAAAAGATGGACAAAACAACTCGATTTTTATTAATTGTTAATATTACTTTTATATAGTTTTCCTATTATTGTCTTCTGTTTAATCGAGTTTTCAAAGAAACTTTTCTCACATTACTCTAGTTGTGTATTCTACTTCTAATTGCAAATATGATGCATGAAACATGGTCTAAGCGAGGGTAGAGTCTTTCACGGCCCGAACCCGAAATTTCTGCTTAAAGTCTATACCCGAAACCCAACCAGAACCTGGAAAAAAGATGTCAGCCGAAACACTCAAGTGAAAGAAACTTAATCCATTTTTTAATATAATCAGGGCTTGACAAATGCGGTCGCCAGGTCGCCACTGGCTACCAAGTTTTTTTATCTGGCGACTAAGTTATTTATTCCGTCAGTTTTTGTTAAATAAAAGACTTAAAAATGAGCACAGATGGCTTTTTTTCTCTTTTTCGGCATTTTTAATTTGCAAATTACAAAATCAGAATTATTTCACTGACTTAGACTCTTGACAGGAAAATATTGGAAAAAATCTTTTCCTGCTATTTTAGTATTTCATCGATGCTCCCCCCCCCCCCCCCCTCATCACATATAGAATTTGTTTCACTCAACTAATGCGGACATTTGAAACATTCGGCAATCAGCAGTTCCCGAACATGCCGGTTAATTCATCAATTAGAATTTTTTTATTTATTTATTTTTTTTTTTTTGCATAGATATATAATTTTAATAAGTTTCATTAGAAAACTTGGTTTATATTATCTTGCTAAATTATGTATTATTCTAAACTATATAACTAATAATTCTAAACTATGCGTTGGAGGAAGTGGGATAAATGTTTTTACTGGCGACTAAAATTTTTTGCTGGCTACTAGATTTTATTAAATTTGTAAAGCTCTGAATATAATTATGGAAAAATGGTCTATAATTACATCTCTAACATCAATTCTATCTTTTTTGTATAAAAATGAACACATATACATTCATTAATATTCAAATATGTAGTTTTTTTTTTTTTTTTTTTCATTTGAAAAACATCAGGACTTTCTTTTGAAAAATCGGGTCAACGCGAACACGGCCCGTCAAAACCTATACCGAAACATTTAAAGTCGGGTGAAATCGGCTTACCCGACCAGATGCATGTTTAAGCCAGGGCCCAAAATTTCAAGTCAAAACACAGTCGCCAAACTAAAAATACTAGTCGTCACAATTTTATACCAGTTGGAAATCTTTTACTTTATTGTATGAGGATGTAATGCGGACCTTCTTATATTTGATATTTAATTATTAAAGTTTACTTGTCTGAAATATTTATTACGGATTTATAAAAAGTAAGAAAACTATTTCCTATTTTAAAATAGTCGTTGGGGCCACCGTAATACTTACCCATCATGGATACGCCTAACATAAAATATGAAAATAAAACATGTCTAAACTATTTATAAAATGCATTGCAATTCGAATAAAATCGTGGCTTGACGACGTCCTAAACTTTAAATGCTTTATTACTGAATTGTGTAAAAGAAGTATCCTTATAACTCCAAAATTGATAATCCTATTAACTAACGGTTTACTGCGTCGGATGAAGCGTCTCATTTCCAATTAAAATATATCTTTGAATTGAAATTTGAATGAAGTACAGGGTCATGAAAAATCGAAGAGCGTGGAAAATATAATTACAAATATCTCGGCAACTCATGATCCGATCGACTTCATTCTTTATGCAAAATTTATGTTTTTTTATTGTCTTTTATATTCGCTCCTTGAAATAAACAATTTTGAAAAATTTTATGTACCTTTTATCAGAACGAATATTTCGAGAGTCCGAAAAAAATAGTTTCGGATAATCGAGGTTACTGAAATTCAATAAGCTTCTTTCCATTATTACATACCAAATTTCAAGTCTCTATCTCAATTTGTTCGGGAGATAGAGCGTTTACAGACACACACACATACAGACAGACGGACGGCAAAATTTTGTTTCTAAAAATATGTTTTTAGGCATCTACAGTGTCTGAAACATGTAAATCCGTAAAAAAAAAAAAAAAAAAAAAAAAAAAAAAAAAAAAAATCGATTTTCAAAACGATTACAAGGCTTACCCTATACTACGTATGATGGGTAAGTAAAAAATATTAAAGTTATATCAACGATTTTATAAGAAGTTTTAAATTGTTTATCAAATCGTGGATACAATCATAGCCAACATGCTGAATTATAGCAGCATTACATTGAAGAAAAAAACAAATAAATGTACAAGCAAACTCTTATTATAGAAAGTCAATGAATATTATAACGTTGAATTTAAATTAGCATTTCATTCTAAAACGAGAATTTTTGTTCTAATATATTAACAAGTAATATAAAAAAAAAAAAAAAAATAAGTCAATTACTACTTTTTAATCATAAATATATAAAATAAACTTTTACAGCATTCATGTCCCACGTTATCTTTATTGAGCATTATTTTATAATCATCGTTGCGGTATTTTATTTTTTGTTAGCATCACTCATTTGAGATAAATCTTTCATTCCATTTATGAAAACAATGGGAGAATTTTTTTTCTCCCATATAAAAATTAAAATTAATTAATTAAATTTAATTAATATTTGAAAAAACTGTATTAACATCAATTGTCATCCAGTACAAGTTTAAAAAAATTTATTTGAACTTGAATGGATGAATAGAAAATATTTTATTAACGATTGAAAATTCCAACAAGATATATATAGAGAGAGTGTGAGCTAATAGTAGGAATTTAATAATAAAAAATAGGATCTGATACATTTAGGTAAGCATAGGCAGTGGTCGATCTAGGCTACATTTTGAGCCTATTTAGGCAGGGGTGCAAAAATCTAGGCACCAATGGGCTGATTCCCACCACTAAATTTTATTAGTATACTTCTTGTAAATTTTATCAGCAGAGTTTCCCCCAGGTTTAAAAAGGGGCAGGGTGCTGCTGGTGAGAAAAGGGCACTTTTCAGATTCTTAAAGACCTTTTTTTTAATTGTTAGATGTATTCTTTTGATTTTTAAAACCACTTTTGATATTTCAAAGTCAAAACACTCTTTTTAAGACAACATTGAGTCAGTTTTTACTATGAAAGCAAATTTTTAAGGCAAAAAGGAGACAGAGCACTTTTTTTACTAAGGGCAAGAAGGGTGCTAATTATTTTACTGGAGGGGGCAAGAAGGGTGCTAATTCTTTTACTGAAGGGGGCAAGAAGGGTGCTAATTCTTTTTATGAGGGACAAGAGGGGTGCTATTTTGTTAACCAAAGGGCAGGCAGGGTGCAGCACCCTTCTGAAACTGTCTGGGGGAAACTCTGTTATCAGTATTCTTATTAGGCAAAGAATACTAAAAATTTAGTGCTGGGAATCGACGCATTGGCGCCTAGATTTTTGCACCCTTGCTATTTAGGGCCCCTCCACAAAAATCCACTTAATGAAACAAGACCGCTTCACAAAATTCTAAAATTCTTTATTTTTTATTTTGTTAGGTTTTAAAATGTGTAATTTGCACACAAAACAAGTTCACCAGAAAGGAAAACTTTAGCAGAAAGAATTTAAAAAGTTATTAGTAAATGCTTGGTTCGAATTTGAGTAACTGAATTTCATCTTCCGTTACAAAATGTTATTTTTCACAAAAATATAATAATTTTCACAACAATAACATTTACTTGTCACAAAATGGGCCTCAAGAAAAAAAAAAAAAAAAAAAAAAACCTACATCGACCCCCCTATAGGGAAAATTAAGGGATAAAGAAAACTTTTTTTTCTGCGGAAAAATAGAAAAAGGGTATATTTGTGGAGGAGTATAATTTTCTCATTTAAAAATCTTTTCTTATATAAAAATAAGGGCTCTAATGTCCTCCAAGTTCTATATAAGCGTTACCTCTGGGGGTGCCAATCCAGATGCAGGTCTCTCATCTGGAATTGGTTCAAAATTAGAAGACTAGTTTCACAGTTATATGGATCATGGCAGCTATATAGAAATAAAAAGCTGCAAAACAGGGCAATTGGGCCAAACCAACAACAACCCATTGGGCTTATGGTTTAGTCAGTTAACGACAATAGTACTTATTTTAAATTGCAAATTATTAATTATTTAACAACCTTTCATGGGCCCAAAGGACAGGTAGCCAAGTCAATTAGCACAATAAAAGTAAATTAATTTCAATAATGTAGTTAAAGTATAATTCAGAATAAGTTCAGTTTAAAATGTTACTAACATTCTTCTCTTCCAGGTTCCCCTTGCAGTTCCTCGTGCTGCCGGTTGGGACGGACCAATGGCTGGCTCCAACTGGTAGCGCAAAGGTTTTTTTTAGCAGCAGTTTTTTTATTCATTTTATTTTTGACTGTTCGCCTCTTTATTAGGTGCAAATGGACATTGTCCGCACAAGCTACCGGACCCGCTCCAATGGGACAGCCCACGGAGCCAGTTTTTACCAAGTGGGGTTCGGTAGAAAGGCGCAGTCCCGTCAGCCCCCGCAGTGTTTTCGTCTGCCTTGCTATTCGGCCATAAAATTTTCCTTGCTAGTACGACTTAGCTATTGGCAAAAAATAAATAAATAAATAAATAAATAAATAAAAAATAATAATAATTTCAGTGTTTTTAATTGTCTTCCCTCAAAATTCTCCATCCTTTTTCAAGCTAAGCTGAGTACCATAGTTTCGGCACTAAATTGTCCAGTCCCATTCCAACTGAACTATCATGACGAGTATGTGGCTTGGAGCAACAGATCTCAGAATACTAAAACCTAGGAGTGATCAACCCAATAAAATCCAGACTTTATTGGTCAGCCGACCTGGGTACTTGTCATTGTGGATCTCCCCATGAGGCGATCAGGCGAATTTCGCCCCACTCTCCAGGCACTCAAACCCGTCAAACTGGGTCGAATCCCGGCAGGTAGGGGCCTGGTCAGCGGTCTCCAAGTATCAATCCTAAATACTCTCCACGATGACATTTCACGATTTTTATCCCTGAAAATACCCTGTTTAAAAATAGCAAATTTGATATTTATACCCAACCACTGCCAGAAATCTTCCAAAAAGTCACAATTCTTATTTTTATTAAATAACATTGGAAACTATGGCAGAAAGACATGAATTATGTTTTAAAATAGGTGGATTTAACTTTGTGTCGTTATATTAAAATAAATAAATGAATGAAAAAATAGCACAAATAAAAATATATAAAATGGCAAACAGCCGTTTTGGAGCCTCTAAAGCTCCATCATCAGTGCCAAATTTAAAAGATTAAAAACTGATTCAAAAGTTTAAGCCATGTAAATATGCTTGCATCTCCGCATGCGACCAAAAAAGAATGGCGGTGAGCTTTATCAAAACAACAGCAGAGTCAAGAGTCACATGTGACGTAGGAGACCACTAGAAGCGCTCGGCCAGACTGGACGAGCTTAAGTACGCAGGAGAAAAAGAGGGGAGGAGGTGGAAGTAAAGAGAATGAATTAAATGAAAGGTAGCCAGACATTTGAAAAATTTTGATGTACTGGACATATGATTAACTAAGTTGCCCGAATTCTTCCATATATGATATGCTTCCCAAAAATCAAGGTCGTAAATCAATGAGCATTTCTGAATTATTGAACCTTCTGAAAAATTAAAACTGTGATTGCTAGACGAGCAATGGTTAGCAATCGCAGAGCATTTACTGTCACGATTTTTAAGTTTTTATGTTCCCCCAAGCAGACTTTAAGAGGTCGCTTAGTTTGACTTATGTACATTCTATCACATTCGCAAGATATCTTATAAATTCCCCAATGTGAAAATCTGTCAATTGGATGTTTGAGATCTGTAAATTTGATTTTGTTAAATGGTGTATAAATTACTTTAAAATCAAATCTTTTCAAAATTCTGGATATTTGATGGCTAATTCTTGGAAAATATGGAAGTATAGGCGAGACCGGTACACAGTGGACCTATGGACACAGTGGACCACCCCCTGATATATTTTTTTTTTTTTTTTTTTTAAGTTTTTCTTCTATCCTAATAGACAACAGCACTGCACCGATTAGTTATAGCCTTCAGAAAATATGTTTAGCTCAGATTGAACTATTTTACCCTGATTGGTTGTGTTTTGAGCTTCTAAAAGTAAAATTTTTCATCATCCTATTTTTATTTTTTTAGTAATTAAAGGTTGTAGATAATTAAGATAAAACAGCTTTTTTGCAAAGCTAAGATACTTGTTTTTATTTAACTTTAAAGTTAATATGTTTAAAAGAAAGCTAGAAACAATATTAATATAATTATTTATTAAACTTCAACATGGGGTACAGTGGACCACCCGCTCCTGGGGCACAGTGGTCCACGATCCACCCTGCTCCTGTAATGCAGAATGTTCAAAATATTTAATAATTGCTTATTTTTTTATAAAGAAATATTGTTTTAAAGTAGTTATTTAACTATAAAATAAAGTAAACAAATAAAAATAACAATTTATTTAACATAGTAAGAAATATTTTGTTTTGTGTTTACTGCCTTTGATAAATATAACTGTAGTCTAATTGTTGATGATTCTATTCAAGTAAGATTCATGAGACGCAAATTGAATGGAAATCAGTTTATTTTTCCCGAAACTGTAGATGAATCTGCTGTTGATGTCAATGATTTCATAATGTTGCTCTCAGACCCAAAATTATTTCTTGAAAATTCCAGGCTCAATCTTACTCATAAGCACTTTGTAATTTCATTTGCAAATTTTAATGTGCGCTGATTTTTTTGTACTTAAGTAATAACTTCAACTAAATTGCAATTGTTCCTGTCTTAATCTGTTATTATTTTCAAAATATAATTTATTTTTTGTTTTTGTTTCAAAATTTGTATTACTATGTTATTTTGCGGGTGAAGGGGCAACAAAAAAGAATTAGATTAATGAAAAATAGATTTATATTGTATTTTAGATAATACCTAATAGTGGTCCACTGTATCCCGGTGGGTGGACCAGTGTACCCCGCTTCCGGGGTACACTGGTCCACTTTATAAGTGTATATATATATATATTTTTTTTTTTTTTTTGAAAAATGTATTGAAAACTATGTTGTGAGAAAATTATGATGGGTGTAAGAAGGTTTAAGGATTATTCAAAAATATTTTCATACAGATCCGTCAGTCTGTTAAAGAGAAAAAAAATGTTAACTGAAAAAGAGGTCCACTGTGTACCGGTCTCCCCTAATTAAATTTTCATTGTGAACATTGAAATGTGTGTGTTTAATCAGTTTATTATGAATTGAATCAACAATTTTAACAGGATAACACCAGTCAATGGCAATGGATTTAATGTGGTTTAATTCTGCTTTGAGTAAACTCCCAGATGAACAAATTTTAAAGGCGAAATGAACATAGGTATTAAAAGCAGCCAATTTTTCATTAGGAGGGTGAGATAAAAGACTATATGGAGGTAAAGAAACTGCGAATGGTTTACGATAAACAGTGGTTTGGAATGAGTCATTTTCGCAGTAAACCAACTACCTTTCCTTGATGTTATGGTTTACCATCAAATACATTTTGTGCCCTCTCTGAAAGTACAAATTAATACAAGTTTCCATTTATAGTTCATAGAAAAAATAAACTTTTTCCAGTCATATAAACTAAACTATCTCCGTTGTGCTTTACTAACGTCAATGAATTGTAATGTAAGCTTTGAAATTCGGAGAAGAGCTGATTTTGTATCATGAACATGTTTCATTCAATTCCTTAGATTTAAAGATTTATTCACTCTAAATAGTGCGTAAGATTTTACCTTCACATAATTTAATGAATTTTTATGTATGTCTACAATATGTTTTTTTTTTTATAAAGCTGTTGTTTAAATTTTAAATTGCATGTAAAGCTGTAATGTCATGTTTATAATGCATAAATTTTCCTGTGAAATGGGGGCCCCGACATGGACTGTGTGCCCCGGTCCTCACATTTTTAGATATAATCAAGCCATGTTTTGATTTGATTGCTTTTTTCATAATTACCAAACAATAAGGTAAATGTCTCTCTGACAGTTTTTAATTAAAAGACTATTACACTCATAATGGAGAGGAAAGTTTTTTAACTAGGTAAATCATACGATGGTTGGAGTATCGCAGTTGATACGCCAACCATTGAATATGATTTTCCTAGTTGAAAATTTTTCCTCTCTTCACTATGACCCAATTACAAGGTACATACAGGAGTTTCTGTGTTGTATCACATTCATCATGTAAAATGCCATAGTTATATCTCAGATGAATGAAATTAGTGCTGAAGTTCGCAGCCATGTCCAACAAATAAGAGTGAATTATGCCAGCCAGGATATTGTTGGAATAGCTCAATAGGAAGAGCGTTGGTACGGCAAGCCAGAGTATCCCGGTTCCAGTCCTGGTCCTGGCATTTTTCGCTCTGTTGGAATAAATCTCAACTATGATACTCCAACCACTGAATTTGATTACACTGTTTGTAAACTAATGGAGTGAGAGCTACTTCACAATATCAAATTAAAATAAAGCTACAATTTAACCAAAAGAGAGCATTTTAATGCTATGTATTACATTTTTTATTTATAATTAAAATATTTATGTATTTAAATTTTTCAAGGCACTTAAGTTGGAGACAAGCATAGGTTATGTGGTACATTCCTGATCATAGAATAGATCAAATACTGCATTCCTCATTTTGGCCAGCTTCTTATCTAAAATATAAATAAATGAAATGATCATAAGATTTGGGAAGTTTTTGCGTGTCAGTCTGCTTATTAAACTATTTTTAATTTGTTAAATATTATGTATTAACAATGTATATTAATATTGATAGTTTTAGCAATGAAATTATTTTAGAAGCATAAAAAAAACACTGTTTAACTCCCAAAAACCAATTAAACCCACCTGGATTAGACTTTTAAAAAAAAAACTATTTTTTTTTTTTATTATTTATTGTCAAATATAATGAAGCTTCCTCCAGATAGTTTCAGGTGGATGCTACCCCCTGCCTGCACTTTAATTTAAAAAAATTGCTCCCTTCTTGCGCCTCATCCAAAAAGTAGTGTCCTTCTTGTCTCTCAGTAAAACAAAAAAAATCTCCCTTTTTTATTTAAAGAATTGTTCACATATAGTAAAAACTGGCTCATTGTTTTGAAACTGACCTTTAAATATTAAAATTACCTTTAAAAATAAAAAGTGCCCTTAAGAATCTAAAACGTGCCCTTACAAATCTATAAAATGTCCTTTTCCCCCAACAGCAGCACCCTGCCTTTTTAAAACTGAGGGAAACTCTGGTAATGTGCAGTATACAATATTTTTATTTTACAGTATTATCTATACAGTGTATTGTTTCAAATAGGTAGATACAGGAAGTAACTTGGGAGAAAAAAAACAATTAATAGTATTTTCGTTATTTCTTATGATAAAATTCGATTCAGTTTTCGAACAACTATTTGAGACAAATTGTATTCGAGAACTGAGGTATCACTGTACAGTTAATTTCATCAATCTGCATGAATTTTTTTTCTAAATATGGGTCAACTTTACTCAGGGGCATCATTTAGGGAGGGCAAGGTAGGGTAACTTCCCCTCCCCCTCTGAGTTTCAGATTTCATCTGTTATTTCACTTTCTTATTATTATTTGAATGTTTTTCTTTGTTTTTATAAACATACTAGCAGAGCTTCGCCTGCTACGCTGGTCGATTTATTCCAAACGGTCCTTGAATTAAACGAACTTAGATTTGGGCGCCCCATTGTCTTTGGATCAGGTCAACTCGGATTTAAATAAAAAAACAAAAAAAGAAAATTTCATTTAGAATCCTGCAGAAACTGCATCAACATATTTTTAAAAACTGTGATTGTTGATTTATTTTTTGTCCGTAAGGTGAAGAACAAAAATTGACTCAGCTTCCATTTCAAAGAAATAGAAAATTTTTCTTCCCATTGGTAGTGGGGAGAAGGATGAATAGGTTTTTCATTGTGTGGGTTTGAACCCCCTCCCTTTCCTTTTGTTTAGACACAGTCCACTGTCAAACTATAAAGCTGGAGAATGCGCACCGAGATTGATTTCATGTGAAATTGGAATTTGAAAATGCTTTTTTAGTTTTAAATATATAGATAATGAATTACATGTAAAATTATAACAGTAAAAATCTTCCATTGAAAACATGTATGGAAAATGAATGCAAATAATAATAATTATTTTAAGTGGGCAGAAAATTTAGATTTATTATGTCCGATAAAAAAAAAATTGTCCTCCCCAAGCAAAATCTGAAATGATGCCCCTGACTTTATTTTGAACTTGTCACGGTTGAAAGATGGGATGCATCAAAAAGCCAACCAAATTCATTCACAGAAAAAAACATCCATTTATCAATTTGTCAACAGATTCTTACATTAAGAACTTCAAATAATAAAGTGCTAATTCTCAATCTCAAACAAACCTTTAGCAATTAGTTTGGGAAACAAGTAATAAAATTTTTTTTTAAAAGTCAATTCCTACTTTTTAATCATAGATATATAAAATAAACCCGTGCAGCATTAATGTCCCACGTTATCTTTATTGAACATTTTTTTATAATCATTGTTGCGGTATTTTATTTCTGTGGCATCACTTATTTGAGATAAATCTTTCATTTCATTTATGAAAACAATGGGGGGAATTTTTTTCTCCCATTTAAAACTAAAATTAATTAATTACATTTAATGAATGAATTAATATTTGAAAAAACTGTATTAACATATAAGTGTCATCCACTACAAGTTTAAAAAAATGGGTTGAATCCTCAAACAAGGGCGATGCTTGGCTGCGTCGAATTTGGCAAAGCGATAAATGAGTTTTTCTTGCTACCGGTTTGTTCCTTGCATTTCTTCCCCGCCTACTACGGTTTGATCTAGAAATTTGATTGGTTTATGAGTGAATTACGTTCGTTTGGTTGGGATGGTTGGTTTATTGTGTGCCGTATTGTTGGATTCAGAGAGTGATGAGTTAGATAGAGGTGCACTATACCGTAAAAATGTTTTTGAGAATGAAACCGATAATTTCGGAATTTATTAGGCCCAAAAAAGGAAGCATACACTGTTAAAAATATCGTCAAAAATTACCTCTGTTTTTAAAGGCTCTCTATTTTCTGACCAATGAGAACGCCAAGGGCGTTCATGTAGCATTCTCATTGGTCAGAAAATAGAGAGCCTTTATAAACAGAGGTAATTTTTCAGGATATTTTTAACAGTGTATGGAAGAAGGGCTGAATTTATTGGACAGTGAGAGGTTTTCAAATCAAGTCCCAAGTAGTTTGGGCCGACTTTAGTGTTGCATCACGGCACATCACATGTTTATTTTTGTTTGAACTCTGGGATTTGCGAAGTGAAGTGAATTTAATCTTTTGACGTGTTGTTTTTTTATGAAGAATTCAGCAAAGCGGCAAGTGTGAATTTGAAATAGTGTGTGTAGTGTGTTGTTAATGAAAATTTAGGATATTTTAGGTGTTTTTGATAGATTATTTAGAGGTAAATTTGAATTTTGTCCTCTTGAGTGAGCAGTTTAAGGGTTTGTTTGTTTGTTTCTTGAGAAGATACATCTGACTTATGTGCTTGACATCAAGTGCCTGCTTATATCGTCAATATACATCAGTTTAAGGGTTATTTTTGTATAAATACTGCTGCCTCATCAGAAGTGATCGGCGATAGCGATTATGACAAACCGAAGCCTTAAAAAAAAGGGTAAATTTGAAAAATAAAAGTAAGTGAATTTTTATTGATTTTATTTGATAAGTGTGTGTCTTGCATTTTAGATATTACTGTAGAGGTAGTTTCGTGCATCGAGTGTTGTTTTTTTGTTTTTGATAATGTGTACAGGATACATACATAAGTTATTGATTGCTGTGTGAACGAATTTCGTACATTCTAGAGATTGCTGTACAGCGAGTTTCATGCATCCAGTGATGTTTTTTTTTCGGTTAATGTACGCGAAGCGTACATACATAAGTTATTGATCGCTGCGTGAATGAGTTTCATGCATTCTAGAGATTGCTGTACAGCGAGTTTCATGCATCCAGTGATTTTTTTTTCAGTTAATGTACGCGAAGCGTACATACATAAGTTATTGACCGCTGCGTGAATGAGTTTCATGCATTCTAGAGATTGCTGTACAGCGAGTTTCATGCATCCAGTGATGTTTTTTTTGGCTAATGTACGCGAAGCGTACATACATAAGTTACTGACCGCTGCGTGAATTAGTTTCATGCATTCTAGAGATTGCTGTACAGTGAGTTTCATGCATCCAGTGATGTTTTTTTTTCGGTAATGTACGCGAAGCGTACATACATAAGTTATTGATCACTGCGTGAATGACTTTCATGCAATCTAGAGATTGCTGTACAGCGAGTTTCATGCATCCAGTGATGTTTTTTTTCGGTTAATGTACGCGAAGCGTACATACATAAGTTACTGACCGCTGCGTGAATGAGTTTCATGCATTCTAGAGATTGCTGTACAGTGAGTTTCATGCATCCAGTGATGTTTTTTTTTCGGTAATGTACGCGAAGCGTACATACATAAGTTATTGATCACTGCGTGAATGAGTTTCATGCAATCTAGAGATTGCTGTACAGCGAGTTTCATGCATCCAGTGATGTTTTTTTTCGGTTAATGTACGCGAAGCGTACATACATAAGTTACTGAACGCTGCGTGAATGAGTTTCATGCATTCTAGAGATTGCTGTACAGTGAGTTTCATGCATCCAGTGATGTTTTTTTTTCGGTTAATGTACGCGAAGCGTACATACATAAGTTGCTGACCGCTGCGTGAATGATTTTTACGTATTTAAAAAATTAGGAATTTAGAGATTTTGTCCAATTGTAATATTTGTGCTTTGTGGCAAAGAAGTGATTATTTACACGATTTGTATGACAGTTTCTTTCACGACGTAAACGTTGTTTTTATTTCGTTTTGTTGCAATTTACAAAGTTTAAGGGGTATTTTTTGTTAGGAAAAAAATTGACTGTTAAATTTGCGAATTCTTTGTAAAAATCTGGAGGAAAGAATAGTTAAAAATTTGTAAAAATGGAAAAACCTGGAAGAAAAAATAGCTAAAAATTTGTAAAAATAGAAAAATCTGGAGGAAAAAATAGCTAAAATTTTGTAAAAATGGAAAAATCTGGAGGAAAAAATAGCTAAAATTTTGTAAAAATGGAAAAATCTGGAGGAAAAATAGCTAAAAATTTGTAAAAATAAAAAAATCTGGGGTAAAAAATAGCTAAAAATTTGTAAAAATGGCAAAATCTGGGGGAAAAAATAGCTAAAAATTTGTAAAAATGGAAAAATCTGGGAGAAAAAATAGCTAAAAATTTGTAAAAATGGAAAAATCTGGGGGAAAAAATAGCTAAAAATTTGTAAAAATGGAAAAATCTGGGGGGAAAAATAGCTAAAAATTTGTAAAAATAAAAAAATCTGGGAGAAAAAATAGCTAAAAATTTGTAAAAATGGAAAAATCTGGGGGAAAAAATAGCTAAAAATTTGTAAAAATGGAAAAATCTGGGGGGAAAAATAGCTAAAATTTTGTAAAAATGGAAAAATCTGGAGGAAAAAATAGCTAAAAATTTGTAAAAATGGAAAAATCTGGGGGAAAAAATAGCTAAAAATTTGTAAAAATGGAAAAATCTGGGGGGAAAAATAGCTAAAAATTTGTAAAAATAAAAAAATCTGGGAGAAAAAATAGCTAAAAATTTGTAAAAATGGAAAAATCTGGGGGAAAAAATAGCTAAAAATTTGTAAAAATGGAAAAATCTGGGGGGAAAAATAGCTAAAAATTTGTAAAAATGGAAAAATCTGGGGGGAAAAATAGCTAAAAATTTGTAAAAATGGAAAAATCTGGAGGAAAAAATAGCTAAAAATTTGTAAAAATGGAAAAATCTGGAGGAAAAAATAGCTAAAAATTTGTAAAAATGGAAAAATCTGGGGGGAAAAATAGCTAAAAATTTGTAAAAATGGAAAAATCTGGGGGGAAAAATAGCTAAAAATTTGTAAAAATAAAAAAATCTGAGAGAAAAAATAGCTAAAAATTTGTAAAAATGGAAAAATCTGGGGGAAAAAATAGCTAAAAATTTGTAAAATTGGAAAAATCTGGGGGGAAAAATAGCTAAAAATTTGTAAAAATGGAAAAATCTGGGGGGAAAAATAGCTAAAAATTTGTAAAAATGGAAAAATCTGGGGGGAAAAATAGCTAAAAATTTGTAAAAATGGAAAAATCTGGAGGAAAAAATAGCTAAAAATTTGTAAAAATGGAAAAATCTGGAGGAAAAAATAGCTAAAAATTTGTAAAAATGGAAAAATCCGGAGGAAAAAATAGTTAAAAATTGTAAAAATTAAAAAATCTGAATGAAAATATTGCTAAAAGTATGTAAAAATGGAGAAATCTCGCAAAAAAACTTTTCAAAACTTTGTAAATAGCAGTAAAACGAAATAAAATCAGTATTTACTTTGTGAAAGAAATTGGCCTAGGAATTGTGTAAGTAGTGACTTGTCTGCCGAAAAGTACGTGTTCTGATTGGGTGGAATTTGGAGGTTGCCGTTTTTTAGGTTGGCGCACGTCCGTGCTTGGCGCGCGTCAAATAAATCGCCAAATCGGGGGTCGCCCTTGTTTGAGGATTTTGCCAAAAAATGTATTTGAACTTGAGCGGATGAATAGAAAATATTTTATTAACAATTGAAAATTTGAACAAGATATATATATATAAAGAGAGAGAGTGTGAGCTAATAGTAGGAATTTAATAAAAATATCTATTCATTTTACGATTGCCTAGTAATACTTTCAGCATACCTGCCAGTAAATGAAACAAAAAAAGTAAATTGGTCTATATTCACCGGCTGACATTTCAATACAATCTGAGCCCATCATTCGAAAAACTGTAGAGTGCCTTTTTTATCCCCCCCCCCCATAATATTTGAAGTTTAGATATTTTTTCTAAAAGAATTTTCATTAATGCATCATAATGGATTGATTTTAAAGAACTCTGAACTAATATATATATATATATAAAATTAAATTTTTATAAACTTAGGTATGTCATTTTCAAAGCTGTCCAAGAAAAATGTCAAACTTTTAACTGGCAAAAACTCTGCAGCTAACATATTTAAGGACAGTAATAAAACAATTTTTTAATGTTAAAAAATAGGTCAAATTTAGTTGTTAGTTGATAAGTAGATGGAAAAAAATTTATAGTTTATTTACATTAAATTACTATATTGTAAAAATGATTGTTTCAACCAGGATGTCTTTATAAATAGGACATTTCTGGGAAATGGGTTATGAAACTTTAGGAGCAGGGAGGTAACTCATCAGCAGTGATATAGTGACAGGGGTCTAGGGGGGGGGGGGGTGATTGCCTTAGGCTAAAAAATTTTAGAGGTGCTAAAAAGTGTTGCATGAAAAATTACAAAGAAAACTATAGTAACCACTAAAAGAGGGAACTTACTTTACATTATCCTATGCACTCAAACCCACTAGATGCTAAAAATTATTTAATAAAATGTGTGTTGTTTCTATATGGCACATATTTAGTTTGGATTTATTATGAAAAATGTCAGGTTCAAAACATTCTTATTTGATTGGTCCACAGTGCTCCAAATGGCTGGCAATTATGCAGTAGTTATAGATACAGTACTGTATCTGTTTGGCTGCTTCAGTAGCTATCTTGAGTATAGTATCATTAATTAGTTCATTTCATTCTTGAAAAATAACCGATTTTGTAACAAAAGTATTTAAATAGGATTAAGGCATATCAAATGCTCAGAAAAGAGTACAATCAGTTTCCTTTTCGATGTTGTTTAGGAATATGAACAAAAAAGAGGTACATTTCTGATGCGAAAATAAAGTGAATTGCTAAACGAATATCATGTATTTAAGCATTTTTACAATACTAAATATTTAAATTTTGTATGAAAACACATTTCTTTTTGAGAGGCCCTGTACAGCCGCACCTGCTGTACACCCCTAAGGATGGCTCTGAGAGTCAATGAGCAATTAAATTTAGAGGATATCGATGAAAATGCCAGATTTGTTTCAGCATCTGAAAAAACTGTCAATTTTTTTTTTTTTTTTTTTTTTTTTTTTTTTGCAGGAGGTAGGAGCCAACATTTCCACTTTTGTTCTGGTTTTCAGTCCCTGATATTTAAACGCTTCAATATACATGGCTCATATAGCTCCATATACATGGGATTGGAATTAATTGATACACAATCATAAAACACCAAATGATAACATAGCAAACAACATGGGAAAGACAAACGCAGCCTCCAAAAACATAATAATACAATAAATATAAAATCGCAGTGACCAGAACCAGATACAGTTTTTGTTCAACTAACTTGTTCATCTATAGATTTTTCATGCAATAAAATTGATATACATACAAAAAAATAAAGTAAAAATCGATTTTAAAAAACTAAAAAAAAAAAAAACTAATTGGTAGCAAACAGGTGAATTAAACTGTGTTCCAGCATAAATAAATAAAACAGTATTTAAACATATTTGACAGCATGCAACATTCACTAATAAATCAGTCAATCTCGAGGAAAAATTCTGTAATATTATGAGAAATTTCAGATTTTTCAATATGATAATGCTGTCTGAATTTTAAATATAAAAAAAGCAGGATGAATTTTTCTTGAGATATGTTATGTATAATGATGATGAATTCATTTTTATAAACTACACAATGGTTGCTTGAGATATTTATAGTATGAATATACCTACAACAAACAAAAAAATCAACAGACTTTTATCAACAGCTGAAATATTTCAGATAAATTCAACATTACATCATACTATATGTCTAATATGTATGTTATACCTTTTAATTAGAAAGAATTTACATTTATTAGATTTTTTAAAAAATGCATGAATTATTCAGGATAAACAATGTTTACTTATGAAAAAATAAATAGAAAATCCATAGTCATGCAAAGTTTATTGAGAGAAACGAATTATAAACAAAACAATAATGCATTTTATTAAATTCACCAAAACGAAAAGATCGATTTGTAATTTTTGTGTTTCAAATACAGTACACGCAGCGAATGATTTAAAACCCGTGTCTAAATATATCAGCTGAAAAATGCTTAATAATGATTTAAAAGATCTAAAAGGTAAACTTTCAGCTCTTTAAATATGTTACCGCCTATAGAGTGATTTTGATTGGCCCGAATCGGTACCCCAGGTTTACACACGCAGCAGACCTTATAAGGGCATTCTTTTATATTTTGATCTGGCGCGATTATCAGTCATTATATAAAATAATTAAATCGTTTTATTTGTAAACAATCACACTATAAAAACTGGGAAAATATGAAAGATGCGGGCAGCGATCAGATATGTATCTGAATGTTAGACACAGCTAGTGATGTAACTGTATTTGGCACATACCTCGGATCCGGTAATATTATTTTCTTGCTAGCTCTGGCAGCTGGAGTAGATTTACTTTTTTCCATAGCCATGAGATAGCTCACATCTGCTAGTACAGCCTCTAAGTCCGCCATTTTGACTGTGGATAGGCTTAGTTCTATAAACACAATTGCAAATGTTAAATTTAAAAGCCTATCCTTTGGCTACAATGTTTCGATTATGTGCATCACGTTTTATTCGACAGCATTACGCCAATCCAACTGTAAACACGAGAAATCCAAGTGATTAAAAGATATCTTCTATTTTTTATCTCCATTAATTTTCGTGAAGTTTATAACTTCTAAGTTCCCATGTTCCCGCATCAAGTCACCGGAACATTATTCAGCTGTATTGCAGGGAGTGCAAGCGGAAGAGTTAACAGCTTGTTTATCATATGGAGCTGCCCTCTTCTGGATGTAGCAGACGTCTTTTTAATAATTCATATTAATGTTTTCAACACTTTTAACTGTTATTATTACTTATTAATAAGTGATAAAATTAATTGCAAAAAAGAATATTTTTTGCAGACTTACTATTCTTAGTAAACTCAATAGTAATATTTTTTAATTAACATCTAAATTCGTACATTTATTGATTTCCAAAAATTAACTTGAAAACGAAACTAAGTTATTTTATGGAAAATTTACTTTGCTGTAGATTTGTTTGCCTTATAATTGCTTGCTGACAAAATTTTAACAATGATTTAATAACTTATGTAGAGAAATAAATTGACTATTTAAATACTTGCAGTCACGAAGTTAACCGTATTCAAGTAAATTTGCGAATTTAATAGCATAAAATTTATCATTTTCGGATTTTTCTGAAAGAAAAAAGTTTTTTCCTTATCTATTAGGGTAATAATTTTTCTTTTACAGCTCAGAAATTTTAAATTAATGCATAAAGGAACTTATTCATAATTATAAAATTTGTACTTTCTCCTGTTAGTAAGTATCTTGTCACAATATTCACTTTAAGTAAAATGCAAGTTTCTTTTAGTAATAAATTATACATTATGCTGCTAATTGTCTTAGATCTGAAAAAGAAATTAAATACACTTTAAATTTTACTTTTTTGAAAAAAATTATGTTCTACGAAAATCGTAGCGATGCATCCTAATTCGAGTTGGCTTTTGTATTTCAAATACTGTAACTATATTTTTGGCAATGCAATATTCTCTCAAAGTATAAACAAATGCTGTTGTTTCTCGTTTCAATTCGTATTTTATGATATGATGATTTGTAGTTCAAGTGTACATTTTTAATTTTCTTTGAAAATATAGGCTCATTTATTTTTGATTAGTTAAAGTAACATGCATTTAAAATGAATTTGTTTGGTAAAACTATCGGGAAGACTCCGAAAGAACAAGTCAGAGAATGGACATCACAATTGAGAAAAGAAGGCTATGCTCTTGACCGCCAAATCAGAGCGATTCAGCGCGAAGAGGAGAAAACTAAAAGATTATTGAAGGATGCTGCAAAGCGGGGGGATACTGATGTCTGCAGAATTTTGGCTAAAGAGATTGTTGGTGCTCGAAAGAGTGTAAATCGAATCCACACTTCAAAGGCGCATCTTAATTCCGTTCAGTTGAGTATGAATCACCAACTTGCTCTTTTAAAAGTATCCGGATCATTAGAAAGAAGCACTGAGGTGATGCAAAGCATGCAGAATCTTGTAAAAGTCCCGGAAATAGCCAGGACTATGCAAGATTTATCAAAAGAAATGATGAAAGCGGGAATTATTGAAGAAATGATGGAAGATACGTTTGAATCAGTATTTGACGATGAAGATCTTGAAGAAGAAGCTGGTGAAGAAGTTGATAAATTATTATGGGAACTCACTGCTGGCCAATTAGGTACAGCACCTGCTGCAGTGTCGGAATCGTTACCTGAAATTGAGAGGGAAGCTGCAGCAGCTTCTGAGCCAGATCTTACAGAGATGCAAATGCGGCTTGAAGCCCTCAGATCTTAGATACTATTTTAGATGCTTTCAAAACATTTAAGATATTTTGCACTACGACTTTTTTACTGTGTTTATTAAACTCAGTGATAAAATATTGCAGTAAATGAAAAATAAGTTATATTTATTTTCTGAATTACAAATAGTAAAATGCTTCAAAGTTGTTGAACACTAATACCACTTAGTCTTATTATTCTCAGCACTTTTAATCAAAACATCTATTGTTTTGAGTTGATCTCATTCATATTAATTTAATGGATACCTTTTGGTTATTGAGAAACCTTTAAATATTAAACTCAGTTATAAAATATTGCAGTAAATTAAAAAGAAGTTATATATTTATTTTCTGAATTACAAATAGTAAAATGCTTCAAAGTTTTTCAAAGTTGTTGATCACTAATACTACTTAGTCTTGTTATTCTCAGCACTTTTAATCAAAACATCTATTGTTTTGAGTTTATCTCATTCATATTAATTTAATGGATACCTTTTGGTTATTGGGATGCCTTTAAATACCAACCGTAAAGACTAGAGATAAGAATGGATTACCTAATGATATGCACAGTGTAATGGAAAGAATAGCTGTTTTACTAAATGCAAAATATGTCTAAAAAATTTTCCTAAATGACAAAAATAGATTAATTTAACTAATCTTCTGTAATTGGGTTTATAACCAAAGTTGGCATCAAACGGGAGTGTTGAAATGGTGACCTAGGATACCATTAAATACATGTTCTTCACACACACAAAAAAAAGAGGGGGAATCTGGTAACAACCATGAAATTTATGTTCACTGAAATTCACCAATTGGCTATGGAACCAATTACAGAAGAGCCTGTATTAATTTAATACATTAGCATTTACATTACATGCTGCTTTTATTTTTGTTTAAGTGAATGTCCTATTATCATTTTTAAAATAAAAAAAGTGATATACCACCTTTTTTTTTCTTCTTTGAACTAGATGAAGAAGATGCACTGGTATAAATGTATATTCAATAAAACCTCTGAGTAGTAGACAGCTCAGGGGTACGGAATTCATCTGGTAGTATTCAAGGGTGTTTGCTTTTCACCGGTAAAATGTAGTACAATCGATATCAGCAGGGTTCGGTGATACATATCAATGGATATATATATCTGATATTTATTTTCAAAGACTAAGATGCTTTACACTCACGCAGAAAAAAAAAATTAATCGGTTAAAAAAAGGAAAAAAGTCGCCAAATTTAGGGGATTTTTTCCTTTAATGGCAACCTAGCCATTGTATTAAGTTATTCGTTTGGCGCAGTCTTGAAAATCATGCCAACCAAAAAGTCGCCAAACTTATGTTTATATGTTTGCGTGAGTGTAAAGCATCAGTTCCTTTTCAAAATATCATGAAGTTTGATGTTTTTGATATTTTCACATATTGGATATTTATTTTCAAAATATTGCATATAATATTTTTTTATATTTTCAGTCAAAACAAGTATAAAGGAAATTTTTAACTGTTATTGGCTGTGTCGTTCTGTAGATAAAGAATTTTTGCTCTTATAGTGGCTTTTTTAGCCCCTCCCATCCCCCAACCAAAAAAGAAGAAAAAACTTTTCAAAGCTGAATTTTTAAATGTAGAATTAATAATTATAGTAGGACAATATTTACTTAGAAAAGCCACTGAAAGATAAACTATTTAATTGAGATAAACTTGTAGCTTCATTAGAAATAATTTTTCCTTGTTTTGGTTTAGTTCAATTAAGCAGACAAAGCTTATTATATTTATGTTCAAAATTTTCAATAAAAACAAATTATTTTGTTGTATAAAACAATTTTTTTTTTAAACTTGATTACTAAATTTTAATAGTTTTTTTTTATTTATTTATGAGTGTAAAAAACAATTTGTGTCTGTTTTCAATTAGTTGATCTTAGATTTTTTAAGTAAGTTATAAAAAAAAAATAGAAAAAGACATTTAGAATATTGTTTTATATTAAGTTTTCATGCTAAATGACATATGTTTTAATATCTAATTTATATTAACTCTGAAAATATTTATAATTATCAATAAGTTGACTATTTTGAAAATATCGGATATCTATAAAAAAATATCTGATATATATCAAAATATCAGATATTTTTTATATTTTCAAAAGTATCATGATATTTATGAACCCTGGATATCAGTATGTATCAGAGATTGAAAAAGTTTCCATTATTGAATTTACGCTGAATATAAATAAACATATATATATATACACACACATTCTTACTTTGCTATTTTTCGACTTGAAAATATTTATTATTAAGTTATAATTTAAATTTATTACTAACGCTGCTAAGATGGATTTTATCATTCAGCAGTTATCTAACGATGAGGAGGCTACAATAAAATTGTTAAAATCATTTCCAGACTTTAGAAGTATTCATAAAAAAGTTTTTGAATGTCTTTGTATTGATTTAATAAAATAATCCGTAAAAATCTGTAATTTGCAAAAGGAAAAAAAATAAAGGTACTTTTCGGTTAGCCAGGCACCAGTGATATATGTACATATATAAATACATACATATATATATATATATACATAGACATACATATATGTATATGTGTATGTATATATATGTATATGTGAATATATGTATATGTGTGTATATATACATGTATATATATCACTGGCGCCCGGCTAACCGAAAAGTACCAAAATAAATAATTAAATGCTCGCTTTCATACCTACAATGTTATTTTTTTTTTCAAATGTTTTGTTTCACGTGAATTTCATTTTGCGCCCACTATTGCATTTGGCGACAATGTTATTGGTATAACGGAAAAGTGCCGTTTTGTCTCCCTTTGCAAGAATTTAAGAATGTTGCTCTTTCTCTACTACTACTATGCAGGCCCCAATCATGACTAATTGGGGCCCTGGGCAAAGATAAATTAGGGAGCCCCCCATTTGAATTGTTGCAACATTATTCAAATAGAACTGATGGTCAGTCGTATGTGTAATGCATGAACAATATTTTTGCACCTTGGATTTTAAATAGAAGAAGATACTTAGCTGTGTCAATTCTAAATTAAGTGCCTTAATTAATAAAAATACTCTTTTTTTAAGTGCATTCGTAATTATATAAATACGTAGCACCTATTGTCGTCGCTTGGTCCATCCGTCTGTCTGTCCGTCTGTCCGTCCGCATATAACAATGTAAAAACTACCCAACCGAATGGTTTGCAATTTAAGATATATTATCTTTGCAGAATTTTGTCGAGACATTTCAATTTTTTTAAAAATTGAATCAAAACTTTAGGAGATATTAATAAAAATATTTATTAAGAAATTTGAATTTTTTTTTTTTTAAAGTCAGTGCTTTCTTGTTAGAGGAGCTTCCGAGGTTGAATTGTCAAGCGACCGAGATACTTACTTTATTACAGAAATGAATCTTCACACAATATAATTCATTTCACAGAATTAAAAATCATCAAGATCTGAATATTGATATAACTAGCTATAGTACGAACGCACCTCATTTGTCACGTTTGACGTACAATTTCCAACTTGTTTTTCTTAGTACAGAACAAAACTCTTTTATATAACTTTAGTAACTTGTTATATTACTTTAAGATGAATTTAATAACTTCAACTTATGAAAGAGGGTCAAATACTCTAACATGTGAATATAAGTTAATCAAGTTACTTTTTTTTTTGTTTACATCTTTTTATGTTGTACTACACACAACATAATATAAAATCAAATAGATTCTACTTCACAAGTAGAAAGTGATTAAAATGTAGACAAATGCTTAAGTGATTAAAAGAAATAACAAAAGGCTTATAAAAACCTTTTTAAAGATTCAACATACGTTTCAACGTTACATTTCGGCGTCATTTTCAAGAAAAATATAATGATAAAAAATATTCTTGCAAATTTTGAAAAAATAACCTTGAAGACACGAATCACGAGATCAAAATATGTAAAAAAGAGAAAAGCAGGTGCTTGAAGTAGCCAACTGTAATCATAAAAATTATATTTCGTTATTGCTTTTTCAAACGGAAAAGAATCTCGTGCCAAATTTTTAAAATTTGCAAGAATATTTTTTATCATTATATTTTTCTTGAAAATGACGCCGAAATGTATGTTGAATCTTTAAAAAGGTTTTTATAAGCCTTTTGTTATTTCTTTTAATCACTTAAGCATTTGTCTACATTTTAATTATAATTAGTGATATTATTTTATGGTTATGTAAGTAGAAAGTGTTTTTTCAATAAATCGAGAAAGATGACAATTTAGCTAATAAAGCATATAGCTATTATGTACTATGCTCTGTGCTTGCAGCCAAAGCGGAATGCTGCTTTGCTACTGAGTGGTTGAGGTTAGCTTTGCGAAAGCACTGAGCTCTGTGAGTTCAAAATGAAATTTGTTTTTCAGAAAATTTAGTGGAATCTTTTAAAGATGAAATTTGTATTTTGTATTTGAAAATTTTCAAAGTTGGAATTAGGGAAAAAAAGTAAATATTTTATAAATATATGGATTTGGGGGCCTTTTGAGGTCCGGGACCCCTGGGCAAAGTCCCAATTTGCCCATGCGATAATAAGGGCCTGCTAGTATGACTGCTTAATTAAAATTTATTTTTTTTCTGCTCTTTTGCCACCCTTAAAATTAGTCCACTTTAGACAGCCTTGCGCTGCCTCACTTGCAAAATATAACAATGGATTACTGTATTATGCCAAGGGAAAAATATCTTATGTATATGACTATTGGTTCTGAATGCAAGTTATAGAAAAATAAGTTGGTGTAATTAATAATACTTAAGAATCATAGCAAAAATATATTAATTGTATAGCCTTTTTATTAATTTTTTTTTATCTACCCTATTAAAATCTGTGCACGTATCTATCTATGTAACCTCAAAAACTCGGAAACCAAAGGGCGCAAGGTTACAAAATTTGGCACACAGGTTGCTGGTAGGCAGCCCATGAACAATTGGGCAAAAAATTTGAAATTTTTAAATAGATTTTTTTTAATTTTATGTTTTTGATGAATTTTTGCCTTTTTTATGTTCAACTCGTAATTGCGCTAGTTCTAACCAGGTCTAAATGTTTACTGCAATGTGAGATATACATAATGCGTATGTCACGCTGCAATACTAAGAAGCTGTAGTGGGTATTAGGATAACTATTTTACCTTGCATGCAAATAATTAAAGATTATTTAATTGTGCTTAATTATTACCCTTTTTAAAAAAATAAAGAAAAACATTTTATCACAAACATCAACAGAACTTTTTATTCTATTTATTCCCTTATTCCAAAGATATCGTTTTATCGTCTAAATCTATCACAAATGGTATGTCATAATTATTATTTATATTTATAAACTTTAGTTCAGTTGTACTGATTTTTATTTTTAATTTTGGTTTTAGAATTAAATTCATGAACTTTTGTCCATAGAATGAGTTAAACAGCTAGTTATTATTAAAATACTATCAAACTAGGTTCAATATTCATCTGTTCCATACAAAATAGGTAACATTCATTTTTGAAGGCCTTAACATTTTAGTGTCAGCTCATACAGGACTGAAGTATTTTCACTGGTTCGTAATATAAGCATACTTCATCTGGGCATCAAAAATATAAATTCTGTTAATTTATTTTAAAAAAATAAGTAAATCAGCAAATAGCAAGGCTTAAATATGTTTTTCAAAAGATTTGTAAATTAATTATAGAAAAAAAAAAAAACAGTTTGATATATTGTTTAATAGTACAGTATACCCACAGGAACATTGAGCTTACTAGCCATGGGCAAATGTATGCGATTTCATGCAGAATATAGGAAAGTTTATAGTATTTTGAGATGTGTTTGATTAAAGTTAGAAATTACTCACTTTCATGATTAGTTTTGACTGACACTAACTTTCAGTTGATTTTCAACATATTATTTAGCACTGCAAAAATAATTAAAAGGAACAAGCATTAATAAAGTATTGAAAAAAAAAAATCCTTCATTTTGGATCGTTTGATATGTGAACAGAATCTTTATGACAACCACAGCTCTACAATTAAAGGTAGATATTATGTGCATTGTTTCATCACTTAGAAAAGCTGTTACATGGCTTGGCAGTTAACACATGATATTAGGGTAGTTAGTTAACAATTGATAATTTTTAAAGTAGTAATAATCAAATCATCCTTTGTACAAAGCTACATCTTGTAAATTCAATTAAATAAATGCAGTTTCATAATGTTTCTGTGGTACTTCTCCATTATCCCGTCGACCACTTTTCATAATAAAAAACTATCGCCAAACTATAGGATTTAACACCGAAAATGCAGTCCTATTCACTTGATGTCAGAAGCATTACACGTGTTTGTTATGTCATTGTCATCAAGTGGTTATTAATTCAACATTTACCTGTATTTTTCATTATGCATTACTGATTTATTAGTTATTTTGTTCATTAAAATAACAATTGTGTCCTTAAACGGTAGGGTCATGATATCAAAAAGAGAAAAAGCATTGAAAAAATGATGAGATGTATTACGTACAATAGATCAGTTTCATGGCTGATCTTCATAACTTCTGATCATCGCAATTTGTTACTAAAATTTTGAGGTTTCTGTATCAGATTCTTACGTTTTTTTTAATAAACATACCACTGTTTTCATGCTTCTATCTATTACCGTTTCTGAGTTATTTATTTTCAAAGTTAGGACTCCTTCGTCAAACACCCGGTACTTTGATCGGTTGGGCACGAGCATCAATATCTGGATCAAAAAGTAATGTGTGGTATTTATTAGGAAATTCTGCGTCTCTTAATTGGTTTTATGGAGATTTCACAAATCAGAAAATATATTTCATTTGCAAAACATTTTTATAATTGTTTTCACTGCATGTTCTTTTATTGAAGGGCTCTAAAATTTTAATAACTTTGCATCAAATGAAGATTTAAAAAAAAAAAAAGAAAGAAAGAGAGAAATTGGTGAATCAGGGGTGCAGAAGTAGTGTCTGGTACCGGGGTGTAGAATTTCAGTTGGTGCTCCTATCCCCTCAGAAAAAAAATCCCTTTATAAAATTTTATCAGTGAATGCAAATGAAATATGGAAAGCATTAATCGTAAGTTTATTGAATAAGTAAAGAAAAATTACTAACAGAATGTTTAAAACAATGAAGAAAATATACAAAAAAAATACAACAATAACTTATAAGAAAATAATATATGTTGCATGTCAAGAAATATCACTTATGAATTGCACCTTAAGTAGTTTTATATAAATTAATAGTGTTTCAAAAACAAAAATGTTAAATATTTCTGGCACATAACTAAATTATATTTTATCTTATCAACAAAACCACAAAAGCTATAGTGCATGGAACCTGATTATAGGAGATTAACAGTTTTCGCCAATACTGAATTTGAATGAGAATTTAGAGAAAATAGTCAGTTATCGCCAACTTCGCTTCATTTATAGTGACTTATTTTTGTCACCCAAAAATGCGACAATTTGACGCTGATGGATATAGTTACATACGTAAATGTGTGTGCTAATATTTTATGAATGTCAATATGTTTTTCTTTTAAACATGACGTGATTTTATGATATGGCTATGTAGTTTTTAGCGTATGAGAGTTGCAACAACAGTCACAACAATGAAATTAAATTTGCTTTAAAACCGCTTTCAATAAAACAAAATTAACAATGAACACGATTACAGAAGAATCCCTTATTGTTAAAATTTGCTGTTTTGTTTCAAAATATCTATCTCCCTAGAACTTTAAATTGCTATACTTCAGCTATTTTTGCCAATAGAGGCAAAACAAAACTGCGCTGGAATCCTTGTACACATCCTTGTATTTTGTCTAACAATTTATCAAAAGAGAAATTGTTACTTTCGTCTTATAGCGACCCCCAAGGATAAATTGCCAAGTGACCAAGATTTATCCCAAATTATAAAGCATAGATGACATTATAATAATATATTACTGTAAAATCCCGTTAATCCGCCCTTCCCGATTAAGCGTCCCCCTCCCACTTTGCAAACAAATTGGAAAATTAAAAAAGTCCCGAGAAAGCGCCCTCTCCCAAAATAAATTTCGCCGCGCACGTCAAGATCAAAACCAAAAATTTTATCTCATGAGTGTTTTTTTTTTTTTTTTTCTGACTGATCAGAAAGGCATGACGATTCTTTGACAAAAGTTACATACACAACTTCAACTATTGTCAGTCTGAAAAAGCAATATAACCAAACATTAGTTTGCTGTAAATTTATCTCCATGGCGATATGAAGGTAATAAAAATATAGTTAGTGAAAGTTTCTCATGAAGTAAGTTAAACAATGTGTATTTGATGCTGTGTGTGAAATATTTTGATTAAAAAAGAATTTATTTATTTTATCAAAAAATTTATAGTCGTATTTAACGTTATTATGAAAACCAATCACAAAAAAATTATCGATTGATTGATCAGTAGATGGCGCCACAGTTGAATTTGTAGCGTATTTTGAGCTATCCTTGTGGCAGCAATATTTTTCGTTTTAAAAATCTGGCAACACTACCAATTCGTTCTGTATGTTCTCAATTTTTGTGATTTGTATTATTTATTTAGATAAGAAATCCTGATTTTAAAAAAAAAACGGTTATTTAATCTTTCTAATTTACAACTGATGGCGACACCACATAAAATGTTACTAGTTCTAGAAAGTATTTCAACTGCAATTTCTTCTGCATTTCTTACATTTTGTTGAACGTTTTCAACTGCAATTTCTTAGTGTTTTTTAACAAATTTAAATTATTAAATTCCTATTAATTTTTCTGTTACCATATTAATGACAGATATTAGTGTTATTATTTTCTAAATGCATTCCAGTTTCAATGCTTCTGAAATCCAGAATTTTCTATAATCTGAAATTGTCATTAATCATGAAGTTATACTGTTTTTTCTATTTTGTATGTCATTTTTTTTTTCAAAATGTTTTTCTTTTCTCACTTTGTTAAAATAATTCATACTTTGCGACGATCGGCCATTAGCATCTCCTCCCACCACCACCACCCATAAATATCATGTACTATAATTTTAATACTGTGTAAGCGCCCCCCCCCCCCCCTGATTATTTTATGGTTTTCCGTCGTGTTTAGGTGGCGGATTAACGAGATTTTAAGGTATGTATATAACATTGTGTGATGTATATGGCCAAGTTATAGTCCTACAGAACGCATATATGATGTATATGTATGACATGTATAAAATGTATATGATGTATATATGACATGTCAGACGTAGATAATGCTTATATAATGACGTATATGGCGCATGTAAGAGTATTGGAGTATATATATGCATATAATAAGATTTGCGATGATCTTGGTGTAATCAGCTACTTCAACCTTGCCATAATCCGACAAGTACTGAGAAGATTTGGATTTCTAATGTTTTTGTATATATTTTTGAGATTAAAATCTTTAAGGGGGAGGAGCCATTTTGAAGCAAGATGGGGGATCAAGCTGAGAAACAAACTCGGTCGAGATTTTGATAAGTCGTCTACATATACATCCAAATCCATCATCTACATCCAAATCGGTTAATAAATACAAGTGCTATTGCATGACAGAAATCATATATATTCATATCCAATTATCTCAGAAGGGAATTTAATAAACAATTTTTCCCAGCTGAAGGCGCTTGCGATGGTTTAAAACACCAGTGGAACCGCATGAAGATTTCACACTACCGTCTAATATTTTTTAGCAATATCTAATATAATTTTTAGATGCAGGTTTAAACTTTAAAAAAAAATTAATGATAAAAGTATCTGCAAACAAATTAGTCAAGCCAGAATATCATCTCATTTATTCCATCAAAGTTACAGTAAAAACTGACCGAAGATAGCAAAAGGCCTGCACAAGAAAAAAAAATTAACAATCTTATTTTAACTAACTGCATTACAGGATGATGTCATCCGCTTCAGTAAAAACGCGGTACAAAGGAAAATAAATTGAATACATATAAAATATAATTTAATTTTAATATAACAAAGCATATATTTTAGGCTACACGTGAAATACCACTGTTTCGGTCGATCTATGGTGTCTTTTTCCTCTAAACATTTCAATTTTGATTTTTAATCATTAATATAAAAAAACCCGCCTGAAGACATCGCACTTTATCTTTTTTGTACTATTTATTTTTTATAATCATTTCTGATCATGATATAATATGGTATTTTATTTTTGTGGCAACATTGATTTAGGAAAAGAAAATTTTTCATTCCATTTATGAAAACAATGCTGATTTAATTTTTAACTAACCGCAATTTGTACTAAATGTCTAATTAACTTTTCAGCAGGACTGAAACTAACGCAGTAAATCTTTAAATCACACTACAGAGGATGTGATATACAGGGTGATTATAATTAAAGTCCCACTTTCAAAATGCTGTAAAAAAGGAACCACTGGTTAGAATGACTTCAAATTTGAACTGAAAACGGTATGGCATAAGAAAAAAAAAAGTTCCAAATCATATCAACAGATAGCGTTGTAAGCGGCATACTATGCAAATAAAAAAAAACACTCATACGCAGTTGAAAACCGAACCATTATGTGCTTTTTGGCCCAAGGACAATGGACTTTACCCACGAATGACAACAGCCACGCCTCTGTGGGTATATGCCCTCCGAAAAAGACTGTTGCTTGTGTTAGAATGTTCTTCACGCCTATTGGTGTTTTTCTACTATATACCCACAGATGACGTGACATGGGTAGCGTCCATTAAAAACTGATTTTTACCATCCCATGTGGTACGACCTTGCCGTGGTGGATGGGCTTCCCACTAACAGTACTACAACTGTTGGCTGATTTGGAAGTCATTTTTTCCGTCAAACACACCGAAACACTCATGCACATTGAACAGAATGGTTGGTTTACTGTGCAACTCGTGCCAAAGCCGTCATATTTCGATTAAAAATGTCACTTTTAGCCGAATCCACTTTCGTTATGCTGCCCTCTATTGATACACTTTGGAACTTTTTCTTTCATATGGCTATACCATTTCCTCTTTCTTCCAGTTCAAATTTGAAGTCATTCTGACCTGAGGTTCCTTTTTTACAGCATTTTGAAGTAATTATAATCATCCTGTACACTAAAACCTTTCCCATAACAATTGCCTAACTGACAATGTAAATCCTATAAAATTCCGTTTAGATTGCAGAATGTTAGTTATAAGCGTTCGAAATGGAAATTCCCATTTGCATTTTATATATATATAGTGGATACGTCTAAGTGTCCTAATGAAATAAATACGTTTTCACCAAATCTGTTAGATTTTATGTAAAGTAGTTTTAAAATTAATCGTTTAATTTATTTGAAGTTCTATTGTCAGAAAATGTTAAGAATGTTTAAGGAATGCAACACATTTTCTAACTACTAATTTCTGCATATGCAGATAAAATAATTTTAAATATATGAAATTTATAGCAGGAGTAAGGTGACTAGATATGAAGGGGGAATATGAAGGCTTGGTACCATATCTTTTTAATCCACTGTTTTTATCTTACGACCAAATTTATTTTTCTTCAGCGGCATAACGTTTTTCGTTGTTGTTTCTTCATCAGAATTAATATGTGGCAGATTCGAAGCACAATTTTCATTTGGCGCTTTCACAGACATGCAAAGTTTTATCACGCTTGTTCAGGATTTCAAATTCTTTTAAAAAATGATGATTGTAACAATTTGTAGTGGACTCCTGGCGATTTTCAGCTTTTACTGTTACTCTGATAGAAGTCTTATTTTTCATTTTTACTGGCTCAATCCAGCCCTTGAGAAATGGATTTGTCGCAACATCAAACTTCAAGGGATTCGTGATGGACTTTCGAGGGTTTTCAGATTTTAATGGTACTCGAATTGAACCCTTGTTGTTCCCTACTGCAGGATCAATCCATTCCAGAAATGGATTTGTTACAATAGTTTTAAAAGCATCAAACTTCACATCATTTCTGACATCTTGACGTTCGAAACTGGCGAGAAATTTAAAACACTTGATTTGCTTTAAGGATGGTCTACATCTATAAAATGGATTCCCTTTCATTATCGATGCAACAAAGTCGTTGGGACCTAAAACGGCCTGTAGAGGTGCTGATTGCAGCCGTCGGTACAGGAAAATTGTCCCTTTAACTAATGCTAAAGAGCCATTGAAACCATTATTTATTGTAAAAGTGTTTGAAAGTGTTAGATATTCAAATTCGGATAATTTTTACCTTGTCATATAAACACAGAGCACAAATAGCACATGAAATCTGAAATTGCGCAAAAAAAGAATCATTATGAAGAAATTAAAAATGCATGTAACGCAATGGGATTTTCCTGAAGGGAGCAGTTATATCTTTTTTCCACCAGATGGCGTATTCGAGCGCTTGAATTCCCAGTAGAATGTTCAGCATCCGAAATATGAATAAATGGGAAAGATTTGTTCATGATATCAAAAAATATGTTTTCCTCTAAAACATTCAAGAGAACAGGCTCGACGTTTTTCTTCCAGCTTCAATGAGAAAAATGACTTTCAAATCTGAGTAAATCGATGTTTTCATTATGTTATCATGAAACTCTTTATTTCAAATAGGACGACCCAATGCTTTCAATTCTGAGTAAATCGATGTTTTCATTATGTTATCATGAAACTCTTTATTTCAAATAGGACGACCCAATGCTTTCAAATCTGAGTAAATCGATGTTTTCATTATGTTATCATGAAACTCTTTATTTCAAATAGGACGACCCAATGCTTTCAATTCTGAAATACTCAGAATATTGAAACACAGACATACTCAAACTGAGCCCACAGTTCATACTCATTTTTGAAACATGGACATACTCAAAAATGATTAGAATCAGTTCGAACTCATTTTTGAAACACGGAAATACTCAAAAATGTGCATATAGAAGTTAGTTCATACTCATTTTTGAAACATAGACATACTCAAATAGTAGCACATGATGTTTTTTTCTGGAATGAGTGCATATTTTTAGAAATGAGTATATACATGTTTCAAACTGTATGCATGTTTCAAACTGTATACATGTTTCAAACTTGAGTCAGTTTGATTCGGGGCTATTTTGACTATGCGACATACTCAGATTTGAGTATTTTTTGCTCAGTTTTGAAAATGTCGTTTTTAGAGTGTTATTGTGTTAGACACGGGTCTCATGTGCATCACAGGCCAATATCCTGTTAGAACTTCCAATGTCATTCCGAAGAGCCATACATCACAAGTGGAGCCTTCTATTTTTTGAAGAGAATCGTACTGTTCAGGAGGGCGATACACACGAGGAAAACACAATTTCCGAAGTGGTACACCTGTCACATTGATGCCGAGAAAATCGCATGACAAGACAATTGCTTCATCATCTGATGTTAAAAATACATTGTCACTTTTAATATCCAAATGAGTATAGCCGGATGTATACATATGTTCAAGTCCGTTGAGAATATCTGAGAGCCAACATTTTACACTGTAAAATCCATTTTTGTCAAATAAGAAAGTGGAGCTAGAAATCATTTTATCTAATACAAAAGGATGTTTAGGCATCATATATAGTTTAAGCTCGAGATCTTTAACATCAATATCAATCAAATCCAGAAGTTCAAGAACATTTTTGTAGCTAAGTGTAAGCCATATACGTTCTTAACAAGGCCACGAGTTTTCGTTTCTTATTATCTTACTGCGATGCGTTCTTTATTGGGTGAGATAGAAGATAACACATATCCAAATCCTCTTTTGCCTAGGGGCTTAACATGGCGAAACCGTTTATCAAAGAGAATCTGTTTAACAGCATCGAATACTGGAGTTTCCATTTTTAATAAAGTTCAAAATCAGTTTTCCATCAAAAATTAGTCGTTAAACTTTTTAAATAGTTTTATAATATCAAAATTACTTTAAAGTGTCACAAAAAAGCAACGCAAGAATTACATAAATGTTATTTTCTTTGTTTCTTCTTTCATTGTTTTCTAAGGCATTGTTTTATTTAAATTATTAACATTTTAAGAGTTTTGACGGAGAAACCTTTTTTATGCAGTTAATAATCTCCACGTGCAGTGAACGATCGAAAGAACATGTTAAAAACCAGACCCCAATTAACTATAAGTACTTTAAGTGATAACCGCAGATGCAAAACATAGTGAATAAAACCAGAGACTGTCGAAACCAATTAACTGTGAAATTCTGCAGACCTCCCTACTTCAACCTACAGCTGATATCCCGCGCGCGTGCACTGAACTTAATAACAACCCTCAGAATCTAAAATGTATCCGAGCAGTTAAGACGCTCTTGTATATATATGATGTAAATATATCTCAAATATAATGTAAAATTGGAGCACCTATATGGAGTCTCCAAAACGCGATAAAAATGTACATATCTAGCCAAGAATTATAATATTATATTCAAAGGAAAACGGATCTATTTCTTATTTCACACAATGTTATTTTCTAATAATAATGTTTCTTACTATTCAAATACAGTGACACGACGATCATTCAAAGGGATAAAAATTTGGATACACTGTGGATATTCTGTGCGCTAAAGGAAAATCTCAGGTAAGCCGAAACAATATTCTTCACCATTATCGAAAGATGAAAATGTATATTAAAATATGAAGACTGATATAACAATTTATTAAGATAGAAAATTAATCATGCTACCGACGGTTCCCCTAACAAAGATTATGAAAGACTGAAAATAGAATATCCCAGTATTAAAAACGATAATATAACAATTTCTAAAAATATAATAATAAATAAAAGATCACTAAAAAAGAAATAATGAATGCGATAAAAGAAAATACTCAATTTATTGAGAAACTCAATTCTACAAATTATAGTACATGGAAGTTCAAGATGCAGATGTTCCTGATTAAAGAGGAACTCGACGATATTATAGCACAAGATCCACCGGATCCACCCGACCCCGCATGGAACAAAAAGGATCGAAAGACTAGGGCTCTAATAAACTTAAGCATCGATGATTCTCAAATCGTAAATGTAAAAAACTTAGATACTGCCAAATTAACATGGGAAGCTCTGAAAAATATACATGAGAGAAGCAATTTATCTAGTAAGCTTTACCTGTTACAGAAACTATACAGTACTAAATTAGCGGAGGGTGGAAACATGATCACGCATATCACTAATATCTTGCAAATTATAGATAAACTTAATGCCATTGGAGAAAATATTAGCGATTCACATATTTCCGCGCTATTTCTGTGTTCTCTTTCCCTCAGTTACAATACTTTGATAACTGCGTTGGAGGCGAGACCGGAAAATGAGCTCACCCCTGATTTTATCAAAAACAAATTAACGGACGAATATAATCGTAGACATGAAATGTCAGAACAATCACATAGCGGATATAACAACAACGAGAGAGCATTTAAAACAAATAGGAGATATACACACACTGAAAATAGAAGAGAACAAAAATATTGCAATAACTGTAAAATGAAAAATCATTCCACTTACGAATGCTGACACTACAAGAGCAGAAACACGGTACAATCCGGAAATCCTCGTAATAATCAAAACAAAAATAAAAAGAATTTCTCATCTTCATTATGTTATGAAAAGACCGAAACTTGTAGAGAAAATAAAATTCTAAACGAAAAAAAATACGCAAATGATCAGAGGCAAAATAAAGCATTAATCACCGAAAAAGTAGGCAAAAATAACTGGATTCTCGATTCAGGATCTACCTCGCACATTTGTAACGATAAAAGCCTATTTAGTAAATTCATTGATTATAATAAAACAATCGCGAATGGTAATAAACTGACAGCGTTAGGTTCAGGAGAAGTTTTTATAAAAACATTAACCCCCGAAGGAAAAGAAAAACTAACGAAATTACGCGAAGTGCTTTATGTCCCAGACTTAGAGTCGAACCTAATTTCGGTTAGTAAAGCTGCTAAAAACGGGTGTAAACTAATCTTCGACGATAATAAATGCGATTTGATCTTTGATGAAGAAATATATATTAGGGCGAAAAATGAGAACAATTTATACATTATTGAGGAAATGGACGATGTGGAAGAACCACAAAATTATGTAAACATAACGTATAACTGTGACAGCAAACAATGCATAGATCTCTGGCATCGCAGACTAGGTCACAGAGATTCGCGATTAAATCTATAATAACAAATCAACTTGCGGAAGGAATAAAGATAGGAAATTGTAAACATAAAAATAAAACATGTGTAACTTGTATCGAAACTGAATTAACTAACATGCCGTATCCTAAATCAGCAACAAACCGAGCTACTAATATTGTGGATTTGATTCACAGTGACGTATGTGGTCCTTTAGATACACCGACTTTAGGCGGAAAAATTTATTTTATGACTCTTATTGATGATTATTCCCGATATACTACGATATATTTATTATCTAAAAAGAGCGAAGTTGCTGAAAAGATAAAAGAGTATATAACGATGATATACAATCAGTTCGGTAAAAAACCTAAGGAAATTAGATCGGATAACGGTCGTGAATATGTAAATCACGAGATAGATGAATACTTAAAACAGAACGGAATTTTACACCAATTGACTGTCCCGCATAATCCGAGCCAGAATGGAGTTGCGGAGAGAAAAAAATAAAAGTTTATTAGATATGACTAGAAGTATGCTATCACAAGCAAAATTAAGCAAACATTTCTGGGGTGAAGCCATAAACACCGCAACATACTTACAAAACCGACTCCCAACCAAAGCAAATAACAACACAACACCTTACGAATTATGGAAAGGAGTTAACCCTTTAACGTTCATTGGTTTCCCCACGAAACCACAAAACTTATTTACGAAACTCAACAACGACAGCAGAATTTTAATAGAAATGTTTTTCATTTATTATCAAAGATCAAAGACGATTACTGAAGAATGCCTACGTGGGGCGTAATGCCCACGTTTACTTCACATCTAGATGAGAACAGTCTATGGAGATGGCATCAGAAGATTAAAAAATATAAAAGTTCTCTCGCAGCAGGCTGCGGTGGAGTGATGCAGATGTAGGAGCAATCTGGGATGTGCGCTTTGATACTTTGATTGGAGTCGGAATGGTGAGCATAGGGGGGGAAGGGGGGGGGGGGAAGGCCTCATCAGAGCCAGACAATTTTTCTAAATCATAATTAATATTTTTTTAATCTAAAAAACTAATGCAAACAATTTAATTTAGATAAGATGCAAACAATTAGTTTATATAAGATTCAAATAATTAAATTTTGAAGATGCAAAGATAATTAAGTATAAATACAATTAAGATGCAAAAAATAATATAAGTATAATTTTTTTTCCGGTGTCAATCATTTATTTCAACATCTTAACAATTGAAGTGCTTTATCCGTTAGGTTAAAGGGTTAAACCGAATTTAAAACACTTAAGAACATTCGGTTGTAAAGCGCTATTTTACGTCGATAAAGTAAATAGAGGAAAACTTGATAACAGGGCTCAAACCGGAACGTTCGTAGGCTATGACACGCGATCGACTGGTTATAGAATTCACACACAAGGAAAACAAATTATAATAGCGAGAACGGTGAAATTTCTTGAAAATGAAAATGTACACTCAGAAAACATTGAGGAGATACAAAACACCACAAAAACATCCGATGACAATACACAATTACCGGATAGACATGAAAATCACTTAGAAATAAAACTTGACAGTGAGGAGACACCATCCGAGCCCAAACAGCAACCAATTGAACCAAGAAGGTCTAATAGGACAAATAGAGGCGTTCCTCCTGACAGATATGTTTGTCACATAAATAGTTCATCTGAAAACATTCCCGAAAATTGGGAAGATATCGAAAAAATGGAAAATATTAATGACAAGCAAAATTGGATAAAAGCAACACAAAATGAAATACAATGCCTAAGAAAAAATAACACTTGGACTTTAACAGATCCACCACCCGGAACAAAAATTATCGGTTCCAAATGGACTTTTAAACTAAAAAAAGGACAATTTAGGAAATATTCAAAGCTATAAAGCGCGTTTAGTAGCACAAGGATATAGTCAAAGATTCGGGATTGACTATGATCAAACCTTCGCACCAGTAGTTTCGCACGCTACAATACGTGCATTTCTCATCTCCGCATTGCACAAAAATTTGAACGTGAAACATGTTGACATCACCACAGCATTCTTGCATGGTGAATTAACTGAAACTGTTTATATGAGTTAACCAGACGGGTATATTAAACCCGGCGATGAGAGAAAAGTTTGTAAACTTCAAAAGGCTATCTACGGTCTTAAGCAAGCCGCAAAGGCCTGGTACACCAAAATATCGGAAACACTCAAAAACAATAATTTCATACAGAGCAAAAATTATCCATGTCTGTACTTTAAATCAAATCAAGAAAATCCGATATACATCATCATCTATGTAGACGATATCCTGATAGCAGGAAAGGACAGTGACATCGAAGAAACAATAAACCAACTTAAGAAAGAATATGAACTGAAAAACTTAGGAGAAGTGAATAATTACCTAGGCATAAACATTAATAAAATCAACGATACATATTACCTAAATCAAAATAATAAAATACACGAACTAGTGAAAAAACTGAATTTAAACGACATGAAACCTCATTACACACCCATGATTGCTGGATTCAACAGACTTGAGGACGACGATAATCTTTTACCTAATAACACGAAATATCGACAAGCCACAGGCACATTACTTTACATATCAACAATCACGCGTCCTGACATATCTGCCGCAGTCAACATATTATGTCGTAGAAACGAAACACCACGCCAAAAGGACTGGACAGCAGTGAAAAGAATCATTTCATACCTTAAAACTACAGAAAATTTGAATTTAACTCTTAGCGCAAACAGCAAGCCCATCCTAACAGCATACGCCGATGCAGACTAGGCTGGTGACTTGAAAACACGTAAATCAACGTCAGGAAATCTATTCATGCTAGGAAAATCGCCGATTTACTGGATCACAAAAAGGCAAAATTGTATTGCACTTTCGTCAGCCGAAGCTGAATACGTTTCAGCTAGCAACGCAGCACAAGAACTAAGTTGGATAACAAACTTGCTTAGAGATCTCAACATTCCACAAAAACTACCAATCACGATATTTGAGGATAATATGTCCTGTATAAAAATGACTGAAAATGATAAAGATACTAAGCGATCCAAACACATAGACATACGTTTCCACAACATCAAACTGATGAAAGAAGAAGGAAAAATTGATTTACAATACCGCCCCAGTGAAGAAATGACAGCCGATACTCTCACCAAACCCACTCCCAAACCTGTGTACGAAAAACACCGTAAGAAACTGAACCTTCAACCATTCCCCACACAGGAGATTACGGGGGAGTGACGGAGAAACCTTTTTTATGCAGTTAATAATCTCCACGTGCAGTGAACGATCGAAAGAACATGTTAAAAACCAGACCCCAATTAACTATAAGTACTTTAAGTGATAACCGCAGATGCAAAACATAGTGAATAAAACCAGAGACTGTCGAAACCAATTAACTGTGAAATTCTGCAGACCTCCCTACTTCAACCTACAGCTGATATCCCGCGCGCGTGCACTGAACTTAATAACAATTCTCCCTCAGAATCTAAAATGTATCCGAGCAGTTAAAACGCTCTTGTATATATATGATGTAAATATATCTCAAATATAATGTAAAATTGGAGCACCTATATGGAGTCTCCAAAACGCGATAAAAATGTACATATCTAGCCAAGAATTATAATATTATATTCAAAGGAAAACGGATCTACTTCTTATTTCACACAACGTTATTTTCTAATAATAATGTTTCTTACTATTCAAATACAGTGACACGACGATCATTCAAAGGGATAAAAATTTGGATACACTGTGGATATTCTGTGCGCTAAAGGAAAATCTCAGGTAAGCCGAAACAATATTCTTTACCATTATCGAAAGATGAAAATGTATATTAAAATATGAAGACTGATATAACAATTTATTAAGATAGAAAATTAATCATGCTACCGACGGTTCCCCTAACAAGTTTCATCGCTGAAATCAAATGTTTATTTATGTCTTCAATTCTTTGTTTTCTAAGCCATTGTTGTACAAGAATTTATTGCTGTTTAACAATTTGATTAATTGAATCAATCGAATTTTTGACTACCAGTTCTTTACAGAATTATTCATTGTTTATGATTTCTCTCTTTCTTTGTTTACCAACTTATTTTTTAGGACCTTAAACTGTGTTATGCGTTTTCTAACTGAACTAGATTTTTGTATACTATGGTAGGATATATAAAAATCTATAGATCACATACATGGCTGCACAAAAGTCTAAAATTGGGTTTTCAAAGAAGTTATACGTTTTCCAAATCATTTAGTATAGTAAAACATCAAATTTAACCTTATTAAACGGTGAAGTTTTGTTACAGCAATATGAATATGTTGGAAAGTGTTTCGTAATCTATGCTTGACACATGATTTTTCTTTCTTGTTAAATGTTGGAACAAGTTTGGAATGTATATTGATGATTTCCAAAAACATTTTCACTAAATTTGTTTAAATTAATTTAAACTTTGTCACTCTTGTATTGAGATATTGCAAACTTTTGTTTTACCCATTGATATGCATTTTTGGAACCATGACAATTATTGAGATGCATTATCCTACTTTTAACATTATGATAAAATAGAATACTATTCAAATTATTTAAACAATCATTTTTATAATTGATAATACAATGGAATTATTTTATTTCATCACCAGTGCCTGATTTACGGCAGGGTATTCGGAGCACGGGCTCAGGGCCGCCTATTTTCCGGGGCCCCCAAATGCTACTGAAGATTTTTCAATTATTGGCAGAAAGCTGATGAAGTTTTAACTTAACTTAAAAAACAAAATTAATATGGAAAAATCTGTTTATTTTTTTCATTTAAAAATAACTTTTTAAGGGCTACATCACTCACGCGAAAAAACCTGCTCGCTAATGTTAATCCTATGGGAGAATTTTTTTAAAATATCTCGTTTGCATTCCAATATTTTAAAATATTTTTTCCATTGGATAGTGAGGTCGATCTGTACAAAGGCTGTTTTTTACTTTTTCGATTTTGTTTACAGTTTTTTTTATTATTATTATTTGGGATATTTTTACTTTCGGAACCGATTTCGAAAGATCGAAAAATCCTCTGCGAGATAGAACACTTTAGATTATGAGGATGTTATAAAATCTTTTACTACTGAAAAATTGAGAAGAAAATTTATGAAAACATCATTAAATATCACAAAATTATTAAAATCAGTAGCAGTTATCTTAATAAGTACCGCTTTCAATTATATATTTTTTAACTCAAGGGCCGCTGTAAGCATAGGTGCAAGGAGCCCCCCCCACATAAGCATCTGTGTCCAGGGCCTCCAAATTTCTAAATCGGTCCCTGCTCATAACTTTAAGCTATAATTAGTGATGTAACGAATATTCGGTTCGCCGAATATTGGATGCCAGTTGCCAGTTGACCGGATACTGTTAAATATTTAACCGAATAAATTCACGATAAAAATAATTTTTTTCTTCTTTTTTCGCAATGCTTTTCTCAAATCCAAACTTGTTGTTTCTGATCCATTGATTCCATGCAGAAAATCTGAAAGCATTCTTTTTCATATGTACTAAGAAACTGAATAGCATTTCTTTGTCTCCTTTCAAGGTTAAAGAATCTTTTAGAAAATAGTGTCAAAGTTAGAGATTTGAGCTGATTTTAGAGAACAACTATTAGGAGAAAAATCGATTATATATCTAATATATTTATAGAAAACTGCTATTCAATTCTAAAACATTTTAATATTATTAATATACACTCATTACCTCTCATTTTGACAAAAATGACCAAAATGTCGAATTTCAGTTTTTACCCTATAATAAACCTTAATATCTCTAGAATGTTGTGACCAAATTTCTTGATCAGATAGTAAAGTAGATATGCTTAATTTTACGTAATTTAATATCTCTTTTCAGGTGCGTTCGTAATTACATAAATACGTAGCACCTATGGTCGTCGTCTGGTCCGTCCGTCTGTCCGCATATAACAGCTCAAAAACTACCCAACCGAATGATTTGAAATTTAATATATATAGTATCGTTGCAGAATTTTGTCGAGTCATTTCAAATTTTATGAAAATCTAATCAAAACTTAAAAAAAATCCCTGACGGCTCGGCCTACAGGCACAGGCAGATTTCGAAGACGCAGACCGTGGGGCGCTTGTTTGTTGGGAACTGCGGAAGAAATGACCTTTTCGTCATGATGCCGCAGTTGGGTTCCATAAGAGACGGCCCACTTCGAAATCTAACTTGTTCGCAGGCGGAGCCGGCAGGTTTTTTATTTATTTATTTATTTATTTATTTATTTATTTTTTGCTATAAGGGTTGGTCCTATAAAAAATTGTCAATATAAAAGTTTTAGATAATAGTAAGAGGATTTATAATGAATTTAAGCGGATTTGATATCTTGTAAATTGACGGAGTTATGAATTTTTCTCTTCAAAACCCTCTCCCCCCCCCCCCCCCTTGGGGCCATTTTTAATGATATCAAAAATCTGTTATACATAAATTTTCGGCCTTTTTCTTAGAAGTAATAATAACATTAAACGGATTCGATACGTATCATAATTAAGACGTTATGGGGTTTTTTCTGTTTTCACAAATAGCCCCCCCCCCCCCCTTGGTTCGATTTTGCCGATTAACGAACTTGACCGAGATGTTATGCCCCTTGATTTTATGTATCAGTTTGGAAGAGATTTGTGCAGAATTATTGAAGTTAATCGTGTCCATAAAAAAGTGACATAGATAGACAGATAGATAGATAGATAGATTGATAAAGTTTTGAACTGAGGGTGGTTTTGGGTTCTGAGAGTCATGATCGGCGTAGATCTGCAAAATTTTTTCAAAAATTCCAACTTAGGGGAGAATGTAATAGGTAGTATTTCTTACGAAATCTACCTATAAAGATGTTAATAAAAGTTTCCCCTATTCTATTAAATCCTATCATACGTAAATCTATATAGTAAAAAAAAAAAGTCCTTCCGGCCTGTACCGGGAGGAAAAGGTAGCTTTCCTATATCTTCGTTTTAAAATTTTAGCTAGTGTTACAAGAAAACAGCAAGTTAAAATGCAAAGAAAATGTTTACAAAAGATTCGTTAATACTGAATTTGAATAAGAAATTTGACAAATTATTGAGCAATAGCCAAATTGGCTTCATTTATGAAAACTTATTTTGGTCGCCAAATTTGGCGATATTTCGCCAAATGTCGCCAAGTTTGGCGAGAATTTGGCGCTAACGGATATGAATATACAGTTTTATGTGTATGATGATTGGGAAAATTATTACAACAATGCAAATTTTTGTAATGTGCTGTCTTGTTTCAAAATGTCAGCCACCCTAGAATTTCAAACTGCTCTATCTCAGCCATTTTTTAAGATAGAGAAACCAAAAAATGCTCTGGAATCCTCGTATCAAGGCCTAACACTTAATTAAAAAATAAATTTGAATTTTTAATTTTTATGTATATTTATTTTTAGTTTTAATTTTTAAATGGCCGCCATCTTGAAACAAAATGGCGGACCAAGCTGGCTAACAAACTCGGTCGAGACATCGGTGAGCTTAATACACACAATTAGTTTCATCAAAATTGATTTATAAATACGAGCGTTATCGTATGACATAGATCCGATATATATATATATATATATATATATATAAATCAACATTTGAACGGAGGGTGGTTTTGTCGTCTGGGGGTCATGATCGGTGAAAATATATTAAAATTTTCCGGAACTGCTTTCCTCCGAATGGCTGCAATAGGTAGCTTTATACTTTTTTGTATTGAAAGCTACCTAAAAATTCGCATCTGCATACCAAAATGAAAAAAATAAATAAGTCTTCCTCATTTCGCTCATAGCAGACGATATAATTTATTTCACTGAAATAATAACGATGATTTTTTTTTTTTTTTTTTAATTGTAAAACTAGTTATAGCACGAAACGAATGCACCTCATTTTTTACGTTTAACGTACAATTTCCAACTTGTTTGTAAATGAAATGTTTAAACTAATTTTTCTAAGTTCGTATTTTAGGTAGCTTTCAATACAAAAAAGTATAAAGCTACCTATTGCAGCCGTTCGGAGGAAGCAGTTCCGGAAAATTTCGATATATTTTCACCGATCATGACCCCCAGACCCCAAAACCACCCTCCGTTCAAATGTTGATTTATATATATATATATATATATATATATATATATATATATATATATATATCTGACCTATGTCATACGATAACGCTCGTATTTATAAATCAATTTTGATGAAACTAATTGTGTGTATTAAGCTCACCCATGTCTCGACCGAGTTCGTTGGCCAGCTTGGTCCGCCATTTTGTTTCAAGATGGCGGCCGTTTAAAAATTTAAAACTAAAATAAATATACAAAAAAGGTTAAAAATTCAAATTTATTTTTTAATTAAGTGTTAGGCCTTGATACGAGGATTCCAGAGCATTTTTTGGTTTACCTCTATCTTAAAAAATGGCTGAGATAGAGCAGTTTGAAATTCTAGGGTGGCTGACATTTTGAAACAAGACAGCACATTACAAAAATTTTCATTGTTGTAATAATTTTCCCAATCATACGCATAAAACTATATATTCATATCCGTTGGCGCCAAATGCTCGCCAAACTTGGCGACAAATTTAGCGACCAAAATAAGTCTTCATAAATGAAGCCAATTTGGCTATTGCTCAACAATTTGGCGAATTTCTTATTCAGATTCAGTATTAACGAATCCTTTGTAAACGTTTTCTTTGCATTTTAAATTGCTGTTTTCATGTAACATAGGTAAAATTTTAAAACGAAGATATAGGAAAGCTACCTTTTCCTCCCGGTACAGGCCGGAAGGAATTTTTTCATATTATCTACTCTATGTAATCCAAAACGGCTAAGACTTCCACAATAATCGAGCAAATTGTCTGAATTTCTTTTCAAAATATATCTTTAGATTCTCTGAAAGATAACTGAGGATCGATTTTTTTTATATCGTTGAAATTTTTTAATTTAATCTGAACTTAAATATATACGATTTTCGTAGGTTTATTATTTCTCAATTTATTTTTGTTTGGAAACGCATGCAATTGGCAGGTGTTCTTATCCAGAAACTACGTAATCGAAAGACGTTTTCCATTTTCTGGTAAACGCAGAAGATCTTTCAGAAAATGCCGTCAAAATCAGCGTTTTGAACCGAATTCCCAACGCGGCAGTACGAGAAATAAAATTGTCTAGTGCTGCCATCTATTATTGATAATAGGAATATAGATTATGAGTGATGACTGAAAACTGTGATAAAGAACTTTAAATAATATTAGTAAATCTGCAGATCGGGTACCTCAACGTCAGCTCTGCAAATCATTTTACTTTTTTTTAAATATTATTTTATATAATGTGCAATATCTTAAAATCTGCAATTCATTTATTATTCTTTTTTAGTTTACATATATTTTTAAGCGTATAAGATTTCCAGAAGATTAAGAAAATCCTAATCTTAAAGAACTGTTACATTAAGACTGTTCCCAAATACAAAGGGGCTACTTTAAGACACACTTTTTTAATTCATTTTTGTGTGGAAACACGTGAAATTGCCCTTATTCAAAAACTATATTAACGAAATATGTTCCATATTTTGGTAAAGGCAGAAGATCTTTCAGAAAACACTGTCAAAGTCGGCGTTTTGAACCGAATTTCCGATGCTTTAGCTCGAGAAAAAGTAAAAACGTGTTATTACGTGACACGAATTTTATTCAAGTCCTTTAGCCGGATTTGAATACAACTTACTCTTCCTTGCTTTTTTTGCCTGACCGAGTAACTTTCCATTCTTTCTAATAAAACCTAGATCATAGAAAGTTCAGAATTCGTTACATTGGTTTATTTGTATAACTTAAACCAAAATAAAATTAAAAAATAACCAGGGCCCGCTTAAGATTTAGAAGTAGGGGAAGCCCGACGTCACACCGCCCCCCCCCCCTTTTTTTTTAATCTGCCAATCATGCTTCAACAATTTGAATTTTTACAATCAAAATTTCGAGTAAACAACACTTTTAATATTAAACTAAAACTACCTTTATACATATAAAAAAAAAACATTTTATTCTATACATAATCATACATAATTAATTCTTTAAATGAATTTACAAATATGGAACAGGTGCAAATATCTGAACTTCAAAATATATTTTATGCTTTACAAATTGCAAGATTTGCCAGTGCTAAGAACAATGCAGGGACAAAAAAATTGTGGCGTAAATTTATGCTTGGCTGAAACGCAATTTTATAAACAGAAATTTGGTATCACCTGAATGTTAATTACTTTCCCCTTTATTTAAATAACTTATACTTATTCTCCATATTTTATATAATTTCTCCACTCTTTATGAATATAAATAAAATATAATTATACAGATTAAATTTTATGCTATTTTTAACAAGTTTGAAATTAAAATGTAAAACACAAGAAAAATGAAAATAAGTTGCATTTAATCACTGCTTTTATATCATTTATTATATCAACAGAAAAAAATAGAGTATAAATAAATGTGTCAGTATTAGTCTGAGGGAAAATTTAGTAGCTATAATTAAGGGGAAAAAATACATTTTTTACCCAGACTGAAATTTTTTTCCTAAAAATTAGTTTTGAAAAGTAAATTTGGGGGCCCCTTTGTATTTCAGTGGGTAAGCTCGGGCTTCACGGGCCTATTCGGTAAACAGACCCTGAAAATAACCGTATCCGTTTATATGTATATAGAATGGGAAAAAAGCAGTTATCTTCTAAGAAACGAAGCAGCAGTGAAGGGAATTCCTAATTTTCATGCAGAAAATGTGTTAAAAATAAGAAGGAAATTACGAGATAATTTTATGCTGGAATGTTCGGCTATTATTTTAAATATTAAACTGATATCATTATCATACAAGAAATCGCTCTGATTTGTGGTTTTATGTTAAAAAATACAAATGCAAGGAGCAAATAAGTAAAAATTGTGTAGTGCTGCCATCTGTTATTCATACTAGGGATAGAGATTATGAATGATGACTGAAAACTGTGATAAAGAACTTTAAATAATATTAGTAAATATTCCGATCGTGTACCTCAACGTCAGCTCTGAAAATCATTTTACTTTTTACTTTATTCTATCTTTACAAGTAGAAAGTATTGTATTCATGAAAATTTTCGACTTCCGGTTTTCGACAGATGTATACGTTTTAGAAGGTACTGAACACGAAGAAATATAAGTACAAGTCGATTTTGGATGCACATTCTACTTTATTGATTATTAAATAATAATAATAATAACAGTTATAATAATGTTATAAATAAACCTCTATCATAAATAAACGACTGACAAGTATGAGCCTTAAACTTATTTTCAATGATTATTTTCTCAGATTTTTTGACCTAACTAACAATAAATTTCTCAAAATATAAGCATATAAACATGAGTTGTGAAAAAATATTTTTTAGATTTTAAATGAGCCACTATTCTTAAAAATCGTCGCTGGAAATTCTGATATATTAATATACAGGGTGTTCCAAAATTCGACCGACAAATTAAGAGGGATGATAGAAGGCATCAAGAGGTTGAAAACTTGCCATAGAACATGGGATCGCAAACCACGTTTAGTGGGAGAAAATCGCTGAAATATTTATGAAGGGTGTGACGTAGCGTGGAACAAAAAGGGCCAATAATAAATAAATAAAAACATTTATTTGACGTAAAGCATGATGGATGATTACAATGCATTACAGTTAAACATCAAATGGAAAAAGCATAGTAGCTCCGCCCTTGAAGCTATTTGTTGTTATAAATGATTCTATTAATGATAATTAATAGAATCTTTATATAATAGAATATATAATAGAATTTATATAATAGAATCCTGAGTCTATATAAATGAAGCTGTTTGTTATTTTTATAAATTTTTACAGATATACATTTTTTACATATTTATGTGCGTGATCCAATTTTAAGATAAATACATATTGTATTGACAGACAGAAAAAAATTCTTGACATAAAAATGATTTTTGTTTTCTCGATTGCGTATACAAAAGGCTCACAACTTTCCTAAATTTCTTTTTGAGTCGGGCACATTAGATCATTACTTTGATAATAGTAATAATCTGAAATGCAGTATTTTAAATCTTCTATCTAGAATAAGTAAAATTTTGATTTTGTGCTAATGACATTAATAATTAATTTTAAAGATTAATTTTTCTCACAAATATTTAAACTTATTTCACATAAATCTTAATTCTTTAAATTATTTGAGGGAACAGCTATCGTACTAGTCCGCTGTCCGCTATCATGTTTTTTAAACACGGTTTTAATTATCATTTAACTAACATGCACAGACATAAAGTTGTGATAGATTGAAATACAAAATTATATGTTTTATATATATATGTATATAAATTATATTTTCAAATAAAATATATATATATATATATATATATATTTTCATATAAATATATATATATATATATATATATATATATATATATCAATTATATTTCCTAATATAACTGCAGGAAAAGAAGTAACAGTTAACTTAAAGGATAAAGTTATAATCTAGTGGACAAATTGCTGTAACAAAAATTTAAACTGGGAATAATTTACATTACAATTAAATAATTGTTGAAGACGTGTCAATGCCAAAGGATTTTGCGCATAAAATAAGCAATTGGATAAATGAATCAGCCTATTTTAATATAAAGTGATCGGGATTGATTAAAAATTGTTTTTTAAATCAAAACATATTTGTTGTGTTTCTCATTTCCAAAATAATTTTCATCCATATTTACTTGTTATAAGCATGTTATTTAATTTTATTGACTAATTTCTTTATATTTAATGATACAAGTTTAATATCTTTTGATTTAAAAAACAAGATGGCAGACCGCGGGCGAATACGATAGCTTAGCCTATTTGAGAAATGATTACTTGAATCTCACCCAAAACTTTTCAGTTACTACACCACTGAAAGTTTCTTCGAGATAAAAATATTAATGATGCGAAAGTTATTTTAAAAAAGAGATAATCACTATCTAAGGATTAATAAACTTTGTAACCTAAAACTTAAAAAAAAAAAAAAAAAAAAAAAAAAAAAAAAAAGGCCGACTGCAACACTTTAAGTATTTTTATGATAGCACTTTTAATACATCTTGTCTTATATTTAAATAAAAAAAGTTTTCTTATTAAATTCAAATAAGTTTTTTTTAATGAATAATTTGCTTTCAATGATTAATTCCGTAACTCAATTAGTTGAAAAGTTACTTCAATAATATGTTATACTTTTCGAATTTAAAGAGAAAAATATACAACAATAAAATCACTAATATGTTAAAAAGTATATTTCATATATTTTCATACCTTTACAACCATGGGGAAAAAAATATTAATAAATTTAAACTTTCAGCATTAATAATTCAACTAAACAAACGCAAGTATTAAATAGAAAAATTAAGTATTCAATTCTCAAATTAATTTTCTTTTTAAATGAGAGGGTTTATATCGATATTTAGATCATGATCGCCTTTTAATAAACAGATCTATTAAAGTAACAATTTTATGTTCAATGTTCAATATATACATTCATATCTTTTTGTTCATACGGTAAACAGAAAAATCTTCTACTTTGATTTTGCCAAAATACATTCGTTTAAAGATTATCCTTATGCACTCATTCACTGCAATTTACAATTATAATCTTTTAAATAATAAAACTCACATATAGACTGGGCGTAAAGTTGATCGCAACTCGGAAGCCCCTTAACCGACATCAACTGTTCGGCAACTGTTCGTAATGTATGGAGTATAAAAGTTCATGTCTTTATTTATTCAAATGAGTCGGCCAGCATCCGATTTATTTCTGTAAACTAATACTACTACACTAAGCGGCTACTTCACTGAGACCGGGCCTCCCCCGATCTCGAAATCCCATGGTAATCTATGCGAAAACTCCGAAGTGCGATGACGCATTACCTAATATAATTATAAAAATACGGTTTTCACCATCGTGAAATTTCCACTTGATAAAATATTATAATATTTTTAGAAATACTTAAAATTAACGGAAACAATTTTTAAAAACGCACAACGACGGCATCTGACGTCTACTTTCTGATAGTGAAAACCGTATTTTAATAACTATGTTAGGTAATGAGTCATCGCGCTTCAGACTTTTCTCATAGGTTAACATGGGATTTCGCGATCGGGGAGTTTCAGTGAAGCGGCACCTTTATTTTAAGGAACATGTCGTTTCTATTTTTCATTTATGTAATTAAGGTGTTTGTTTTACTTATTGTGTTTTGTAGCAATATTAGGTAGCTTTCAATACAAAAAAGTATAAAGCTACCTATTGCAGCCGTTCGGAGGAAAGCAATTCCGGAAAATTTTGATATATTTTCACCGATCATGACCCCCAGACCCCAAAACCACCCTCCGTTCAAATGTTGATTTATATATATATATATATATATATATATATATATCCATATATATATATATATATATCTGACCTATGTCATACGATAACGCCCGTATTTATAAATCGATTTTGATGAAACTAATTGTGTGTATTAAGGTCACTAATGTCTCGACCGAGTTCGTTGGCCAGCTTGGTCCGCCATTTTGTTTCAAGATGGCGGCCATTTAAAAATTTAAAACTAAAATAAATATACAAAAAAGTTAAAAATTCAAGTTTATTTTTTAATTACGTGTTAGGCCTTGATACGAGGATTCCAGAGCATTTTTTGGTTTACCTCTATCTTAAAAAATGGCTGAGATAGAGCAGTTTGAAATTCTAGGGTGACTGACATTTTGAAACAAAACAGCACATTAACGCGATTACTCGCAAATTATTTTCTTTCATTGTTGTAATAATTTTCCCAATCATACGCATAAAACTATATATTCATATCCGTTAGCGCCAAATTCTCGCCAAAATTGGCGACATTTGGCGAAATATCGCCAAATTTGGCGACCAAAATAAGTCTTCATAAATGAAGCCAATTTGGCTATTGCTCAATAATTTGGCGAATTTCTTATTCAAATTCAGTATTAACGAATCTTTTGTAAACGTTTCTTTGCATTTTAACTTGCTGTTTTCGTGTAACATTAGCTAAAATTTTAAAGCGAAGATATAGGAAAGCTACCTTTTCGTCTCGGTACAGGCCGGAAGGACTTTTTTATATTTTAATCAACTTTTTTTTTTTTTTTTTTTTTTTTTTTTTTTAATTTATTAATAGCAAAGAAGAAATATTAACTAAATAAAAGTTAAATAACAACTATCATAATTTTAATAATATCTGAAGTCATTTGTATTTCTTAAATGTGATCGATTTTTCATTTAACATAAGATATATTACAAAAGTATATGGCTAAAAATTAATACAAATGACATATATTTATAAATTTTATGTATTTTTTATTTTCAGAAATTCTCCATTTTAGCATTCAAATACTAATTTAATTATTAGAACAGAAATGGCGATACAATAGATTATAAAGATGCATTGGTATCATTGATATATGATTAGTATCAATTACATTATAGTCCGATTTTGCCATGGTACTGATCCAACATTGCTTGTAAAATAATAAAAATTGCCGGTAAATAATCTATTACTTGTAATGTCTTTGTGTCTATTAACTAATAAATCTAATAAATTACTCGTGTCTATTACTTCTATGTACCGCCTGTGTATATATATTTTTTCTAATTTCTTGTACAGATAATATAAAAATACAGAATCATTTATTTCGTGCTAAAGATCCCTCTTGCTTAGTTAAAAACATTGATTGGTAGTCTCTGTGTTACTGCGAGAGACAAAATGTCTGCTCTGTTTCAGCGGGAACGCAGCGTAGAATCTACGTCCGTGTGGCCGCTGCAGCGAAGGTGACGTTTTTCATTCGGAAACCGCGAGCGTCGGAATAATTGCTCTAGGCTCACACAAGCAATTATTTTGACGCTCTTCGTTACTGTGAAAAAAAAAAAGAACAGCAACAAAAAATAAATAAAATGAGTGCGCTGCAGCGTTTACATAATTTCCTCTAAAACGCTCGGCGTTGGCGTCATACTGGTTAGCAACTTCTCCTACATATTCAATTAAACACAAAAAAACTTTTTCTTTTTAAATTAATTGTATAGATAGAATATTAATGAATAATTTCCCTTCAACACAATGAATTCCATAACTCTACTGGTTGAAAAGTTAACAAGAAAAATATACATAATAATTAATCAATTAATAATATTAATCACTAATATGTTAAAAACTATAATTCATATCATGTAATACCTTTTCAAACCATGGGGGAAAATATTAATAAATTTAAACTTTTAGCATTAATAATTTCATTAAATAAACGCAATTAATAAAATTTCATCCTAAAATGAGTTTTCCTTTTTAATGAGAAGTGTTATCTCGCTATTTAAATAATCATCGTCTTTTCATACATAAATCTAATAATGTAAAAATACCCTGTTCAATATATATATCAATATTTTCTGTAAATATGCTCATGTGAAATTTTATCTAATTTTAACTCTGTCAAAATACATTCCTTTAACTATTTGCCTTATATAATCATAGGCCTCAAATTTGGAAAATACAATTTTAAATATAAACTGATACCATAAAATATAAATTATGTAATTATATTTAATAAACATATTAAATTTGTATTGCAGTATGCTGATATTGAAGTCTTTCAATCATGTCAGACGGTCCTGTAACCAGGCAACCGATGTAATTCTAAAAACTAAGCTACTAATAAGTAAACCGAAATTTGACCTCTGATAAGCCTGTTCTCAAATCCAAAGGAGCCACTCTGTGACGCAATTTTGAATTTATTTTTGTGTGCAAACGCATGGAATTAGCAGGTGTTATTTTTCAGAAACTATATCATCGAAATGAGTTGTCAATTTTGCTGTAAAGGCAGAAAATCTTTCAGGCAATACTGTCAAAGTCGGCGTTTTCAACCGAATTCCCGACGCAGCACAGCGAGAAAAGAAGAAAATCGTGTCGTCACGTGACACGAATCGCTTATAACTCGACCAGTAATCTATTTATTAAAAAATGGAAAATTCATTTCGATTCCAAATCGCTTCAATAGTCAGACCTGTCCTTTCAGTTTTAAAAGGTGTCAGAAAGTTTGGCGCTGTTGAGCAAGTCATTTGGGAACCATCTTAACGATTTTAGTGGTGTGTGCAGGCGAAATTAGGAGTGGGCGTTTCTGCTCTTTTTGAAAAACTAAAACAAACTGTTTTTTTTAACCTGTTGCAAAAGAACAGGTCACGTGACGCCGAAACAAACGTCAAGGCCTGTTTCTCTGCAACTTGTGCGGTAAAACACGGTCTTTTGTCTGTTAGTTTTCAACAATGACAGACAATCTATTGTGCTATTTGCTATTCTCTCATCATATTTATCATTTCTGTTGCCAACATTCTTTTTAATATGCATTTACAAAACGCATAATACTGAATGAGGTATCATTCGAAAGGTTATTCAACCAGCTTCTGACACAATACACTCGCATTTAGTTAAAACATATTTTTAGATTAAAAATTGCAGTTAACTAAAATTTTAATCATCACCATTGTTTAATTTTTTTTTTTCTTTAAATCAATGTTGCCAAAAAATCAAAATATCGTATTATATCGTGTTGAACGACGATTAAAAAAAAAAGTACAAAAGATAAAGTGGACGTTTCCGCGCGGGTTTATTTATAATTAAAACGCAAAATTCAAATTCAAATGTTTAGAAGAAAAAGACACCATTGATCGACAGAAGCAGTGGTATTTTCCGTGTAGCCTAAAATGTATGCTTTGTTATTTTAAATTAAATGTATTTTATAGGTATTCAATTTGTTTTTCTTTGTCTGGTGTTTTTTCCGAAGTTGACGACGGCATATTCTAATACAGTTAAAATACGATTGTTTTACTTTTCTTTATTTTTTTCGCGCCTTTTGCTATCTTCGATCAGTTTTTACTGTAACGTGTAACTTTGATGGAATAAATGAGATGATATTCTGGATTGACTACTGTTGTTTGCAGATATTTTTATCTTTAATTTTTCTTAAGAAATTTTAGATCCAGTGCGAAATCCTCGTCAACTGGTCTATATTGCTATAGAAGTAGATTTAAATTATTTGGTGTCTAAAATTCTGATGTAGCAAATAAATAAATAAATAAAATAAAGAATAAAATAAATAAATAAAACATTTTTCTTCTTTTAATGCATTGAAAAATGTGTTTCAAGAGGCGATTTTTAAATTTAAATTTTTATTACAGACGCACAGAAAGCGGGAGGAGGGGGGGGGGTAAAAGAATTAGTTCGAAAATGCATTTTCATGCAATATCCAGCAATATTATAATATTTGAGAAGAGTCAAGAGCAAGTATTTAAAACTGAACGTGTTCTGTGTGTCCGATTATAAATTTGATATACATGTGGGAATGTCTTTTATTTTATACTAGTTAGCTAAAAAATGAAACTAGTTAATACCTTATTCTCTTTTTATTTCATAAAATAATTGAAATTTCCAAAATTAAATAAAAGTTATAATTAATTGTATTATTATTATTATTATTATGAAACAAGATACACCTTTGAGCACTTCCAAGGGGAAGTTTTAAACCGATATTTTACAAAAACACACCGTCGGAAATGTGTTAAGATTGAAGGAACAGTCTTACACTCACGCGCATTTTTTAATATATAATAGTTATGAAGGGAGTGACATCGAGTGAAACAAAAAGGGCCAATAATAAATAAATAAAAACATTTATTTGACGTAAAGCATGATGGATGATTACAGTGCATTACAGTTCAACGTCTAAAAGGAAACGACGAGACAATTTTATAGGAATATGTGTTAACGCGTCCGGCAATCGTTCGTCCATCGGTTTCGGCTGTGCAATGACCTTCGTGGCCGCAACTTCGAACAATATCTATAAAAATGTGTCGTCATCTCCTTTCTGACGTTGAAATGTAATGCATTGTAATCATGTTTGACGTCACATAAATGTCTTTTCTACTTATCATTGGTTCTTTTTGTTCCAGTTGGCGTCACACCCTTCATAACTATTTTTGTTATTTTCTCCCACGGAACGTGGTTTGCGACGCCATGTTCTATAGTAAGTTTTTATCTTCTTGATGCCTTCTATCATCTCTTTTAATTTGTTGGTCGAATTTAGGAACACCCTGTATATTATTAATACAGTGTAAAGGCACACTTTTTTTCCCTCTTATCTTTTCTTACTTTCTTTAGTTATGAAATTTTCCTCATGTGTTTTAGAGATTGAAACTTTATCTCAAAATCGTGTCATGTGTACCACACACAAATATTTTCCAAAAAGAAAAGTAGTAAAAGAAAATAAATACATAAAGGGTTGGCACTTTCTACAGATCTTCCAGGTTAAAATCTGGGTTGCCAGCTTGGCCGCCTGTTTCATTCAGAAACTGCGAATTCATGCCGCAAATTCCGAGAAAAAAATGTACTTTATGTAATGTTGAAATGTCTGTCATTAAATAAAGCAAAAATTACTGTCCGTAATTTGCGGTCACAAAGGACTACATGTGGTCACATGGACCAGAGAATTTCTGAATTAAAAAGAAGGCCAAACTTGCAACAGTGGTTGAATTAGAAAAAGCATAGTAGCTCCGCCCTTGAAGTAATTTGTTGTTGTTGTTATTTTTATAAATTTTTACAGACATACATTTTTTACATATTTATGTGCGTGATACAATTTTAAGATAAATGAATATTGTATTGACAGACAGAAAAAAATTCTTGACATAAAAATGATTTTTGTGTTCTCGATTGCGTATACACAAGGCTCACAACTTTCCAAAAATTTCTAAATTTTCTTTTTGAGTCGGGCCCATTAGATCATTACTTTGATAATAGTAATGATCTGAAATGCAGTATTTTAAATCTTCTATCTAGAATAAGTAAAATTTTGATTTTGTGCTAATGACACTAATAATTAGTTTTAAAGATTAATTATTCTCATAAATATTTTAACTTATTTTACATAAATCTTAATTTTTTTAAAATTATTTGAGGGAACAGCTATCGTACTCGTCCTCTGTCCGCTATCATGTTTTTTAAACACGGTTTTAATTATCATTTAACTAACATGCACAGACATAAAGTTGTGATAGATTGAATTACAAAATTATATGTTTTATATATATATGTATATAAATTATATTTTCTAATATAACTGCAGGAAAAGAAGTAATAGTTAACTTAAAGGATAAAGTTATAATCTACTGCACGAATTACTGTAACAAAAATTTAAACTGGGGATAATTTACATTACAATTAAATAATTGTTGAAGAAGTGTCAGTGCCAAAGGATTTTGCGCATAAAATAAGCAATTGGATAAATGAATCAGCTTATTTTAATATAAAGTGATCGAGATTGATTAAAAATTGTTTTTTAAATCAAAACATATTTGTTGTGTTTCTCATTTCCAAAATAATTTTCATCCATATTTACTTATTATAAACATGTTATTTAATTTTATTGACTAATTTATTTATATTTAATGATAAAAGTTTAATATCTTTTGATTTAAAAAACAAGATGGCAGACCGCGGGCGAATACGATAGCTTAGCCTATTTGAGAAATGATTACTTGAATCTCACCCAAAACTTTTCAATAACTACACCACTGAAAGTTTCTTCGAGATAAAAAGATTAATAATGCGAAAGTTATTTTAAAAAGGAGATAATCACTATCTAAGGGATAATAAACTTTGTAACCTAAAACTTAAAAAAAAAAAAAGGCCAACTGCAACACTTCAAGTATTTTTATGATAGCATTTTTAATATTATCATAATACCCGATCTTATATTTAAATAAAAATAGTTTTCTTATTAAATTCAAATAAGTTTTTTTAAATGAATAATTTGCTTTCAATAATTAAGTCCGTAAAACAATTAGTTGAAAAGTTACTTCAATAATATGTTATACTTTTCGAATTTAAAGAGAAAAATATACAACAATAAAATCACTAATATGTTACAAAGTATATTTCATATATTTTCATACCTTTATAACCATGGGAAAAAATATTAATAAATTTAAACTTTCAGTATTAATAATTCAATTAAACAAACGTAAGTATTAAATAGAATAATTAAGTATTCCATTCTCAAATTAATTTTCTTTTTAAATGAGAGGGTTTATATCGATATTTAGATCATCATCGCATTTTAATAAACAGATCTATTAAAGTGACAATTTTAAGTTCAATTTTCAATATATACATTCATATCTTCTTGTTAATATGGTAAACAGAAAAATCTTCTACTCAGGGCCCGATTACTGCACAGGCCAACTAGGCCATGGCCTTGGGCCCTCTGCTGATGGGGGCCCGAAAATAAATAAAATGATTTAGAAAATTTGTTTAAAACTTCTTTTTCTGAAATTATTTGCTCGAAGCCAAAATATATTTTGGTAAACTTGGAAACTGTATCGTAATATCTAATGATGTCCCCCGAATACTCTTGAAAACCCCCAAAAAAACCAGGTACTACATTCGTTTGAAGGGGCCCCGAAAAGGTATTAGGCCTTGTGCAATAGGCAATCTTAATCGGGCTCTGCTTCTACTTTGACTTTTACCAAAATACATTCGTTTAAAGATTATCCTTATGCACTCAGACAGTGCTATTTACAATTATAATATTTTAAATAAAAAACTGATACCGTAAAATCTAAAATGCAAAAACATTATTATAAAAGACGCTAATTCTGTTCATAATAATGTTCATAAGTAAAGTATATTTATTCAAATGAGTCGGCCAGCAGCCGATTTATCTCTGTAAACTAATACTACTACAGTAAGGGGGTACTTCACTGACTTCCCCCCTCCCCGATCTCGAAATTCCATCGCAAACTCATAGGGTAATGGATTACTCTATTATCTTTAATCTGCGGGTAATCTATGGGAAACTTCGAAGCACGATGACTCATTTTCATTACCTAATATAATTATAAAAATACGGTTTTCACCATCGTGAAGTAGATGACAGGTGCCGACGTTGTGCGTTTTTAAAATTTGTCTCTTTAAATTTTAACTATTTAAAAATTATCTATAAACTTTGAAATTTCCACTTGATAAAATTTTATAATTTTTTAGAAATACTTAAAATTAACGGAAACAATTTTTAAAAACGCACAACGACGGCATCTGACGCCTACTTTCTGATAGTGAAAACCGTATTTTACTAACTATGTTAGGTAATGGGTCATCGCGCTTCAGACTTTTCTCATAGGTTAACATGGGATTTCGCGATCGGGGAGTTTCAGTGAAGCGGCCCCTTAGCCCTTTCAAGGGCAAAGGACTTCTTTTACTAAAATGTTGAAATATTTTAATGACACCAGAACTAACGATCAAATCTATTTGAAAATAACTAAAAGATTTACTTTGTGTATATTATAAAAGTAAAATTTTATTAAAAATTTCTGGGTGTCACTTGGCAGCTTAGAATTAAAATTAAGCGTTCACCCCTTGCAAACACCGCCCTTGAAAGGGTTAACGAAAACTTCACAAGTTGGATTTTAGGAACATGTCGTTTCTATTTTTCATTTATGTAATTAAGGTGTTTGTTTTACTTATTGTGTTTTGTAGCAATATTTTTTTCAATTTTTATTTTTAATTTATTAATAGCAAAGAAGAAATATTAACTAAATAAAAGTTAAATAACAACTATCATAATTTTAATAATATCTGAAGTCATTTGTATTTCTTAAATGTGATCGATTTTTCATTTAACATAAGATATATTACAAAAGTATATGGCTAAAAATTAATACAAATGACATATATTTATAAATTTTATGTATTTTTTATTTTCAGAAATTCTCCATTTTAGCATTCAAATACTAATTTAATTATTAGAACAGAAATGGCGATACAATAGATTATAAAGATGCATTGGTATCATTGATATATGATTGGTATCAATTACATTATAGTCCGATTTTGCCATGGTATTGATCCAACATTGCTTGTAAAATAATAAAAATTGCCGGTAAATAATCAATTACTTGTAAAAGTATGTACCGCCTGTGTATATATATATTTTTCTAATTTCTTGTACAGATAATATAAAAATACAGAATCTTTTATTTCGTGCAAAAGATCCATCTTGCTTAGTTAAATTCATTGATTGGAAGTCTCTCTGTTACCGCCAGAGACAAAATTTCTGCTGTGTTTTAGCGGAAATGCAGCGTAGAATCTACGTCCGTGTGACCGCTGCAGCGAAGGTGACGTTTTTCTTTCGGAAACCGCGAGCGTCGGAATAATTGCTCTAGGCTCACGCAAGCGATTATTTTGACGCTCTTCGTTTCTGTGAAAAAAAAAAAAAAAAACTTCTTGTGCTGCAGCGTTTACACGATATAATAAAATCACTAATATGTTAAAAAATATATTTCATATCATGTAATACCTTTCAAACCATGGGGGAAAATATTAATAAATTTAAACTTTTAGCATTAATAATTTAATTAAATAAACGCAATTAATAAATAGAAAAATTAAGTATTTCATCCTAAAATGAATTTTCTTTTTTAATGAGAAGTGTTATTTCGCTATTTAAATCATCATCGCCTTTTAATACATAAATCTAATAATGTAAAAATACCCTGTTCAATTTATATATATATTGTTGTGAGCTCGGGGTTCGAAAGGACTGATGCCAATATATAAGAACAATAAAAGGCTTTATTCACTATAAACAGTGCAATACGATCACAAATATCTTCTGAAAATTACAAGATATTCAGTAATCTTCAAATCCAATAAAAGCGCAGCAAAATTTCACACAGAAACAATGCGTTCAATACGATGTATCAACGGCAAAATCGATCCGGGTAACACAGTTCTCAATGCAAAGCCTCTCGTGCGTATTCAATCGCATTTGACAGAGAACTAACTGAACTGGACTGGTTGAGGTCCCTTATATAGGCTTTAAAGATAACTGTAGAATTTTCCAGAGCCTTCGGATGCTAGAAATTACCAGAAAGTGCTTTAACTCTCGATAGAGTACCCCAAACGAGAAAGGATCCCAATGTAAAGGGGGGTTGCACAAGAGACACCCAGCCGGGACACCAACCGTGAAAGGTATAGGATGCCACGTCCCGGCGGAAAACCCCCACTACCTTCCAACGAAACCGCGCCGCAGGAGCGAGCCCAGAGCAGCAGGCAATTATTAAAACAAAATGACAAGACCCCTAGGGGTGAATAAAAACCAACCACTTAATGATTAAAAAAAAAAAAAAACTTAACAGCTATCTTAAACTAAAAATCAAACAACTTTTACGACAATTACAGTTACAAGTGTCGATAACCTATGATTACTGACTATAAAGCATACTGGCTAACAAAACAAAATAACTAACCTATGATATAAGTAAAAAAATAAGAAATAAAAATAACAACATTATAGACAATTCGGGGTTACAATTGTCTTTCAATTCCATATCCCAATACATTGTACAGAGTTCTTGCAAACTCTTCCATATGAACAGCCCAGTCGAGCTCCCAGGACGCTACAGCACTGTCTTCCAACAAATATTCATTTATCATTTCGCCAGAATTTTCAGATTTGAAGTCCATCTGTTCCAGACACATAGTCCCATGTCCGAAAAGAAACTGCAAATAACCGTCCAGAGAAACCAGCATTCATCCTAGTTGAACTAAAACTAATATAGATAAATTAGTTATTTGTACTGTAAACATAAATAATGTCCTACATCATGACCAAGGCGAAGTTTAATATAAGAGTCCTTATAGAATGCAGTTCTTACTGCCAAAAAATAGCAAAATGTTATACATTTAGAGATTAAAATATTGTTCTTGATAAAGACAACAGTGCCGGATAAAATCACAGTCTTTTAAAACAATAATCACTAGGTAAGCAAGAAGCACTATTTCATAATAAATAAAAGCAATGTTCGTGATGAATTAACTTTTCACAAGTACATAACCCCCTTGTCCAAGGAGCAAGCAAACAATATTCTTGTTATTATACATCAATTCCAGTAACTTATATCTAAAAGTGTTCTTGATACAATCAAATATTAATGAATAAAAACAACAGCTATTAAGCAATATATATTTTACTTAACCTAAGGGGGGTTGCATCTAAGTTATCTAAGGGGGGTTGCACAAAAAATCGCCAAATCCGTCGCCAACTTGGCGACATTTGGCGATATATCGCCAAATTTGGCGACAAAAATAAGTCGCCAAAACCATCGCCAACTTGCCGATAAACCCATTCCTTGGCGATATTTCCATAGACTTCCATTATAAAGATGAGGGTGTAAGGTTGTTTTTCTTGCAAACCACATGAGGCCTTTAGCATTGAGTTACATGATGCTCAATAGGAAATACATTAATAATACTGCAATTTTCACAATAATAAAATAAAATGAATTTAAACAAATGGAATATTTACAGATATATACAAAATTCATAACATTGTCCCCCTCTCGAGGACTGCACGTCTCGGGCAGTTCAACCTTTGATCGGAAAGCAAACCCGTTACCAACAAATGCTATACTACTCAAAACACTTAAAGCAAACATGGAAAATAACAATTAAACACATTCATAATGCTGAATTATACAAAATATACACTTATTTAAAAAAAAAAAAAATAAATAAATAAATAAATAAATAAATAAATAAATTAAAGCATAGACATCATTACATACAAGTATTTAAATAATAACATTAATAATGATAATGCTAAGCAAAAGAAATTATTACATTAACTTATATACAAGACCATGGTCATACTAATTTACATTATTTACATTACACTATTTACAATTCATGAACTAAGTACTATGGCCATAGTATGGAGCCAGCCTGTCGTAATGAACGACTCTAGGCTTCGAACTTGGTGACTTTCGGATCCGAATTACGACATCGTTCAGTCTGTTTTAGGACTATATAAGGACCGTCCCAGTGCGATTGCAGTTTGGGAGAAAGTCCTTTACGTCGAGTCAGATTATAAAACCAAACCTTGTCACCTTCTTTGAATTGATGTCCCGTGGCTTTCGTGTCGTACCTGGTCTTCATCTTCTCCGTCTGTATATTGATCCGCTCTTGAGCCAAGTTGTGGACGTCTTCAAATCGTGCCTGGAGATTCTGCACGTATCCCTCTGGCGATGAAGGCGCATCTGGAGGGCGACCAAAAATCAGATCACAAGGTAGACGAAGATCACGACCGAAAAGCATCTGAGACGGGGAATAGCCGGTTGTTTCATGGACGGCGCTGCGATAGGCGAGAAGAAACAAGGGAAGTTTCTGGTCCCAGTCTTGTTGGTTTCTTGAGACTAGCAGTGAGAGATTGTTAAGGATGGTACGATTAAATCTCTCAACCATGCCATCCGATTGTGGATGTAAAGGCGTCGTCCTAGTTTTGTCCATTCCGATAAGTTGACAGAGACCCTCAATCACAACAGAGATGAAATTTCTCCCCTGGTCAGAATGCATTTGAAGGGGGACTCCATACCTTGATATCCACTGGTGTACCAAGGCATCCGCAATCGTAGAAGCTTCTTGATCAGGGATGGCATAAACTTCAGGCCATTTCGTGAAATAGTCCATGACAACAAGGAGGTATTTGTTGCCATCAGCACTTCTTGGCAGAGGGCCTCGGATGTCAAGGGCGATGCGTTCGAAAGGTGCTCCTACATTGTAGAGATGTAGTCTTCCTCGGCTACGTTTCTTTGGTCCTTTTCGAGCTGCACATGCATCGCAAGATTTGCACCATCGTTCGACGTCAGCTGTCGCTTTTCCCCAGAAGAAGCGCTCTCGGACTCTATGTAATGTTTTCATGACTCCAAAATGGCACCAGTGGGACTGCCATGTAATTCCTTGAGGACCTCTGGTATTCGAGATCGAGGAAGTACCAACTGCCACCGAGATGTCTTCCCATCTTCCGATTCGAATTTTCGGAACAGGACACCATTCCTGACGTGGAGGGAGTTCCAAAGAGCCCAATATTGCTTCGTCGTAGTACTGTAAGTCGAGATGTCTTTCCAACTGGGCTTCGTGCTAGAAGATTCTAATAACTCCAAGATTGGTTTGATCTCAGAGTCTGCCATTTGATCTTCTAGAATCTTCTCATCACTCCAGGGATGTGGTGGCGTCAATAGTGAAGTCTTCGTCTGGCGTATGACATATTCGGGATTATACTTGCTCTCCGCTCTGGAACAATAGCGACAGCTCTCGGGACACGGTCTTCTTGATAGGGCATCGGCGTTTCCATGCGATGAGCCTCTGTGATGCCTGATGTCAAAGTCGTATTCCTGGAGCCGTTGTATCCATCTGGCTACTTGGCCCTCTGGGTTCTTAAAATTCATCAGCCATGTTAGGGATGCGTGATCAGTACGAAGGAGAAATTTCCTGCCATAGAGATAGTGATGGAAGTGTTCTATGGCTTTCACTATAGCTAATAACTCCTTACGAGTGACGCAATAATTCCGCTCTGGTTTCGACAAACATTTGCTCCAGTATGCTACGACTCGTTCTTGGCCATCTATTTCTTGGGAAAGTACAGCGCCGACACTTTCATGACTGGCATCCGTGTCCACAATGAACTGTTTCTCGGGGTGCGGATAGGTAAGGACTGGAGAGGATGTGAGAGCTTCTTTCAGCCGCTGGAAGGAATTCTCGCATTCTTGTGTCCATAGAAACTTCTGCTTGCTTTCAGTGAGCCTATGCAATGGTCTTGCGATGTTGGAGAACCCCTGGACAAACTTTCTGTAATAAGTGCATAGTCCCAAAAAGCTTCGCAACTGATGGACATTTTCCGGACGCTTCCAGTTCTTTACTGCGGACACTTTTTCAGGATCTGTTCGAACACCTTCAGCTGAAATGATGTGTCCTAGATAATTTACTTCCCGTTGGAAGAACTTGCATTTCAAAGGGTTCAGCTTTAAATTCGCCGCTCTTAGCTTCGTTAACACTTTTCGAATATTTTCTAGATGTTCTTCAAACGTGCGGCCACCAATGATGACGTCGTCTAGGTAGATGAGACAAGCTTCAAAAGTCAGGCCTTTTAACACTGTCTCCATGAGGCGCTCGAACGTTGCTGGAGCATTGCAGAGCCCGAACGGCATAACTTTGAATTGCCAAAGTCCTTGTCCAGTAGTAAATGCGGTCTTCTCTTTGTCATCAGGATGGATCTCTACTTGCCAATATCCACTCTTCAAATCCAGTGTGGAAAACCATTTATGTCCTGAAAGAGTATCAAGCGTGTCGTCTATTCTTGGTAGAGGATAGCTGTCCTTCTTCGTGATATCGTTAAGTTTACGATAATCCACACAAAATCTTGTGGAGCCATCTTTCTTTCGGACCAACACGATGGGAGAGGCCCACGGACTTGATGACGGCTCGATGATGTCACTATCCTGCATCTGTTGTAATAGCTTAGAAACCTCTTCTTGTTTTGCGAACGGCAAGCGTCTTGGATGCTGTTTAATCGGTGGATGGTTGGCAGTATCAATTCTATGACGTGTCAGTGAAGTGCGCCCTATATCACTCTCGTTTTGTGAAAACACATCCTTAAATTCCTGGAATAGTCTTTCTGCGGCATGTCTCTGTTCAGGAGATAAATTTTCATTTCGTCCAATTACAGGTGTTAAACTTGTAGGCGGCTCCGATAACGTCAAGCTCGGGTCTTTGCAAACACAGGTGACTGGAGCACAGGTTGCAAGCACTTCACCTTTCTGGATAATTCTAGACTTTTCACTTACGTTCGCAATCCTCACAGGTATCACATTTCTCGACAGATCTACCAGCGCTGATGCTATTAGCACTCCCTTTGGGCTCTTCTCAGGATATCCAGTCAAGCCATACTGGAAAATTCTTTCGTTTCCAGTTAATCCAGGTATCATCATTTCAGACCGAGGAGGGATGATAACATCTGCCTTGGCTGTGATGCGTTGAATAGACCCGGACTCATTTCCAAGTTTAAAAATAGTGACATCTTCTTGAGCAGAGCGTAACTCATTATTCTTAAAATCCAGTGTAAATCCATGCTCTTTTAAAAAGTCCAGTCCGAGTATGAAAGGGTCTGAAATATCGGCCACATAGACTGTATGATGGTAAGCGGCGTTCCCAAACTTTATTTTCAGTGTCATTCTTCCATGTATATCGATCTTATCTCCGGTCACAGTTTGAAGAATAACACGCGGCGGGGTCCAGAAGAGTTTTTCTTTCAGCCGCTGAGCTAGATCTTTCCGAATGATGGTCACATTGGCTCCTGTATCGATGATCATATTACAGGGCAAATCATTCACACTTCCGACTAGAAAAACTCCGTTCTCGCCGCAACTTCTTGCAGAAATTTCACATACTTGAAAATGGGGCTTCTCAAAATCTGGCAACCTCCGCCCCGCAAGATAGCCATTAATCAGTTTTCCTGCTCCTCCGTTAGCGGGAGAGATATTACCTTCGGTGCTGGGTCGTCTTGGGCAGTCGATTTGGATATGGCCTTCTCCACCGCATTTCCAGCACTTGATCTGCCTGTAAGGTTTGTTGGCCATTAAGGAGTTCATCTTTCTCATTATGTCATTCATCTGCTGCTGTAAGCGCTCCACAGCTCTATCCGACGTCTCAGGCAGGTTGGCTGCTCGCACAAAGTGTCGATCTTTCCTAGTAGCTTGCTGGGCTGCCTCGAATTTCAGAGCGTAAACCAAAGCCCCTTTTAAATCATTGAGATCTGCAATCCGGAGTGCTGTCTGGATCTCAAAGTCACGCACACCATCGATGAAATGTTTCAGAGCTAAACTTTCTCTAGTTTCAGTCGGGCAGTCAGGATAAGCAATGATGGGAAAGTCTCTCGACATCCGTAGCAAGCTCTTGCAGGGATTCAGTGGATTTCTGCTGTCGAGATTTGAGCTGGAGTCTGCTATATTCCTTCATGCATTTCTCGCCAAAGCGCAATTCTAAGGCACTGACGAGTGTTTCAAAATCCAGCGGTTCATTTGCAGGCAATGTCTGTAGGACGTCGGCAGCATCAGCTCGTAGAGAAGCAGCTAACTGGCAAGCCTTTGTCTGGGAATCCCATCCATTGGCGTCCGCTACGATCCCAAATTGTGTCTTAAAAACTGGCCATGAGGATTTTCCGTCATAGGTCGAGAGTTTAATAGAGGCCCGAGGAAGCATAGCTTGATACTTGACATATTCGGGATAGTTTTCGGCAGTTATCTTTTGTTTCTTCACATTTTCCAACTCCTTTTCTACACTCTCAATCCTTTCGTCTACGGTTTTGGCTGTCCTTTGTATTTCTTCTACCTTTTCTTCTACGGTTTTGGCTGTATTTTGAACTTTTTCTTCTATTTCTTGAAATCTTTCTTCAACATTGTTTTCCACGCCGTAAATTCTGTCATTTAAAGATGTTATTTTATCCTCTATTAGTTCTTTCAACTCACCAAGGTTGGTTGACATATCCTTCTTCATATCATCTTTTAACTCACCAAGGTTCGCAGTCATTTTCTCATCCATCGCTGACATATCCTTCTTCATTTCCTCTTTCATCTCGCCAAGGTTGATTGACATCTCAGCCTGATTCGCAGCTAATTTCTCCAATAATTGTTTCAGTTGCTCCTCCATTGCTCTGGTGATCGGCATTCAATCCCACTTCTGACACCAAATGTTGTGAGCTCGGGGTTCGAAAGGACTGATGCCAATATATAAGAACAATAAAAAGGCTTTATTCACTATAAACAGTGCAATACGATCACAAATATCTTCTGAAAATTACAAGATATTCAGTAATCTTCAAATCCAATAAAAGCGCAGCAAAATTTCACACAGAGACAATGCGTTCAATACGATGTATCAACGGCAAAATCGATCCGGGTAACACAGTTCTCAATGCAAAGCCTCTCGTGCGTATTCAATCGCATTTGACAGAGAACTAACTGAACTGGACTGGTGGAGGTCCCTTATATAGGCTTTAAAGATAACTGTAGAATTTTCCAGAGCCTTCGGATGCTAGAAATTACCAGAAAGTGCTTTAACTCTAGATAGAGTACCACAAACGAGAAAGGATCCCAATGTAAAGGTATAAGGGGGGTTGCACAAGAACAACCAGCCAGGACACTAACCGCGAGGTTTATAGTGAAAATGTCCTGGCGGAAACCCCCACCCCCCCCCACACCATCCAGCGATTCCGCAAGGAATCAAGCATGATCAGCGGCGTTTTTCAAGAAAATATTCACAAATCATCCCACACTGGGACAAATCAAAAGCAAAGTTGGCAACATGCCTGCTTTTAAATAGTGAGCTAAAACTAAATTGTCAATAAATTAACTAAATATTACAGCAACTATCATCACAGTAGCTTACTGTGACTACTAAACTAACTATGAATAACAGAAAAATTACACTGAATTTCACCAAAAAGTTCACTATGAAAAGATATATTGTCTTTAAAAACAAATGTTCATGAAGATATGATGTCCTTTAATAAAACAAATGTTCATCAAGATTTCATGAGTATATCACAATCCACCAGCTCTCTTCATCCAATGATCAAAATTACCAAAAGTTGTGATAATTGTGCCTGAACAACTTCATTTAACTATGATGCTTAAGAAGATCAGTAAAGTTCACCAAAATGTTCAGTATATAAAAATAAAATGTCCTTAAAAGCAAATGTTCATGAAAATAATGTCCTTAAAACAGATAGTCATCACTATATACTGTATTACTTATAGCACCTTGTTGCTAACAAACAACAAAAAACTTTAATTCAGAACAGAATATTCTCCCTTCAGGCAAAGAATACTGATTGTTGATAATTACTACAATAGTAATAATCACTGTACAATGTTCATGTAGATCATCAGTAAATATAACAGTTCCAAATACAATTAAATGACCAATATACGTTATTGCAGAAATCTTCAACTATGTCACAGTCAGTCTATAAATCATGCTTTATCCAACTCAAAACCTTTAGAATGCTTGAAGTTAATATAAGATAAATACGTTCAAAATGTATACTTAATAAATGAATATAGACTATTAAGTTTGTCATAAATTATTTTTAATCTTTCATAATTCTTTGAGTTCAAAAATACGTCCTGCAGATTTTTTCTCAATGTCTTATTTGAATTAAAATCAAAGTAGCACTGCATTAGTGGGCATCTTCCAAAGATATAGTGAACAACATCACCCTTTATGCTACATTGGCATTTATCTGATTGTAATTTATTTATTCGGAAGAGAAAAGCTGGGAATGAACCATGTCCCGTCATGAAATATGGCACTACCTGGCTTGTACATACATAATCTGTATTTACATATTTTAACACCAAATATGTGTCTCTGCCCATTCAACTTGCCATTCTTTATTCATTCTATCCTTAAGGTATTTCGAGATTGCAGAAACCGGAAAATCTAAATCAATTCTTTCATCGTAATCGTCTTTTAAAATAGCATTTTTTGCCAAGTCATCCCAATTTGAAAATTGGGGGTTGCACAAAAAGTCGCCAAATTTGGCGACAAAAATAAGTCGCCAAAACCATCGCCAACTTGGCGATAAACCCATTCCTTGGCCATATTTCCATAGACTTCCATTATAAAGATGAGGGTGTAAGGTTGTTTTTCTTGCAAACCACATGAGGCCTTTAGCATTGAGTTACATGATGCTCAATAGGAAATACATTAATAATACTGCAATTTTCACAATAATAAAATAAAATAAATTTAAACAAATGGAATATTTAGAGATATATACAAAATTCATAACAATATATATATCAATATTTTCTGTAAATATGCTCATCATAAATTTTATCTAATTTTAACTCTGCCAAAATACATTCTTTTAAAGATTTGCCTTATGTAAGCATAGGCTGCAAATTTGGAAAATACTGTTTTAAATATCAACTTACACCATAAAATGTGAAATATATAATTATTTTTAATAAAAACATTAAATTTATATTGTTACAATATGTTGATATTAAAGTCTTTCAATCATGTCAGACGGTCCTGTAACTAGGCAACCGATGTAATTCTAAAAACTAAACTAAAACTACAGTCACCCCTCACTTATGCGCGTCTCAGTTATACGCGTCTCTCAGTTATACGCGTCTCTCAGTTATGCGCGAATTTCGTATTATCGGGCCACGAGGATTAGGAAAATAATGCTATAGATCTCTCACTTATAAGCGTCACTTTGAATTGTCTCTCTCAGTTATACGCGGAAATGCCAGCGCAATTCACAAAAGTGCGAAACTGTTTCTTTATCTATAAAGAATTTTCTGAAACAAATCATTATCTGAGTGATGAAAGCGCAGCCGTTTCAGATTCAATTGCTAATGAATGGATCGCAGACCCTCTAAATTTAATTCAAAACTTTGATGACTTTTTAACTGTGATGAAACAGGTTTATTTTATCGTCTTTACCAAACAAAACGCTGGATTTTAAGTTAGAAACATATTATGGTGGCAAACAGAACAAAGAAAGGGTGACTGTGCTTTTAGGTTGCGTTGCAATAGGGACGGATCAGAAAAGTTACCCCGCCATCCTTCAGATCTCCCATTGCTGACACGTACACGAGTTATATTTTCCCCTGTACTAGTGGACTCCAGCCATTAGATCTTGGTATAATAAGGTCACTTAAAGCGCAGAAAAGGAAAGATTTGGCGCGAAGAATGTTTATATCATTAGGGCAGAAAAAGGAATTCAAGAAAATTTGGATTGTGGATACTATGCATATGCTAGTTTACTCTTGGAATAACGTAACAGGCACAACAATTTCTAACTAGTCTAGAAAATTGGGTTTTGTTCATTCAAATGATGCTGAAGTTATTCCATTACAGGAAAATGAAAACAAAAGCAATGATTTTAACATAGACGAAGAAAAAAGGAAAAGTACAAGCCAAGATTCTATTTCTTTTCAAGATTTCGTCAATGTTGATGGAAACTTGACATCAACGGCAATATGAGATATTGAAACTGTTTTTGATGACGTGACAGCTGAAAAAGAAGGAGAAGAAGATGATGATGATAATGATGAAACTGATACTTTAATTGTTCCATTTTATGTACTGCTTTAGAAGCCCTGGACACTTTAAGATGTTACCTTCAAAATGCTGATATAGCATAAGACATAACGGTGCACGTTAATGAATTAGAAAATGTCGTTTTACAAACGCAGCCTAAGCAGAAACAAACTAGCATTGATGACTTCTTAAAAGAGGACTAATTGGCATTCTTTTTTAATGTAAGTATATCTTCTTCTATGTAAAATGAAATTTTACGTTTATTGTATTTAAAAAAAAAAAAAAATCATAGTGAAAGTATAATGATTTTTTGGTACTTTTCGGTTAGCCGGGCGCCACTGATATGTATATATCTATATATACATATATATGTATACATACACGCATATATGTATGTGTATATATATGTATATATATATATATACATGCATATATAAATGTGTGTATGTATAGATATATATATATATATATATGTATGTATACATAGATATAGAAATTTCACTGTCGCCCGGCTAACCGAAAAGTACCGATTTTTTAAAGTACATATTACTAATATTACACCCCTTTTATTTTATAAAATGTTAATCATAATTTTTATATTTCAAAATATTTTACTTTATCATAATGTGTATAAAGAATTACTACGTAGAATAGCTTCTCAGTTACGCGCGATTTTAAATCAATCCCTTCAAACGCGTATAAATGAGAGGTGACTGTACTAATAAGTAAGCCAAAATTGTATTTCTGATAAGGCTGTTCTCAAATCCAAAGGAGCTACTTCCTGACGCAATTTTGAATTTATTTTTGTATGCATACGTGTGAAATTAGCAGGTGTTATTATTCAAAAAGTATGTCATGGAAATGAGTTTTCCAATTTGTTGTTTTAAAGGCAAAAAATCTCTCAGGCAATACTGTCAAAGTCGGCGTTTTCAACCGAATTCCCGAGGCAGCAGAGCGAGAAAAGAAGAAAATCGTGTCGTCACGTGACACGAATCGCTTATAACTCGATAAGTAATCTATTTATTAAAAAACGGAAAACTCATTTCGGTTCCAAATCGCTTCAATAGTCAGACCTGGCAATTATATGCCTTTAAGTTTTAAAAGGTGTCAGAAAGTGTCGCGCTATTGAGCAAGTCATTTGGGAACCATCCAGTGATGGATCTAAGGGGGGGGGGGGGGGGTAGCCGGGGTAGCTGCCCCGGGTGTAAGACTTGGAAGGGCGCAAAAATGAGAAATCATAAAAGATTAAGAAGAAAAGAAAAGAAAAAATTAACATGAAAAGATAATCAATTTTATTTTGTTCAACGTCGGTTTATTTTCGTTGCATAAGGATCAGAAATAAAAAAAATAATTTATATTACATTATATAAAATATCACATTGCCACCAGTATTTTAAAGAAATTTTTATTTATTAAAAATTCAAGGATTTTGCGTTATCTTTTTTCAGATATTGTTTTATGTTGTATTACAGCGTGCGCAGTATTTTATTTGGTTATGTCTAAAAGACATTCGGGTGATTATTACAGAAAGAAGACTAAAAAAAAAAAAAAAAAAGAAGAGGAGGCTTCACAGCTATCATTTATGATAGTATGTCCTCATGGCTTAAGCCGAGCGATATTTATGAAAGTAAGCTAGAGGTCTGCACGGTCTCGGGCGAATTTTTATTTAGGAAGCTCGGGCCGGGCCGAGCCTAGTCCTCACTCTTTCCGGGCAGGGCTCGGGCTTTACTTTATTTTGAAAACTCGGGTCAGGCCGGGCTTGGTTTACAATACTTCCGGGCCGGACCGGACTTGAGCCTTTCTTAATTCTGCATATTCGGACCCGGTCGAGCCTAGTGTTTACACTTTCCGGTCTTTACTTTTTCTGCAGACTCGGTTTGGTTGGGCTAGACTTCGTTTTTCTGGGCCGAACCTAGCCTAAACTTCATTCTTCTTAGAGGTGCAAAGGCCGAAATTTCCACTTACGATCTAAGTCGTATGAAGATCATTATTGCCGGACTTGATCCATGCAAAAATCAGTAAAATATGTCCCGAGTCCTGACACAACAATCAAGGGCATATTCAGCCCTCCATTAAACGGGAAGACATGGCTCCTTTTTTTTTTTTTCACATATATCTTAATAAGTCACTTTTATATTAAAGGCTATTGACATATACAAAATGGCTACTTTTCCAAAACTTTTAGAAAGTCATTTCCATTTGTAAATTCAAAAATATTGTATTAATATTTGTAAAAATATAAAATTTACACATTTTATTCAGATACCAAGAAATTGAAGAATTTCCCATTTTCTTATAAAGGCAAAGAATCATCCAGAAAATGAGCATTTTAAGCCAATTTTTAAGACTTGGCAGTTACAGAAATGCCGTCATGAGGAAGCAATTGGCTGCTGTGGCCTGAAATTCAGATTAAAACATCTATTTTATGAAGATTTCTCCGAAGGTTTCTTTGCCTTTATCGAAAAATAGAAAATGCTATTCAATCATATTTGTTCTGAATAAGTGCACTTGCAATTGTCTTGCATCTGAGATTAAAATTGACTTCATGGATCTTTCAGAAATTACCTAATTTGGATTTGAGTAGAGATTTGACAGTCAAAAAGATTCTCTTTGTTGATCAAGAGGAAAATTTAAAAGAATTTAATATACACTGCTCAAAACAATTAAAGGATATTTGAAGTTTTATATAAAATAAAGATATAAACGAAATTTTTTTTTGCCGAAAATAGAAGAAGAGAATCACAAATGCAAATTTTTCTGATTTTCAAACTGTGGAGTATGCAAATTTTGAGTTCGACGTCAAAAACGTCGCTTCAGCGGCAGCGAATGAAATTTGACTTTCAACTGGATAAAAGAGAATGAAGACAAGGATGATCGGCATTCAGTGATTGCTTTGTTTCGATGAGTACGATGTCTCAGTGAAATCATTTGACAGATTCAGAAGCTTGGAGAATTGTTGGTAGGTTAGAAGGGGGCCAAACTCAAGCCGAAGTAGCGCAAGCCATTGGAGTGTCACAAAGTGTCATTTCCAGGATCTGGAACCGTTTTTTGGAGAGTGGATGTGCAGGCCGAAGACCAGGGCAAGGTCGTAGACGGGCAACAACGCCCAATGAAGATCGGTATTTAGCGTTAACAGCTCGGAGACACCGAAACATGAATGCTACTCTTCTCCAACAACACCTTCGCTCGGCTACAGGCACCACGATTTCAACTCAGACTGTCCGAAACCGGCTCCATGCTGTAGGTCTGTATGCTCGCCGACCGATGGTATGTGTTAGATTAACATCAAGGCATCGTCGCGACCGCAGAAAGTGGGCAACCGAGCATGTCAACTGGAGGAGAAATGAATGGAACAATATTCTGTTTTCTGACGAGTCCCGTTTTTCTGTGCATCCGGATAATAGGCGTATTTTCATCTGGAGGGACCGTGGCAGTAGGAATAATCCTGCGTTCGTGCACGAAAGTGTCAGATTTGGCGGTGGAGGAGTGTTGGTGTATGGTGGCATCTCCATTGACGGGCGCACTGACCTCTACATCATTCGAGATGGAGCTCTGACTGGTCGCCGATATAGGGATGAGATCCTCAGACCTATTGTAGTCCCTTACGCTGCAGCAATCGGAGATAACTTCATTTTAATGGACGATAACTGCAGGCCACATCGTGCAAACCTGGTAGAGGATTTCCTTTTCGAGGAAGGAATCGTTCGAATGGAATGGCCAGCGTGTTCTCCAGACATGAATCCAATCGAGCACGTTTGGGACGCTCTAGGAAGACGAGTTTCTGGCCGCAAACAACCATCACAAACTCTCCAAGAACTGGAAATAGCTCTTCTGGAAGAGTGGGGCAGAATACCCCAACTCGTCATTAATAGCCTCATTGAGTCCATGCCTCAAAGGTGTTCAACGTTGCTGGCCGCCCGTGGAAACCATACCCCCTACTGAAAATGATTTTCTTTGAAGAAAACACCTTTTCTTATTCTTTTTTCTCATATGCACAAATTGTGTTTTTTTCCTTTTGTACACAAATGCGCAATAAAATGCATTTTTTTCTGCCAAACATGTGTAATTTATTCTCATATAACCTACTATGTCTGTCGACCATGTATCAATCAGCTAAAAAGTTTCCCAGATACAAAATCCACCTAAAACTGCAATATCCTTTAATTGTTTTGAGCAGTGTATATTTTAAAAATATTCTTTAGAAATTCTCTTCGTTCAGGGCCATTATGAACAACATGACCTCTTCCTTGGATCAGCCGTTGGCAACAATCTTTGTAAAAAGTACAGATAATTTTATTCGTAGAATAATGATCATTTGAAACTATTTTCAACCCTTTATCTCCAAAAATATGAATTCATGAAAATTTCATCTTCTAAAGTATTTTTCGTGAATTTTTGAAACCACGTTAGAGGATTTACATAATCACTTAATAAATTTTAGAAGGATTTTGCCAATTAAAATTAATAAAACATACTTTTAACTTTTATACCGGGCCGGGCTCGGGCAAAATTTTCAGATTTTACACCGGGCCAGGTCGTTCCAATCACTTGTTTTACACTGGCCAGGTCGGGCTCGGGCCGAACTTTTGACTTTTATACCGGGCCGGGACAATCACTTTTTTTGCATAGGCCGGGCCAATAATTTTTTTGTACGGATTGGAAATTCCGGTCCGTGCAGATCTCTGAGGTAAGCAACCAAGTTACTTGTTTTTTTATACGTGCTACACCATATAATAATTTATATGTATTGTTTCTGTTCTAAAAATCTCCTTTTCTATGCAATAACTGAGTTGATATGTAAGAAAAGAATTATAAATGGATTTATTAATTTCTTCTAAATTTAGACATTCTTGTAATTAACAGACATTTTTGTCTAAAAAATGAAAACGAAACTTATACTCTGTTGAGAATTCAACGCGTTCTGGCCCTTTAAAGGCATTTTATTTATGTAGTTAAAAAGGTTTTCTATCCATGGGAATCAGTTTTATGTCTTTATTTATGTATATCAGTTGTTAATAAGCCTTTTAAATTTTGATTTCCAAAATATCGTACCTATACTTTTTAAAAATTAATTAAATCTTTCATTAGAAATGTTTATCTAATAAAATATGTTAACTTAAGTGTTGCTTCACAGTCACCCCACTTGTACTAATTTTGAAGCAAAAAAGTACATTAATTAAATTTAAACGGCGTAGGTTAATATATCAATAAATTTAAACGTTACTTTTAATCGAGATCGTCATGATTGTTTACATTTCTTGCTATGCTTATATTTTCGCTTCAAATCTCCTGTTTCTTTTTACGTACAATAACGAATAAAGTATATAACAGTTCTACTATATTTTAAAAAAAGTTATAGTTATTTGAAAAAAAGGTTTCCTGCTTAAAAAAATTGCTTGCTTCTTTATTTCTAATGTAGTTCAATAACAAATATTTTGAAACTTATTAATGGAGCATTTACTCGGCAGCCAAGTTAGCTGACAAAAAAACTGAATATTATTACCCTTTTAAGAGGTAATCGTTGGCAGTTAGACTCATGGTCATCACTCTAATTTTAATTCGTTATATAACCGTGAAAGTTGTAACAGAATATTTGGTGCGTGTTTTCAGATTTTTGTATATTAAATATTTATTTTTAAACTTTTGTAGTATTAGTCAAATTTTAGAATTGTTTATGCCGTAATAAATGAGAAAGACCAAAATATCCGTTTTAGCATTTAAAGATTATTATTAGAACCGAGGAAAATTTTACTAAAGTTTTATAAAAATATTTTATATCAGACTTTTTATTTAAAACCATTTAACTTGCATATTAAATTTATTTTTGTAAAGCATACATGGTTGGGGCTTATTAAACTTTAGCTCTTGGGTAGACCTTCTCATCTAGCTGAACCTGGGAAACACACATTCAACTTATTTTATATAGAGTTTCCTGATACGAATCGACGTGTATTTATTTAGCAATGATTTTCATCAATGACCCATTACTGCAATTCTGTTTTAAGACTTTAAAACAAGCTTGCACTGCACATGTTGACTTGGAGACATTTTATCAGCGCCCAAGGGTGGGACGATCGCCACATCGCCTCTCCTTTGAATCCACCATTGTTATACATAGATAAAGTTACTCTTTCTAACTGATGTATTTATATTTATAGTACACTGTTTGTATAAATAAGAATATTGTGTATATTTTTGAGAAATTTTGTAACATATAAAATGCAAAAAGAAACTCCCGTACACAGAGTTTGACAAATCCAAGTGACTTGAATTCAAAAGGCTCACTTTACATAGTCCCCGTTCATTGAAGGAATTAAAAGAAAAATGAAGGGGAAAAAAAGTATTTTTAATTAAAAGCGATGAATGAGTTGAAATGTTTAAAAGCCTTGGGAGTACGGGGGGGGGGGGGCGCAAATCTACAAGCTTGCCCCAGCTAAATTTTAGTCTAGATCCGTCTCTGGAACCATCTTAACGATTTTAGCGTTGTAAGCTGGCGAAATTAGGAGTGGGCGTTTCTGATCTTTTTGAAAAACTAAAACAAACTTTTATTTTTCACCTGATGCAAAAGAACAGGTCACGTGGCGCCGAAACAAATGTCAAGGTCTGTTTCTCTGCAACTTGTGCGGTAAAATACGAGCTTATGTCTGTTAGTTTTCAAAAATGACAGACAATTCTATTGTGCTATTTGCTATTCTTTCATCATATTTATTATTTCTGTTATCAACATCCCTTGTACTATGCATTTACAAAACGCACAATAATGAATGAGGTATCATTCGAAAGGCTATTCAACCGGCTTCTGACACAGTACACTCACATTTCGTTAAAACATGTTTTTAGATTAAAAATTGTAGTTAACCAGAAATTAAATCACCATTGTTTTCATAAAGAATTTTTTTTTTTTTAATCAATGTTGCCAAAAAATTAAAATATCACATTATATCGTATTGAACAACGATTATAAAAAAAAAAAAAATAAATAAACAGTACAAAAGATTAAGTGTGACGTTTTAAAGAATGTTTCAAATGTTTAAAAAAAAAGACACCATTGATCGACCGAAGCAGTGGTATTTCCCGTGCAGAAAGTTTTTTTTTCTTTTGATGCATTTGAAATGGTGTTTCAAGAAAAGATTTTTTAATTAAAATTTTTAAATTAAAATTTTCACAGTAAAAAGGATTAAGAGAATAAGTTTGAAAATACCTTTTTCATGAAATGTCCAGCAACATGAGAATATTTGAGAAGAACCAAAAGCAAGTAATTTAAAACTGAACGTCTTCTGCGTGTTCGACTATTATTCTATTATCATGTGTTAATGTCTTTTATTTTAAACTAGTTAGCAAAAAAATTAAACTAATAACAATCGTTGGCAAATAGTTAATACCTTATTTTCTTTTTATTTAATAAAATTGTTGCAATTTCCAAAATTAAATAAAAGTTTATTATTATTATTATTATTATTATAAAATAAGATATACTTTAATAAGATATATTTGGGTGGCTGCGAGGGGAGGGCAATTTTGTCCCTCGAAAATAAATAAAAGCGAAAATTAATAATACATTTTTCTTCTCTTATAATATTGAAATATATATACAGTGACCTCTCACTTATACGACTCTCAGTTATACGACTCTCTCGGTTATACGCCAAATTCTCTTGGTCCTGTCCACGCTTTATGGGAAATAATGATAAACTTCTCTGTTATACGACGTTTTAAACGGTTCAGGCGATTTTACATTTCTCACTTAAGAATTCATTTTTATAATCATTAAAGTACAAATCATTAACGTTTCTTACCTTTATCCTTTTGACTAATGTTAAAGTGTTTATCAGTAATGAATAACATTTCTTATCTACCTTGGCTGTTATTATCGATGAAATCTATGCCGGGAAGGTGGTTGTATAAAATTTTCTTGTGCCTGCCATTTAACAAAACCGATTGACAAAAGCCAAATGACCACCTGCAGATCACGTCTTTGTATAGTACTGAGTGAGAAATCAAGGTTATTGCAAAATGCACTTTCCTGGATCAATGTCCATCACATCCAGAGATCCAGATGTAAAAAATCTACCATTTCTGCAACAAATTAAAGATCGATTTTTGCCAGCAAATTCTACAAACAGATTAAAGCTATTAGATTTAGGGATTATAAAGAATTTCAAGTAAACTACAGGAGTTTGATTTGTCGTTTTATTTTTGATTGGGAAAACAAAAAGGAAGCTATAGCAATTTCCATTTTAGATGTTTTGCATCTTATAGCATCTGCATGGAAAAATGCGACATCGCAGACAGTTAAGAATTGTTTCAGGAATTGTAGTTTTTCACGAGACCAAACTGCTAGTTCAACGAATGAAGCCGATGTTGAGAGTGTATGGAAATCCTTTAATGAGAAATTTTTGAGGATATCAATATTAAAGACGTGAGCGAGGAGGGTGACGAAGATGAGAGCAATGTTCCTGCTGTTATACATTTTTCAGAAGCAAGTGCCGCTTTAAATACATTAAAGAATTATGTCCACCAAAATTATTATTCCCAAAATAGCTTCAAAGATTTATTAGACTTAGAAGAAGACATTTTCTCTTTTCGTCGACGACAGAAACAAACTAATATCACTTCATTTATTTTGAGAAAATCTGATCTGTAAGTCTTCAAAATAAACATAGTGGTGAGTGAACTATTTTGTGAACTTTTTAAAATACACATTTTATTTTTTATATTACTTTTTAAATTTTGTTAAAATCTGTTCTTAGTACTCAAAACTTATCGTTTTTAATATAGGTAAAATAATTAATGCATATAAAGTTTGAAACTTGTATAAGACGGTCTCTCACTTATACGACCCTCTCAGTTATACGACTTTTTTCTACGGTCCCCTGAAAGTCGTATAAGTGAGAGGTCACTGTATATAATTATTCTTAAATAATTTAAATTAATTGAACACTAACAGAAAAAGATCAGCTGCGATTAGCGCCATCTTTAGGCCGTTTTAAGTCACAATATTCTCCAAAAAAAAAGGAAAAAAAAAGTGTAGACTACTGGTACATTTGTTTGAAAATCTTACCCTCCCTGTATTCTGTTCTGCGGGCTCCCATGAGTATATCATTCAAAACATTTAAAATTTAAGTTGATAATATCATTTTTTCATCGGAAAAAAAAAGAATAATAAAATTTTATTTATAAAAACTTATTTTTAGAAAAATTAAAATTGAAATGCTTAGAACAAAATATATAACGCTTTTTATGTTATACTATCTGCGGATGTCGCTTTTTCTTGCAAGATTTAAATACATGTATTTCAGAATACATTTTGTTAACATTTATTACATTTAAACTCATATATCTAAATTTCTATTAAACATACAATTATGAGACTATCTACAATTATTTTTAGTTATATATTGAGTAAATAATCGTTAGGCTGTCTTTTTTCTTTTTTAAGAAATGATTTTTTAAATATGTTTCTTATTGTAATATGTATTCATTAAAAATTTTATTTTTCTTAAAAAAAAAAAAAAAAAAAAGTTAAAGTTATTTTGTTTAAATATTGTTAAAAATTAGGAAGACAAATTAATATTTATTCTTTCCTGTATTCGAAAATGAAAAAAGGCGTTATTTCGCTTTTGAAAGATAATATTTAATTTTTAAATTACGCTAAAATTAATATTTTTATTAATTTTTAAATTATTATTTTTATTATTTTTTAAATTATTATTTTTATTATTTTTTTTAATTATTATTTTTATTATTTTTTAAATTATTATTTTTATTATTTTTTAAATTATTATTTTTATTATTTTAAGTTACATATGAAAAAGCATATATTTCAAGTTAAAAAAACATTTATTAATAAAAATAAGAAATTTTTTGTCCCGAAAAACTTCGAAGAAAACATGCTTGGAGTTGTTTAGCTAGAGTATAAGAAATTAAGGGTCCTATCCCCTCACGCGGAAACACCCGCTCGCTAATGCTAATCCTATGGGACAGTTATTTTACAATATCTCATTTCAATTTCAATACTTTAAACGATTTTTTTTCTTTCTTTCTTTTTCTTTTCTTTCTTTCTTTTTTTTTTTTTGCATTGGATAATTGAGATCGATCTGTATAACCGCCGTTTTTTACTTATTCGATGTTGTTTGTATGTTTATTTATTTATTTATTTTAGGCTATTTTCATTTTCGGAAGTGGTTTCGAAAGTGAAAATATCTCATAAAAAATAAATAATAAAAAAAAAATACTGCAAACAAAATCGAAAAATTAAAAACGGCGGTTGTAGTGATCGACCACAGCTATCCAATGCAAAAAAATCGTTTAAAAATATTGAAGTGCAAACGTGACACTGTAAAATAACTGTCCCATAGGATTAACATTAGCGAGCAGGTGTTTTCGCGTGAGAGGACAGGACCCTTAACGAAACTTATTTAATTCATAAAGCAAATGTGAAAAAAAAAAAAGGAAGAAGAAGAAGAAGAAGAAGAAGAAAAAGTCATCATCTCAGAATGCCGAAAATGTGATCTTTTTAAACCTTTGCTTTGAACTACTAATGCAGTATAAGTATGTATTAAGTAAAATTAAAATTGAAATAAAATAATATTAATAATAATAATAAAATTTACAAATAGAATAGTAAATTTTCTAAAATAATAATAATAATACTAATAATAACCAGAGGACCCGTGCGAGGATTTCGCACTAAAATCTAATATTTTTTAGGTACTTCTCTATTATACCGTCGACCACTTTTCATAACAAAAAACTATCGCCAAATTGTAAGATTAAACGCCAAAAATGCAGTCCCATTTACTTGATGTCAGTAGCATTACACGTGTTTGTTACGTCATCAAGTGGTTTTTAATACAACATTTGCGTGTATTTTTCAATATGTTTTACTGATTTATTAGTTATTTCATTAATTAAAATAACAATTGTGTACTTAAATTCTTATATTTTATTTATTTTGATATTCCAATGAAAACGTTCTCCCGTTTATTTGGCGATAGTTTTTTGTTATGGAAAGTGGTCGACGGGATAATAGAGAAGTACCATTTTTTATCAATATGTAATATTTATCAGATGCAGGTTTAAACTTCTAATGAAAAAGCAAGGATAAACATATCTGCAAAAAACATTTAGTTGTTAGTCAAGCCAAAATATCATCTAATTTACTCCATCAAAGTTAGAGTAGAAACTGATCCAAGATTGCTAAAGGCACGCGCGAGAAAAAAAATTAACAATCGTATTTTAACTGCATTAGAGGATGACGTCATCCGCTTCGGGAAAAACATGGGACATAGAAATATCAATCTAAACATTTCAATTTCAATTTCGCTTTTTAATCATAAATATAAAATAAACCCGTGCGGGTTTTTTTTATAATAATCGCTGAGCATCCTATAATGTGGTATTTTATTTTTTTGGCAACAATATTTTGAGGAAAACCTTTGATTTCTTTTATGAAAACAATGCTGATTTAATTTTTAATTATCAGCAAATTTTAATCAAAATTATGTTTTAACAAAATGTTAAGTGTGCTATGTCAGAAGTCTGTTCAAAATCCTTTCATATGCTATCTCATTCGTCGTTCTGCGTTTCGTATTTTCAGAGAAAAAGGGATGTTGACAGGAGAAATAATATATATATGATGATGATAATAAAAATAACAATAATAAAGTGGGGGGTTTTGTAAAAGTTACTTTTGTGTTAGATCCCTATTAAACAGTGATTAAAATGTTCCTGCTGTTATCTTTTACCACGGTCGTAGCCAAGAGCGGGTTTATGAACCCCCTCCACCCCCCACACCGATATTTTACAGACCTATATTACAGTGCCTAGAAGTAGACCTAGAAGTGCCTTATTTCTAGGCACTGTACCTATATCTATTTATTTGAAAACATTGAATCATTAAATTTAATAATATATAATATTATAGCAAAATTATTATAGTATAGATATAGACAATAGAAGATATAGCAGTATACAGGTTGTCCATATAAGAATGTCCCAGTTTCAATAGTATATTATAACAGTTTAATTTAGACTATTTACAACAAATCATACATCAAATTGAAAGTAAACCAACCTAGTGTTTCTTACAAATGTTCAATATCTGCACATTTAGTTATACGGCACACATCCAACATAAAGTCCAATTCTTCCCATACTTCGGTTAACAAGTCTGGAGTAATGGAATCAATAACCGTTCTGTGTCTCAATTCTGGCAGTTCATTAGATAGCGGCGGAACGTAGACATGATCTTTTATAAAGCCCCAAAAGAAAAAAAATTGCATGGCGTTATGTCAGGTGAGCGTTCAGGCCAGCGAAAAAGAGCTCTGTCGTCTAGACCGTACGACCAATTCAACGGTCAGAGATTTCGAAGCTCACTATTAATTTACTTATACGGTAAAGGTGACCAACACTCTACAACGCTTACAGTCGATACTATTAAAATTTGTAACTGTGACATTCTTTTAGGCACACTTTGTACTATAATTAAAACAACATTCAATAGATTTAAACAGAATACACTACTTTAAAATTCATAATTGACCCTCCCCCCTCATCCGATATATAGGGTGTCCATAATTAAATGACCCTACTTTAAAGTTGTCTACAGACGAAACTGTTGGTCAGAAAATTGTGAAATTTTATGAAGAACATAATGAAGGAATGGGAATTTGTTTAAGCGAAAAAAAAATTAGTTCAAAATTTCGCCACCCGATGGCGTTTTTAATAAACTGCACATTTAGCATAAATTTACGATAGTTTACAAATTTTATTACAAAACATGTTCAACAAAACTTTTTTCCCGACATGTTTTTAGAATTTCCCAAAACACACTGCGGTCAACTGCGGAACATGCTATCTTTACGATTCCAGAAGGTAGCTGAAAATGATGGCCACCGTATAGAACATAATATGTTGTAATAAATTATTTAAACTATCGTAAATGTATTCTAAATATGTAATTCGTTAAAAAACGCCCTCTGGTGGTGAAATTTTGAACTAATCTTTTTTTCGCTCAAACAAATTCCCTTCCCGCCATTATGTTCTCCACAAAATTTCACAACCTTCTGACCAATAGTTTCGTCTGCAGAAAACTTTAAAGTAGGGTCGTTTAATTATGGACACCCTGTATATTTCTTGCTACGTTATTGTGTATTGCATTTCTAATCAAAACCTGAATTTCCAAGCCAAACACCCAAATTACATTTTTATAGAAAGCCATAAGCAAATAACTGGAAATAAAACCCTTCCCTCCGACTACAACAAAACAAAAAAGTCAAAGTCAAAATATCCGCACTATAAACTTCTCGCGAATTGATTGAATAAAATCAGTAATTCACGAATGTGTTAAAAAGAAATTGTATTAATTGAATATAGGATATATTAATTGAAATATTTGATCAAATAAGTTTCTTTCAATAATGAGTTCCATAACTCGACTAATTGAAAAGTTACTTCAATAATCTGTGATATTTTTTTAATTAACAAGCAAAATTTTTATATATTAAAAGCCTTAATATATTACAAAATTAAAATATTTTTCATACTTTTTCATACCTTTTCATCCAGGGGAAAAAAATATTAAATATCAACCTTTAACATTAATAATTCAATAAAATCACATTATTATTAAATATAAAATATTAGTTATTCTTCCTAAATTTTATTTTTAAATTAGAGATGTTATTCTGCTGTCATGGCTTTTCAATAAATAGATCTATTAATGTGAAAAACTTATGTTCAATATATACATGCAAATTTTCTGTTAAAATTGTCGACATAAAAATCTTACACATTGACATCTGCCAAAAGATATTCCTTTAAGTTAAACTTATTATTCTAGAAATAAAATAATATCCCTTTAAATATAAAACTCATACCATAAAATATGCAGTGTAAAATTATATTTAGAAAACACCTGTATTTTCGACAAAATGTATATCATAATAGAAGCATTAGACGCCTCTTCTACGGAGCACGGAGCTCAACATTCCCAATTATGAATAATTACAATAACAAAAATTTCTCTTCTTTTCTTATTTTCTCCTGAAATTGCCAATCATTGCAACCCAGGATTAATGAACTCCGCTCCTTTATTTCCATTAATCCTCAAATCGATATACTCTTAATGCAAGAAACACTTAACCCTTCCTGCAGTATCACCATCCCAGGTTACAAAATCCATCATACACCACGTGCCAACTCTCACTGGGGCGGCACAGCCGTCTACATCAAAAATTATATCCCACATCACACAACTCAAAATATTCCACTCCCAGGCATTGACTACACCAGTATTGTCGTCAACTTGCCCCACGCCAAAATCAACTTCACATCTTTTTACGCACGACACGGGCGACGATACCCCATAAACGACCTGACACACATCATTACACAACACCAACACGCATTTATCGCTGGTGACTTCAATGCACATAGCAGGCAGTGGAACTGTCATTCCACCACTACCAGAGGTAGATCTCTTCACAACTTGTTTAGCCATTTGAATCTTAGTCTCCACGCACCTACTACACCCACACACATTCCTGTTGCTCGCAACCAGCACCCCTCTATTATTGACTTCGCCATCACCAAAAATCTTACCTTCCCTATCACCACTTCTGTTATTAACGACCTAAGCTCTGACCACCTTCCTGTCTTCTTCAAAATTGATCTTATCAATCCTATCTCTCCTACTCATTCAGTAGCAATTGACTGGAATAAATTCCAAAATTACCTCAACAACACTGACCTTACCTACCCCACAATCAACAACACTACTGACATTGATAACGCTGTTAATAAACTCAACAACATCATTTACGAAGCTAAAAAAGATGCCACTTACACCAAATTCAAAAATAATAACTCCTACATCTTACCCACTCACATACATAATATCTGTAAACAATGCAACACACTCCGTCGACTCTACCAAAATACCAGAGATCCCACCCTTAAAACAGCTGTCAACAGGCTCAACAATAAAATTAAAACCCTTATTCAAAAAGATAAGCAAAAAAACTGGTCTAAATTTCTCGAAAGTCTTAATTGCGAGGATAACTCTCTTTGGCAAATCAAAAAGAAACAACAATAATTACACCCCTATCCCTTCCCTTACTGTCAATAGTCAAACTGCGTATACTGACGAGGACAAGGCAGAATGCCTCGCTGGCTCATATGAAAAGCAATTCTCTCCGAATCCCTTCCTCGCAAATCAAGCACACTTTAACAATGTCAATGATACTGTTAATGACTTCCTCTCAACCCCTCCTACCCCCTCCCCGAAATTCAATCCATCATGATCAACAATATCATTCAAAAACTTAATAATAAAAAATCTCCCACCAGTTCTTTTCAGTTCTTCTCACCAGTTCACCAAATCTTTTACCAGTTTTGATAATAATGAACCGCGTTATGAACCAGAGAAGATGGAGTACTTGGTTTATGGTATCGAGACTTGTCCGGATACAGGCCGCAAGCATTTCCAGGGATTTGTATGTTTTAAATCACGCCAGCGATTATCGTATATTCAGAAGGTGGTTCCAGGTTGTCATGCTGAGAAGTGTAAAGGAAATTTTAATCAGAATGTGGCGTACTGCACAAAGGGTAATAATTACAAGGAATACGGTGAACGACCTGCCTCTATTGGATATAGTGATAAATTTTATGAAGCTATTGTATCGGCTGAAAAGGGTGAATTTGTATCCATTAAAAATAAGAGTCCGGGGTTGTATCTCCGCTATAAAACGACTCTTGAATCTCTTTTTCAACGTGATATTTCACAGTTAAGTAGTGCATGTGGTGTATGGATTTATGGACAACCTGGAACAGGTAAGGATTTTAGTGTTTATAAAGTTTGTAGTTCTTTATATGTTAAAAGTATAAATAAATGGTGGGATGGTTATTTAAATGAAGAAAATGTTTTAATAAGTGATTTGGAACCATCTCATAATGAGTTAATGGGTTATTATTTAAAAATTTGGGCAGATAGGTATGCTTTTTTAGCAGAAATAAAAGGTGGTAGTATGCGTATTCGGCCTAAACATATAATTGTAACTAGTAATTTCAAGTTAGAACAAATTTGGACAGGAACTGTTTTCACTGCACTTTGGCGTCGTTTTGATAAGATTTATCAGATTGGTACTGAAATAAAAGTATATAAGCGTGAGGAGTGTTTGCCTTCAGATCAGTTTATTGAACCTTTAAAGAGTATATTGTATGATGTATCGAATAGGAGTGTATCGGAGGAGGCTGTGGCAACGACGTCCAAAGTACCGACAGCGGCGGAGAAGGAGAACCGGATTACGGAGGCCTCGAGTGACTCGGAGGATGATTTTAGCCCGCCGAAAAAGAAGAGAATATGATAATCGAAATGTATCCTTTAAAGATATAAGTTATTACACTTTACGTTTAAATCCAGATGATAATGTGGCAAGCACTTCTAATGCTTTATTTTTTAGAGATGGTCCTAAATTACATCCATTAAAAAACTCTTCCGCGCAAAATTATATGTCTGAATATAAGTGGGTTAAAATAAATCATGCTTCTTGGTATTGGAAAGGATATATAATTACGCATGATTTGCATTAAAATCTCTTTTTCGATTTTTGTTGCAGTTTTTTTTTATTGAGGATGCTTTCACTTTCAAAACCGGTTTCGAAAGTGAAAGTATCTTAATAAAAAAAACTTGTAATCAAAATCGAAAAAGTAGAAAGGAGCGTGCATAGAGATTGACCTTAGCTATCGAATGCAAAAAAAAAATCATTTAAAAATATTGAAATGCGAACTAGATATCTTCAAAATTTTCCTCCATTGGATTAACATTAGCGAGCGGGTGTTTTCGTCTGAGTGAAGTAGTCCCTTAAAGGGGTAAGTCAGAAAAAAGAGGTGTGTGTGTGTGGGGGGGGTGGAATGTAATTTTTGAACTGGCCAAAATAATGTTACCGCTCAAGGAACATTCTGTTTTAACCAATCACTCACAACTTTTATAGTAACCACGCTGCTCCAATTAACAATTTTGTGTAAAGTTCAAAGAGAGATTTTCCAATGAAATAATGTCTTCAAAAACATATTCTGTGGAACTTGGCACATTAAGAGAGAGAGAAAAAAAAAGGGGGGGGGGAATTTCTGGATATTTTCTTCATTGAACCTTCTCGAAGAAATATAAGTACAAATCGATTTTGGATGCATATTCTACTTCATTGATTATTAAATAATAATAATAATGTTATAAGTAAACGTCTATCATATATAAACGACTGATAAGTAGGGTCCTTAAACTAATTTCGATGACTATTTTCTCAGATTAATTACTAATAAATTTCTCAAAATATAAGCATATAAACATGAGTTGTAAAAAGTATTTTAGATGCGTTCCTAATTACATATAAATACGTAGCTCCTATAGTCGTTGTCTGGTCCGTCCGTCTGTCTTCCCGTACGTCCGCTTATAACAGTGCAAAAACTACACATCCGAATGGTTTGAAATTTATTAATATATATAATCGTTGCAGAATTTTGTCGAGTATTTCGAAGTTTATGAAAATCCAATCAAAACTTAAAAATATATAAATTAAAGATTTCTTTATTCTATTAAATCCTATCATATGTAAATCTATATAGTAAAAGCCCAAGCTGAGAAAAACAAATACGCGAACACCACTTCTTTTTTCATATGCAAAGTGGCCATTTTTATTAAAAATTATTTTTTCCAATAAAACTGCATAAAAATTACATTTCTAGAAAGATCGTTAAAAAAAAAGTTTGCTTGAGAGATGAGATGCATTAAAAAATGTATAGATTCTGAGATAACTTCAGTGGAAAATAGGTTAACAGCCGAATATCTCAATCCATTAAAGTCAATAAACACAAGAGAATCGTTCATTGTAAGTCATAGAAATATTAAACTATGGAGTTAATCATTCGCAAAGCAAGATCTCCATGGTGAATTTCGCAGCGCTGTCTGGTGTAGAAAGAAAATCGCATCTGTAAACGTGGCATACGTAAGAAGAAAAAAAAAGGCCTGCTGATTTTGCTCTTAACAGACGATATAATTCATTTCACTAAAATTATAAACATTTTTTTTTTTACATTGTAAAACGTCGCAGTGAATTCTGCGATATTAATATAATTAATATTTAGACAATGTAGGGGTACACTTTTTTTTCTTTTATCTTTTCTTCCTTTCATTTTTATGAATTTTACCTTATGTGTGCAAGAGATTGTATGTTTATCTCAAGGAAAAAAAAAAAAAAAAAAAACTATTAAAAGAAAATGAAAATGAAAAAGGTTGGCACATAGGACAGATCTTCCAGGTTCAAATCATGGTTGCTAGCGTGCCCTCCTATTTCATTCAGAGATTGCGAATTCATGCCGGAAATTCCGAAAGAAAAAAAATATATATGTAATCAGGAAATGTCTGTCATTAAATAAAGCAAAAATTACTATCCGTAATTTGTGGTATGACCTTGGAATTTCTGAATTAAAAAGTAGACCAAACTTACACTCCCTGCTTACAACTATGGTTGAATTAGAAAAAGCACAGTAGCTCCGCCATTGGAATTATTTGTTTTTGTTGTTGTTGTTCTTTTTATAAACTTTTACACATATATACATTTTATAAATATGTATGCGCGTGATCCAATTTTAAGATAAATATATATTGTATTGACAGACAGGAAAAAATTCTTGACATAAAAACGACTTTTGTCTTCGCGATTGCATATACACAAGGCTCACAACTATCCTAAAACTTTCTTTTCAAGTCGGGCCCATTGGATCATTAGTTTGATAATAGTAATTATCTCGAATGCTGTATTTTAAATCTTCTACCTAGAATAAGTGAAATTTTGATTTTGTGCTAATTAACACTAATAATTAGTTTTAAATATTAATTATTCTCACAAATATTTTAACTTATTTTACATAAATCTTAATTCTTTAAATTTTTTGAGGGAACAGCTATCGTATTCGTCCGCGGTCCTCCATCATGTTTTTTAAACATGGTTTTAATTGTCATATAACTAATATGCACAGACATAAAATTGTGACAGATTGAATCAGAAAATTATATATATTTTTATATTTTTTAATATAATTGCAGGCTGCAGGAAAAGAAATAATATTTAACTTAAAGGATAAAGTTAATAATCTACTGGACGAATTACTGTAGCAAAAATTTAAACTGGGGATAATTACAATTAAATAAATGTTGAAGAAGTGTCAGTGCCAAAGGATTTTGCGTATAAAATACGCAATTGGATAAATGAATCAGTCTATTTAATATAAAGTGATCATAACTCATTAATATAAACAAACGGGATTGATTAAAAATTGTTTTTTAAATCAAAACATATTTGTTTTGTTTCTCATTTCCAAAATAATTTTCATCCATATTTACTTATTGTAAACACGTTATTTAGTTTTATTGACTAATTTATTTATATTTAATGATAAAAGTTTAATATGTTTTCATTTAAAAATCTAGTCGGATGTGCCAATCCCAAAACTTTCTTCTATCTCAATCATGTTAATACTTCTAATTTCGTCCTCACATCGCCAATAAAATCAATATTTTTCGTCATTCTGTTGTACGTCAGCTGCTTGGGAATCATCGGGTTACCGGGATGCAATCAACTGATGTATACTAAACTACGAAAAGTTCTTTTGGTCTGTACCGACCGGAACAGATAGCCACCCTATGCCTTGGTTTTACGATTTTAGATAATTTTACTGGAAAACACGAAGCTAAAATGCGTGGAACCCAATTAAAGAAGAATCATTCCCAGTTCTCGTCAACATTGAATTTGAATGAGAATATCGCCAAATTAGTCTTCTACAGCCAAGTTGGCTTCATTTGTGGCAACCTATTTTTGTCGCCAATTTTGGCGATATTTCGTCAATTGCCGCCAAGCTTGGCGAGAATTTGATGTTGGCGAATATAAATATATAGTGTTAAGCATTTAAAAATAGGAACAATGGTTACAACAATGAAAGAAAATTTGCTGAAACCCTGTTAACTTAAACTCATAAATTAAACCCGTTTATGGATGAACCAGAGGGCCCGTGCGAAGATTTCGCACTGAAATCTAATATTTTTTAGGTACTTCTCTATTATCCCGTCGGCCACTTTTCATAACAAAAAACTACCGCCAAACTGTAAGATTAAACGCCAAAAATGCAGTCCCATTTACTTGATGTCAGAATCATTATGCGTGTTTGTTACGTGATCTAGTGGTTTTACATTCGACATTTGCGTGTATTTTTCATTATGTTTTACTGATTTAGTAGTTATTTTATTAATTAAAATAACAATTGTGTCCTTAAATTCTTATATTTTATTTATTTATTTATTTTTCGATATTCCAATGGCAACGTTCTCCCGTTTATTTGGCGATAGTTTTTTGTTATGAAAAGTGGTTGACGGGATAAGAGAGAAGTATCATTTTTTATCAATATGTAATATTTATTAGATGCAGGTTTAAACTTCTAAAGAAAAAGCAAGGATAAAAATATCTGCAAACAACATTTAGTTGTTAGTCAAGCCAGAATATCATCTAATTTATTCCATCAAAGTTAGACTAAAAACTGATCCAAGATTGCTAAAGGCACGCGCGAGAAAAAAAATTAACAATCGTATTTTGACTGCATTAGAGGATGATGCCATCCGCTTCGGGAAAACCACGGGACTTAGAAATATAAATCTAAACATTTCAATTTCAATTTCGCTTTTTAATCATAAGTATAAAATAAACCCGTGCGGTGTTTTTTATTATAATTGCTATGAGCATCATATAATGTGGTATTTTATTTTTTTGGCAACAATAATTTCAGGAAAACCTTTCATTTCTTTCATGAAAACAATGCCGATTTAATTTTTTAATTTCAGCAAATTTTAATCAAAAACATGTTTTAACGAATTGTTAAGTGGGCTATGTCAGAAGCCTGTTCTAAAACCTTTCATATGGTATCTCATTCGTTGTTCTGCGTTTCATATTTTCTGAGTAAAAGGGATGTTGACAGGAGAAATAATATATAAGGATTCTGCTGTCTTATTTGAAAATGTCAACAACCCTAAAATTTCAAACCGCTATATCTCCGCCATTTTTTAATATAGATACAAAACAAAAACTGCTCCGGATTCTCCGGATCAAGGCCAAACATTTAACGGAAAAAACTTTTAGGATTTCTAATTTTTTTATACATCTTTTTGAATTTGAAATCTTTAAATGGCTATCACAGCGCCCCCTTCCGGCGGAATATCCCCACATTCTAGTAGGACCTGCTGGCTACAGCCAAAAGCATATTAAAAAATTTTGATTTAATTATCTGCATAACATCATACACTTTTTGATGATACAATTTTTGAAAATCGAACAAAAATCGCGATGGCAGCGCCCCCTTTCGTCGAAATATCCCCGAATTCAACCTGGACCTGCAGGCTATGGTCAAAAACACAGAAAAAAAAATTGGTTCAATTATCTGCATAACTTCATACACTTTTCGATGATGCAATAGTGAAAATGGAACAAAAATATCGATCACAGCACCCCCTTTCGTCGAAATATCCCCAAATTCTAATAGAACCTGCTTGCCATAGCCAAAAACTTAGAAAAAATATTAGGTTCAATTTGAAGCATAACTTCATACACTTTTAGATGTACAATAATGAAAATGGAACAAAAATATCGATCACAGCGCCCCCTTTCGTCGAAATATCCTCAAATTCTAATAGAACCTGCTTGCCATAGCCAAAAACATAGAAAAAAAATTAGGTTCAATTTGAAGCATAACTTCATACACTTTTTGATGATACAATGAAGACGGACGGACGGACAGACGGACAGACGGACAGACAGACATTTTGTAAAAACGTGTTTTTCGGAATCTCTGACCCCTAAAACGTGTAAATCCGTCGAAAACCGGAAGTCGAAAAAAATTTCGATTACAATACTTTCTTCTATTATAGATAGAAGAAAGTAACAAGATGGCAGACCGCGAGCGCATACGATATCTTAGCCTATTTGAGAAATGATTACTTGAGCTCGTCCATACACCTTTGAATTACTACGCCACTGAAAGTAATTTCTTCGAGATATAAAGATTAATAATGTAGAAATTTATTTTAAAAAAGAGATAATTACTATATAAGGGATAATAAATTTTGTAACCTAAAAAAATAAAATAAAAATAAAAATAAAAAATAAAAATAAAAAGCAGGCCAACTGCAACATTGCAAGTATTTTGTGATAGCATTTTTAATGCATCTTCTCTTATATAGTTAAATAAATAAATGTTTTCTTGTTAAATTCAAATAAGGTTTTTTTTTTTTTTTTTTTTTTTTTTTTAAATGAATAAGTTGCTTTCAGTAATTAATTCCGTAATTCAATTAGTTGAAAAGTTACTTCAATAATATATTTTACTTTCCGAATTTAACAAGAAAAATATACATAATAAAATCACTAATATGTTAAAAATATATTTCATATATTTTCATACCTTTATAACCATGGGAAATAAATTAATAAATTTAAACTTTCGGCATTAATAATTCAATTAAACAAACGCAAGTATTAAATAGAAAAATTTGGTATTCCATTCTCAAATTGATTTTCTTTTTAAATGAGAGGGTTTATATCAATATTTAGATCATCATCGGCTCTTAATAAACTGATATATTAAAGTGACAATTTCATGTGCAGTGTTCAATATATACATTCATATCTTTTTGTTAATATGGTAAACAGAAAAATCGTCTACTCTGATTTTGCCAAAATACATTCGTTTTAAGATTATCCTTATGCACTCATACAGGGCAATTTACAATTATAATCTTTTAAATAAAAAACTCATACCGTAAAATCTAAATAATAAAAACATTCTTATAATAGACGCTAATTCTGCAATGCAATCCATGGAAATTCACTTGCTCATCTATTCAAATGAGTCGGCCACCAGCCGATTTATTTCTGTAAAGTAAACTAATACAACTATATTAAGGGGATACGTCTCTGAGACCGCCCCTCACCCGATCTCGAAATCCCATGGTAACCTATGGGAAAACTCCGAAGCGCAATGGCTCGTTACCTAATATAATTATAAAAATACGGTTTTCACCATCGTGAAGTAGACGTCAGTTGCAAACGTTGTGCGTTTTTGAAATTTGTCTCTTTAAATTTTAACTATTTAAAAATTATTTATAAACATTGAAATTTCCACTTGATAAAATTTTATAATATATTTAGAAATGCTTAAAATTAACGGAAACAATTTTTAAAAACGCACAACGACGTTATCTGACGTCTACTTTCTGATAGTGAAAACCGTATTTTAATAACTATGTTAGGTAATGAGTCATCGCGCTTCAGACTTTTTTCATAGGTTAACATGTGATTTCGCGATCGGGGAGTTTCAGTGAAGCGGGCCCCTTAACGAAAACTTGACAAGTTGGATTTTAGGAACATGACGTTTCTATTTTTCATTTATGTAATTAAGGTGTTTGTTTTACTTATTGTGTTTTGTAGCAATATTTTTATCAATTTATTTATTTTTTATTTATTTATTAATAACAAAGAAGAAATATTAACTAGTTAAAAGTTGAATAACAACTATCATAATTTTAATAATATCTGAAGTCATTTGTATTTCTTAAATGTGATTGATTTTTCATTTAACATAAGATATATTACAAAAGTATATGGCTAAAAATTAAGACAAATGACATGTATTTATAAATTTTATCTATTTTTTATTTTCAGAAACTTTCCATTTTAACATTCAGATACTAATTTAATTATTAGAACAGAAATGGCGGTACAATAGATTATAAAGATGCATTGAAATATGATTGGTATCAATTGCATTATAGTCCAATTTTGCCATGGTACTGATCCAACATTGCTTGTAAAATAATAAAAATTGCCGGTAAATAATCTATTACTTGTAAAAGTATGTACCACCTGTCGGAACCTGAATAGTGATGAGGCTTAAATACTACGATTTTGAATATTTCAATATGTTGGACCCTAAGGTCACTGCCCCCACCCCCACCTCCTGACAAAATAAATAATATTTTTGATAATTTTCCTTCAAATTGTCACAGACACATGAATTTTGATAACATGTACATCCTGAATGGTAGACTAGACATACTTAAGTACTCCTTTATTGAAAAATTCAAGAGAAGATGATCTAAAGCAGGGTTCCCAAACTTTTAGACCAACGTACCACTAAATAGAAGTTCATACTTCCGCGTACCACCAGGTAACAAACGTAAAGCTAATACAGAACAACCTTTAAAAGAGGGCCTGTCAAAAACGAAATATATCTCCGGTCTCATGTGTTTTCGTCTTAGCAGATTTTATTGTATTTAAAAATGAATGATTACATTACTAAATTGTTACTTAGACTAACTGCTTTATTATAACATTCAAGTAAAAAGCACTATCATCATTAATTTTTAAAAACGCATACAATATCAAAATACAGTGTTCTGGTATAGGAAAAAAGCTGCAATACTTAATGACATATTGGCACACACTGATTCATGTACTGTTATATGAGGGTGAATGCACTAATTTGCTTCTAACGCTAATGAAAAGGGTGAGTTTGTTTCATCCAGCACAACTTCCTCATGTCTGGCTCAATATTAGGTAGTTTTAGTCATAAGTCAGATTCGATGTTTAGTTTATTCCTGTGTTTGTTTTTCATATGAAGAAGGTGGGGCGGGGGAGAACATTCACAGAGATATGTTGTGCTATTAACACAAGCAGACTTTGACGATATACGACGATATTCTGATATTCTCGCCAAAGAAAATTCTGTTACATTCGTCCTTTTGAATATGTACACTCCATTCCATATTCAAAACATATATTATCCGTCATAGGAGAGCTGTATAAGTTCACTTCTTTCCTCTCTCGTGAGATACAGTGGAGGATACAAACGGAGGTTGTCGAGATCGACCACAGCTATCCAATGCAAAAAAAAAAAAAAAAAAAAAAAAAAAAAATCGTTTAAAAATATTGAAGTGCAAATGAGATACTGTAAAATAACTGTCCCATAGGATTAACATTAGCGATCAGGTGTTTTCGTGTGAGAGGAAAGGACCCTTAACGAAACTTATTTAATTCATAAAGCAAATGTAAAAAAAAAAGAAGAAGAAGTAAAAGAAGAAGAAGAAGAAAAAATAGTCGTCATCTCAGAACGAGAGGAATGCCGAAAATGAGATCTTTTTAAAACTTTGCTTTGAACTATTAATGCAGTGTAAGTATGTATTAAATAAAATTGAAATAAAAATAAAATAATATTAATAATATCTCTATATTAAAAAAAAGTAACCACCGCCGCCGCAACCGCAGCCGCTGTCAATCAAGATTTTGTGTCTTGAAGTCTTTCTGGACTAATATCCAGAAAACTATTGCATATAAAAATTTAAAAATTGGTAGTTTTATAAAGAAATGTTCGATAAACACGCTGAAGGAGACAGTTTTTAAATCGAAGAATTATTTTAAGAAATATTTAATATTAAAGTTGGTCAAAATAGTTTTCTTAAAAAGGTTTTATAGGAACGAAAACTATGTACAGGAATCTAACCAAAATTTATAAGGATATATTTGACAAGATTGCGGTGTGCAGACTGCAATTATTTTTTTAATTTGAGTAATTTTTTGAGGTTATATTTCAATTTTTTACTCAAAATTTTCATTATTTTTATGATTTATTTTATATTTCATAACATCCATTATTTGAATTGTTGAAAATTTGTAAAACAGCGCACATAATAATATTCCCTTTCAATTAAGAAATGTATTTACAAGTGACTATTAAAAACAGAAATAAAGCTTTAAAATAATAAATGATCCCGTGTTAAAAGCAGTAAATGTAGAAAATTACGTAATAAAAAATATACTTGCGCGTGAATATTAAAAAGCGAAATAATTAAATTATTACGCGTTTTCAAAGCATTAAGTAGGGAAACTTACGTCATATTTAAAATACTCAAATAACAATATTTCGATACAAGTTTCAATTAAAAAATATATTTACACGATAAAATAATTTATTTCGACAAATCTTTTACCTATATTTTTCATTATGTTTTACTGATTTAATAATTATTTCGTTAATTAAAATAACAATTGCATCCTTAAACGGCAGTGCCATGATACTAAAAAAAGGAAAAGCATTGAAAAATGTTGCGATGAACAGTTACATACATACAAGAGGTCAGTTTATCAACTGACGTCACAAATTTTTATGGCACAGCTGTCATATACGCTCCACGTTGGCGCGATTTTTTCATCCGCCAATTTGGCAAAAACTTTGTTTTTGAATATTAGCTACGAATAGCATGCAATTTTTCATTTCAATATAAAAGAAATATATATAACGTAATATATGAAATAGCTTCTATTATTTTAAAAAAGGAAATAAAAATAAATAAATGATAGTTTGATATAAATAAATATTGATATACATAATAAAAAATATTTATCGAATTAAAATAAAAAATAAAAGTATTTAAACACCGATTTTGTTTTCGCCAAATTGGCGGGGAGAAAAATCGCACCAACGTGGTGCGTATATGTCATCTGTGCCACATTTATTCACTAGCCGAGAGGGATAATTAAGAAAAATAATGTAAATAAATATCCAAGATTTTTTTTTTCTGTTTTCATTAATATATTGTAAATTTTATTGTTTAAACTTACTGATAGATGACACTTTGTTGAGTGGGTTTTTTCCCGTATTTATTTATTTTTATTTTATTTTATTTATTTATTTACTAAATTTCTATAGCATCGTTTTAAAATTATACGATGCAGCGACATTGTTTTCTTAACCATTTTACACAAGTTAATTTTTAAATGTTTAATCATTCTTATTTAATCAGTCTGGAAAACAGTTGTTAGATGTTTCGACAGCAGTTGATTCGACCTTAAAATCCTTCAGTCAAAGGAAAATGAATGGAAACCCGGTTGCAGCAGATCGCCACTGGTCGTTTAATTATAATACAATCTTCCGTAATCGTTTTAGAGTTTATCAAATCAGAATGTTTTTAAATCATGCGGTGTCAGAACGGGGATTGGCGAGCGTAGCTCGTAGGGGGCAGAGCCCCCTAGTTATAATAAGATTTACAAAATAGAATAGTAAATTTTCTATAATAATAATAATAATAATAATAATAATAATAATAATAATAATAAAGTGGGTGTTTATAAAAGTTACCTTAGTGTTAGATCCCTATTAAAAAGTGATTAAAATGTTCCTTCTGTTATCTTTTTCCTTTGTCGTAGCCAAGAGGGGGTTATGAACCCCTCCCCACACCCAACCCCGAGATTTTACAGACCTATATCTATTTATTGGAAAACATTGAATGATTAAATTTAATAATATATAATATTATAGCAAAATTATTATAGCATAGACTATAGAGAATATAGTAGTATACAGTGTGTCCATATAAGAATGTCCCAGTTTCAATAGTTTATTATAACAGTTTAACTTAGACTCAGTGGCGTATCCAGGGAGGGGGTCCAAATGCACTGGATACCAGTAATATTGTAATGTTTTCTTCTCCTTGATTATCGAAAAAAGTTCTCCAATTAGATAATGCAAAGAAAATTTTACAAAATTAGTGGTATCCACAGCACCTCGACCCCCACCCTGGCTACGCCACTGCTTAGACTATTTACAACAAATCATACATCAAATTGAAAGTAAACTAACGAAGTTTTTCTTACAAATGTTCAATATCTGCACCTTTAGTTATACGGCACACATCCAACCTAAAGTCCAATTCTTCCCACACTTCGGTTAACAAATCCGGAGTAATGGAATCAATAACCTTTCTGTGTCTCAATTCTGTCAGTTCATTAGATAGCGGCGGAACGTAGACACGATCTTTTATAAAGCCCCAAAAGAAAAAATCGCATGGCGTTATGTCAGGTGAACGTTCAGGCAGCGAAAAAGAGCTCTGTTGTCTCGACCGTACGGCCAATTCAACGGTCAAGTATTTCGAAGCTCACTCTTAATTTACTTACATGGTAAATGTGACCAACACTCTACAACACTTACAGTTGATACTATAAAAATTTATAACTGTGACATTCTTTTGGGCACACCGTCAGGGACCGATTTACAAATTTGGGGGCCCTGGGCACAAATGCGTATGGGGGTCTCCTTGCACTGATGCTTACAGAGGCCTTGAATGAAAAAAAAATATATATAGAAATTAGTACTTATTAAGATAACCACAATTGACTTTAAAAATTTCTTTAAAATATCAATTAAAAAGTTAAATTTGATAATCATTAATTTACTTTTCAATAATTATTTGATAATTATGAATTTTTAATTGAATTTTATAATAAACTGTGTGGTGCTGATTACTATGGAAGTTCATATATCTGGAATGTGAAAGTATGCAACAACTAATAATACATTTACCGCAGTACCAAGCTATAATTATTTAAAATATTAGTATATCCAATTAATCAAATAACTTTTTCTTTCAAATACAAGCTTTGACTGAAAAAAAAAAAATAAATAAATTTATACAAGTAACTAGCGGAACCACATGCCTTTGTCCATGTTAACCATGAGGGCCTTACAGGTGAAATAAATAAAAATGAAATACTAATAGCGATCTCAAAAACGGAATTCTGCACTTTCCTGCACATAAATTGTTAAAAGACAATCAGGAAAAATGAAGTTACTTTGACAAATCATAGACAATCTTTGACAAACAGATTTTTCCATTTTAATTTTGTTTTTTGACAGTTAAAACTGTTTTTGCCAATAATTCAAAATCTTCATTAGCATTTGGGAGCCCCTGAAAATCGGGGGTCCTGGGCCCGTGCCCCGAATGTCCTGCCGTAAATCAGGCACTGCACACCGTGTACTATAATTAAAACAACATTCAATAGATTTAAACAGAATACACTACTTAAAAAATCATAATTGACCTTCTCCCCTCATCCGACATATATTTCTTGCTACGTTATTGTGTGTTGCATTTCTAATCAAAACCTGAATTTCCAAGCCAAACACCCAAATTCCATTTTTATAGAAAGCTATAAGCAAATAACTAGAAATAAAAGCCACTCCCCTTCCCTCCGGCTACAAGAAAACAAAAACGTCAAAGTCAAAATATCTGCACTACAATAACTTCTCGCGAATTCATTGAATAAAATCAGTAATTTTCGAAAGTGTTAAAAAGAAATTGTATTAATTGAATATAGGATATATTAATTGAAATATTTGATCAAATAAGTTTCTTTGAATAATGAGTTCCATAACTCGACTAATTGAAAAGTTACTTCAATAATTTGTGATATTTTTTAAAATTAACTAGCAAAATTTTTATACATTAAAATCCTTAATATATTACAAAATTAAAGTATTTTTCATACTTTTTCATACCTTTTCATCCAGGGAAAAAAAATTAATAAAAATCAACTTTTAACATTAATAATTCAAGAAAATCAACATTATTATTAAACATAAAATATTAGTTATTCTTCCGAAATTTTATTTTTAAATGAGAGATGTTATTCTGCTATCATGGCGTTTTAATAAATAGATCTATTAATGTGAAAAACTTATGTTCAATATATACATGCAAACTTTCTGTTAAAATTGTGAACATAAAAATCTTCGACATTGACCTCTGCCAAAATATATTCCTTTAAATTAAACTTATTAGTCTAAAAATAAAATAATAGCCCTTTAAATATAAAACTTACACCATAAAATATGCAGCGTAAAATTATATTAAGAAAACACCTGTAATTTTATTGAATAATATATAGGTGATTATTTTTACTTCAATCAACCGCCGAGCCGTAACTACGCGGAGGCGGCTAATTTATTGCTGGAATACACTATATTGCCAAAGGTGACCGGTCACTTGTGATTTTAGACGTTTTGTTAACTATCTAGAAAAATACATGAGGTATTAACCTGAAACTGCACGTGTGTAAACAGTATAGTATAGGTTATATATTTCCTCGAAGATTTTTTCACAAAACCCCATAGGGGACTGTCAACAAATTGAAAAAGAACGAATATATTTTGGATTACCCTGTAAAAACTAATGAAGCAAAAGCGTTCAAACTCGAGATTATTAATAAGTGGCTTATTGTAATACACTGTGTTCGTTTTTATGAGGATAGCATGTATACTCGAAAAGAAATTAAGGTTTTTATAAAAACATTCCCAAATTTCAACAAGTTTTTTTGCTTATAATTTGCAGAGTTCTTAATATAAAAAAAAGTTATTTTGAGAAAATATGTCAAACAACATTGTACATAATACTCTGCAATCGGAATTAAAAAATAATAAATATTGTATGAAAAATGAGCAGGTTTACTAAAAAATGTTTGACTGCGCATGCGCGAATGCAATCAAAATATAATATGCATAATGTATTAGCTAAGTATATAGAGCAACTTTTGTGAAAATCTCAAACTCATAGCTTTAAAATTCTGAAAATTATCGTCGATAGTATAAGCTCAAAATCCGTGGTTCTCAAAAGAATAAAAAAATATGAGGGGTTGTACCAAATATCCGTTGATTAGTGCCAAGATAGCGTACACAATATTGCACGTATAATTGCGTGGATACAACCCCTCATCTTTTTGGTTCCTTTTGGGAACATCGGATTTCGAGCTTATTCTATCGACGATAATTTTCAGAATTTTCAAGCTATGATTTTGAGACTTTCACAAAAGTTGCTCTATATACTTAGCTAATACATTATGCACATTATATTTCGATTGCATACGCGCATGCGCAGTCAAACATTTTATAGTAAACCTGCTCATTTTTCATCCAATTTTTATTATTTTTTAATTCTGATTGCAGAGTACGACGTTGACGTACAATATTGTTTGACATATTTTCTCAAAATAACTTTTTTTTTATATTAAGAACTCTGCAAATTATAAGCAAAAAACTTGGCGAAATTTGGGACTGTTTTTATAAAAACCTTAATTTATCTTCGAGTATACATGTTATCCTCATAAAAACGAACACAGTATATTACAATAAGTCAATTTTTAATAATCTCGAGTTTGAGCGCTTTTGCTACATTAGTTTTGACAGGGTAATCCAAAATATATTCGTTCTTTTTCAATTTGTTGACAGTCCCCTTTGGGGTTTCGGGAAAAAATCGTCGCGGAAATATATAACCTATATTATACTGTTTACACACCTGCAGTTTTAGGTTAATTCCTCATGTATTTTTCTAGATAGTTAACAAAATGTCTAAAATCGCAAGTGACCGGTCACCTTTGGCAATATAGTGTATACAGAAGTGTCTACCGCGCCCCTATCAAACGGCTCTTATCGCATACATGCACCAAAGTCGGTAGAATAGACTTCCATTAAATAAGAAATGTTAAAATTTCAGTGCAAATTCATCTTGTTTAATAATTAAAATTGATAGAGATACAAATAAATGTAAATATATTGCTTGAAGGTACGTAAAACAAAAATAAAAATCATTTAAAAACACATTAAAGTCCTTTTAAAATCAAAACGTTTTCAACCGAAACTCACTCGGCCTTCATCAGTGAAAAACTAATAGTTGTTGTCTCTGCGCGTCTTCTAGCTTGCCCGGGACAAATCATTTTACTTCAATGGTGTGGAATATAAGGTGGGATGGGAAAGGTCATTCAACATTTCTAAAACAAGTACAGGTTAATCAATCATGTATTAATTCTTTCCAGACTAATTCTTTACAGTCGGAAAAGAATTAATACATGATTGATAAAAGAAAAATATCATCTCTATTGCTAGCAGACGATTACAAAATATTAATCCGTTTGCACTTTAAACAATATGAAAAGTTCAGCATTTGTTTCCAGCTAGTATTCTATAACGAAATTTAAACTTCATTAAGCAGTAAATAAAACAGTATAAATTAAACACAAATTTAACAGACATGTGATCGAAATAAGCGTTTAAAACAGCTGAAATTATCAGAATAAGAAAAAACTGCTGTAGATAACGAAATTTTTAGCGATTTCTTTGGCTGTTAACTTCTGGCACGAGGCCAATACGCAATGACCGCTTTTAATAAATTTCAAAATTGTATTTGAATATATAATTGACGTATTTCATATAAAAATGCTCTTTGGTGTTGTTAGAGGGCAGTCTGAAAATTTTAAATGTTTATTAAAAACTTTTAATGTCTAATATTAACCCATTCGGACCATGGGTGCATATATGCACCCTCAAAAAGAGCATACAAAATTTGTTTTAGGGACCAGTAAAAAATAAAAGTAATATTTACTTTCACTAATTAGAGCATTTTTGTGATAGTTAAAGTAAAGATAGCTCTCTAAAAAAAAGTGGTGCAAACCGAATAAAATTTGTGTAAAAGCCGCCGGTGCCGAAGGGGTTAAATGTAAAAAATCTATTAGAGTTTTCAATAAACAAAATAAATGGTTTTCCCATATACTCTCTATCCCGGGAAGCCCTGGTTAGATACCCTAGTACAGTGCTGGAAATTTTTTTAAAGTCGATAGAAAAAGTTACAAAAGTCAAAAAGTAATGGAATTGTTGATAACTGAAATTCTATTTTCATTTGCAAGATCAACATCCCAATAGTACGCATAAACTTTGTTTAGAAAAACGGAAGGGGGGACATAAATTATGCCAATTTCTTACAACCAATGAAAAACAGCTTGGAAAAAAGTATAAAGCCGATGGTTCTAGCCTCATTTGGCATAATGTCAGACTGGAGAAAGCAGGTCGCCATGAAAGTTTAGGTAAATGTAAACGTATTACGTGCATTTATTTTGTATTTGGTGTGTTTAATACAATGCCAAGAGAAAAAAAGTTATCCGATGGTGAACAAATTAAAATATTAACTTTAAATGAAGCTGGAATGTCTGGTTCTAATATTGCAAGATAAATAGGAAGGTCCAAGGCTGCAGTAAACAGTTTTCTCAGAAATCCCGAAGATTAGGGCAGTAAGAAGCGTACAGGAAGACCGAAACCCTTAACTGTAAGTCAATCAAGACAAATCCGGAAGCTAGCTTGCGTACAAAAAATGTATGCCCAAATTCAAGAACAGTTACAATTACCATGTACAAGCCGAACGGTAAGACATGTTTTAAGTAACAATACCATTGTTCAATTAAAAAAATTTAAAGGTGCTCTCTTAGACTCTTAGACAAAATGCTCTCTTAGACTTTGCACGAAAACATTTAACCGAAGGCACAAATTGGAAAGATGTTGTCTTTTCCGATGAAAAGAAATTTAATTTCGATGGACCCGACGGCTATAAATATTTTTGGCATGATTTACGACAGGAACCTCATATTTTTTCAAAGCATCAATTTGGAGGTGGCTCGGTAATGGTTTGGGCAGTATTTGCTGCCTGTGGAACCACTCCAGCTGTTTTCCAGCATAACAAAATGAATTCAGTTATGTACCAAGATATGTTAGGAGGTAATTTATTACCCATTGCTCAACTTATAACTTCAGGAGACTGGACGTTTCAGCAGGACAACGCTTCCGTTCATGTTTCAAAGTCAACTAAATCTTGGCTGGAAGCTAATCAGGTGAAATACCTTCAATGGCCTGCTCGTAGCCCCGATCTGAATGCAATAGAAAATCTTTGGGGAATTTTAGCCCGAAATATTTACAAAAATGGACGACAATTCAATTCAAAGTTTGATTTGATGAACGCTATTAAAAATTGCTGGAACAGTATTGATGCAAGTACTTTGTGTGGTCTGATAGATTCAATGAACAAGAGACTAGTCAAAGTCATCGAAAAAAAGGATCTCACATCGATTATTGATGAAATACATGTATCGACTTTATAATTGTTTCCAACTTTCTTTGTACAGAAAATTTTCTGAAGTCTATTAACTTTTTATTTATGTAGTTATTGATGAATTTATTTTTACTTCCTTGTAGCATATAATATATATGTATGATATTTCATAAATGTTCCATCTTTTGTTTTTTAATTATATCATATTTTCAAGTGGCTTTATAATTTTTTCCACCACTGTATAAATAGTCGCCAGTGCTGGCCCGTAATTAAAGGGTAGGTCAGAAAAAAGAGGTATGTGTGTGTGGGGGGGGGGGGGGTGGAATGTAATTTTTGAACTGGCCAAAATAATGTTACCTCTCAAGGAACATTCTGTTTTAACCAATCACTCACAACTTTTATAGTAACCACGCTGTTCCAATTGACAATTTTGTGTAAAGTTCAACCAGAGATTTTCCAATTAAATAATGTCTTCAAAAACATATTCTGTGGAACTTGGCACCTTTATTTATGTTATGACCCACCCACAAATCCCAAAATAAAAAGTCTGCCAACTGTATTTATAAGCCTTCAAATTGTCATAGACACATGAATTTTGCAGGCAGGTACATCCTGAACAGTAATCATGTTATATTTAAGTTTTCCTTTTTTGAAAACTTTATGAAAATATGGTTTAAAGAAAAATAACATTTCTGTTTGAGTCTGCAAATTGTCATAGACACTAGAAAATTTGAAAGCAGATGGAACCTGAATAGTGATGATGCTTAAATACTAGGATTTTGAATATTTCAATGGGTTGGGTCCTAAGGGCACTGCCCCCACCCTCACCTCCTGACAAAATTTTCGATAATTTTACTTCAAATTGTCACAGACACATGAATTTTGACAGCAGATACATTCTATTCTGAATAGTAAATATACTTAAGTCCTCCTCTATTGAAAAATTCAAGAGAAGATGGTCTAAAGCACATCCCCTTCCCCGACAAAAAAAAAAAGAAAAAAAAAAAAAAAAAAAAAGTAATATTTTTGTTTGAGCCCTATAACAGCAATAGCCAGTTGACATTCTTGAAAGATCTTTGGACACTCTATGGGAATAAAGATAGCTTATCAACTAAAAGCCTTTAAATTATTTTCTGTACATCTTTGTTTATAGTGGCTTTGGCGTGAGAGACAAAACGCAGACTTTTTCTTTTCTTTTAAGCATTACTGACTAAACGTTACAGTAAATTGATTTATATCATACTGTCACTACATTTTAAAGATTTTAAGAACTTTTAGGTTAAATTCGTACATTGAAAAATATTTACTGATGCAAAAACGTGAGAAACTTTTATAGGACACAAATTTACGAAAGTCTTTCAGAAGACAGGGAGGGTGTGTGTGGGAAGGGAGGGGAGGGAACTTCTACTGTTTTAAACCGAGATTTTACAAAAACATACAGTCGGAAATGTGTTAAGACTGACTTATGCCAAGACCCCTTTAACAAAGAAGTGCCAAATGTTCGACTTACGAAGAATACACATTTAAGAGAAAAAGGAAAAAGAAAAAGATGATTTCTGAAAGATTATCTACATTTAACCTTCTCGGAGAAATACAAGTACAAATCAATTTTGGATGCATATTCTACTTCATTGATTATTAAATAATAATAATAATGTTATAAATAAACATCTATCATATATAAACGACTGATCAGTAGGGTCCTTAAACTAATTTCGATGACTATTTTCTCAGATTAATTAACAATAAATTTCTCAAAATATAACTATATAAACAAACTAATTTCGATGAATATTTTCTCAGATTAATTAACAATAAATTTTTCAAAATATAAGCATATAAACATGAGTTGTAAAAAGTATTTTAGATGCGTTCCTAATTATCTAATTATATAAATACGTAGCACCTATAGTCGTCGTCTGGTCCGTCCGTCTGTCTCTCAGTACGTCCGCATATAACAGCGCAAAAACTACCCAACCGAATGGTTTAAAATTTAATACATAGAATCGTTGCAGAATTTTATCGAGTCATTTCAAATTTTATGAAAAACGAATCAAAACTTAAAAAGATATAATTAATGTTTTCTTTATTCTATTAAATCCTATCCTACGTAATCTATATAATAAAAGTCCAAGTCATGTGACAGAGGAAAACAAATACGTGCAAACCACTTCTTTTTTCGTATGCCAAGCGGCCATTTTTATTCCAAATTGTTTTTTCGAATAAAATTGCATAAAACTTACATTTTTAGAAAGATCGTTCAAAAAAATTGTTTGCTTGAGAGATGAGTTACATTAAATATATATATATATATATATATATATATATTCTGAGATAACTTCAGTGAAAATGTGGTTAACAGCCGAATATCTCAACCCATTAAAGTAAATAAACACAAGAGAATCGTTCATCATGAGTCATAGAAATATTAAACTATAGAGGTAATCATTCGCAAGATCTCTATGGTGAAATTTGCAGCGATGTCTGTTGTAGAAAAATAAATTCACATCCGTAAAAGTGCCATACGTGAAAGAAAAAAAAGGCATGCTCGTTTCGCTCATGACTGACGATATAATTCATTTCACTGAAATAATAAAGATGAATTTTTTACATTGTTAAACCAGTTATAGTACGAACGCACCACATTTGTCACGTTTAACGTAAAATTTCCAACTATTTAGATTTTAAATGAGCCACTCTTCTTAAAAATCGTCGCAACGAATTCTGGGATATTAATATATATTATTAATAAAATGTATGGGTACACTTTTTTATCTCTCTTATCTTTTCTTGCTTTTTTTTTATTATTAATTTTTTTCCATGTGTGCTAGAGATTGTATGTTTATCTAAAAAATAATAATAATAATAATAATAATAGAAAATAAAAATGAGAAAGGTTAGCACACACACATAAGGCAGATCTTCCAGGTTCAAATCAGGTTTGCTAGCTTCTCTTCCAGTTTCATTCAGAGATTTCGAATTCATGCCGGATATTCCGAAAGAAAAAAAATTAATTTATGTAATCATGAAATGTCTGCCATTAAATAAAACAAAAATTACTATCCGTAATTTGTGGTATGACCTTGGATTTTCTGAATTAAAAAGTAGGCCAAACTTACAACACTGGTTGTATTGGAAAAAGCGCAGTAGCTCCGCCCTTCGAGTTATTTGTTATTATTTTTACAAAGTTTTACACATATACATTTTGTGCATATTTATGTGCGTAATCCAATTTTAAGATAAATATATATTGTATTGACAGACAGGAAAAATTCTTGACATAAAAACGATTTTTGTCTACTCGATTGCAAATAAACAAAGCTTACAACTTTCCTAAAATTTTCTTTCTAATTTTTTTTTTTTTTTCAAATTGGCCTATTGGAACATTAATTTGATAAAAGTAATTATCTGATATGCAGTATTTTAAATCTTCTATAAAGAATAAGTAAAATTTTGATTTGTGCTAATTAACACTAGTAATTAGTTTTAAAGATTAATTACTCTTTAAATTATTTGATGGAACAGCTATCGTATTCGTCCACTGTCCGCTATCATGTTTTTTAAACACGGTTTTAATTATCATTTAACTAACATGCACAGACATAAAGTTGTGATAGATTAAATTACAAACTTATATGTTTTTTTTTTTTTTTTTTCTAATAATAGTGCTGGCTGCAGAAAAAGAAGTAATAGTTAACTTAGAGGATGAAGTTAATAATCTACTGGACGAATTACTATAACAAAAATTTAAACTGGGAATAATTACAATTAAATAATTGTTGAAGAAGTGACAGTACCAAAGGATTTTGAGCATAAAATAAGTAATTGGATAATGAATCAGTCTATTTTAATATAAAGTGATCATAACACATTAATGTAAACAAACGGGATTGATTAAAAATTTTATTTTTAAATCAAAACATATTTGTTTTGTTTCTCATTTTCAAAATAATTTTCATTCATATTAACTTACTATAAACGTGTTATTTAATTTTATTGACTAATTTATTTATGTTTAATAATAAAAGTTTAATATGTTTTGATTTAAAAAACACAAGATGGTAGATCGCGGGCGAATACGATAGCTTAGCCTATTTGAGAAATGATTACTTGAATCTCACCCAAAAAAAAAAAAAAAAAAAAAAACAGGCCAACTAGAAGTGTTTTTATGATAGCATTTTTAATATCTTCTCTTATATATTTAAATAAAAAAAAACGTTTTCTTACTAAATTCAAATAAGTTTTTTTTTTTTTTTTTTAATGAATAATTGCTTTTAATAATTAATTCCGGTACTCAATTAGTTGAAAAGTTACTTCAATAATATGTTATACTTTTCGAATTTAACAAAAAAAAATATACACAATAACATCACTAATATGTTAAAATATATATTTTATATATTTTCATACCTTTATTAACCATGGGGAAAAAATTAATAAATTTAAACTTTCAGCATTAATAATTCCATTACCAAACACAAGTATTAAATAGAAAAATTAAGTATTCAATTCTCAAATTAATTTCCTTTTTAAATGAGAAGGTTTATATCGATAGTTAGATCATCTTTGCCTCTTAATAAACAGATCTATTAAAGTGACAATTTTATGTTCAATGTTCAATATACACAATCATATCTTTTTGTTAATATGGTAAACAGAAAAATCTCTACTTTGACTTTTTCCAAAATACACTCGTTTAAAGATTTACCTTATGTACTCATATAGTGCAATTTACAAACATAATCTTTTAAATATAAAACTCAAACCATAAAATCTAAAATTTAAAAATAAGATTATAAAAGACGCTAATTATTGTTCGAACATTACTGAAAAGACCTTGTCCTTTTCAAATGAATCGGCCAGCAGCCGATTTGTTTCTATAAGCTAATACTACTACATTCGTACAATAACGAAAACTTGACAATTTGAATTTTAGGAACGTGTCATTTCTATTTTTCGTTTATGTAGTTAAGGTGTTTGTTTTACATATTGTGTTTTGTAGCAATATTTTTATAAATTTATTTATTTATTTTATTCATTAATAACAAAAAAGAAATATTAACTGAATAAAAGTTGGATAACAACTATCATGATTTTAATAATATCTGAAGTCATTTGTATTTCTTAAATGTGATTGAATTTTCATTTAAGATAAGAAATATTATAATAGTATATGGCTAAAAATTAATACAAATGACATATATATTTATAAATTTTATATATGTATATATATTTTTTTTTTCAGAAATTCTCCATTTTAACATTCAAATACTAATATAATTATTGAAACAGAAATGGCGATACAATAGATTATAAAGATGCATTAAAATATGATTGGTATCAAATTACATTATAGTCCGATTTTGCCATGGTACCGATGATCCAACATTGCTTGTAAAATAATAAAAAATGCTGGTAAATAATATATCACTTGTAAAAATATGTACCGCCTGTGTATATATATATATATATATTCTAATTTCTTGTACAGATGATATAAAAATACAGAATCATTTATTTCGTGCAAAAGATCCATCTTGCTTATGTAAATTCATTGATTGGAAGTCACTCTGTTACTGCGAGAGACAAAATGTCTGCTCTGTTTTAGCGCGAACGCAGCGTAGAATCTACGTCCGTGTGCAAAGATCCTATACACTAGAAGATGTGAAAGCTCCGTAGACATAATGTAAAACGGCTTTCGACAAAAGATATGCGATACAGCAAAGTTGCATTACAGGTGAACTCATTGGGGTGCTCACCCGGATATTCGGGATTAAATCTATTAGCGATAAGTCGTCATTTCTAGTCAATCAAAAAGTGGAATATGTTCGCCTTTTAGGTAGATTTCGTAAGAAATACTACCTATTACATTCTCACCTAAGTTGGAAATTTTGAAAAATTTTTGCAGATCTACGCCGATCATGACTCCCAGAACCCAAAACCACCCCCAGTTCAAAACTTTATATATCTATCTATCTATCTATCTATCTATCTATCTATCTATGTCACTTTTTTCTGACCACGATAACTGGAAAAATTCTGCATTAATCTTTTACAAACTGATACATAAAATCAAGGGGCATAAAATCTCGGTCAAGTTCGTTAATGGGCAAAATCGAACCAAGGGGGGGAGGGTGGGGGGGCTTTTTGTGAAAACAGAAAAAAACCCATAATTTCTTACATATGATACGTATCGAATCCGTTTGAAGTTATTATTACTTCTAGGAGAAGGGCCGAAAATTTATGTATGACAGATTTTTGATATAATTAAACATTGCCTTAAGGGGGGGGGGGAGAGGGGTTTAGAAGAAAAAAATTCATAACTTCGCCAATTCTCAAGATTTCAAATCCGCTTAAATTTATTATTAATCCTCTTAATATTATTTAAAACTTTTATATTTACAAGTTTTTTATAGGACCAACCGTTATAGCAAAAAAAAAATTAAAAACAAAAAAATCCCTGCCGATTCCGCCTGCAAACAAGTTAGGTTTCGAAGTAGGCGGTTCCAACTGCCGCATCATCGTAAAAAGGTCATTTCTTCCGCAATTCCCGACAAACAGGCGCCCCACGAGCTGCGTCTTCGAAATCTACCTGTGCCTGTAGGCCGAGCCGTCAGGGATTTTTTTGTTTTCTTTTTGGTATTAGAAAGAATCGTTAAATTAACAAGGTGCATTTTTCATTATATTTAGAAAAGATACATGCATATTTCTAAATCGTAGGCACCTAAGTAAAAAATATCATTAATGTATAACTATTATTTATTTTTTATAGACTCGAATAGATACATTCATTAGTTAAAGAAATTAGAAGCAGAGGCACGATTTCTGTTGCAAAGTACGAGAGAAAAAAAAATAGAATATATATACGCGTTATCTTAAAATTCAAAAGAAAGTTTACGTATAAATAAGAAAATAAAAAAAATAACCCTAAATAATAAAAGCGAAAGCTCACTTAACGCTGACCCTCGCTGGAGATAGAACCTTCAACTAGTTCATTTAGCTGCTTCCTGTCTGTTATCCTAACCATTCAGCCATCGGTGATCATTGTTCCAAACAGAAAGATTGAACAGAGTATTTAGGATTTGCAGCAGACTTTGTACTTATTTTTGGCTTGTACTGAAAAATGTACACTTATTATTTTTATATTGACCTATATTATTTTGATGAATCTGGTTCGAACTAAAAAGCTTGTAGAAGAAAAACGTATAATTTAAAATTAATTTCAGTTTATTAATGTATAATGACGGTGCGACGATAGTAATAAAATTGTAATATTACTAAATTACATTTATATTAAGTACGTCTATTTATTATTATTATTATTATTATTATTATTATTAAAATCTTTTTAAAATATTTAAATAAATGGATAAATAGTAAACTATATAAATACAAGATTTTGCTAATAATAATACAATTTTTTTAATTAAGATCATTTGAAAATAATAATGGTAAAGAATAAACTAATGACAAATTAAAATAATCTAAAAATAATCTCTTGACTAAATGTATCATCATTAAATATATATATATATATTGCATCTAACAATAACGAAAAGTTATTAAGAAAAAATATGGAAAAGCACATATCTAAGTTCAAAATTTGGACTAGAATAATATAAAAAATATATTTCAGAATTTTTTTTACTTTTTTTTTTTTTTTAAGAGAGGGAAAAAGAACGTAAAAATTAAATCAATTAATTATTTCTGTCGAAAAGTGTAATCAGTAGAAAATATGGGATACTCCCCGTCCCTCCCACCCCCCTCCCCAAGGTGAATACAGTAATTAATACAAAAGTAATAAGTCTTCCCTATCTAGAAAATGTTTAATAAATGACTAAATTATATAAATAAATACAACTGCATAAGTGAGAGACGTATAAATGGTGCACTCTTGAACTAGTAAATTGCTTTAAAAAGTATTTTATTAATATAAAAAATGGAATTTATTTTCTTGTCTTAAATTTTCTATATAATTTCATAAATAGATTCAATTTATTTGATTTTCTCGCTTCGTCGAAACTATAGTTGGGTTCTATAGCAGATGCCCCATTCGAAGAGTTAAGTTACCACGCTGCAACCATTTGGCCTCATGTTTGGAGTACACGAATATTGCCCCTTAAGATAACTTTTTTGCAGTACATTCCTTTTGCTGAACAATTCTGGCAATAGATGGCGCAGTCACGATTTCGCCAGCGTTCATTCTTTACCGTGTAATTTCTTTTTCCGTGTGGCCGCTGCAGCGCACAGATTAAATATGTTCATTCATATTTATGTATATTTAATCTGTGCTGCAGCGAAGGTGATGTTTTTCATTTGGAAACCGCGAGCGTTGGAATAATTGCTCTAATCTCACACAATCGATTATTTCGACGTTCTTCGTTATTTTGAAAAAAAAAAAAAAAAAAAAAAAAAAAAAAAAACGGCTGTGCTGCAGCGTTTACACGATTTCCTCTGAAACGCTCGGTGTTGACGTCATGCCGGTTAGTAGCTTCTCCTATATTTCAATAATAATTTTAAAAAACCCTTTTCCTTTTTAAATTAATGTATAGATAGAATATTAATGAATAAGTTGCCTTCAACAATGAATTCCATAACTCAACTGGTTGAAAAGTTACTTCAATAATCTGTAATACTTTTTTAATTTAACAAGAAAAATATACATAGTAAAATCACTAATATGTTAAAAAATATATTTCATATCATGTAATACCTTTCAAACCATGGAGAAAAATATTAATAAATTTAAACTTTTAGCATTAATAGTTTCATTAAATAAACTCAATTATTAAATAGAAAAATTAAGTATTTCATCCTAAAATGAGGTTTCTTTTTTAAAGAGAAGTGTTATCTCGCTATTTAAATCATCATCGCCTTTTAATACATAAATCTAATAATGTAAAAATACCCTGTTCAATATATATATATATATATATATATATATATATATGAATATGTTCTGTAAATATGCTCATGAGAAATTTTATCTAATTTTAACTCTGCCAAAATACATTCTTATGTAAGCATAGGCCTCAAATTTGGAAAATACAATTTTAAATATAAACTCACACCATAAAATATAAGGTATGCAATTATGTTTAATAAACACATTAAATTTGTATTACTGTATGCTGATATTGAAGTCTTTCAATCATGCCAGACGGTCCTGTAACTAGGCGACCGCTGTAATTCTAAAAACTAAACTACTAATTACTAATAAGTAAGCCGAAATATAACTTATGATAAGGCTTTTCTGAAATCCAAAGGAGCTACTTCCTGACGCAATTTTGAATTTATTTTTGTAATGCAAACGCGTGGAATTAGCGAGTGTTATTATTCAGAAAGTATGTCATGGAAATGAGTTTTCCATTTTGTTGTTAAAGGCAGAAAATCTTTCAGGCAATATTGTCAAAGTCGGCGTTTTCAACCTCGTCAACATTCTTTTTACTATGCATTTACAAAACGCACAATAATGAATGAGGTATCATTCGAAAGGCTATTCAACCGGCGCGCAGTGGCAGTGGGGCGTTCTTAGGATCTAGATGGACAAAATTATTCGTTGAAGTTTAATTAGGTTTTGCTGGGTTTTCGAATGTATCAGTAATAAAATAACCAAACAGTGATAAATATTTCACATTTAATTATTTATATTATTATTATTATTATATTATTACTTATATTATTATTATTATTTTAAATTATAATATTGTATTGTCATTGAAACTACACATGTATTCAAATTTTCAGCTCAATCGGATAATTAAAAGTGGTGAAAATTGACTTGCAAGATTTGAATTAAACACTCAGACGCACACTTCAAGTTAATATAACTTAATGATTCGCAAACTTTCGCAGGAGCTGTCTTAAGTTTTCAATACTTTAGGAATGGCACTTTGATTTTAAAAAAATGCTTATTGCTTAATAATGCTTAATACTGTATTAGAAGTCAAGATGAAGTTTGAAAACAAGATGGCGCTTATTTTCAAACAACAATAGGTTAAATCGTGTGACAAACATGTGACATATGTCCAGTCAACTTCTGCTTACAAATAAAACAGAAAAGTCACGACTTGCTTCCGAACTTACAGAAAAATAATGCAACTGTTGAAAGTCTCTCAAATTAACTGCCTTCTTTACGGTCGTAGTTAATCGACACATCGTGTTTTTTCGACAAAACTCGTACGGATCTCGACAAAAGAGACATTCAGCTACCAGTATACGCGGTCTTGTTAAATTCCGAGATAATCGGAAAAATGAATTTTGTTCACCTAGATCATCAAAACGCCCCACTGTGCGGCGTCTGACACAGTACACTCAGATTTCGTTAAAACATGTTTTTATATTAAAAATTGCAGTTAACTAAAAATTAAATCACCCTTATTTTCATAAAGGAAATGATTTTTCTTTTTTCAATTAATGTTGCCAAAAATTTAAAATACCGTATTATACCGTGTTGAACAACGATTATATATATATAAAGTACAAAAGATAAAGTGGGACGTTTCCGCACGGGTTTATTTATAATTAAAACGCAAAATTCAAATTCAAATGTTTAGAAGAAAAATATACCATTGATCGACCGAAGCAGTGGTATTTCCCGTGTAGCCTATAATGTATGCTTTGTTATATTAGATTAAATTGTATTTTATATGTACTCAATTTTTTTTTCTTTGTCTCGTGTATTCCCGAAGCTGACGACGGCATATTCTAATACAATTAAAATACGATTGTTTTTTTTTTGTTTGTTTGTTTGTTTTTTGGCGAGCGTGCTTATTGCTATCTTCAATCAGTTTTTACTGTAACTTTGATGGAATAAATGAGATGATATTCTGGCTTGACTAGTGTTATTTGCAGATATTTTTATCCTTAATTTTTCTTTAGAAATATTGACATTTATCTAAAAGTGCGAAATCTTCGCACCGGTCAACTGGTCTATATTGCTTTAGAAGTAGATTTAAATTATTTGGTGGCTACAATTCTGATGTAGCAAAAAATAAATAAAATAAAAAACAAAAAAAATATTTTTTTTTTCTTTTAATGCATTGGAAAAGGTGTTTCAAGAGGAGGTTTTTGAATTAAAATTTTTATTACAGACGCACAGAAAAGGTTAAGAGAATTAGTTTGAAAATAACTTTTTCATGAAATGTCCAGCAACATGAGAATATTTGAGGAGAGCCAAAAGCGAGTAATTTAAAACTGAACGTCTGCTGTGTATCCGACTATGATTCTAATATACATGTGAGAATGTCTTTTGTTTTAAACTAGTTAGCTAAAAAGTGAAACTAATAACAATCGTTGGCAAATAGTTAATACCTTATTTTCTTTTTATTTAATAAAATTGTTGTAATTTCCAAAATTAAATAAAAGTTTTTTATTATTATTATTGTTATGAAATAAGATATGCCTTTGGGCGGCTGCAAGGGGAAGGTAATTATCCCTCGAAAATAAATAAAAGCGAAAATTAATAAAACATTTTTATTTTCTTATAATATTGAAAAAAAAATTTTCAAATGATTTAAATTAATTGAACACTAACAGAAAAAGAACAGCTGCTATTAGTGCCCTCTTTAGGCAATTTTATGTCCCAATTTTCACCATTAAAAAATAAAATAAAAGTGTAGACTACTGGCACATCTGTTTAAAAATCTTACCCCTCCCTGTACTATGTTCTGCGGGCGCCCATGGTTATATCTGTCAAAACATTTACAATGTAGTTTGATTATATCATTTTTTCAACGCAAAAAATATTAAAAATTTTATTTAAAGACATATTTTTTAGAAAAATTAAAATTGAAAAGCTTAGAAAGAAATATATAACGCTTTTTATCTTATACTATCTGCGACTGTCGCGCTTTCTAGCAAGATTTAAATGCATATATTTCAAAAGGCATTTTGTTAGTATTTATTATATTTCGTCTGAATTGGTATGAAACATACAATTATGAGACGCACAGATGTGCAATTACTTTTAGTTATGTATTCATTAATTAATCGTTAGGTTTTCTATTTTTCTTTTTTGAGAAATGTTATTTTTTAATATGATTCTCATTGTAATATGTATTAAATTAAAAATTTAATTTTTCTTAAAAAAAAAATAAAATAAGTTAAATTTATTTTGTTTAAATATTACCAATTAATATTGATTATTTTCTGTATTCAAAAATGAAAAAGGTGTGCCTTCGCTTTCGAAAAATAATATCGATTTTTAAATGACGCTAAAATTAATATTTTTATTATTTTTTAAATTATTATTATTTTGAGTTACATATAAAAAATATATAGTTCAAGGATTTAAAAAAAATCATTAATAAAAATAAGAAAATTTTGTGTCCCAAAAAACCTTGAAGAAAATATACTTGAAGTTGTTTAGCTAATGTGTAAGAAATTAAAGGTCCTATCTACTCACGGGGAAAACACCCTCTCGCTAATGTTAATCCTATGGGACAGTTATTGTACAATATCTCGTTTGAATTTCAATATTTTTAAACGATTTTTTTTTTCCATTGGATAGCTGAGATCAATCTCTACAACCGCCGTTTTTTACTTATTCGATGTTGTTTGCAGGTTTTTTAAATTATTTTTTTATTAGGCTATTTTCATTTTCGGAACCGGTTTCAAAAGTGAAAATATCATCATCATCATAAAAAAAAAATGCAAACAAAATTGAAAAATAAAAAAAGGGCGGTTGTAGAGATCGACCAAAATTATCCAATGCAAAAAAGTCGTTTAAAAATATTGAAGTGCAAACGTGATATTGTAAAATAAATAATATTATAAAGCAAATGTAAAAAAAAAAAAAAAAGGTCATCATTTCATAACGAGAGGAATGTCGAAAATGAGATCTTTTTAAACCTTTGCTTTGAACTATTAATGCAGTATAAGTATGTGGTGTTAAGTATGTGGTGTTAAGTAAAATTAAAATAAAATAATAATAATAATAATAATAATAATAATAATAATAAAGTGGGTTTTTTATAAAATTTATCTTAGTGTTAGATCCCTATTAAACAGTGATTAAAATGTTTCTGCTGTTATCTTTTTCCACGGTCGTAGCCAAGAGGGGGTTTATGAACCTCTCCAACCCAAGCCCCGAAATTTCACAGACCTACATCTGTTTATTGGAAAACTTTGAATCATTAAATTTAATACCCTATAGCAAAATTATTATAGTATAGACTATAGAGAATATAGTACTAGTATACAGGTTGTCCATATAAGAATGTCCCAGTTTCAATAGTATATTATAACAGTTTAACTTAGACTACTTACAACAAATCATACATCAAATCGAAAGTAAACTAACCTAGTTTTTCTTACAAGTGTTCAATATCTGCACCTTTAGTTATACGGCACACATCCAACCTAAAGTCCAATTCTTCCCACACTTCGGTTAACAAGTCTGGAGTAATGGAAACAATAGCCTCTTCAATTCGGTGTCTCAACTCTGGCAAATCATTAGGTAGCGGCGAAACGTAGACCTGATCTTATAGAGCCCCAAAGGAAAAAATCACATGGCGTTATGTCAGGTGAACGTGGAGGCCAGTGAAAAAGAGCTCTGTCGTCGCAACCTTTACGACCAGGGAAGATAGAAAAAAGAAGGAGAACAGTGAAGATAGGCTTTCAAGATCAGAACATGGACTGGAAATTAGTACCCGGTTCGTGGCGCTGGTGCTCCCGAGTGCCAGTCATGTGACATGTAAAACGTGACTAATTGTCGTCTGCTCTCCCAGCATTTTGGTTTCGAGCATTGCAAAGAGTTGTCAGTCGAAACCGGACATAGAGGGCGCTACATTCCCCAAGAGCCCAAGAAACCGGAAACACCGCCATACTAGGTACCTCTTTTAGTTCCATAAGTAGAAAAATGATCATTGTTCTTCTTCTCTGTATCTTCCTACTTACGACCAATCCAACGGTAAGGGTGTGGTAGCGTGAACACATGTATATATAATTAATGAAATCCATTTATCGTTTGAAACGAAAAAAACTTTATTTTAAATTAACATTTAAAAAAATATAAGTAAAAAAATCCGATGAACATATCCACGTTGTATAAGCATCATTTCAGAAAAAAACCTTTCTGACCTCCGCTCAAAACGAACCTCTCTCTAACCCCTTCAACATCCAACTGCCGTCTGCAATTTCACTTCCTAGGGGCTTTCCTTGCATTCCAGGAATTTCTGCAGAAAGCATTCTTTCACTCCCACACCTGCACCAGTCTCTTATCTCCCGTGGACAATGAAAGACCCCAATCTCTAGTTCTATTTTTCATTCTTAGGAGATTATCCCATTTCTCCAAGTAAGTGTTTATCCGATTCACGTCCACCTGTCAACCTTCTGTATAGTACTCTTACTTGAATAGTGACAATTCACAAAAGGCCTTTCATTCGTAAGGGATTATCTTTATCTTCCAAGCATGTGAGCATGTGAAATTTTCAACATGTCACAACTCCTCCCCCCTAAGGAAAAATTTCTGCAGGAAATTTGGCATATACATGAATACAATAAGCTCCTTCAATCAACTTCTAAAGAGGTCAAAGTATAAAGGAATTTAAAATAATACACGAAATCCCTATAGAATACAAACACATTCCTATACTCAGTATTTGATAGACTACACTGTCAATAGGATTTACTATAATCCCTTACCTATAATACCTAAGTATAATTCCAGGAATAATTTATACAATTGATGCCCTAAGAAACAATTTTGAAATACTTCACATACATATAATACCAAATACAGATTACACTTTACATGACTCTAACAAAAAAAAGTAATAATAAAAAAAAATCTATATACAACACAATGCCTAAAACGATTCTCTTAAAAACTTGCTTAAAAGCCTAAATTTAGACACTTCTACAAACAAAAAGAAAGCATACTAAATTATACAATTATTAAATTAATGAAGTTTTACTATTACGAAAATAATATTAAGCATTAAATGATAAATAAACACAATACAGATATTACAATAATGAGTACTCCCAAATTTAGAATAAACTTAATTTAGATAATTCTCCCGAAAACCAATATCTATATTACTTCTATCAGAAAATCTTTTTGACAATAATTTTCGCCTCACAACTTCATAATCATGATTTTTCCTTTCAAAATCTTGTTTGATTTCAATAAATCTTTCTTTGTGATCCGTTTTAAAAGAAGAATGCTCCATTCTTTTTAACTTTGATTTCTTATTCACATCTTCTTGACATTTAGCCCCCCAATTTACTCTATTATTTTCCTTCATCCTAGAGTTAAATTTACTGGCCACAGTCATAGATGAACTCAATTTCTTTCTAATTCTATTTCTAACATGTATAAATCCCATACTACCGACAAAATACCTGGGTATATTTACATCATGCTCAGAATTCTTTTCCCGAAATTGACCTCCAATACCTGACCTTTTATCACCATCCTTTTTAGACGCACCCTCTTTTGTATCGATCAATTTAGACCCTTTTTCCAAATACCTATCAGTCACGTCTTCCAGTGAATTTACCTCTATCTCATTAACAGACTTATTATCCCTTTCACAGATTTCATTCACAACCATTTTTCTAACAACCCTTTGCTCATGATCGCTAGATAATCTGAGGGTTCCCTGCCCATTTAATTCTCTTTGATTCCCCACTTGTTTATACACCGAATTTTGCTTTTCCATATTTCCTAACTTTAATAAGTCATAAACAGCTGGTGTTATAAGGGGCGGAGAATTTAGTTTTCTCACAACTGCAACCACCACATTTTTTTCAACATACTCTTTTTCATCTTCTATCAAAGCAATCGGCACGGTCACCAAATCCGCTTTTTGTCTATTTCCGAGGGCCGGTATAAGAAAAACATTTCCCACTTTCTTAGCACTCCACGGAATGTCTTTAGCATCAAAAACCGCAATTTGCGCACCTGTGTCCTTAATCGCTTTTACTTTCTTACCATTCACGCATAAATCAACCATAGGTAATTCGGTTTCCACACCTTCCTTATTATTTACACTTTTCCCATCACTAGTAACAATCCAAGCTATGCTTTTATCCTCATAATTAGATTTACTTTTTAACAATTCAGGACAATTTGGTCTGATGTGGCCCACGGCCAAACAATTATAACATTGGACTTGTCTTTGCTTTTCAAAAGCATTGTCCTTCTTAAATTGATCAAATTTCCCACACTCTTTCGTATTCTCAAATTCCAATTTTGGTTTAATTTCCTTTCTACTTTTAGAATTAAAGCTGTCTTTTTGCTTATCCTGAAAAGATTTATTTTCCCACGGTTTTCTATCCGACCTGTTAAATTCTCTTCTTATACTCTCAAATTTATCCGATTTTTCCGCAAGTTTAGAAGCAATCTTTATTTCCTCCCACTCATCCATAAATTTTTCTTTTATTTCAAAAGGGACACGTTTTTTCAACTGTTCCGTGAGCATTAGTTCTTTTAAGGATTCAAAATCCCTCACTTCTAATGACTCTAACCAATTATCTAGATAACCTCTTAACTCATAAATCAGATCCACCCATAATTCACCAGATTTTCTTTGATGAGTTTCAAATTTTTGTTTTAAGGCGCCTGTACTTAGCCTAAACCTATCTAACAAAACTTTCTTTACATGTTGAAAATCATCACATTTATCTGCTGGTTGTTTTACAATAATTTCGGCAATATCAGAAGGTAACAAAGGAATTAATTGACTGACCAAATCTTCCTGAGAAATTTTAGCTTTCTCGGTTTGCCTTTCAAAAATCATAAAGAAAAGAGTTATATCAATTAATTTAGAATCAAAGCGCGGAACTAAATCCTTTAAATTTACCTTAGGAGTTCTATGAAAATCTACATTTGATTCATTAGATGAAACACTAACAATATCCGCAGAATTTTGAATACGCAATTTTTCTAATTCAAATTGCTGTTCTTTTTCAAGCTTTTGTAATTCAAGTTGTTGCTGTTTTTCGAGTTTATCTGCCTCAAGTTGTTTTTCAAGTTTTTGTAATTCCAGTTGTTGCTGTTTTTCGAGTTTATCTGCCTCAAGTTGTTTTTCAAGTTTATCTAACTCAAATTTCCTAAGTTTATCTTTTTCCTCTTGCTCAATCCTATCTAATTCAATTTGCCTCTCTCTTTCTTTACGATCTTTTTCGATTTGTTTTTCCTGCTCTTTCCGCTCCGCCTCCTGTTCACTAAAATATTGCAATCGAATTTTAGCGAAACTTTCATCATAATCCTCTGCATCTACGATAGCCTGAATTATAGCTTTATTTCTACACGTTTTTGACACACTGGTCTCAAATTCCTCTGCTAATAACAGCAAGACACTTTTATTATATTTTCCTAAATATTCTGCCATATTTTCCTCCAAAATATAATAAATTTCAAAATATCAGATATATTCAATTTACAATAATACAATAAACACAGAAATAGAATTTTCTTCACTATACGTATAATAATGTATTCAAAAACGACACAATTTTAATATAGCAAATTCTCATGCAACAGTGACGTCTTTCAAACTGAGTATATCCCCCAAAATAAATTTTATACCCAACAGTACAGTATAACATCAATTTATTTTGTAACATTAATCATAATCATCCACAGTATACCCATAAAATTAAGCTATAACTTTGTTACTGTAAGAAATAAAATGTATATAAACAAAACTCTTATTTCCAAAAGTTTTATACAAAACTATGATTAAAATACCCTGATTAATAATCTCAATTAATCAATAACAATTTACTATACCCCAAGTAAATTTTAACATATACATAAGTATATAATTTTCTTAACCCAATATTATACCAAACAGATACCAGAAAATCAACAAACATAAAAATTCTAACTAAAAATTTAAGTACCAAATTAATAGCTTCCCTAGAATTCTTAAATTTCACATAGAGTTTTGTTCCCCAAAATTAAAATTTATACACAAAATTCAATTTAAAACAGACCTCTATAGAAGATTTCATAAAAGAGCTTACCTTCAGATGCAGATATTTCCTCCACACTGATACCAGGCTTCCAAGCACTTTTAAAGATGGCACACACAGATGTTTGAAGATTTGAAGACACTAAATTTTGCTGATGAGGCACTAATTGCACCTTAGATCCGTATGTAGATAACTTAGACGGTACGCCGCATATCTTCATTCCACTGGATATATTAAGAAGCACAAACACGTATCACCAAATCTATAGTTGACTGTCCATACACTACACAGCTTTTGTCGATAAAGTTTTTTTTTTTTTTTTTTTACTCGTTCTCTGCTTGCTAGAACTCCGAGAAAAAACCACGACTCCAATTATACTTCAAAACTCCACAATTCTGCTTATCCGTTTTCCACTGGCTCATCATCTGTTTAATCAGGTTAACGCATAGATCCGTAATCTAATTTACTTTAGATCACATATCCCATTTGCTGCCACCAATTATTTATATATACTATACTATAGCTGTGGTAGCGTGAACACATGTATATATAATTAATGAAATCCATTTATCGTTTGAAACGAAAAAAACTTTATTTTAAATTAACATTTAAAAAAATATAAGTAAAAAAATCCGATGAACATATCCACGTTGTATAAGCATCATTTCAGAAAAAAACCTTTCTGACCTCCGCTCAAAACGAACCTCTCTCTAACCCCTTCAACATCCAACTGCCGTCTGCAATTTCACTTCCTAGGGGCTTTCCTTGCATTCCAGGAATTTCTGCAGAAAGCATTCTTTCACTCCCACACCTGCACCAGTCTCTTATCTCCCGTGGACAATGAAAGACCCCAATCTCTAGTTCTATTTTTCATTCTTAGGAGATTATCCCATTTCTCCAAGTAAGTGTTTATCCGATTCACGTCCACCTGTCAACCTTCTGTATAGTACTCTTACTTGAATAGTGACAATTCACAAAAGGCCTTTCATTCGTAAGGGATTATCTTTATCTTCCAAGCATGTGAGCATGTGAAATTTTCAACATGTCACAAGGGCATGAACCTTTATACAAGGACTTCTAACTAAATAACCTTTCCAAGAAGGAAATCGTTCCTCGAAAAAAGCCTCAAATAGGTGGCGCATGTGGTTAGACTAGAACTCCTATAATAGGAGTCTTAGGTAAGATCCGGATTCTGCATGCGTCACTAATTCGTCTGCTTCACCGTTTGACACTGACAGTGACAGTCATGGGCGCTGCTGCAGCACGGATTCTGGCCAGCTGCGCAGAACCGTGCGCGTAGCTGTGCTGCTGCCATTTAGTGCCGAAGTCTCGACACGATGTTATCACTATTGCGTTAGAAGTCCTTCTATAGAGGTTCATGGGTCAGGGACTTCCAAATTCACTCTTAATTCACTTATACGATAAAGGCGACCAACACTGTACAACGCTTACAGTTGATACTATTAAAATTTATAAATGTGACATTCTTTTAGGGACACCGTGTACTACAATTAAAACAACATTCAATAGATTTAATCAGAATACACTACTTTAAAACTTATAATTGACCCCCCCCCCCCCTCACCCGTTATACAGCGTGTCCGAGAAAGATCTCGGATCTTTAGAATAATTTCTAAAGATTAATAATAAAAATAAAAACAGGTCAAATTAAATGCAGTTTATGGCAAAAGAATGAAGAAATCTGTTTTTCTCGTACCAATTGCAATTGGTCCATTCTTCTTTGTAAGAGAAGAGTATTAACGGACGCGAATTACTTGATAGTGTGTCTCCCGAACGATGGATTGGCCATCGATGAGCAATACCTTGGCATCTGCGGTCGCCTAACACAATTCAACTGGATTTATTTTTGTAGAATTACGTTAACCGCTTGGGTACGAGCGACACGTATACGTGACGCATAAGATGCTTAGAATCGTCGATTACTCCTACCAGTTACTTTTTTTTGTAAACTTTGCCTTATTTAATGACAGCATTTCTGCGATTCAATTAGGAGAAAATTTCTGTTTTGAAAAACCGGTGGTAAAAGATTAAAATTTCTGTAAAGGACGCTCGTCGCGAAGGGGTTAAAGACATTGTTTATCAAACACCTATTACCAGGGACCGATTTAGAAATTTGGGGGCCCTAAGCAAGCACAGATGCTTATGGGGCCCCCCTTGCACCAATGCTTACAGTGATCTTGAGGGAATAAAATAATTGAAAGCGGTAATTATTAAGATAACCACTACTGACTTTAATAATTTTGTGATATTAAATGATTTTTTTTATAAATTCTCTTCTCACTGTTTTAGCAGTAAAAGTTTTTTTTAACATCTGCATAATCAATCTTTAGTGTTCAATCTCGTTGACAATTTTTCGAAATCGGTTCCGAAAGTGAAAGTATCCTAATTAAAAAAAAAACGTAAACAAAATCGAAAAAGTAAAAAACAGCCTTTGTAGAGATTGACCTCAACTATCCAATGGAAAAAAATCTTTTAAAAATATTGAAATGCAAACGAGCTATTAAAACAAAATTCTCCCATAGAATTAATATTAGCGAACGGGTGTTTTTGCGTGAGTAAAGTAGTTATTTTTAAATGAAAAAATAAACAGATTTTTCCATATTAATTTTGGCCCAGAGGTTCTACTCTTAAAGCTGGTAGACGGGAGGTGCTGGGTTCAAACCCCTGTCTCACTCGTCGACCGAACCGTTCGGAGTTTCCCGTGGTTTTCTTCTAACCTTGTCGGAAAACCGGGTTAGAATCCCTTAGAAAAACCCCCACGAAGGGCACTTACCCCAGGGCTTATACGCCGGCGAAGTGTGACGTCACTGTAATGGCTGCTGGAGACAAGAAGTTTCGGTTTCCCATTAAACGTTAATGTAAGCAAAAAATAAAGTCGTGTTAACAGTATTAATAAGTTTTTTACTAATCTTAGGTAAGGCATTCATATGCATTCAACAAACTTCTGATTAAGTGCGTCATTTTTTTTTTTAATTCATCAAAATAAAGATAAACCTTTATGGAGAGCATCAATGGCGGATGTTTTGAATATTTGAATGTAATTTTAAAATGTTTTTAAGGTTTTAATTTCTTTTAGTTGATATTTCTATTACTCAGGCGTACTCTATGTTAAGTTTCATCTGAGTTGAAATGTGTTTCTGCTGTTTTTTTTTTCTAACAGCTAGAGCGCACTAATGATAATTTTATCAAATGATTCTTCATAGTTACTGGATTATATTTTTTTGCGCGGTCTTCGCATAATTAAATGCAGGAAGACTGACTATCTTCATAAAATTTTATTAAATACTAGGAAAGTAAACAACTGAATATAGACATTTTTAGTAATCAAGTAAAATAATTAAGAAAAAAAAACAACACAAATAACATGAAAACGACTGAAAAATACATTTAAACTGCAGGAATATCAAGCAAAATATATTAAAATATCACCCTTGCTATACGATTCAGCAGAGAAATTTATGTAAATAATACACCAAATGAAGAAAAATTAAAAAAAAAAAAAGAAAAGAAAAGAAAAAAACCCCAGCAGAAACACAATTTAACTCAGATGAAACTTAACATAGAGTACGCCTGAGTACTATAAATATCAACTAAAACAAATTAAAACCTTAAAAACATTTTTAAATTACATTCAAATATTCAAAACATCGGCCATTGATGCTCTGCATGAAGGCTTTTTGATGAATTTTTAAAAAAATGACGCACTTAATCAGAAGTTTGTTGAGTTCATATGAATGCCTTACCTCAGATTTAGCAAAACTGTAACAGAAATGTCTTAAAAAAATTTATTAATGCTGTTAACACGACTTTATTTTTTGCTAACATTAACGCTCAACGGGAAACCGAAACTTCTTGTCTCCAGCAGCCATTACAGTGACGTCATCACTTCGCTGGCGTTCCCTCGTGTAGATAATCGGCCGTCATAAAATCAACCAACCATACTAACTTTGTTTTTTAATAGTTAAAACTTCATCAGATTTTGACCAATAATTGAAAAATCTTCAGTAGCATTTGAGGGCCCCTGAAAATCGAAGGCCCGTGCCCCGAATGCCCTGTCATAAATAAGGCACTGCCTATTTCTGATATTTTCATATTAAAGGAAAGGATGAAATTCGCAGTCTTCACTGTTATACCGGGAATATAATAAATAAATAAATAAAATGGTGGTAAATTCATTGCATATTCAGCATTCTGCATGCTAGTAATGGAGATCACCTAGAGCTACATTGAAAATTGCTGTAAAAAAACTGTTAGATTTCTTCATTTTTTTTTTTTTTTTTGCCGCAATCTGCATTTCATTTCACTTGTATGCATTTTTGTTATTAATTTTTAGAATAATAAAGATCTTTCTCGGACACGCTGTATATTTCTAGCTACGTTATTGTCTATTTCGTTTCTAATCAAAACCTAAATTTCAAAGCCGAACGCCAAAATTCCGTTTTTATAGAAAGCCATAAGCAAATAACTAGAAATAAAAGCCACTCCCCTTCCCTCCGACTACAAGAAAACAAAAAAGTCACATTCAAAATAACTGCACTATAATAACTTCTCGCGAATTGATTGAATAAAAATCAGTAATTTATCAATGTGTTAAAAAGAAATTGTATTAATTGCATATAGGATATATTAATTGAAATATGGTATCAAATAAGTTACTTTCAATAATGAATTCCATAACTCCACTGATTGAAAAGTTACTTCAATAATTTGTGATATATTTTTTAATTTAACAAACAAAATTTTTACATATTAAAAGCCTTACTATATTACAAAATTAAAATTTATTCCATACTTTTACATATCTTTACATCCAGGGGGAAAATATTAATAAATATAAACTTTTAACATTAATAATTCAATTAAATAAGCATTATTATTAATATAAAATGTTAGTATTTCTTTCTAAATTCTATTTTTAAGTGAGAGATGTTATTCTGCTATCATGGCTTTTTAATAAATAGATCTATTAATATGAAAAACTTATGTTTAATATATACATGCAAAGATGCAAATTTTCTGTTAAAATTGTCAACATGAAAATCTTCCGTAATACATACAGAGTCTGGATTCATCAAAGACGATGTGAGACGCCATTCCTGCGTCATATACAGCATCATGATGCCAGCATCCATTCTGAAAATGTAATCGCTTGTCCTTCTCATTACAATCTACATCATAGACAGTCTCTGACAAACAGATTTTTCCATTTTAATTTTGTTTTTTTTGACAGTTAAAACTGTTTACGCATGTTTGGTGGCATCGTGGAGAACGCACATTGCCAGTTTGCATTCGAATCGTCATACTGTCATATCACCTGGAGTGACGGTTAGAAGTGCCATTGAATACACGTCTCGGTAACCTCTTGTTCGCATTGCCGGCAATTTCAACAGCAGCCGTTACATTTCTGATGTGTTACGGCCCATGGTTCTGCCTTATCTTCGATGCCTCCGCAACTCTACTTTTTAGCAGGACAATGCACGACCGCATTTTTCTCGTACTCTCCTTACCTTCCTTGATACAGAATATGTTCGACTGTTGCCCTTGCCGGCCCGTTCTTCTGATTTCTGACTAATTGAAAATGTCCTGTCAACGGCTTCTGAGCGACTGGCCTGCCACCACTCGCTCGTCACTACGGTTGATGAACTGTGGCATAGTGTTGAAGCTGCATGGACAGTGCCTGATTTACGGCAGGGCATTCGGGGCACGGGCCCAGGGCCCCCAATTTTCAGGGGCCCCCAAATGCTACTAAAGATTTTTCAATTCTTGGCCAAAACAGTTTTAACTGTCAAAAAAAAACAAAATTAAAATGGAAAAATCTGTTTGTCAGAGACTGTCTATGATGTATCAAAGTAACTTTATTTTTTGCTGATTGTCTTTTAACAATTTATGTGCAGTAATGTACAGAACCAGGGCCTGATTATCCAAAAGGCACGTGAAGCACATGCTTTCCCTCTAAAATTTAAAAGGGGCCCAACAATGACTGTGAAGAGGGCTCTCTAATTCCCATTTTAATTTTTTTACATTTTATTTTAAATTTTTTGGGAAAAGAAAGTTTGCTTAATCCAAGAGGAAATCCATTCACTACTTTACGAAATTTATTTAACAGGGAAATATTAATGGAAATATTAATCCTATATCGTCTTGAATCCTGATGTCCCTGTTAGAAACAACCCGGGAAATCGAGTATTACAGCTATATGTACTACATATATCTGAAGTATATATACAGGGAACATAAAAATGCTGTTTAATGAAATGTATGTGCCCTCGGCTAAGCTACTCCCGGGTATAATATTAGCATCATTGGTAAGGTTTCATGAATGAAGAACTAAGAAAACATTTGCCAAAAGAAAGGGCCCCCAAAATGATACCGTGCTTCCCAAGATTGAGAGGTTAATCGGGCCCTGTACAGAACTCCATTTTTGGGATCACCATATTATTTCATTTTTATTTATTTTACATGTAAGGCCCTCATGGTTAACATGGACAAAGCCGTGTTGTTCCACTAGCTACTTGTGTATTTTTTTTTTTCCTATACAAAGCTTGTATTTGAAAGAAAAAGTTGTTTGATTAGTAGGATATACTAATATTTTAAATAATTATAGCTTGGTACTGCGGTAAATTTATTATTAGTTGTTGCATACTTTATCATTCCAGATATATGGACTTGCATAGAGAAAGGTAATCAGCACCACACAGTTTATTATAAAATTCAATTCAAAATTCATAATTATCAAATAATTATTTAAAAGTAAATTAATGATTATCAAATTTAATTTTTTTAATTTATATTTTAAAGAAATTATCAAAGTCAATAGTGGTTATCTTAATAAGTACTGCTTTCGATATTATATTTTTTTATTCAAAGAATCTGTGCGAGGGGGCCCCCCATACGCATCTGTGCCCAGGGCCCCCAAATTTCTAAATCGGTCCCTGTGCATGGACTGATGTACCCGTACATGACATCCAATCTCTGTTCGACTCTATGGCTAGGCAGATAAATGCTGTTATTGCGGCCAGAGGTGGCTGCTTTGGGTAGTGTTTTCTCAGGATCTGCACCTCCAAATTTTCTGAAAATGTAATCGCTTGTCCTTCTCATTACAATGTATTCGTCCAATAAATATCATTCTGTTATTTGCATTCCTCCATGATGTTGCATTTTGGATGGCCAGCAAGCAGTGTATAGTAAATCCTTTTAAGTTAAACTTATTATTCTAAAAATAAAGTAATATCCCTTTAAATATACAACTCACACCATAAAATATGTAGTGTAAAATTATATTTGTAAAACACCTGCAAATTGCACAGTATTCAATCTACATTCACAACTTGTCACTTCAATTAGCCGCCGCGCCGTAACTACGCGGAGGAGGCTGATTTATTGCTAGAATACAGAGCGTCTACACCGCGCCCGCGGCCCGCCACAACGGCTCTTATCACATATATGCACCAAGTAGGTAGAATGGAACAAAGCCCATACACGTAAAAGCCAAGACAGTTGTACGGGAGAACTATCGTAAACTTACTTCACATTGAAAGTTCGGGATTTGTAGTTCTAAACGCTATAGCTACGAGCGCTGCGATCGCCCCTACCAGCGAAAACTGCGCGCGCATCCCCCCATTTTCACAACACAACACTTTTCAAAAGAGTTCGTGCTCCACTTCACACGAGTTTTTTTTTTTTTTTTTTTTTTTTTTTATATAGGTCCTGTAATTTAAGAATAGTTTTTAATCTATTGAGTATTACGGCACAGGATAACGGCACTTTTCAGAGTCAAATTTATTTTTTTGTGTATAATTTATTAATTAAATGATATGAATATCGAACAAAGTTGGCCATGGCGATATTGCCGTTTTAATGGCTGCAAGAATTCGAACAAGAATGCAAGAGGAATTCATTTCTACAGATTCCCGAAAGAAGAAAAAAGGTTAGTAATAAACTGTTTTATAATTCTGTTTCTCTTTTGTAATGTATGAGTTCTGTATATAAGTCATGTATTAGTTGCTGGCACACACATTGTGATTCTCAGATTTTTCACTAAAATCAGTTTTTTAAGACCTTTTGATGTGTAATAGGCTTATTTTTCTCATACATATTTAAAATCATATATGCAGTCATATTTAATAAAAAGCACTTTCTCACCATTGAAATCTGTTGTTAGGAATAAGATATGCATGAATTACTCTTCTGGATCCTACAACAAGTATTTTCATAATTTATTTTAAGATTTATTCTGAAAACGTTTTATTATTATTGTTCTCTTTTTTTTCTATGCTTCATGTACTAAAATATCCTTAAACAAGACTTTAAAAATGTGTAGTATAATATGTAGAGCCAGTGATTTACAAATTTGATAAACATCTGATAGCCAGCCAAAAATTCTAGTCGCCAGAAAAAAAAAAAAAAAAAATGCCGCCCTCCCCTTTTCCCCTCCGTCGTTGATTTTCAAGCAGCACGAACATTTTTTTTTTTTTAAAGACTTAGTAATGGAGAAAAAAAAAGCATAGTTTAGGTACTCAAACTTTATATAAACAAAGTTAAAAAAAAGCATAGTTTAGGTACTCAAACTTTATATAAACAAAGTTTCGTACTTAAAATTATCACAGTTATATAGGATAGGTGTGCCAGTAGTGGACACCCTCAAAGTTTTTGGTTTATAAAACATATAATCAATTCAGGGGTCGATCCAGGAAAAATTTGGGGCCTATTTAGGGACCCTTCATGAAAAATTATTTAATAAAATGGGCCCCTTCACAAAAGTCAAATTGATAAAATGGGCCCTTTCACAAAAATCAATTTGATAAAATGGGACCCTTCACAAAATTCTATTCCATAAAAACTTACTATTTATTATTTATTTATTATTTTGTGATGTTTTAAAATGTGTAATTTGTAAACAAACAAGTTCACCAGAGAGGAAAATTTCAGCAAAAAGGATTAAAAAAAGTTTTTGTTTATAAATGCTTGGTTCGAATTTGATTAACTGAATTTCAACTTTTGTTGCAAAATGTTATTTTTCACAAAAATATAATAAATTTCTCAAAAATAACCTTTACTTTTCACAAAATGGGCCCCAAGAGTAAAAACCTGCATTGACCCCTGCAATTAAAAATTTATCTTTAATTTTTTTTTTTTTTTTTTTTTTTTTTCATAATTTCCCCTTGTATGTTTTATAATCTGGGTTATTGTTTAAACTCTTAATCTAACCAATCAGGAGGCAGAAAATAATGCTTCACAATTCCCTTATTTTCTGTGAAAATCTTAATGAACATGTTACAGTTCAGAGATGAGCAAAATACATTGTAGTAACTTCTCTATACCGACCCGATAAAAGATGGTGAGTGGTAGCGAGATCGGATCGCTGGCACAGAGAATTTCTCGTATAAATTAGAAAATAGAATTTATTGCATACCAATATTAATTCTAATGAAAATATGTACAAGAAAGTTAATTACAGCATTTAATTATTTTTCGTGAGTCAATCGCTTATAAATTAATGACCTCTTGACTCCAAGTGTAACTGAAACAAACAAAAGTCTCTAAACATTACAGTCAGTCGTGACTACAAAATAAAGTTCATTCGGACCAAGGCTCGTCCGTTCCTTCTCTTCGGAAGATCTACTAATACTCGTTAATTCTGAGTCTAAGAACTCTCACTCTCGCACTTGGTGTGCTTTTTCACTTCGCTGGGATTTTCACCGGATACCTGCTGTATCAATTCTAGAGGTCGGACCTCACTAGCGCTTACACCACGCTGAGTTGGAAACTGACGTTTCCTTTTCCCTTCTCCAGAGAGTCAACACTCTCCTTTCCGATCTCTCCAAAAACTGTCCTCTCTCACTTTTTCATTCTCGCAGGAGAACTTCTTCTGGGGGCGGGGGCTTTGTCGAGGCGGGCCCCTCGAAACTCTCCAGCCTCTTAGCAGCCTTGAGATCCCTCTGTTTCGTTTTCACTAAGTCCGTCATTGGACGTTCTAAGACAAAGGGCAAAGTTTCGGGCGCAAACCTAAAAATCGTGTGCAGAGATCGCTTCTCTCTCAGATGAACTCTTTCCCACGAACTCGGCAAGGATCAAAGCATAAGACCCCTTTTTGGGTAACGCCTTACCACTTCATCACTGTCCGAACCTTCCGCTCACAGTACAATAGAATTCGGCGTCTGCTAGTCTTCAAGGCAAAAATAGCGAGGGAAGGTATGCAGTTAAGTGCACTCACAGGAAATGCTAGAATGACACATAGTGCAGCTGGATGTCGAAGCTCAAATTCTTTACAGCACCTCCTCCTCAAACGATTCTTAAGGGTGAAACACTAAGAATCTCTAAGAGTCGGATAAAGAATTGCAAGCTCAAATTACATCAGAGTGGCAAGAAATAAAACATACATGAATAAGATAATACTACCTTCCTTTTTTTTTTTTCTTTCGCGCTCTGATAAGAAATCATGAACATAGAATGAAATAAAACACAGTGAAATAAAAAATAAAAAATAAAAAATCTTAAAATAATTATATACAAAAGTTTATCAAGAAATCTTCTTAAACTCGACTCAGACAATCAACATGCGGAATGTCTTTGCCTGCGCGATGAGAAATGGCATAATTATAAGGTTGCAGAGCTAAGGACCACCTTAATAATCTGGGATTATTTCCAGAATTTCTTTTTAGAAACACCAAAGGATTGTGATCGGTTTCGATAGAAAAGTTTTGTCCATCAATATAATGCCTTAACTTTTTTATCGCAAAAATGATCCCTGCACACTCTCTTTCAGTGGCGCAGAAACTTTTCTCACTATCAGTAAATTTTCGACTTAAATATATTATGGGGTGCTCTTCCGATCCCTCTCTTTGAGCCAAAACCACGCCAATACCTAAGTCACTAGCATCAGTTTGTACTATGAATTCTTTCTGAAAATTAGGAGCGTAAAGCACCGGTTCTTCAGTAAGTTTCACTTTCAAAGTCTCAAAGGCTTTTCCCATTTCGTCGCTCCATGCAATCTTTTCTTTTTTATTTTTCCCTTTAAGCGCCCTCGTTAATGGTTCTACAATCACTGCATAATCTTTTATGTACCGGGAATAATATCCAGCCATTCCCAAACATCTACGAATTTCAGTTTTCGATTTCGGAACCGGTAATTCCTTAATTGCCCTTACTTTCGCCTCAGCTGGCCTCCGTCTACCCTCACCTACAATATGCCCAAGATATTTTACGGTTTTCTGAGCGAACTTGCATTTCGCCAATTTGATTTTTAGTTTCGCGTCATTAACCCTTTTTAATACTGTTTCTAGATGACGCATATGGTCCTCCCAACTGTCTGAAAAAAACGCCATATCATTTAGATACGGTAAACAGAATTCCTCAAGTGCGTTTATTTCCCGCGTTAAGATATCTGCTAACTCCACCCGTTTTCTGTAAGGCTTTACTAAACTCAAGTGAGAAATCTGGGATTTCTGTCGCCTCCCAGGAACATTCACAATATAATTTGTTTCCGAGATTTTCGATTCAATTTTTCCCGGCCCTATCCGTCTATCTGACATTTTAATTGGCTTTCTGGTAGTTAAAACTAAAACCTCATCTTTCACATTAAGCTTCCGTTTTACCGCCTTTCTGTCAAACCAAAATTTCCTCTTTTCTCGTTTTTCTGACACATTTTCAACGGCTAAAACTCGACCTCTTTTTAACCTGTTCGTGAGATTAAACACACATCCCTTCACGAATTTATTTTCCTCCGTTTCTCTTATCCATTCTCCAAATACTAACGCTTTCAAAAGCTTTCTAACTTTTCGATGCCAACATGCAATACTATCGCTTATTGTGCGACACACTCTCGGATTTTTCAATTTAACACCGAACCTTTTTAGAAATGCGGTAGTTAAATCGCTTATCAATCTTTTCCCAAGGTCCAAGTATTTTGACACATTTCCTTTAACTTTCCCTTTCCCTAAGTGTAATGACACTTTTTCTAGGCACTTGCCAAAAAAATCCACCTGACAATGCAATGGGACCAGCACTCGCGCCCTTCCACTTATGCGTTCGTCTCTGGCTTTTTCCACTATTACAGAATCTCCCGCATTACAACGCGTTTCTTCAAATTCCCTTTTTCCTCTAATCTCTTCGAATGATGGATACCTGTCATGTTCCATTTTAGTAACCCCTCTTTCAATGTTTGCTAAGATCGAAGAGTTCTCATATATCGACAAAGGCGATAATCCCTTATCCACACTGACCAGTTCAATAGGGTTTTCTAGATTTTCACCCTCTAGTTTTGAATTCGTCGCTTCCGCTTCACTGCACTCGCGAAAAATTTCCCCTTCTCTTTCTTTTACTGAATTCAAAGTTTCCGTTTCAACATTCCCGCTAGAAATATCCTCTTCTTTTTCTTCCTCGGAAATCAAAGTTTCCGCTTCAACATTCCCGCTAGAAATTTCTTTTTCTTCCTCGGAATTCAAAGTTTCTGCTTCAACATTCCCGCTAGAAATTTCTTTTTCCCCCTCGGAAATCATAATTTGTTTATTTACCGGATTCAAAGTTCCCGCTTCATCGCGTCGGTGAACATTCTCCCCTTCCTTATCGGAAAACATAATCCGTATATCTTCCAGCTTTGGAGTATGGTCAATTTTTTTCTTTTGAGCCCGCGTCAAAACTGCCTTTACTAACTCGGGTTTTATATTCGCCTGCTCTAATAACTTTTGAGATTGATTACCCAACAAATAATAATCCATGTCTGAATCGCTATTATTTACTCCTGCCTTGGTTTCAATGATTCCTACACCTTCAATTTCTAAAGTGACTTCTGCTATAGGTAAGCAGTACAATTTCCTGTCCACCGGGGTTTTAATCCAAACATGATCTCCATTCAAATTATCTTGACTGACTAAATGGTGCGGGACCAAATCTATCTGGCTCCCACTGTCCGTTAAAGCAGTTGCCTGAATTCCATTCACTAATACTTTACTCAAATAAGGGAAGAAAGTTTCTTCAAGTGTCGGCATACTTATTAAGTGACCGACCCGTGCAACATCTCTCTTTTTAATTTCCGGACAATCTACTTTGTAGTGCCCGCTTCGAAAACACGCATGACACTTAACTTCTCGCCTTTTTTCGTAAACCCTTTCCCTTTCTTTATGATCATCGCGATCCCTCCAGTTAAAGTTAGTCTCCGGATTTCTGTTACGGTTTCGCCCATTTTCAAAAGTCCTGGGTCTTTCAAAATTCTTCTCTAAAGGGAGTTTCGTATTCCAAGTTTTTTTTGACGGGCGCTTGATTGCCTCGTACGCATCTAAAAGCCTCACTAACTTTTCGGGATCTTTAATCTCCGCCCAGTTATCTATAAAATGTTCGCGCATTTCTGGAGACGCTCTCCGTTTGATTTGGTCCGTGACAAGCAAATTTTTCAAACCCTCAAAATCAGAAACTTGTAAGCATGACAGCCATCCTTCTAAAAAACTATTAAGTTCAAAGATCAGGTCCTTCCAAACTGAATTAGGATTTCGGGGATGCTGACTAAATTTTTGTCTGTACGTCTCTGCATTCAAACGATATCGTTCTAACAATTTTTCTTTCACATATTGAAAATCATCAATTTTGTCTTCGGGTTCTCTCAAAATTAACTCGGCCATTCCCACAGGTAATAATGATAGTAAATTCGTCACCAACTCATCCGAATTTAGATTACATTTTTTTGCCTGTCTCTCGAATAAATTCAAAAACAACGAAATATCCGAATTCTTTTCATCAAAGCGATGCATAATTGTTTTTAGGGGTAAATGATTCGTTCTAACTGAGATGCTACTGGATGCGGTACTCCGGTCATCTGACTCTTGCGTCGCTTTTAACATAGCTAACTCATGTTCGCGCTCTTTCTCTTTTTGAAGTCTATCGTTCTCTTCCTTCTCTGTCAATAATTTATTTTCCCTGTCTTTTTCTAACAGTTTAATTTGCGCTAAGGCTAGCTCTTTATCAAATCCCTCTGACGACTCTATTTTTTTTATAATTTTCGGTACAGTATCATTTTCCTCTAAAATGACCTCAAATTCGTAAGCTAACGTTTGCAAATCAGCTTTCCTAAAATATTTAAGCTCCGACATTTTTAAAATATAAAATTAGAAATTATCTTTCCCACAAATATAAAACAATACAATAAGATTAAATCAAATCCTACCAAGTGCGTCAAAATATTACCAAAATATACGCTCATAAAAAGGTACGCTTAGTAATAATATAGGAAATATGCAACATATAAAGATAAGCAACTCTATCCTATCGTACACATTCACCTTGGTATTTGGTTATAAAATACATATGGGATAAATTTTACACAAAACAACAATTTCAATTTCAAAAAGCACAGTAAAAATATTTTAAATTGCAAAAGTCTTATTCAATTCCTTTCTCTTTTAATCAATGGTGGTCTTAATCTCTGCATCCACTCTTAAAAGATTTAGAATAATTCACAAAAAACATATAAAATCAACTCTGTTATCTTAAAATATGAAATGCGTTCGATACTTTTTTTTTTTTCAATGAACTCTCATTTATAGATTCAGCTAAAATTTTGTAACACTGCACAACTCTCAGTTTGCATTAAATTAATTCAACAATAATTTAATTTTAACTACAAAATTTGTCTATTAAATAAGTTACAGTAATCTCGGAAGTATCTCATAATGCTTTTTTTTTTTCTACCGGAAAAATTTCTCAAAAATTTACTCTCACAAAAATAAACATACAACTTTTTTTTTTTTTTTTGAAGCCTACAACACCTATACAAACACTAATAACAATTAAAGCCACTCTGAGTATAAAAAGAGCTTACCTCCATTACTAAGAGTCTTTCAGGGCGTCAGAAGCACAGACTTCAGAGATTCTCAGGAGCACAGACGGGGGTCTCTATCACACTTTTCGGATGGGGACTCTTCCGGATGGGGGAACACTCTCCAGAATTCTTGGTAGATTACTCTTTCTGATGCTGTGTTGATCCACAGGGGCGTCTAAGGAGACTCAGGTCACAAGTCACAAGGAGACTCTTTCTTGGAGCACTTTGATCATTTAAATTTCAGAGTCCACTCTTTGTCTTTAGAGAATGTCATTAATTTTTGCTAATTAATCCATCACCGCAAGCCACCAGTTGTAGTAACTTCTCTATACCGACCCGATAAAAGATGGTGAGTGGTAGCGAGATCGGATCGCTGGCACAGAGAATTTCTCGTATAAATTAGAAAATAGAATTTATTGCATACCAATATTAATTCTAATGAAAATATGTACAAGAAAGTTAATTACAGCATTTAATTATTTTTCGTGAGTCAATCGCTTATAAATTAATGACCTCTTGACTCCAAGTGTAACTGAAACAAACAAAAGTCTCTAAACATTACAGTCAGTCGTGACTACAAAATAAAGTTCATTCGGACCAAGGCTCGTCCGTTCCTTCTCTTCGGAAGATCTACTAATACTCGTTAATTCTGAGTCTAAGAACTCTCACTCTCGCACTTGGTGTGCTTTTTCACTTCGCTGGGATTTTCACCGGATACCTGCTGTATCAATTCTAGAGGTCGGACCTCACTAGCGCTTACACCACGCTGAGTTGGAAACTGACGTTTCCTTTTCCCTTCTCCAGAGAGTCAACACTCTCCTTTCCGATCTCTCCAAAAACTGTCCTCTCTCACTTTTTCATTCTCGCAGGAGAACTTCTTCTGGGGGCGGGGGCTTTGTCGAGGCGGGCCCCTCGAAACTCTCCAGCCTCTTAGCAGCCTTGAGATCCCTCTGTTTCGTTTTCACTAAGTCCGTCATTGGACGTTCTAAGACAAAGGGCAAAGTTTCGGGCGCAAACCTAAAAATCGTGTGCAGAGATCGCTTCTCTCTCAGATGAACTCTTTCCCACGAACTCGGCAAGGATCAAAGCATAAGACCCCTTTTTGGGTAACGCCTTACCACTTCATCACTGTCCGAACCTTCCGCTCACAGTACAATAGAATTCGGCGTCTGCTAGTCTTCAAGGCAAAAATAGCGAGGGAAGGTATGCAGTTAAGTGCACTCACAGGAAATGCTAGAATGACACATAGTGCAGCTGGATGTCGAAGCTCAAATTCTTTACAACATCAAAAACCATTTTCGATACAAAATACATTGGTTTTAGAACCTAAAATGCAAAATATAAAATAGTTTTCAAATTAAAAAATATATAATTACTAGAAAATTCTAAACTTATTTCTACAAAAGATAGTTTTTTACACAAATGTGGCTAAAAATTCTCTTCTATGAGGCATTCTGACATAAAATATTTATTTTTCATGTTTATAGTCTTCATTTTTTTAAATTCATTAAGAGCTGCAAAGTACAGACACATCCATCCCAAAATATTATCCTCCCTATTTATTTCTGCCTATGCCCATGTAAAATATATTTTTTTTATGAAACTCTATTTGTGCACAGATGTTTGAATTATCATTAATCCATATTCCATGGCTTGGAGAGTTACAAATCTGTATATTGTTTCTTAAGCATGTTCTAGCTTGGAGGAGGTTAATTTTTAAATGAAGTAAAATAAAAATCTTATATTTACAACAGTAAAGTTCAAGTGATGATTTACTGCCATTCTAAACAAAATAAATAAAGCTAAGTTACTGTATTTTTTGTGTATGCCACATGGTTTTTCCCTTCAAAATTTACTTTTAAAATCCAAGTGCATGTGATACAAGATCAGTATTTGGGATTTGACTGGTCTCTCTATATATATAACCATTGATCACTGCATAAAATAGTTTGCTAGCAATTTTGCATTCAAATTTATGAAACTAGTTAGCCAGTGCATTGTGAATATTTTGTAATTTTGGCACTAGGTATTAGATTTTAATAGAAAAAAATCTGTTTTTCTCTTTAAATGAGGTATTAAAAATTAAAAATTAGGGTGGGTTTGCGAATTTGCGTGTCACACAAGGGCACAGCATACATAAAAAAGTATGGTAAGTCGATTAAAAACCATATCTGCATGTCCGGTCAATTCCACAGAAAAGTCTCATTTTGATGGGAAAATAAAATTTATAATATGTTTATTTTAAGGGTATAATTGGAAAGCCTGGTATTTTTATGTTGTATAATAAAATGCCATTCTAAATTACTGTTTACAAAGTAAGTTAAGAACCATTATTGTCTTTGTAAAGTCATAATGTTACGTCAGTTACACAATAAAAGTTACATCAGTTACATGTGTAAATGCCATTTTTCTTTTTTATTGTTCAGAAATTAAACAAGTTACTGTTATAATTTGTCATTACTTAGTGTTGTTGAGAACATTAAATCACTTTTTTTAACGGCATAGTTTTGATAATTTTTACACTTCAATGAAGGCAGAAAAAATGTTTGTCTGTTTTACGTTACATCAGTTACAGGATTTTGAAATGCAATTTTTGGGACTAAAAGGAAGATTGAAATAATCTGCAGGTATTTGGGTATTAAGTCCTTAGTAAGAAATATTTTAAATTGTAAAAATTTGTTCTAGTTTTATTAGTAAATTTTCTACACAGTTTTGAAAACAAAATTTGATGATCAAGTTTTACGTCAGTTACGATGGATTTGACCGTCCATGAAATAAGCCAACTTGTAGGAACTACAATCGAAATATAGGTTTGCCATCCCTGTTCCAGCTCAATAAAATGTCTTTACTGGATTTGCTTCAGAACAATTTGGTGTCTTATAAAGGACCCTTTACAATTTTTTTTTTAAATCTTAAAACAGATGCTTCAAAAAAATTCTGTCTTAAAAAACTGCCTTTCACAAAAAAAAAAACAAATTTCATATCAAAAATGGATTCTTCACAAATTTAATCATCTTAAAGGGCCGATCTGTCTCAAAATAGGTAGAATCACAAAATAACCTATTATCTAGCTATAAAGTAAATTTATATATCTAAATTTAGTACATTCGTATATAATAATTGCTCATTAGGATCAGGTGGGGTAAAATGGGTATGAAAATCGCAATTTTTTCATTCAGGGCTTGTTTTCATTGAAACAAAAATATTTAATATAATTTTTGTGTGTGTGTGTGTGTGTTTATTTATGCAACTGATGTCTTGGCATAACATTTAAGTCGTTATACTAGATTAATTTTGACACAATTATTCAAATTGGTAAAGAAATCATATGAGTTGTAATTTTCCAACTGGACGAAAACCCCTTGCCCAGACATTTTTCGTCCAGCTGGAAAATTACAACTCATATTTAAGTAATTGTTAATTTATTTTTTAAATTTTAAATAGTAGAAAAATTATTTTTGTTTTATATACACTTTTTTATCTCTGAAGTGGGGTAAAAATGGGTACCATATGGGGTAAAATAGGTATTCATTGAATAAGTAATAATTATCTAAATTTACTGGAAACTTTATTTTAAGCTTTTATTTTAATTATGTAAAGAAAATTATGCAATATTAATTAATGTTACTGTGCGGATGACACTTGAGTGATACTGTTAAAATGTAAGCCTAAAAAGTATTCCAGTAGCAATTAAAAATATATTTCGTATAAAATAAACTTAGATTAAGAAGAAAGAAAAAAAAAAGTTTTTAGGAACAGCTGGCGTATTAGCCCGCAGTCCACCATCTTTAAGTCAAAACACATTTGTTTTGTTTCTCATTTCCAAAATACCCGGGCGCAGAATCGGCGCAACGCTGCGACGCAAGTCGCAGACTCTTGAGAAGGTCTGCAGCCTATTTTTTAACTGTTAGAATCGGATGCGAAAAAATCGTAAATTTCTCCGATCGGCTGCGTAAAAGTCGCGATTTTGCCAAATTTCGCCGATTGGACACGTAAAATACGCAAAATTTGCCGATCGGGTGCATATAAATCGCGAATTTCATCAATCAGGTGTGTAAAAATCTTAATTTTTACCCATTAAGCATGCAAAAATCATGAATTTCGCCAATCGGACGCGTAAAAATCATGAATTTTGCCGAGCGAAAAAACACTAATTTCGCAGATCAGGTGCATTAAAATCGCAATTTTAGCCGGTTAGGCGGGTAAAAATCACGAATTTCACCGATCGGAACAGGTAAAAATCACGAATTTCGTCAATCGAGCGCGTATAAATCGTAAATTTCGCCGATCGATTGCTTATAAATTGAAAATTTTTCCTAACGGACCCCCAGCACCTCAAAACAAAATTCTCTCTGTGCTATTAATGGTGGCCTTCGACAGCCCAGTCATTTTTGTAAGTGGCCCTTCGCTTAAAAAGGTTGTGTACCCCTATGTTAGAGTTTAAAAAAATAAAACTCTGCTACAAATTATTTGCCTTGTGCCGTAGTAATACGATCCTTGCCACACGCGATTGACGAGCTCAGATTCCCGAAACCGAATTCAACTGACATGCTCATTCGAACATCACCACCACTGAATTCCGGTGATGTGGCTGCTCCAACTCAATCGAAAACCACTTTTATTCCTGCTCCATCGACATCTTCTGCCGTGCAAGTGCTGCCACCCAATTTGGGCATGGCAAAATTGCTGCAAGTAACATTTAATATTATCCCATCTATATATTAATTTTGATATTATACCATTATATCAATCTTTTAAAAAATTTTAGAAGTTGTTGTTCAGGTGTTATTTTTACTGTTATTGTATTTTCTAACTTCAGAAATTTTGACAAATTTTATGAAAGATTTTTCAGACAATGTATGGGTGTTAAAAATTCTGAGGACAAAGGTAAATTATTTTTAAAAGTACTTTTTTTTATGTTAATCACAAATAATTGGGGGGGGGGAGGGGTTGAGTGCATGTAACGTAATGCGAGGGACGTTTGTCCTTAAGTTCTGCAGACTGTTTTTAAAGTTTCTACTTGTGTTGCAGACTGTAGAAAAAAATTCTGCTGCTGGGCCAAAATAATGTTCATCCATATTTACTTATGGGGCCGTCCATAAATGATGTCACGCTTGGAGGGGGGGGGGGGGTTCATGAAATTGTGACAGTTTGTGATAGGGTTGTGTTGGGTAGGTTAGGTTTTTGCCAAAGGCGGAAAAAACCGGTAAAAACCGCCCTGGCAAAAATACTTTTTTGCCACTTTTTGCCAAAGTGGCAAAAATAGATATGTTTTATTTACAGCGATGTAATTAATATATTTTAGTTTTTAATAATTTCAACTCTAATAATATGTAATTTTATTTTTTTATTTAACTTAGAATATTCAATGCATCATTAAAACAGTAATCTACAATGCACAAACAATCAATCCTTATGCTTCAATTAATTTTGCTGCAAAGTCTGAGAGAGAAATAGCACTCACCAATTTTGCTATGCTATGAGAACAACAGTAATTTGAAGTTAACAAAGTGAAAACAATAGTAACAAAACATTTTGTAAGATAATTCATTCTCATTTTCTAAGATCAAATCAAGATTTAAGTCAGTACCCTGTTAATGAAAATGGGGAAAACAGTAAGAAAAATTACCTAAAAGATTAATTTGCCTATATTTGCAACATTAAATAATCAAATCAAATTATTCTACCCTCCCTTCTCTTATACATATTAATTTCATCCAATCCATGTATTTTTTATAACCCTCCCCCCTCTCTCCCCCCCCCCAAAAAAATTGTAGGATTTTAAAAAGTTTATTTAGTAGTACTACTTGATTAACCCTTCGACCAAAAAACTATCACCAAACTATAAGATTAAATGCCAACTATGGATCATTGTAAATGTCATTTTCACTTGACATTAAACGTGTTTGTTACGTCATCATGTGAATTTTAATTTATTTTATTTGTATTTTTATTAAGGTTTTACTAATTTGTTTTTTCTTTCGTTATTTAAAATGAAAATTTATGTCAATAAATAATTATCTCATGATATTAAAAGAGAAAAAATATAACAAATTAGTTTTAACTGCTGTCACAAATTTTTGTCCACAAAATATTTTTATTTTTCTATATTTGCTTCAAGCCTATATCTAATGTTTGCATACATTTTATAGGGTTTTTTTTTCTGTTTTTTTGACAAAATAAAGAGGATTGAATTCTTTACAATCTTCTGTTATCATGATATTTATTATGTTCTTAATAAATTCGATTGTTACATTTAAAATAAAATACTTACATTTAATTCACAAATTCAATATCTTAAAAATATCTGTTTGCTTATGGTTTAATTTAATAATTCTGCATTTAAACACGTAAACTGTTCTTAGTATTATTTTGTCCAAAATAATCTGGATAAATCAAATTTTATATTTACTATGTCGTTATGTCATGAGTGAACTTTATCATTAAAGTAACCCTATTATTTAGGGATTTTTTTAAAATTAAAATTCATTCATTTTCCTAACTAAAAATTTTAGAATGACAATATTTTTTCATTTGTATAATTTGGTGAACAACTTTCATGTGATTTGTTTTTACTTATATTCCTTTCTTAAAAAAAAAAAAAAAAAAAAAAAAAAAAAAATCAATTGCTCCTTCAGATTAATATTGTATATTAATTATATTTTTTGTTGTAAACCTTAATCTTATTTCATACAAAATAAGTGCACAAATCATTTTTATTGTTATGCTCACAAATGTCATTAAAACACATAGTTAAAGTTTAAAAATAAAATTTGAAATATGATCTATAACGTTCGAACTCAACCATAAATTTCATTCGAACTCAACCCGAACGCGACAGAAAAAATCCACGCTACCCGAACCTAAAAATTCGATGTTAACCAGTAACCCAACCCGAACACGACAAAAAATTCAAGTTAATTTAAGTTAACCAAAAACCGATTTGAACCTGAAAATTTAATTTAACCCGAAACCTAACCCAAATTGAAAATTGAAGTTAACTCGAAACCCAAAGTCGACACGCAACACGACCCGAAACTGAAAATTAAAGTTAACCCGAACCCGTCAAAAATTCCATCGTTCCGTAACCTGATACGAACCAGACAAAATAAATTCCTTCGTGTCGCTAGTCGACTCGAACCTGAAAATAATAATTAACCCGAAACCCAGCCTGAACCAAGAAAAAAAATTCCATCGAACCGAACCCGACAACATAAATTTCTTCGTCTCACAACCCGACACAAACTTGAAAATTGAAGTTAACCTGAATGCAATAAAAAATTCCACCGAACCGTAACCCGAAACGAACTCGACGAAATAAATTCTTTCATGTCGCAACACCACGCAAACTTGGAAATCGAAGTTAACCCGAAATCCAACCCGAACCCGATAAAAAAAATCCATCGAACCGTCACCCGATCCAAACCCAACAAAATAAATTTCATCGTCACGCAACCCCAACCCAAACTGAAAATTTATGTTAACCAAAAACCAATTTGAACCTGAAAATTTAATTTAACCCGAAACCTAACCCAAACTGCTCCGCCTGCAAACAAGTTATTTTTCGAAGTAGGCGGTTCCAGCTCCCACATCTTTTCGAAACTGATACATAAAATCAAGGGGCATAAAATTTCGGTCAAGTTCGTTAATGGGCAAAATCGAACCGGGGGGGGGGGGGTGAAAACAGGAAAAAACCCATAATTTTACATAGCCGATCGACAAAATTCATTAGTTTTCTGCAGCCGATCAACAAAATTAATGATTTTTTAGTGTTCGATCTACAAAATTCATGATTTTTACTCATGCGATCGACTAAATTCAGGATTTTTATACTCCCGAATGACGAATTTTAATTTTTACATAGCCAATCGACAAAATTCAATTTTTTTTCTGCACACAATCGACAAAATTAATTATGTTTACGCCCACGATTGGCAAAATTCATGATTTTTACATGCCGATCAATAAAATTCATGATTTTTACACATTCAATTGTAGGTTGATCTGAACCTGTTTATGATATCCTAATTATCATGTATGGCTTAACAAATGTAGAATGTAAGTTTTTATTTATATATATATATATATATATATTTTTTTTTTTTTTTCAGATGCAGGATGACGACCAACCTCTTACTTTTTTGACTATGGAGGATATTTTACAGAACTGGAATAGTTTTTTGGAAAAGTACCATTGCCACTTGCACTTGCTCCACGATTGCCCCTGGTCTAACAGATCATGCAGATGCAGATGGCGAAATGTACCCACTGTTCAAAGAACAATCAGAAAGGGTCAACTAGTAAAAGCTGACAAATATCACATTCATTAAGTTCGAGTTCATTTACTACTCTTCTGAATATGTTGCCACTCAAATAAGTAATTACATTTTGTGATAAAAAATGGGCTGCTTCGAAACCTGTTTCTTGGAGAGTATCCTCATCTTCATCACGACGAGATACGTCAATGATAAGACGATTATAAGAGATATCATTTTCATTTTGGGTTTCTTCCTCCTCTGTTTCATCTTCTGCAATTTGTGGTGCAAAAGACAAAACAAAAAACATAAACTTATCTTTGTCTGGTTCACAGTTTGAAAATTTATTTATAGACGTAAAAGAATTAATTGATGCCAGCTTGTAAGCTGTGGCGAATTCGTATGCGGATGGGTTTGCTTGGTTTCCACCATACCCTCTAATACGGATAAAAAAAATTTCCAGGCAATCTTGGTTACATCGCTTAGTCATGAAGTATTTTCTGTCTTGGAGCGTTTCTTGTGAGAGTTGCATCATTGCTATCAGTGTCTGCAGCCAACCTTTTCTATTCAGAGGTCCAGTATTTTGCTTCCGTTTATCAACATTTTTACGAGTATGCACAAAAACCCAGGAATCAATAAATTGGAGCATCTCATTCCAAAAATATTGATGAATTGAACCTTCTTTTATAGCACAATGATATTCATTTCCTTTTTGAGGTTTTTATTTGTACCATTCAAGGAATCAAAAAGATGGTTAATATGCATAATAAACTCTACGGTTGGAGCAGAACTTGCCTGTATAACTTTCGCTAATATACACATTCATGCCTGCAGCAACACTGTGACTAAAGACTTAAGCAGAGAGACTTAGCTTCATGGAATTGAATCCAGTAGAAGAAATGTGTGCATCAGTTAACCTAGGTGCACATCTAAGAAGTAATTTCTTATCTTCATAAAAATCTTTGATATGCTGGAAAGAAACAAGCCCTCTATTAGTCTGCAAATCATACTTCATTAAATTCCTCCTTAAATTTTTGATAAGATGAGTTGGATCAAAGATGCAGTATACTTTTTGACCATTAAATTAAAGAAATGGCTTTGATACATCTGCTCAAAGTATGCTGAACAATCTTGTGTTGTTTCCTCCTTGATCACATATAAGAACTTTTACAGTAGCACCTGCATGATGCAACTCTGTAAGAGCTTTCATGACAGTATTTTGACAGCTTGTCAGAATGAATGGCATAGCAAGAAAAGTAGAAACTAATGGGGAGTTTTTTCCTGCCTGTCAGAGTTCTTAACACGAGCACTAGGGCATGATTTGCAACATTGTCAGTCCGAAAACCTCCTGAGAAATCCTCGAAACCAACCACATGATCTTTTTGTTTGTCATACACCAGACAGGGTTTTATAGACATCTCGTCAAATATTAAAGCAAACATCCTTTCATGGTTTGGCTTGTCTGACAAAACCCTTTTCAATGCATTCATTAAATCGGAACTTATGCCTGTTACTGATAACTTTGAAGAAACAAAACACTGAAGAGTTTTCTCTGCAGGAAGTTCTCATATGGGTTGTAAAATTTGTTACTGGAATCAGATGACAATGTTTTGTAGATTGTTTTTATTATGTTTTTATTATATGTTAATTAATAAAAAGGAATGTAATGTTTTTCTTGTGGTTATTAATTATGACATTTAAAGAAATGGGAGTACTTGAAAAAGCATGGAGACGGGATTATAACTTTTAACTTAGAATTATTTTGATCACAGTGCTCATTTTTTGGCACTGGTATTTAAACTTTATTTCCAATAATTTTTGTTGACCATGTTTTTTTTTCTGTTATTAAAGTGGATGGTAAATCTATTTTGAGATACCAGGTGATTTTCCATTCATGCTATTTTAAAAATAAATTCCAAAAATCCTTAATCATATGGGAGCTTAAACACATGGAACAAAATGTGAGTAAAAAATTACATCATCAGGATCCTATTACTTGAAGTATTTTTTGTTTTGTCAATAAAAAGGTACTTATGACATCATTTTGCAACGGCGAAGACATTTCATCGTTCTGTGTTTTGAGATACTAGTCTTAATCATGTGTATTTTTAACTTTTAAGCATGATGTCACTTTAATTGGTAAAGGCATTTTTCTTCTTTTGAGATTAAATCCTAATCTCGATACCAACATAATTTTTGAAATATATATTTGAAATCATTTTGGCGTGACTGTATTGAATTTTAACATTTGATGAAAATATGAATTATGGTTTAAATATTATATAATCTTTGCTAACAGAAACATTCTGCCTTTCTGGGAATGGGTTCTTTGCAAGTATAGGAGAAAAGAGGATTTAGGCATTAAGGGGACTCCTCACTCGCAAACCAATGTTAAACCTATAGGAGAGTTCTTTTCAAATTTCTCGTTTGAATTTGAATATTTTTAATTGATACATTTATGTATTTATTTTCACAGGATAGCTGATGTTGATGTTTAACAGGGCCATCTTTTACTTTTTTCATTTTGGTTAGATTTCTTTTTAATACAGCTGCTTTCACTTTTCGAACTAGTTTAGAAGTGAAACTACCTTTATTAAAATAATTCGGAACCAAAATCTAATATATAAATTCAAACGAGAAATTTGAAAAGAACTTTCCCATAGGTTTAACATTAGCTTGCGAGAGTTTTTTACTTGAGTGAAGGATAATCCTGGTACTGGAGGAAGGTAAAGCCAGTGTAAATTACACAATTTAAGCACAATCGTAGTAGGCAGCAGTTTTCTAGATGAAAATGAACATTATCAGTTAGGTACTTTAAAAAAATTACATCATTTTCATGTGTAAAGGCATTTTTCTCTTTCAAGATTTAACAGATAATTTTAGAACTGGTAAATGAAATATTTCCATTTGAAAATGATGTCTGTATAAAACTGTTAAAAAATTCTGCACTTTATGAATCCAAATAAATGTTTTCCTAAAAAATAATTTTAGAAATCAAATTTTACAGCAAGAGAAAAAAAGGAGAAAAAGTATTCTTTCAGAAAAAAAAAAGTCTAAATGTTATTTAATATATAATAAAATATGTTTTATGTAGCTTAAAAATCAGAATATTTACAGTACTTATCAGATTTTATAAGAATATTATTTAGAAAGAAACATCTTTCTTTTCCTTTTTTTTTTTTTTTTTTAATGAAAAAGTTTTTAATTTTCAAATAAAAAAAAGTGGAAATTTTATTTATCCAAATAATTATGTATAATCTAATATTTTATGTAGTTTCATAAAACAAAAATTGGATATGCTTACAGATTATCAGATTTTTTAGATACAAGTTTTAAATAAACAAAATTCTCTAAATATTTGCTTATAAAAAAAAATCCTGAATTCTAAATTTTCTAAATATTTCTTGTTTTTAATAAAATGTGTTTTATGTACCTCTATGGAACAAAACCACATACTTGCAGTATTTAATAAAAATTAACAATTGGGCACGTTTATAATAGACTACTCAACATTTTAAAAGGCATAAAAAAAAAAACTATTTCATGGTTTCAGAAACAGATTGCACGATACACCTTTTTTCTAAGGAATTTGCGTTTATTTTTTTGCGGCTGTATGACAGTAACGGCAATCACGAATTTTCAGTCCTGTCATTAAACAAACTCTTGGAGTGATGAAATATTTTAATTTTTCATGAAAACTAATCAAATTATGTTTCTTTTTATGCTTAATTTTATTTTCTGGTCACTTCTTATAATCGAAAAATACGAATGTTTTTGTTAAAAAGTATTTGTTGTAAATATTAACCTCCTATAATAAATATTCAATTAAATTATTATGAATTTAAAAATATATATACACTGTTTCAGACATTAATCTCTTTTAAAATATTCGTATTCTTCTCGCCATTATAAATTATAAGAAGTAAACAGAAAATAACTAAGTTTTAAAATTAAATGACTGATTAGTTTTCATTACAAATTAAAATATTTCATCCCTCTATGAGTTTGTGTAATGACAAGATTGAAAATTTCTGAAAGTCGCCGTTGCTGCAATACTGCCGCGATCGCCATGAAAGCAAAACCAATACCTAAGCGCGGAGCAACCCGCCCACTATCGACCATTTTAGTTCTAATCGCTACCACTGCAACTCCGGTGGCGCTACTTTGCGCCCTCTTCTAACACGCGAGTGTCTTCTCTTTCTTGTGTATCCATCTTTGGAATGGAATTCCATTCAATAAAAAGTTAAAATTTCAGTGCAAATTCACCTTGTTTAATAATTAAAATTCATAAAGGAACAAATAAATGTAAATATATTGCTTGAAGGTGCGTAAAACATAAATAAAAATCATTTAAAAACACATTAAAGTCCTTTTAAAATCAAAACGTTTTCAACCGAAAATCACTCGGCCTTCATCAGTGAAAAACTAATAGTTATCTCTTCACGTCTTCTAGCCAAATAATATTAATTCTTTGTTCGAGCTTGCCCGGAACAAACCATTCTACTTTAAGGGTGTGGAATATAAGGTGGGATGGGAAAGGTCATTCAACATTTCAAAAACAGGTACAGGTTAATTAATTATGTATTAATTCTTTTCAGACTGTAAAGAATTAGATTAAGACATGGAGAGTCGAGAGTTGAACACAGAGTTGGATTTCGATTCTTTGATATTTCAACGCCTCGACTCGGTATCGGGGATAATATTAGGAGGAGGATTGTATGAATAGAAGGGGTGGGACAAAAAGACGAGGGGTTTTCTGAAATTTTGCCGTATGCTAGACATCGGATAAGCGATCTAGCAGTTGTTATGTGTGGATTTTTCTAAAAAAGAGGAAGTAGGATTGAATAGTGGAATGTTTTCAAGTTATTTTGTTTTATGTAATTTAGAAAAAAATTAGAAAGAAGAGAAATTACATTTCACTTTAGTGACAAGCTATTATAAATATGTTCTGTTACTGAATTTATTTTATAATCGATGTGCTTTATTTAAAAATGGATATCCTTTATTTGATTTGCGTATATATAGTTATTTTAATTCATTTTCATAAATATATTCGCAGATAATTTTAAAAATATATACATGATTTCTTAAAAGTTTAACCAATCGATTTTTTTTTAATGTTTCATATTTGAAACCAGATACAGAGGTTATTTTCAGAATTCTGATTTCTCATTCTTTTCCTCATTCAGAGGGGTTAGGAGGGGCAGGGGGGGGAGGGCAGGGTAAAAACGTATCTCAGGATCTATGATGGTTTTAGAAATGAAGTTTTGAAAAGAGGTGAATCACAAAACATAAAAACAAGAGATAAAGGATTTTTTTTTAGGCCCCCTTGCTGGGTGTGTTTAGGGGGGAGAGCGCAAAAACGCATCTCAGGATCTCTCGCCGCTTTCGTCATAAAATTTTTCAAGATGCTCATTGTCAGAATATAAACATAAAATGCGGATGATTTTTTTTTTTCAAAATCGGTCCCTTTTCCGCTCAGGGAGGGGAGTCGTAAAATGAGAATCGATCACGGTGTTAGAGAATAAATTTTGAAAGAGGATGAATCACATAATGTAAACATATGATACAGAATAAAAAAATTCTATCTTCAGTTTATCAAAAGGGAGAATTATTGTGTAATGGGGGCATAGGGGAAATAATTAGAAGTATATAATAATAATATTCTAAAATAACAAGTGGTGTGGTGTACTTATTTGACAACTTAATCTTTTGAAAGGAAAAATGAAAATATTTAACCTTAATGAAATATTTAAATGAAATATTTTAATGAAAATATTTAAATATTATTTATATTTTTAAATTTAATTTTTAATATTTTTATTCTTTTAAATTCTCCTTGATGGGAAGTACTTTTAAATAAAAAAACGCAGCTGTCTAAAAATATTATCTACTGCATCTTATAGTACAGTTTTTCAAAATCAAGGATATTTGTGCAACTTGCAACACAGGCCGAACAGTTGCCGAACAGTTGATGTCGGTTAAGGGGCTTCCGAGTTGCGATCAACTTTACGCCCAGTCTATACACAGGAACACAGGAAAAATAATTAGAAGTATATAATAATAATATTCTAAATAATAAGTGGTGTAGGTGTACTTATTTGACAACTTAATTTTTTGAAAGGAAAAGTGAAAATATTTTATCTATTTTTAGCTCACAGGCTATCACAGCCTGAGAGCTAATGTGCCCGCCCGTTCTGTATGTATATACGTATGTATGTAACGCGATAACTCTTGATAGAAATAACCGTTTTGCTTCAGACTTTGTTTATTGGTTGATTGTGATAAGGCGCTTCCCTTATTAGTTTTGGGGGTTCATTGGTTAAGTATAAAAGGGGAGAACGGGGGGCAAACCCCCCTTAATTTAGATAAATGGGTTCTTCATGCAGAATTATCCCATTTTCTTCAAATTTTGTATATAGGTTCATTTTGATAATGCGCTTCAGTGAATAGTTTTGGGGGCTCATTGGTTAAGTATAAAGGGGGAAAGGGGGGGTTAAACCCCCTTAATTTAGATAAATCTGTTTTCATGCAGAATTATCCGATTTTTTTCAAATTTTGTATATATTTTCATTGTAATTAGAGGCTTACCTGATTAGTTTAAGGGTGTTCATTAGTTAACTATGAGAGGGGGGGTAACGGGGGGATGACCCCCCCCCCCTTAATATATTGTCGATTTCTTTATTTTTCGAGAGGCTTATTTCAAATTCTTTGAAATAAGAGTATAATAATACAATTAGTGTCAATAGCCTGTGAGCTCAATGCCCTCAGTTTAACTGGGCAGTTTTCTTTTTATTAATTTTCCTTGATGGGAAGTACTTTTTTTTAATTAGAAAAATTTAAAATTTGCAGCTGTCTAAAAATATTAAGTAAATTTCTATAAAAATTATAATTGAAAATTTTCGTTGCCACTATGTTGAAGAAATTATACAATTAAACAGTAAACAATTTTGAAATATATAAATTACGGATTAATGAAAGAATCCCAATTTTTATTAATGTTTTCGATGTTGTTAATTTAGAAACAACGATATTATTAAAATTAAATTTTTAGCAGTACTGAAACTGCGCGTAAATTTAATAACACTGACAAAGGATGTGAATTCATTTTCACTTTGCTAAACAACGCATAACCAACAGAGTGAAAAATGTGTCTAGACTGAGGATCGAACCCAGATATCTTGGTATAGCGCACCAAGTGCTTTATCATTTAAACCATCTGGACGACATCCAGTCTCGCATTTTTCACTTATACGTTGGCAAGGCTGCAACCTCGCATTGCAAGATGGAATGTAATATATGAGCATACTACCCAGTGGCGTACATGAGACGAATAAATTCTCAGCATCGGACAATATCTAAATTTCTAATTAAATTTTCACCAGGACTGAAACTGTACGTAAATTTAATAACACTCACTGCCCGGGTACGCTCCTACTGCTTTCTTTTCTTATACTAAATTTTAAACATTTAAAGTATATTTAATTAATTAGGCCGTATGTTTCGCGTAAAGTGATCCCAGATTCAGGAGCATACTCGAGATCTATTATACAAGGAAAAACTATCTAAATAAAAGCAAACTGAAATTGATTAAATTGAATTTATTTAAAAGGATTAACATAATCAAATACACGTACTTAAATCATCATGCATAGGTTGACGTACTTTACAGTTATTTCGATCGTATGTTTTAGTAATATGTTTACTACCGAGAATGCCTCATTACGTAATTAATATCAATTTAAATAACCAAATATAAGATTGTAATTTGCTCGGAAAATATAGCCTGCTTGCCCCTTAAACATCTGGAAGTAGACGTCATCATCTATTAGATACAAAGCCCGATTTTCCAATATTAGCACTTTCACACACTCAATTTCCGAATAATTTCCCTTTTAATCCACACCTAAATAACGGGTTACAAGTACCCTGAGGGTCCTACTCCAAGATCCTTTTTCTAAAACTCATCTCCTCTATATCCCGAATTCTATCACTTCTCTCAATTCATTCAAATCTCTCCCAATTGCCTCCGGTCATCCCCTTTTCTTACTCAACTATTTACTAATTCTTACACCCCTTTCGCCTCCTTCAAATCTCGTCATCCAATCCTTTTTCACTTATTCCGACCCCCATTTCAAAACATCATTTTACTGGATTTCCCTATAAACATATTTCGCTTACATTACCATAATATTGGATATATTAAATACTTCCCCCTTCTTTCTCTGGTTAAAATATCAGGTGTTAAAGCCATAACCTTGGCGGTTTCTTTGATCTTATAGTAAAGCCTATTTCTAAGCGGCATCCTTTTGCATCGCTATTTCACTGTGACGTACTATTCAATTTGCGTGAAGTTGGTGCATTCGAATTCCTTTTCCTTTCAGAATACCCTACTTTTTAAAACCCCAAATGGTCACCTGCACGCAGCTGCACATCTCTGAGCGTTTTTCATCCCTTTATTCTTTATACCTTTTTCTGGTCTGTCACCGCAGCACATGACTATGTGGATCCTGTTCAATGTATGCGCGCATTTGTGTAAACATAGCATTCATATTTGTGAAGATGTTAACGTTTCTGAGAAAAATTCAAATTGTTTTGTTTATAGCTTACAGAGTTTTCAACCGAATTTAAAACCACTTTCCGAAAACTTGACAGAACACAATAGAAAGAGTATACGGCAATTAAATTCTGAATATGTTGTATATTTGATGAGATATGGGTATTTGTATGAAATACATTTTAACTGTGAATGCGCTAACTACACCGAAAAGTTTTTTTCCAGGATTTGGTAGTCAATCCTATATAGAAACTTATATAAAAAGACCATTCAAATATTCTAAAAACTCAAAAAGATATCGGCAACAATAGCTGACTACTAAATTATGAAATAAAAAGTTTGGTATATTTCACGCATGCGCAGTTAAGAATTAGTTTATCAAAATGACCATATCTCATCAAATATTCAATATATTCATATTTTGATTACAGTATACTGTTTCTACTATTATTTGTTAAGTTTTTGGAAACTGGTTTTAAATTCTGTTGAAAATACTGTGTAAACAAAAAATACTTGCATTTTTCATAGAAACGTTAACATCTACGCGAATATGCGTGCTATGCTTACACAAATGCATTCAAATATTGAACAGGGCCCACATAGTCATTTGCCACAGTGATAAATCATTTTGAGCTTTTTCCGTTACTTGGGTGATCGAAAACATAGTTTAACTTAACTTAGTCCAACAAACAAAACTTAGTCCAGCTGCCGCGCCAAACACATTGAGCGGGATTCCTTTGATCTTTAGTCAAATGGAACTGCTATTCTATTTCTTATATTCTTGCAAGAAATAGCAAAATTTGTAACAAAAGAAATCCTCTCTCCCTTGAATACGGGGGCAGCACAGAGGCGCCGAACCTTGCTGGACATATCTCAGTAATATGCAAAATGTGTCCAGACCGGGGATCGAACCCAGATACCCTTGTCTACCGCACCAAGTGCTTTACCATTTAAGCCATCTGGTAAAGCACTTGGTGCGCTATACCAGGGTATCTGTGTTCGATCCCCGGTCTGGACACAAGACACATACAGTTTTCACTCTGTTGGTTATACGTTGTTTAGCAATGTGAAAATTAATTCACATCCTTTGTCAGCGATATTATTGTCATAGGTATTGAAAATTATTAGTAATAGATTATTTTCTAATTAGTAATGGCAGTTAATTTACACTCTTCTCTACTAAGTTTTTTGTATTATTATAATTAATAAATACAAACAGTTTAAATTATCACATGCTCTTCAAAATGCCGCGATGCCTACACATAAAGAGGAAAATTTATATTTTCGTTTAAACATTTTTAAATTTTTATATAACAGATGAAAGCCCTGTGATTCTAAATTGGAATCTAGTTAACATCTGATATATTTAAATTCCAACTGCCATCCCTGTACTATTTTTTTTCTTTCTGAAATACGGAGTTTAGTAGAATGTGACTAAAATTTTTGCATTTCATATTTATTTTGCACCAATATCCAGGGCCGTGCAAAGAGGGTGGCGAGGGGGCTTTCGCCCCGGGGGTGGAAATTGAGGGGGCGCCAAATTTATACTTCTAACTACGGTTTAATTTATTTATTTATTCATTTTTTGGTCATCGATCATTTTCTGGGGAATTTCTTTTTTTCTTTTCATCATTCTTTTTTTTCTGTCTCAAAATATCATGATCTCTCCAACAAATAAGTGCAATTTTCTCTTACGCTACTTAGTTGTTTGCAATTTCTGAATGAAAATTAAACATTTTAGAGTTCCAACATAAACGCGAAATGTTTATTCAATAGAATTTATTTCTGTTTCTGTACTTTATCAGTTTTGTGTTATCTGTCACAAAAAGAAGGGGAGGGGGGGGAGGCGCCAAATTGAAACTTTGGCCGGGCGCATTTTTCTTTTCGCACGGTCCTGCCAATATCAGAAATAAAATCACAGGCGAAATCAAAACGCCTACCGTTTCCGTTTGTTGAAAGAGACCAGTCAAAAAAAATATATAAAAATGTCAGACGGATTCGAACTCTCTATCTTCATGAGTCTTCCTCCGTGGCTGAAGCAGTCTTGGGAATTGAATCTTTTAAGAATGAATTTTCAATTGATTCAATTCTTTTGACCTAAAAGAGTTGTGTAGTTGCAATTTTGTAAACATTTGCTGCTCTGTCGTGTTGTTAAAGGCGTGGAACTCATTCTTATATAAAATCAGTCACTTTATTGCGCTTTATTGTGATTAATTAGTTTGTTTTCAGCTGTTGAAAGACTAATTCAATTTGATGATTTTGTAAATTGCCACCCATTTACTATCACGTGTATTAATTTTTGATACATGAAAGTACTAATCTTGTGCTTAAAACCATTGATTTCATTTTTAGGTTCTTTGAATTTATATAAGTATATATGTCGTAAACAAAAAATATCAAATTCTGTATCTGTATGCAATGGCACATTGCGTATTACCGTAATTTCGCACGTGTACGTCGCACCTCAGACAATTCGATTTCGTACCAGAATTTATTTTTAATAAAATGTGACTTATTTCTGCTTAACACTTATTTGACTTCTTATTTTCAATAAAATTTCCGGTTTGAGAAAGACTTAACTAAGATGCGGCGCATACACGCGAAATTACGGTACTTTGTTATAGGCAGACTTGTATAAAACCAAAAACTTTCTGCGCACATAAATATTGAGTCAAAAACTTTCTGCAAATTAATTTAATGTTTAATAAAATTACGTGTTATATTATTTGGACGATATAAACTAAAAACAGTAGTTTAAAATAATTACCATTTAAAATTAATTAATATTAATTAAAGAATTATTATTTTGGTTAAAAATAATAATAAAACTAAAAATCCATGATAGGAAGAGCTGAATTCTTATCAATAAAATTTTTTCAATGCATTTAGAAACAACCCAATCCTTAATATTTTGACCTCTTCGCAAGCGTCTGTAATGTCACAACAACGCAATTTTGAATTTATTTTTGTAATGCAAACGCGTGGAATTAGCGAGTGTTATTATTCAGAAAGTATGTCATGGAAATGAGTTTTCCATTTTGTTGTTAAAGGCAGAAAATCTTTCAGGCAATATTGTCAAAGTCGGCGTTTTCAACCTCGTCAACATTCTTTTTACTATGCATTTACAAAACGCACAATAATGAATGAGGTATCATTCGAAAGGCTATTCAACCGGCGCGCAGTGGCAGTGGGGCGTTCTTAGGATCTAGATGGACAAAATTATTCGTTGAAGTTTAATTAGGTTTTGCTGGGTTTTCGAATGTATCAGTAATAAAATAACCAAACAGTGATAAATATTTCACATTTCATTATTTATATTATTATTATTATTATATTATTACTTATATTATTATTATTATTTTAAATTATAACATTGTATTGTCATTGAAACTACACATGTATTCAAATTTTCAGCTCAATCGGATAATTAAAAGTGGTGAAAATTGACTTGCAAGATTTGAATTAAACACTCAGACGCACACTTCAAGTTAATATAACTTAATGATTCGCAAACTTTCGCAGGAGCTGTCTTAAGTTTTCAATACTTTAGGAATGGCACTTTGATTTTAAAAAAAATGCTTATTGCTTAATAATGCTTAATACTGTATTAGAAGTCAAGATGAAGTTTGAAAACAAGATGGCGCTTATTTTCAAACAACAATAGGTTAAATCGTGTGACAAACATGTGACATATGTCCAGTCAACTTCTGCTTACAAATAAAACAGAAAAGTCACGACTTGCTTCCGAACTTACAGAAAAATAATGCAACTGTTGAAAGTCTCTCAAATCAACTGCCTTCTTTACGGTCGTAGTTAATCGACACATCGTGTTTTTTCGACAAAACTCGTACGGATCTCGACAAAAGAGACATTCAGCTACCAGTATACGCGGTCTTGTTAAATTCCGAGATAATCGGAAAAATGAATTTTGTCCACCTAGATCATCAAAACGCCCCACTGTGCGGCGTCTGACACAGTACACTCAGATTTCGTTAAAACATGTTTTTATATTAAAAATTGCAGTTAACTAAAAATTAAATCACCCTTATTTTCATAAAGGAAATGATTTTTCTTTTTTCAATTAATGTTGCCAAAAATTTAAAATACCGTATTATACCGTGTTGAACAACGATTATATATATATAAAGTACAAAAGATAAAGTGGGACGTTTCCGCACGGGTTTATTTATAATTAAAACGCAAAATTCAAATTCAAATGTTTAGAAGAAAAATATACCATTGATCGACCGAAGCAGTGGTATTTCCCGTGTAGCCTATAATGTATGCTTTGTTATATTAGATTAAATTGTATTTTATATGTACTCAATTTTTTTTTCTTTGTCTCGTGTATTCCCGAAGCTGACGACGGCATATTCTAATACAATTAAAATACGATTGTTTTTTTTTGTTTGTTTGTTTGTTTTTTGGCGAGCGTGCTTATTGCTATCTTCAATCAGTTTTTACTGTAACTTTGATGGAATAAATGAGATGATATTCTGGCTTGACTAGTGTTATTTGCAGATATTTTTATCCTTAATTTTTCTTTAGAAATTTTGACATTTATCTAAAAGTGCGAAATCTTCGCACCGGTCAACTGGTCTATATTGCTTTAGAAGTAGATTTAAATTATTTGGTGGCTACAATTCTGATGTAGCAAAAAATAAATAAAATAAAAAACAAAAAAAATATTTTTTTTTTCTTTTAATGCATTGGAAAAGGTGTTTCAAGAGGAGGTTTTTGAATTAAAATTTTTATTACAGACGCACAGAAAAGGTTAAGAGAATTAGTTTGAAAATAACTTTTTCATGAAATGTCCAGCAACATGAGAATATTTGAGGAGAGCCAAAAGCGAGTAATTTAAAACTGAATGTCTGCTGTGTATCCGACTATGATTCTAATATACATGTGAGAATGTCTTTTGTTTTAAACTAGTTAGCTAAAAAGTGAAACTAATAACAATCGTTGGCAAATAGTTAATACCTTATTTTCTTTTTATTTAATAAAATTTTTGTAATTTCCAAAATTAAATAAAAGTTTTTTATTATTATTATTGTTATGAAATAAGATATGCCTTTGGGCGGCTGCAAGGGGAAGGTAATTGTCCCTCGAAAATAAATAAAAGCGAAAATTAATAAAACATTTTTATTTTCTTATAATATTGAAAAAAAAATTTCAAATGATTTAAATTAATTGAACACTAACAGAAAAAGAACAGCTGCTATTAGTGCCCTCTTTAGGCAATTTTATGTCTCAATTTTCACCATTAAAAAATAAAATAAAAGTGTAGACTACTGGCACATCTGTTTAAAAATCTTACCCCTCCCTGTACTATGTTCTGCGGGCGCCCATGGTTATATCTGTCAAAACATTTACAATGTAGTTTGATTATATCATTTTTTCAACGCAAAAAATATTAAAAATTTTATTTAAAGACATATTTTTTAGAAAAATTAAAATTGAAAAGCTTAGAAAGAAATATATAACGCTTTTTATCTTATACTATCTGCGGCTGTCGCGCTTTCTAGCAAGATTTAAATGCATATATTTCAAAAGGCATTTTGTTAGTATTTATTATATTTCGTCTGAATTGGTATGAAACATACAATTATGAGACGCACAGATGTGCAATTACTTTTAGTTATGTATTCATTAATTAATCGTTAGGTTTTCTATTTTTCTTTTTTGAGAAATGTTATTTTTTAATATGATTCTCATTGTAATATGTATTAAATTAAAAATTTAATTTTTCTTAAAAAAAAATAAAATAAGTTAAATTTATTTTGTTTAAATATTACCAATTAATATTGATTATTTTCTGTATTCAAAAATGAAAAAGGTGTGCCTTCGCTTTCGAAAAATAATATCGATTTTTAAATGACGCTAAAATTAATATTTTTATTATTTTTTAAATTATTATTATTTTGAGTTACATATAAAAAATATATAGTTCAAGGATTTAAAAAAAATCATTAATAAAAATAAGAAAATTTTGTGTCCCAAAAAACCTTGAAGAAAATATACTTGAAGTTGTTTAGCTAATGTGTAAGAAATTAAAGGTCCTATCTACTCACGGGGAAAACACCCTCTCGCTAATGTTAATCTTATGGGACAGTTATTTTACAATATCTCGTTTGAATTTCAATATTTTTAAACGATTTTTTTTTCCATTGGATAGCTGAGATCAATCTCTACAACCGCCGTTTTTTACTTATTCGATGTTGTTTGCAGGTTTTTTAAATTATTTTTTTATTAGGCTATTTTCATTTTCGGAACCGGTTTCAAAAGTGAAAATATCATCATCATCATAAAAAAAAATGCAAACAAAATTGAAAAATAAAAAAAGGGCGGTTGTAGAGATCGACCAAAGCTATCCAATGCAAAAAAGTCGTTTAAAAATATTGAAGTGCAAACGTGATATTGTAAAATAAATAATATTATAAAGCAAATGTAAAAAAAAAAAAAAAGGTCATCATTTCATAACGAGAGGAATGTCGAAAATGAGATCTTTTTAAACCTTTGCTTTGAACTATTAATGCAGTATAAGTATGTGGTGTTAAGTAAAATTAAAATAAAATAATAATAATAATAATAATAATAATAATAATAATAAAGTGGGTTTTTTATAAAATTTATCTTAGTGTTAGATCCCTATTAAACAGTGATTAAAATGTTTCTGCTGTTATCTTTTTCCACGGTCGTAGCCAAGAGGGGGTTTATGAACCTCTCCAACCCAAGCCCCGAAATTTCACAGACCTACATCTGTTTATTGGAAAACTTTGAATCATTAAATTTAATACCCTATAGCAAAATTATTATAGTATAGACTATAGAGAATATAGTACTAGTATACAGGTTGTCCATATAAGAATGTCCCAGTTTCAATAGTATATTATAACAGTTTAACTTAGACTACTTACAACAAATCATACATCAAATCGAAAGTAAACTAACCTAGTTTTTCTTACAAGTGTTCAATATCTGCACCTTTAGTTATACGGCACACATCCAACCTAAAGTCCAATTCTTCCCACACTTCGGTTAACAAGTCTGGAGTAATGGAAACAATAGCCTCTTCAATTCGGTGTCTCAACTCTGGCAAATCATTAGGTAGCGGCGAAACGTAGACCTGATCTTATAGAGCCCCAAAGGAAAAAATCACATGGCGTTATGTCAGGTGAACGTGGAGGCCAGTGAAAAAGAGCTCTGTCGTCGCAACCTTTACGACCAGGGAAGATAGAAAAAAGAAGGAGAACAGTGAAGATAGGCTTTCAAGATCAGAACATGGACTGGAAATTAGTACCCGGTTCGTGGCGCTGGTGCTCCCGAGTGCCAGTCATGTGACATGTAAAACGTGACTAATTGTCGTCTGCTCTCCCAGCATTTTGGTTTCGAGCATTGCAAAGAGTTGTCAGTCGAAACCGGACATAGAGGGCGCTACATTCCCCAAGAGCCCAAGAAACCGGAAACACCGCCATACTAGGTACCTCTTTTAGTTCCATAAGTAGAAAAATGATCATTGTTCTTCTTCTCTGTATCTTCCTACTTACGACCAATCCAACGGTAAGGGCATGAACCTTTATACTAGGACTTCTAACTAAATAACCTTTCCAAGAAGGAAATCGTTCCTCGAAAAAAGCCTCAAATAGGTGGCGCATGTGGTTAGACTAGAACTCCTATAATAGGAGTCTTAGGTAAGATCCGGATTCTGCATGCGTCACTAATTCGTCTGCTTCACCGTTTGACACTGACAGTGACAGTCATGGGCGCTGCTGCAGCACGGATTCTGGCCAGCTGCGCAGAACCGTGCGCTTAGCTGTGCTGCTGCCATTTAGTGCCGAAGTCTCGACACGATGTTATCACTATTGCGTTAGAAGTCCTTCTATAGAGGTTCATGGGTCAGGGACTTCCAAATTCACTCTTAATTCACTTATACGATAAAGGCGACCAACACTGTACAACGCTTACAGTTGATACTATTAAAATTTATAAATGTGACATTCTTTTAGGGACACCGTGTACTACAATTAAAACAACATTCAATAGATTTAATCAGAATACACTACTTTAAAACTTATAATTGACCCCCCCCCCCTCACCCGTTATACAGCGTGTCCGAGAAAGATCTCGGATCTTTAGAATAATTTCTTTAGAATAATTTCTAAAGATTAATAATAAAAATAAAAACAGGTCAAATTAAATGCAGTTTATGGCAAAAGAATGAAGAAATCTGTTTTTCTCGTACCAATTGCAATTGGTCCATTCTTCTTTGTAAGAGAAGAGTATTAACGGACGCGAATTACTTGATAGTGTGTCTCCCGAACGATGGATTGGCCATCGATGAGCAATACCTTGGCATCTGCGGTCGCCTAACACAATTCAACTGGATTTATTTTTGTAGAATTACGTTAACCGCTTGGGTACGAGCGACACGTATACGTGACGCATAAGATGCTTAGAATCGTCGATTACTCCTACCAGTTACTTTTTTTTGTAAACTTTGCCTTATTTAATGACAGCATTTCTGCGATTCAATTAGGAGAAAATTTCTGTTTTGAAAAACCGGTGGTAAAAGATTAAAATTTCTGTAAAGGACGCTCGTCGCGAAGGGGTTAAAGACATTGTTTATCAAACACCTATTACCAGGGACCGATTTAGAAATTTGGGGGCCCTAAGCAAGCACAGATGCTTATGGGGCCCCCCTTGCACCAATGCTTACAGTGATCTTGAGGGAATAAAATAATTGAAAGCGGTAATTATTAAGATAACCACTACTGACTTTAATAATTTTGTGATATTAAATGATTTTTTTTATAAATTCTCTTCTCACTGTTTTAGCAGTAAAAGTTTTTTATAACATCTGCATAATCAATCTTTAGTGTTCAATCTCGTTGACAATTTTTCGAAATCGGTTCCGAAAGTGAAAGTATCCTAATTAAAAAAAAAACGTAAACAAAATCGAAAAAGTAAAAAACAGCCTTTGTAGAGATTGACCTCAACTATCCAATGGAAAAAAATCTTTTAAAAATATTGAAATGCAAACGAGCTATTAAAACAAAATTCTCCCATAGAATTAATATTAGCGAACGGGTGTTTTTGCGTGAGTAAAGTAGTTATTTTTAAATGAAAAAATAAACAGATTTTTCTATATTAATTTTGGCCCAGAGGTTCTACTCTTAAAGCTGGTAGACGGGAGGTGCTGGGTTCAAACCCCTGTCTCACTCGTCGACCGAACCGTTCGGAGTTTCCCGTGGTTTTCTTCTAACCTTGTCGGAAAACCGGGTTAGAATCCCTTAGAAAAACCCCCACGAAGGGCACTTACCCCAGGGCTTATACGCCGGCGAAGTGTGACGTCACTGTAATGGCTGCTGGAGACAAGAAGTTTCGGTTTCCCATTAAACGTTAATGTAAGCAAAAAATAAAGTCGTGTTAACAGTATTAATAAGTTTTTTTAAGAAATTTCTGTTACAGTTTTGCTAAATCTTAGGTAAGGCATTCATATGCATTCAACAAACTTCTGATTAAGTGCGTCATTTTTTTTTTTAATTCATCAAAATAAAGATAAACCTTTATGGAGAGCATCAATGGCGGATGTTTTGAATATTTGAATGTAATTTTAAAATGTTTTTAAGGTTTTAATTTCTTTTAGTTGATATTTCTATTACTCAGGCGTACTCTATGTTAAGTTTCATCTGAGTTGAAATGTGTTTCTGCTGTTTTTTTTTTCTAACAGCTAGAGCGCACTAATGATAATTTTATCAAATGATTCTTCATAGTTACTGGATTATATTTTTTTGCGCGGTCTTCGCATAATTAAATGCAGGAAGACTGACTATCTTCATAAAATTTTATTAAATACTAGGAAAGTAAACAACTGAATATAGACATTTTTAGTAATCAAGTAAAATAATTAAGGAAAAAAAAACAACACAAATAACATGAAAACGACTGAAAAATACATTTAAACTGCAGGAATATCAAGCAAAATATATTAAAATATCACCCTTGCTATACGATTCAGCAGAGAAATTTATGTAAATAATACACCAAATGAAGAAAAATTAAAAAAAAAAAAAAAAAAAGAAAAGAAAAGAAAAAAACCCCAGCAGAAACACAATTTAACTCAGATGAAACTTAACATAGAGTACGCCTGAGTACTATAAATATCAACTAAAACAAATTAAAACCTTAAAAACATTTTTAAATTACATTCAAATATTCAAAACATCGGCCATTGATGCTCTGCATGAAGGCTTTTTGATGAATTTTTAAAAAAATGACGCACTTAATCAGAAGTTTGTTGAGTTCATATGAATGCCTTACCTCAGATTTAGCAAAACTGTAACAGAAATGTCTTAAAAAAATTTATTAATACTGTTAACACGACTTTATTTTTTGCTAACATTAACGCTCAACGGGAAACCGAAACTTCTTGTCTCCAGCAGCCATTACAGTGACGTCATCACTTCGCTGGCGTTCCCTCGTGTAGATAATCGGCCGTCATAAAATCAACCAACCATACTAACTTTGTTTTTTAATAGTTAAAACTTCATCAGATTTTGACCAATAATTGAAAAATCTTCAGTAGCATTTGAGGGCCCCTGAAAATCGAAGGCCCGTGCCCCGAATGCCCTGTCATAAATAAGGCACTGCCTATTTCTGATATTTTCATATTAAAGGAAAGGATGAAATTCGCAGTCTTCACTGTTATACCGGGAATATAATAAATAAATAAATAAAATGGTGGTAAATTCATTGCATATTCAGCATTCTGCATGCTAGTAACGGAGATCACCTAGAGCTACATTGAAAATTGCTGTAAAAAAACTGTTAGATTTCTTCATTTTTTTTTTTTTTTTTTTGCCGCAATCTGCATTTCATTTCACTTGCATGCATTTTTGTTATTAATTTTTAGAATAATAAAGATCTTTCTCGGACACGCTGTATATTTCTAGCTACGTTATTGTCTATTTCGTTTCTAATCAAAACCTAAATTTCAAAGCCGAACGCCAAAATTCCGTTTTTATAGAAAGCCATAAGCAAATAACTAGAAATAAAAGCCACTCCCCTTCCCTCCGACTACAAGAAAACAAAAAAGTCACATTCAAAATAACTGCACTATAATAACTTCTCGCGAATTGATTGAATAAAAATCAGTAATTTATCAATGTGTTAAAAAGAAATTGTATTAATTGCATATAGGATATATTAATTGAAATATGGTATCAAATAAGTTACTTTCAATAATGAATTCCATAACTCCACTGATTGAAAAGTTACTTCAATAATTTGTGATATATTTTTTAATTTAACAAACAAAATTTTTACATATTAAAAGCCTTACTATATTACAAAATTAAAATTTATTCCATACTTTTACATATCTTTACATCCAGGGGGAAAATATTAATAAATATAAACTTTTAACATTAATAATTCAATTAAATAAGCATTATTATTAATATAAAATGTTAGTATTTCTTTCTAAATTCTATTTTTAAGTGAGAGATGTTATTCTGCTATCATGGCTTTTTAATAAATAGATCTATTAATATGAAAAACTTATGTTTAATATATACATGCAAAGATGCAAATTTTCTGTTAAAATTGTCAACATGAAAATCTTCCGTAATACATACAGAGTCTGGATTCATCAAAGACGATGTGAGACGCCATTCCTGCGTCATATACAGCATCATGATGCCAGCATCCATTCTGAAAATGTAATCGCTTGTCCTTCTCATTACAATCTACATCATAGACAGTCTCTGACAAACAGATTTTTCCATTTTAATTTTGTTTTTTTTGACAGTTAAAACTGTTTACGCATGTTTGGTGGCATCGTGGAGAACGCACATTGCCAGTTTGCATTCGAATCGTCATACTGTCATATCACCTGGAGTGACGGTTAGAAGTGCCATTGAATACACGTCTCGGTAACCTCTTGTTCGCATTGCCGGCAATTTCAACAGCAGCCGTTACATTTCTGATGTGTTACGGCCCATGGTTCTGCCTTATCTTCGATGCCTCCGCAACTCTACTTTTTAGCAGGACAATGCACGACCGCATTTTTCTCGTACTCTCCTTACCTTCCTTGATACAGAATATGTTCGACTGTTGCCCTTGCCGGCCCGTTCTTCTGATTTCTGACTAATTGAAAATGTCCTGTCAACGGCTTCTGAGCGACTGGCCTGCCACCACTCGCTCGTCACTACGGTTGATGAACTGTGGCATAGTGTTGAAGCTGCATGGACAGTGCCTGATTTACGGCAGGGCATTCGGGGCACGGGCCCAGGGCCCCCAATTTTCAGGGGCCCCCAAATGCTACTAAAGATTTTTCAATTCTTGGCCAAAACAGTTTTAACTGTCAAAAAAAAACAAAATTAAAATGGAAAAATCTGTTTGTCAGAGACTGTCTATGATGTATCAAAGTAACTTTATTTTTTGCTGATTGTCTTTTAACAATTTATGTGCAGTAATGTACAGAACCAGGGCCTGATTATCCAAAAGGCACGTGAAGCACATGCTTCCCCTCTAAAATTTAAAAGGGGCCCAACAATGACTGTGAAGAGGGCTCTCTAATTCCCATTTTAATTTTTTTACATTTTATTTTAAATTTTTTGGGAAAAGAAAGTTTGCTTAATCCAAGAGGAATTCCATTCACTACTTTATGAAATTTATTTAACAGGGAAATATTAATGGAAATATTAATCCTATATCGTCTTGAATCCTGATGTCCCTGTTAGAAACAACCCGGGAAATCGAGTATTACAGCTATATGTACTACATATATCTGAAGTATATATACAGGGAACATAAAAATGCTGTTTAATGAAATGTATGTGCCCTCGGCTAAGCTACTCCCGGGTATAATATTAGCATCATTGGTAAGGTTTCATGAATGAAGAACTAAGAAAACATTTGCCAAAAGAAAGGGCCCCCAAAATGATACCGTGCTTCCCAAGATTGAGAGGTTAATCGGGCCCTGTACAGAACTCCATTTTTGGGATCACCATATTATTTCATTTTTATTTATTTTACATGTAAGGCCCTCATGGTTAACATGGACAAAGCCGTGTTGTTCCACTAGCTACTTGTGTATTTTTTTTTTTTTCTATACAAAGCTTGTATTTGAAAGAAAAAGTTGTTTGATTAGTAGGATATACTAATATTTTAAATAATTATAGCTTGGTACTGCGGTAAATTTATTATTAGTTGTTGCATACTTTATCATTCCAGATATATGGACTTGCATAGAGAAAGGTAATCAGCACCACACAGTTCATTATAAAATTCAATTCAAAATTCATAATTATCAAATAATTATTTAAAAGTAAATTAATGATTATCAAATTTAATTTTTTTAATTTATATTTTAAAGAAATTATCAAAGTCAATAGTGGTTATCTTAATAAGTACTGCTTTCGATATTATATTTTTTTATTCAAAGAATCTGTGCGAGGGGGCCCCCCATACGCATCTGTGCCCAGGGCCCCCAAATTTCTAAATCGGTCCCTGTGCATGGACTGATGTACCCGTACATGACATCCAATCTCTGTTCGACTCTATGGCTAGGCAGATAAATGCTGTTATTGCGGCCAGAGGTGGCTGCTTTGGGTAGTGTTTTCTCAGGATCTGCACCTCCAAATTTTCTGAAAATGTAATCGCTTGTCCTTCTCATTACAATGTATTCGTCCAATAAATATCATTCTGTTATTTGCATTCCTCCATGATGTTGCATTTTGGATGGCCAGCAAGCAGTGTATAGTAAATCCTTTTAAGTTAAACTTATTATTCTAAAAATAAAGTAATATCCCTTTAAATATACAACTCACACCATAAAATATGTAGTGTAAAATTATATTTGTAAAACACCTGCAAATTGCACAGTATTCAATCTACATTCACAACTTGTCACTTCAATTAGCCGCCACGCCGTAACTACGCGGAGGCGGCTGATTTATTGCTAGAATACAGAGCGTCTACACCGCGCCCGCGGCCCGCCACAACGGCTCTTATCACATATATGCACCAAAGTAGGTAGAATGGAATTCCATTCAATAAAAAGTTACAATTTCAGTGCAAATTCACCTTGTTTAATAATTAAAATTCATAAAGGAACAAATAAATGTAAATATATTGCTTGAAGGTGCGTAAAACATAAATAAAAATCATTTAAAAACACATTAAAGTCCTTTTAAAATCAAAACGTTTTCAACCGAAAATCACTCGGCCTTCATCAGTGAAAAACTAATAGTTATCTCTTCACGTCTTCTAGCCAAATAATATTAATTCTTTGTTCGAGCTTGCCCGGAACAAACCATTCTACTTTAAGGGTGTGGAATATAAGGTGGGATGGGAAAGGTCATTCAACATTTCAAAAACAGGTACAGGTTAATTAATTATGTATTAATTCTTTTCAGACTGTAAAGAATTAGATTACGACATGGAGAGTCGAGAGTTGAACACAGAGTTGGATTTCGATTCTTTGATATTTCAACGCCACGACTCGGTATCGGGGATAATATTAGGAGGAGGATTGTATGAATAGAAGGGGTGGGACAAAAAGACGAGGGGTTTTCTGAAATTTTGCCGTATGCTAGACATCGGATAAGCGATCTAGCAGTTGTTATGTGTGGATTTTTCTAAAAAAGAGGAAGTAGGATTGAATAGTGGAATGTTTTCAAGTTATTTTGTTTTATGTAATTTAGAAAAAAATTAGAAAGAAGAGAAATTACATTTCACTTTAGTGACAAGCTATTATAAATATGTTCTGTTACTGAATTTATTTTATAATCGATGTGCTTTATTTAAAAATGGATATCCTTTATTTGATTTGCGTATATATAGTTATTTTAATTCATTTTCATAAATATATTCGCAGATAATTTTAAAAATATATACATGATTTCTTAAAAGTTTAACCAATCGATTTTTTTTTAATGTTTCATATTTGAAACCAGATACAGAGGTTATTTTCAGAATTCTGATTTCTCATTCTTTTCCTCATTCAGAGGGGTTAGGAGGGGCAGGGGGGGAGGGCAGGGTAAAAACGTATCTCAGGATCTATGATGGTTTTAGAAATGAAGTTTTGAAAAGAGGTGAATCACAAAACATAAAAACAAGAGATAAAGGATTTTTTTTTAGGCCCCCTTGCTGGGTGTGTTTAGGGGGGAGAGCGCAAAAACGCATCTCAGGATCTCTCGCCGCTTTCGTCATAAAATTTTTCAAGATGCTCATTGTCAGAATATAAACATAAAATGCGGATGATTTTTTTTTTCAAAATCGGTCCCTTTTCCGCTCAGGGAGGGGAGTCGTAAAATGAGAATCGATCACGGTGTTAGAGAATAAATTTTGAAAGAGGATGAATCACATAATGTAAACATATGATACAGAATAAAAAAATTCTATCTTCAGTTTATCAAAAGGGAGAATTATTGTGTAATGGGGGCATAGGGGAAATAATTAGAAGTATATAATAATAATATTCTAAAATAACAAGTGGTGTGGTGTACTTATTTGACAACTTAATCTTTTGAAAGGAAAAATGAAAATATTTAACCTTAATGAAATATTTAAATGAAATATTTTAATGAAAATATTTAAATATTATTTATATTTTTAAATTTAATTTTTAATATTTTTATTCTTTTAAATTCTCCTTGATGGGAAGTACTTTTAAATAAAAAAACGCAGCTGTCTAAAAATATTATCTACTGCATCTTATAGTACAGTTTTTCAAAATCAAGGATATTTGTGCAACTTGCAACACAGGCCGAACAGTTGCCGAACAGTTGATGTCGGTTAAGGGGCTTCCGAGTTGCGATCAACTTTACGCCCAGTCTATACACAGGAACACAGGAAAAATAATTAGAAGTATATAATAATAATATTCTAAATAATAAGTGGTGTAGGTGTACTTATTTGACAACTTAATTTTTTGAAAGGAAAAGTGAAAATATTTTATCTATTTTTAGCTCACAGGCTATCACAGCCTGAGAGCTAATGTGCCCGCCCGTTCTGTATGTATATACGTATGTATGTAACGCGATAACTCTTGATAGAAATAACCGTTTTGCTTCAGACTTTGTTTATTGGTTGATTGTGATAAGGCGCTTCCCTTATTAGTTTTGGGGGTTCATTGGTTAAGTATAAAAGGGGAGAACGGGGGGCAAACCCCCCTTAATTTAGATAAATGGGTTCTTCATGCAGAATTATCCCATTTTCTTCAAATTTTGTATATAGGTTCATTTTGATAATGCGCTTCAGTGAATAGTTTTGGGGGCTCATTGGTTAAGTATAAAGGGGGAAAGGGGGGGTTAAACCCCCTTAATTTAGATAAATCTGTTTTCATGCAGAATTATCCGATTTTTTTCAAATTTTGTATATATTTTCATTGTAATTAGAGGCTTACCTGATTAGTTTAAGGGTGTTCATTAGTTAACTATGAGAGGGGGGGTAACGGGGGGATGACCCCCCCCTTAATATATTGTCGATTTCTTTATTTTTCGAGAGGCTTATTTCAAATTCTTTGAAATAAGAGTATAATAATACAATTAGTGTCAATAGCCTGTGAGCTCAATGCCCTCAGTTTAACTGGGCAGTTTTCTTTTTATTAATTTTCCTTGATGGGAAGTACTTTTTTTTAATTAGAAAAATTTAAAATTTGCAGCTGTCTAAAAATATTAAGTAAATTTCTATAAAAATTATAATTGAAAATTTTCGTTGCCACTATGTTGAAGAAATTATACAATTAAACAGTAAACAATTTTGAAATATATAAATTACGGATTGATGAAAGAATCCCAATTTTTATTAATGTTTTCGATGTTGTTAATTTAGAAACAACGATATTATTAAAATTAAATTTTTAGCAGTACTGAAACTGCGCGTAAATTTAATAACACTGACAAAGGATGTGAATTCATTTTCACTTTGCTAAACAACGCATAACCAACAGAGTGAAAAATGTGTCTAGACTGAGGATCGAACCCAGATATCTTGGTATAGCGCACCAAGTGCTTTATCATTTAAACCATCTGGACGACATCCAGTCTCGCATTTTTCACTTATACGTTGGCAAGGCTGCAACCTCGCATTGCAAGATGGAATGTAATATATGAGCATACTACCCAGTGGCGTACATGAGACGAATAAATTCTCAGCATCGGACAATATCTAAATTTCTAATTAAATTTTCACCAGGACTGAAACTGTACGTAAATTTAATAACACTCACTGCCCGGGTACGCTCCTACTGCTTTCTTTTCTTATACTAAATTTTAAACATTTAAAGTATATTTAATTAATTAGGCCGTATGTTTCGCGTAAAGTGATCCCAGATTCAGGAGCATACTCGAGATCTATTATACAAGGAAAAACTATCTAAATAAAAGCAAACTGAAATTGATTAAATTGAATTTATTTAAAAGGATTAACATAATCAAATACACGTACTTAAATCATCATGCATAGGTTGACGTACTTTACAGTTATTTCGATCGTATGTTTTAGTAATATGTTTACTACCGAGAATGCCTCATTACGTAATTAATATCAATTTAAATAACCAAATATAAGATTGTAATTTGCTCGGAAAATATAGCCTGCTTGCCCCTTAAACATCTGGAAGTAGACGTCATCATCTATTAGATACAAAGCCCGATTTTCCAATATTAGCACTTTCACACACTCAATTTCCGAATAATTTCCCTTTTAATCCACACCTAAATAACGGGTTACAAGTACCCTGAGGGTCCTACTCCAAGATCCTTTTTCTAAAACTCATCTCCTCTATATCCCGAATTCTATCACTTCTCTCAATTCATTCAAATCTCTCCCAATTGCCTCCGGTCATCCCCTTTTCTTACTCAACTATTTACTAATTCTTACACCCCTTTCGCCTCCTTCAAATCTCGTCATCCAATCCTTTTTCACTTATTCCGACCCCCATTTCAAAACATCATTTTACTGGATTTCCCTATAAACATATTTCGCTTACATTACCATAATATTGGATATATTAAATACTTCCCCCTTCTTTCTCTGGTTAAAATATCAGGTGTTAAAGCCATAACCTTGGCGGTTTCTTTGATCTTATAGTAAAGCCTATTTCTAAGCGGCATCCTTTTGCATCGCTATTTCACTGTGACGTACTATTCAATTTGCGTGAAGTTGGTGCATTCGAATTCCTTTTCCTTTCAGAATACCCTACTTTTTAAAACCCCAAATGGTCACCTGCACGCAGCTGCACATCTCTGAGCGTTTTTCATCCCTTTATTCTTTATACCTTTTTCTGGTCTGTCACCGCAGCACATGACTATGTGGATCCTGTTCAATGTATGCGCGCATTTGTGTAAACATAGCATTCATATTTGTGAAGATGTTAACGTTTCTGAGAAAAATTCAAATTGTTTTGTTTATAGCTTACAGAGTTTTCAACCGAATTTAAAACCACTTTCCGAAAACTTGACAGAACACAATAGAAAGAGTATACGGCAATTAAATTGTGAATATGTTGTATATTTGATGAGATATGGGTATTTGTATGAAATACATTTTAACTGTGAATGCGCTAACTACACCGAAAAGTTTTTTTCCAGGATTTGGTAGTCAATCCTATATAGAAACTTATATAAAAAGACCATTCTAATATTCTAAAAACTCAAAAAGATATCGGCAACAATAGCTGACTACTAAATTATGAAATAAAAAGTTTGGTATATTTCACGCATGCGCAGTTAAGAATTAGTTTATCAAAATGACCATATCTCATCAAATATTCAATATATTCATATTTTGATTACAGTATACTGTTTCTACTATTATTTGTTAAGTTTTTGGAAACTGGTTTTAAATTCTGTTGAAAATACTGTGTAAACAAAAAATACTTGCATTTTTCATAGAAACGTTAACATCTACGCGAATATGCGTGCTATGCTTACACAAATGCATTCAAATATTGAACAGGGCCCACATAGTCATTTGCCACAGTGATAAATCATTTTGAGCTTTTTCCGTTACTTGGGTGATCGAAAACATAGTTTAACTTAACTTAGTCCAACAAACAAAACTTAGTCCAGCTGCCGCGCCAAACACCTTGAGCGGGATTCCTTTGATCTTTAGTCAAATGGAACTGCTATTCTATTTCTTATATTCTTGCAAGAAATAGCAAAATTTGTAACAAAAGAAATCCTCTCTCCCTTGAATACGGGGGCAGCACAGAGGCGCCGAACCTTGCTGGACATATCTCAGTAATATGCAAAATGTGTCCAGACCGGGGATCGAACCCAGATACCCTGGTCTACCGCACCAAGTGCTTTACCATTTAAGCCATCTGGTAAAGCACTTGGTGCGCTATACCAGGGTATCTGTGTTCGATCCCCGGTCTGGACACAAGACACATACAGTTTTCACTCTGTTGGTTATACGTTGTTTAGCAATGTGAAAATTAATTCACATCCTTTGTCAGCGATATTATTGTCATAGGTATTGAAAATTATTAGTAATAGATTATTTTCTAATTAGTAATGGCAGTTAATTTACACTCTTCTCTACTAAGTTTTCTGTATTATTATAATTAATAAATACAAACAGTTTAAATTATCACATGCTCTTCAAAATGCCGCGATGCCTACACATAAAGAGGAAAATTTATATTTTCGTTTAAACATTTTTAAATTTTTATATAACAGATGAAAGCCCTGTGATTCTAAATTGGAATCTAGTTAACATCTGATATATTTAAATTCCAACTGCCATCCCTGTACTATTTTTTTTCTTTCTGAAATACGGAGTTTAGTAGAATGTGACTAAAATTTTTGCATTTCATATTTATTTTGCACCAATATCCAGGGCCGTGCAAAGAGGGTGGCGAGGGGGCTTTCGCCCCGGGGGTGGAAATTGAGGGGGCGCCAAATTTATACTTCTAACTACGGTTTAATTTATTTATTTATTCATTTTTTGGTCATCGATCATTTTCTGGGGAATTTCTTTTTTTCTTTTCATCATTCTTTTTTTTCTGTCTCAAAATATCATGATCTCTCCAACAAATAAGTGCAATTTTCTCTTACGCTATTTAGTTGTTTGCAATTTCTGAATGAAAATTAAACATTTTAGAGTTCCAACATAAACGCGAAATGTTTATTCAATAGAATTTATTTCTGTTTCTGTACTTTATCAGTTTTGTGTTATCTGTCACAAAAAGAAGGGGAGGGGGGGAGGCGCCAAATTGAAACTTTGGCCGGGCGCATTTTTCTTTTCGCACGGTCCTGCCAATATCAGAAATAAAATCACAGGCGAAATCAAAACGCCTACCGTTTCCGTTTGTTGAAAGAGACCAGTCAAAAAAAATATATAAAAATGTCAGACGGATTCGAACTCTCTATCTTCATGAGTCTTCCTCCGTGGCTGAAGCAGTCTTGGGAATTGAATCTTTTAAGAATGAATTTTCAATTGATTCAATTCTTTTGACCTAAAAGAGTTGTGTAGTTGCAATTTTGTAAACATTTGCTGCTCTGTCGTGTTGTTAAAGGCGTGGAACTCATTCTTATATAAAATCAGTCACTTTATTGCGCTTTATTGTGATTAATTAGTTTGTTTTCAGCTGTTGAAAGACTAATTCAATTTGATGATTTTGTAAGTTGCCACCCATTTACTATCACGTGTATTAATTTTTGATACATGAAAGTACTAATCTTGTGCTTAAAACCATTGATTTCATTTTTAGGTTCTTTGAATTTATATAAGTATATATGTCGTAAACAAAAAATATCAAATTCTGTATCTGTATGCAATGGCACATTGCGTATTACCGTAATTTCGCACGTGTACGTCGCACCTCAGACAATTCGATTTCGTACCAGAATTTATTTTTAATAAAATGTGACTTATTTCTGCTTAACACTTATTTGACTTCTTATTTTCAATAAAATTTCCGGTTTGAGAAAGACTTAACTAAGATGCGGCGCATACACGCGAAGTTACGGTACTTTGTTATAGGCAGACTTGTATAAAACCAAAAACTTTCTGCGCACATAAATATTGAGTCAAAAACTTTCTGCAAATTAATTTAATGTTTAATAAAATTACGTGTTATATTATTTGGACGATATAAACTAAAAACAGTAGTTTAAAATAATTACCATTTAAAATTAATTAATATTAATTAAAGAATTATTATTTTGGTTAAAAAAAATAATAAAACTAAAAATCCATGATAGGAAGAGCTGAATTCTTATCAATAAAATTTTTTCAATGCATTTAGAAACAACCCAATCCTTAATATTTTGACCTCTTCGCAAGCGTCTGTAATGTCACAACAATGTTTTGCATCTTTAAAATTTTGAATTGTGCGCAAACAGTAAATAAATCGTACATAAATTGGGGAATATTTTTAATTTTTTGGCCCAGTGACAGAACTATCTTCAAGTGTCTGCAACGCTAATAATGTTTTCAACAATAGTCTGCAATACGCAATACAAAATTCGCGTTTTTTCCGCGATCCTTCGACGAAATTTGCCGTTTTTTCGAGATACTTCGACAAAATTTGCCGTTTTTTCGAAATCATTCGACGAAATTTACCATATTTTTTCGAGATCCTTCGATGAAATTTACCATCTTTTCGAGATACTTCGACGAAATTTGCCGTTTTTTCGAGATACTTCGACGAAATTTGCTGTTTTTTCGATGCCTTCGACGAAATTTACCGTTTTTTCGAGATCCTTCGACGAAATTTGCTGTTTTTTCGTGATCTGTCGGCAGAATTCTCCGTTTTTTCGCGATCCAATGACAAAATTTGCCGTTTCTTCGACGAAATTTACCGTTTTTTCGTGATCCTTTGACGAAATTTGCCGTTTCTTCGATGAAATTGACCGTTTTTTCGTGATCCTTCGACGAAAGTTGCCGTTTTTTTCAGGATCATTCGACGAAATTTACCATTTTTTCGAGTTCCTTCGACGAAATTTACCGTTTTTTCGAGATCCTTCGACGAAATTTACAATTTTTTGGCAATCCTTCAACGAAATTTGACGTTTTTTTGCGATCTGTCGGCAGAATTCTCCGTTCTTAGGCGATCCGACGACGAAATTTGCCGTTTCTTCGACGAAATTGACCGTTTTTTCGTGATCCTTCGACGAAATTAAGAGTCTTTTCCACGATCCTTTGACAAAGTTGGCATTTTCTCCATAGCCCTTCGGTAAAATAAGCATTTTTCAGCGATCTTTCAACGAAACTAAACCTTTTTTTGACGGCCTTTTGACGAAATTCACGTTTTTTCACGGCCTTTTGACTAAATTTGCGTTTTTTTCGCGATCTGTCAACGAAATTAGCCATTTTTCACGATCTTTAAATAAATTTCACGTTTTTTCCGCAATTCTTAGACAAAATTCGGCGTTTTTTTCGCGATCCTTTGACGAAGTTTGCCTTTTTTTGCGTAAATATATTCTATCTTATAAGTTTCAAATTTTCAGAATAATTTTTTAAGAACAAAATAAAATTTTCAACTTTTCTCTTCATAAAAGAATAAACGGCGCCAAATGTGACATAAAAAATTATTTTAAGGTGCCGTTATAATATTATTATCTTAATGGATGGAAGAATAAAGAATAGATCGTATAGTAAACTTTTAAATATTGCAGTTGTGATTAAAATAGCAATTAACCCTGCACAATTTGTGCATCTGTTCTTTAGGTCAATATTCTTTGAGAAGAGAATCAAAAATAACAATAAAATGAATTGAACAGTCTTACTTGAGTGAAGAAATAGATGCAGACTATAAATGATGAATACCATAAGTTGGATCCATAAAATCTTTATTGTAATTCTTGAGGAAGGAGGAAGGATGAGATGAAAGCTGCACATTAAGTCTTTAAAAAGTACTGGCTCAAATTTTGTAAAATTCGAAGAATCTTTAAAATATTCCTTCTGGCAGAATCCAATAAGGGATGTAGAATTAATGCAGAATTAAATTACCAGTTGATTTAAAACTTTTAAAATATTAAACTTAAAATTTACAACAGCATTTTTATAGAATAATTAAAAACTGAAAACGCGAAATTGATCTCCAAAAAATCAGTGCTACGCGCTTCTAGGATACGAGCGCTGGCACAGGCCAGCCTCAGATCAGACGACGTTTTGCATAAAATTTACAGCATCATTTTTATTAAAATTCTGTTGGAAAAATGCGCAACATTAGTATTTATACCCAGAAAAGGGGTGCACAAATGTGACAGCAAGATTAATTTAAACTAATTTGATGATTAGGAATTACGCAAAAAATCAAAAGAGCAAATCAGAAACAAATTAACATTTAATAATTAAAAGAACGATTCTAATTTGTATTTGAAAGACACGTCCCTTTCGCATGCAGCGCCAAAACAAAACAGCTCCCGAAAACACAGGGAACAAGAGCGACGGTGACGTATGCGCACAACACACGAGCGGAGAAGAGCCGCCAAATGACGATGACGTCACAGCTTAGCGCCGATTGAAAGCGAACTCATAGCACGAAGGAGGAATGAAGCAACGCCGTGAAAACCACTTGCGTGGTGCGGAATTGCCGATAAAATAGCCTTTAAATGAGCAGCAAATAAACTGTAAAGGTTGTAAAATACAGAAATACGATAAGCTGAAATATAAAATAATTAAAAAAAGATAAAACTGTGATATATCTTTATCACACATGCAAAATTTGCAGATAGATTATGAAATTTTAAAAGTTTGTCGCAGACAGCTACATAACCTTCTGCCACTGGGGGACATACCATATAGATGGTAATCTATAACAGGGACCGCGCTAATCATTTGCCACCTCGCCAAATAATAAATCTGAAAAATGATGGTAAAAATTTAATTTTGGCAAAATATGTAGCTAATGATTATTTTAATACTGATTGTTTTTAAAATAGGAATTAGTAATATCCTTATATTCAGGTTCTTGTTCATGCATTTTTAAGAAGATATTATGTATGTAAAATACATATTTTCTTTACACACATCAATTTTTTTTTATGTTTCTAATAAAACAGAAGAGGAAGTACCGTAAAATAGCGTTAATCCGCCCTTCCCGATTAAGCGCCCCCCTCCCACTTTGTAAACAAATTGGAAAATTCAAAAAATCCTGAGAAAGCGCCCTCCCCCAAAAGAAATTTTGCCGTGCACGTCAAGATCAACACCAAAAATTTTATCTCCCGAGTGGTTTTTTTTTTTTTTCTGACTGATCAGAAACGCCTGACGATTCTTTGATACATCGCAAACATGTACAAACACATTGTCGATCTGAAAAAGCAATATAACCAAACATTAGTTTTGCTGTAAATTTATCTCCATGGCGATATGAAGGTAAATAAAAATATCGATAGTTAAAGTTTCTCATGAAATAAGTTAAAAAAATGTGTATTTGATGCTGTGTGGAAAATATTTTGATTAAAAGAGAATCTATTTATTTTATTAAAGAATTTATAGTCGTATTTAACATTATTATGAAAACCAATCACAAAAAAAAATATCGATTGATTGATCAGATCAATCGATTTGTCGATACACAGTCAAATTTGTAGCGTAATTTGTGCTATCTTTGTGGTAGTAATGTTTTTTGTTTTAATAATCTGGCAACACTGCCAATTCGTTCTATATGTTCTCAATTTTTGTGATTTGTATTATTAATTTAGCATTTATAGATACGAAATCATGATTTAAAAAAAACGATTATTTAATCTTCCTGACTTACAACAGATGGCGACACCACATAAAATGTTACTAGTTCTCGAAATTACTTCAGGACATTTTCAACTGCAATTTCTCAGTGTTTTTTAATTATTTTAAATTATTAAGTTCCTTTTATGTTTCTGTTACCATATTAATGACAGATATTAGTGTTATTATTTATCTAAATGCATTCCAGTTTCAATGCTTCTGAAATCCAGAATTTTCTATAGTCTGAAATCGCCATTAATCGTGAAGTTATACTGTTTTTCTATTTTGTCTATCATTTTTTTTTTTTCAAAATGTTTATCTTTTGTTACTTTATTAAAATAATGCATACTTTGTGACGATTAGCCATTAGCATCTCCCCCCCTCCCCACCACCCATAAATATCATATACTACAGTTTTAATACCGTGTAAGTGCCCCCCCTGCTTATTTTTCGATTTTCCGTTGTGTTTAGGGGGGCGGATTAACGGGATTTTACGGTAAATTGCTATGGTATGGCACACTTTACAAATAAAATTTTTGGCACAGATGTCATATACACACTATGTTGGCGCGATTGCAACAGAATGGCAATTTTATGCCTCACATGGTCCAAGGTTATTTTGTTTACCTTTTATTTTATTTTATTTTTATTGATATTTATTTATATCAAACTATCATTTATTTATTTTTATTTCCTTTTTTAAAATAACAGAAGCTATTTCATTTATTACATTATTTTATTTTTATATTAAAATTTTAAAAAATCACGTGCTATTATTGGATGCTCAGCGATGCCACAGACGCGCTATAGCGTGTAAATTACGCGAAAAATTGGAGTTGGGACGCAAAAAAATAGTTCTTACGCATCCCATGGGATGCGTAAATTCTTCGAAAAATCGCTGTTTCCGTCCAAAGATCGCGAAAAAACGGCGCATTTCGTCAAAGGATCGCAAAAAACAGTAAATTTTGTCGAAGAATCTCGAAAAAACGGCAAATTTCGTCGAAAGATCTAAAAAAAAACCCGCAAATTTCGTCGAAGGATTGCCTAAAAACGGCACATTTCGTCAAAGGACCTCAAAAAAACGGTAAATTTTGTCGAAAAAGCTCGAAAAAACGGCAAATTTTGACAAAGAATCTAAAAAAAACGGCAAATTTTGTTGAAGAATCTCGAAAAAACGGCAAATTTCGTTGAAGAATCTGAAAAAAATGGAAAATTTCGTTGAAGGATCGCAAAAAAAAAGCAAATTTCGTCGAAGGATCACCAAAAAACGACAAATTTCGCCGAAGGATCACCAAAAAACGGCAAATTTCGTCGAAGGATCTCGGAAAAAACAGCAAATTTCGTCGAAAGATCTCTGAAAAAACACGAATATTGTCCAAAGGCCAAGGAAAAAATGCGAAATTCACTCAGCCTGAAATCAACTCGAATCAAAAGTTAGTTAATCTGACCTACAACAACAAAAATAGTGCTGACCCCCTTTCTGCTGTAACGTAACCTCTCAGAAAATTTGCTGTGAATTTCAGAAAATATTTTTTAAAATTCAGAATCACTCCTGAAACTCCTTTCCAAAGAAAATGTTTGATTCTCACACTGATCTATGTTGACAAACTCTTCCCCAATGGGAAGTTTAATCAAAGCATCCATTCATTCAACAAAAAGTACCCCTTTATTAAACAAAAGTATTCTTTTATCAACAAAAATGTCCTTTTCAATAAATCTGTCCTCCCCCTTTTAAAAGAAATGCAAATTTTAGTGATACTTGTTATTTTCTACACTCAAATAATCATTATTTTATAATTAAGCATTTACATTTTAAAAAAGGCAAAGAAAATTTCTCTTAATAGTTTTTAAAAAAATATCTTATTTGATTGGGAAATACTGGTTTTAATTATTCCTTATTTAATTATTATCAAAACAATAACTATTGCATTTCTCTTTTCTAAATAAACAAATTCACTTGTTCCTTTAAAATATGAATTTGAATTATTATGAATGGGGACCCGCTTTTATAAAAAAGGGACCCAGATATTTGAAAATCCTGTGTCCCTAGGACCCAAGATTTTTAGGATCCAGTGACGTCACTGATGCTATTTGTAACTAATATTCAAAAACAAAGTTTTTGCCAAATTGGCATGGGGAAAAAATTGTGCCGACGTGGTGCGTATATGACATCTGTGTCCAATTTTTATACTCATTATTTAAGTTTTATATATTATATGTAAAAGAAATTGATATCATTAAAAAAATATATATACAATACAGTTTTTGGCTAACCCTTGAATATTGGCTAATGATTTTCAAATTTGGCTAGTATATTGGCTAATTGTCTTATTTTCTTAGTGAGGTCCCTGTATCAGTGATAGTAGTTCAATATTTCTGTCAAGAAATCATTCTTATGCTGTATTTTGTAACATTTATTGTTTTAAATTTCCTTGCAGTGTTTCCCCTAGACAGTTTCAGAAGGGTGCTGCACCCTTCTTGCCCTCCCCCCCCCCAGTAAAATAGTTAGCACCGTTAATGCCCCTCAGTAAAAAAAGTATCCTTTCTCTCCTTTTTGCATTAAAAAATGTGCTTTCATAGTAAATATTAACTCAATGTTGTCTTGAAAAGAGTGCCCTGACTTTTACATATCAAAAGTGACTTTAAAAACCAAAATAATGCTTTTAACAATAAAAAAAAGTGCCCTTAATAATAAAAAAAGTGCCCTTAAGAATAAAAAAGTGCCCTTTTCTCACCAGCAGCACGCTGCCTTTTTTTAAACCTGAGGGAAATTCTGACATTTTTTTTTTATTATTTATTGGAAAGATTACATTGTATTTTACTTGAAAATTGTTTATTAATAAATAAAGTAAGTACAAAACCATGTTAGCAAATTTAGATGTCTAACCTTCAGTAGAGGCTTTTATGTAGAGAGAGGATGTAAAGAATTATTTATTTTACGTTTAACATGATTTAATAAAAAATTAGGAAGCATAATAGAATCATGCTCTGTAACCGTTTTAAGTTGCTAAATTAAATACTATTAATGTATATTCTTAAATAACTATATACAGTAGACTCCCTCAAATCTATGACCTTAAATCTGCAAACACCTAAAATCTGCACATTGTTTCAGATGTAAACAATGAAACTTACAGTTAAGATGTAGGTGAAAAATAAAAGTTTTTTTCTTTAAAATTTTTATATTATTCTGTACAGATTTTAATATGGAATTCTGGTTATTAGAATTAAACTCATGTTTTCTCATGATGGAAGTATAAATTTATTTCTGAAAAATTTCAAGATTGTGCTCATATCAGTGGAAATCGCAATCTTTTTACCGTATACTATAGGTGAAAACTGAGAAATTTGGTTAGTAGCCAGTGGTCGGTAGACTCAGTTTCATTAGTGGCCACTTTTTAAAGTTAGTAGCCACTATTATGTTTCAAACTTTCTTGACATCTAGATAAATTATAATCGTTGTATATAAACATATTTTTCTATAAGAGTTTTATACCTATTGTATGAGTATGAGTGTATTTTGCATGATTAAACAGTATCTCTTGAAGAAAAATAATCCAACTGGAAAGCATGTGGCAGGAGTCGAAATATTGAAGACTGAAATGTCCTTAAAATCTGCTTGTATCCGGTGGGGAAAAAAGGAATAAATTACTTGAAATGCATGTGGAATCAAAGCTGATGAATATATTTTGCAGAATAAAACTGTATTTCTTGAAAAAATAATCCAACTAAAGAGTAATCATAATATGCATTTAAGAGCACATGAGAAAAAGCCGAAATATTGAAAATACAGCTAAGTCGTTGAAATCTGTTTGCATCTGGTAGGAAAAAGAATTAACCAGTTCTCTAATTAGATGTAATCAATGTAGAGATGCGTATTTCCATAAAAATTGTGTATTTTACTTGGCGATCAATAACAGATTTTTTAATCGCCACTTGGCGAGTGAAGACTAGGGTGGCGATCGATGGCTTATTTTTTAATTGCCACTTTTTAAACTTGAATTGCCACGTGGTGAGTGGCGACACCTAATTTTCACCTATACCGTATACATATTTGTATTAATCAAGCTTTTTTTCATTATTAAGTATGACTAAACATGAAATAGAACATTATTTTATGATTATGATGTAAATTATTAGCTGCCTTTATTAAATGAGTTTCACTGAATAATTCAAGAAAAATTTATTTCATCATTATGCATATTTAGTTAGGCATTATTAATTATTTACTTAAACTTTACTTTTATTATTTTAATTTCTTAATTTTTATTATTTTACTTTATTGTAAAGTATTCATTATAATTGTGCATTATTAAATTTGAATGACTGTGTAAAAAAAAATGTAAACAAAACAGTGACCAGAAATCTTCAAAATTCTAAAATCCGCACAACCTCTGGTTTTAAGCTATGTGGATTTAAAGGAATCTACTGTAATTATATATTCAGTTATTTCACTACATTTCAAATTACCAGATATGTCTACAACAAATAAAATGAGGAAACATGTTTCCTCTTTTAATGAAACCAGGGGTCTGTTCTGTCCAGGATTTTTAAACCAGGGTCCTGTTTTTGTAAATTTGTGAACAACTTTTTACATTGTGAAAAATCTAGTTATAATTTCGTGAATTTGAAATGCTGTTATTCAGGTTTTTGTTCATACATTAAGATATATGTATGCAAAATACACATTTTCTTTATACATGTAAAAGTGAGTCATTTTACTTTTAAATGATTAAATTTGTGAAAGGTTCAGTTAGAGAGAGAAAAGTTTTGTCATAGGTTATTATTAAGACAAAGAATTTTGTGAAGGGTCCGGTTTCACAGTGAAAAGTTTTGTAAAGGGTCCTGTCTTGAGATAATTTTTTTTTTTTTTGAAGGGTCCTTTAAAGGACCCAATTTCTTCCTAAACAGATCCCTGAAAAGGATATGACGAAGAAGCAACCTTGTAAAATATATATGTGGTTGGAAAGTTGTTTTTGCTATATTTTGAAGGGAAAAAAAAAAATACTTCAAATTATTGTGGAGAGTCACTTGTTAATAGAGAAATAAATATCTATACAAGTTGTGAATAATAATGAACTTGGATGATGTTTTAATAGAAGGGATTTGACAGAAGGAGATTTGAGAATGTGTCTGAGATATCTACTGATCATAAAACCACTGAAAATATACCATGAAACATTGATATGAGTTTGATATATAAACTTATTCAACTGATTGACTACTAAAAATTGGCATGGAATTTAGTCTGAATTGATTACACAGAGACAGAGATAAAGACAAATACAGTGATTTATAGATTAAATTATGAAGATGGTGAAAATTATTGAGAGTATATAACTCCTAATGCTTAAAATTTTGACGACAGTGATTCTGAAAGTGAAAGATCTGAAAATGGGAAAAAACAGAATGTTTATACATAGAATTAATAAAAAATAATTACACGTAAGTCAAGAGTACAGAAGAAAAAGAAATCTAAGTAAAACTGTTTATATATATTTTTAATTAGCTTATATTTGTACTTTTAATCATACAAGCAGGGAAGACCGAGCTAAGCTCGGTCAAAATTAGATTTGAGTCCAAATATCATGACCCATGACCAAAATGACCCACTAATTGAATTTTCTCAAACATGTGACTCAGCCCAACAGTCCTCTCGTGCCCGAAAACTATAGGATGCAAAATTTAGTGAAAATAGTCTGAGCCGTTTTTAAGGTAAAATAGTTTGACCAATAATGACCCATGACCAAAATGACCCACTAATCGAAATTTCTCGAACATGTGACCTAGCCTAATAGTCTTCCTGTTCCCTAAACCTGTAGGGTGCTAAATTTATTTCAAATCCTCTGAACCGTTTTTAAGATAAAATAGCTTGACCCATAATGACCCATGACCAAAATGACCCACTAATTGAATTTTCTCGAACATGTGACCTAGCCCAACAGTCTTCTCCTGCTCGAAAACCATTGGATGAAAAATTTAGTGTAAATTGAGCCGCTTTTTAGATCTTGACCCACAATGACCCAGAAGTGACCCACTAATCGAATTTTCTCGAACATGTGACCTAACCCAATGATTTTCGCGTGCCCGAAATTCGCAGGATACTAAATTTAATCATAATCGTTAGAGCTGTTTTTTAGATAAAATTAATTTGATCCGCTTTGGCCCAAAAATGACCCACTAATCGAAAGTTCTTGAACATGTGACCCAGCCCAATAGTCTTCTCATGCCCGAAAATTGTCAGATACAAAAATTCGTTAAAATCATTTGAACCGTTTTTTAGATACAATTAGCTTGACCATGACCCAAAATGACCCACTAATTGAATTTTCTCGAACATGTGACCTAGCCCAAAAGTCTTCTTGTGCCCGAAAACCATTGGATGCAATATTTAGTGTAAATTGAGCTGCTTTTTAGATCTTGACCCACAATGACCCAGAAATGACCCACTAATCGAATTTTCTCGGACATGTGACCTAGCCCAATGATTTTATCATGCTTGAAACTCGTAGGACACAAAATTTAATCAAAATCGTTAGAGCGGTTTTTTAGATAAAAGTAATTTGACCTGCGTTGACCCAAAAGTGACCCACTAATCGAAAGTTCTCGAACATGTGACCCAGCCCAATAGTCTTCTCGTGCCCGAAAATGGTCAGATATAAAATTTCGTCAAAATCGCTTGAACCGTTTTTTAGATACAATTAGCGAGACCATGACCCAAAATGACCCACTAATCGAATTTTCTCGAACATGTGGCCTAGCCCAATGGTTTTCTGGTGCCCCAAAACGGTAGATACGAAATTTCGTCAAAATCCTTAGAGCCGTTTTTAAGATAAAATTTGCATATATATATATATATAACCACACACAAGATTTGCTCGTATTAGAATATATGATTATACAACTTAAAAATGCACAATTTAAAAAATGTATATATGTCATTTTTTCACTTAAATATATCTTATACTCAGTTCAGTGAATGTAATGAGGAATTCTCACGTTTTGTAATTTTATTTTTATATAATAGAAAACAGAAAAATAAGAAGAACTGTATGTTTGTTTTTTTATTTTGAGCAGTAATTGTTGATTTCTGACAGTTTTTATAGCACACTCTTTACCGTGTTGTAAAACTATACATTTTCCTATGCCAGTCTTCTGACGGCAAGGCTATGTCGTCACTGTTCACGATGTGCCAATGTTTACATTTTGTTTGCAAGCGGCATTTTGGTTCTCGACTCGGGTTTTGCAAGCTTTTTGAATTTTTTTACCTCAAAATTTATTTCTACTTTGGTCTCTACGATATTTTTATCAATCTTTCATTTTCGTTGCATCTCACTATTCTAAAAAAAAGTACTTGACTAATGCTGATGCCGCAATTGATTTTATTGTGACATTTTGACTTTCTCGGCTTATAATACAGTAATTATTGCATATAAAAACATAAAAACACGTAATTTTGTGTTAAAAAATGTGATAATGTTTTTATTAATCCATTAAAAAAATAAAATCATGAAAAAATGATTTGCAGTTGCTTTGTTTTTTTGTTGTTGCTGCAAATATCTTTCTCCAAAGAAATAACTATATGAGTTGTTTTGCTATATGATTCATCATCATTATAATTTAATGCAAAATTTTGGATTTCACGAAGGTTTGTCAAAACTTTGGTATATGTGTTAATACTGGAAATTTTGGAATTTTCGTTTAGAATTCATTGTGGTGTTTCACTCATAATCAAATGATTAATTTTATATGATAGTTGGTAACAACACACAGAGAATCACAAACAAATTAAGAACCTGTACTCTCAAGTAGTACTCAACAACTGTACTCGAAGGAGCTCAAATAAGACAGACTGCAGAAAAGTTGAACAAAAGAATGATCAATCTTTAACATTTTTGTTCAGAAGTTTCAAGAAAACTGAAATTTCCAGTGTTATCCGAATTCATCTCTCCCTTGTTCCCAAATGGAAATACCCCCCCCCCCCCCCCCCCCTCCCTCAAATGACTCTTACGGCAATTTTTATGGACAAAGGGAGATTTTCAAGACACCACACCAAAGAAAATAAATAGGAAAAAAGACTGGGTCACCACATTGTTCATTTAACGGATTATTTGTTGTTGGTTGTACCCTCAGTAGAACGAAATTCTTTTTGTGCACTCTCTCCCTCCTGAGCCTTGGGAATTTACGACGTCTTGAAGCAGAAATGGTTATCAAAAGGATTAAGAGATTAGTTTTTGGGAAAATGATTAAGTTTTTAAGAAAATTAAGTAACTTTTTGTTCACATATCAAGTAAATTTTGTTTGATTTGCTTCACATTTTGGTTTGTAAATAAATATGAAATTGTACCAGAAGCAGTTACATTTTTTTCTTGTCACTTTTGAGCAACCGTTGTTCAGAATTCCTTATTTAGAGGTTCGTACTAATGTGTTAGTGCTATGGAACGTGCTTGGTTCCATCAATATGTGGCTGGTCTTCGGAGGTTGTTGTTGTTTAGAAATGACCGTTCAAGGAGGTTTCACTGTATTTGATAAAATTTATGATATTAAAAAATATATATATCTTTTGAATTATAATATATTTTAAGATTAACTTAGGTATCTTTTAGTCTGTATATTAGAGTATATATAGTATATAACTATAGTATATAAATATAAAATTATTGATTTGAGATATATTCTTTTAGGAAACAGGCTACATGCTGTTCGGATGAGCTTTTCTGATGAATAATGTGCAAAGCATGGAAGATATTTCATCAGAAGCCCTATAATATTCACATTTTTTTCTTTAAATTTATTCCTTAAATACAGCATTTTAACTAAGTTTAATCACAAGAAGCTATCTTTAGTCTTTCATCATTAATATTTATTAAATTAAAAAGAGACATTTTTTAAAATCTGAGTATTTATTTCGAAGTGAAACAATAGTTAGGCAATTGCATATTCTACATCTATAAACTAACTTTTAAAGTTACTACTGTAATCCTTATTTATGATTTGCAGTGGCAATAATACGACTTTAATATTTTGTAAACTCTTTTATTTATTTGGAAGTGTTTGATTTATAGCACTGATATTCAGCCTTTTGTTAATATCTTAATACTAGCAAGATTAACTTATACAATTAACTTGAGTACAAGATTAACTTATACTTGAGTCGTCATCATTTTAGATTTGATTAATGAAAAAAATTAACATCAAAATTGTACTTTTGAAATAATTAATGTGTTAAGAAACTATTATTGCTTATAATTTTCGAATGTAATGAAGAAAGTACATTACTGTGTGTGATTCTTTTAATGTGATAATTTTGAAAAATTAGTAAAATGTGCATTTAAAAAAATATTTTTTATATATAAATAATAAAATTAGTTCATGAAATAATTTATACATCCAGAAAAGTAATTGATTTGTCCAAAAGTATTAGAATAAAATTAGTTCTTCAGTAAGTTTAATACATCCAAGTAAGCACTTAATCGGCCCACAAAATATTTCTGTATTTAGTTTATTTCCTGAAAAAACTGGAGCTTCATCAAATTAATCAAATATTTCAAATAAAGAAAACATATTTGTGCATATACAAAATGGCTAGAACAAAACATGTTTGTGATTTCTGCTCTAAAGAATTTTCATCGAAGGGTGATTTTCAAAAACATTATCGGATCCATACAAAAATAAGACCATATTCTTGTAATATATGTAACAAAAGCTTCACTCAGATGGTTCATTTAAAGGCTCATTTAGTGGTACATACTGGCGAAAAGCCATTTTCTTGTGATATTTGTGAACAAAAATTTACTTTGAAGACTTCACTAACAAAGCACATGGTGTTACATACTGGTGAAAAACCATTTACGTGTGAATTTTGTAACAAACAGTTTGCTCGCAGGAGTTACTTAAATATGCATCTTCGGGTTCATACTGGAGAAAGACCCCATGTGTGTGAGATATGTCGAAAAGCTTTCTTTCGTAGGTGTGATATGACAGATCATGTTAGAACTCATTATGGAGACGAACGTTATTCGTGCGATATTTGCAGTAAAGGATTTTCACGAAAGTTGGCCCTGCAGAGACATTACAGATCTCATACTCAAGAAAAACCTTTTCCTTGTGATATTTGTAAAAAGAGATATAGTGATGAGAAGAGCCTGACCAAGCATTTGTTAAAATGTTTTTCTTCCGCATCAGCATCAGAAGAAATTGTAGAATCACTATATGGGGAACCTCAGATCTGCACTGATGTTAAGAAAGACTGATCATTATTAATGTGGATTTCAGGGTTTTGCTATTGCAGGGTTTAAGGATAAGGACAGAAAATAGTTAGTTTGTTGAAATACATATATAAAGGCTTATACACATATGAAATATTTAAAGGCAAAGTTGGTGTCAGTCTCTAATTTTGAAAAAATTAGTTAAGTACATGGAAGGTATCTGGATTTCAATTCTGTGCATAAGACTGGTTTAAGTGATAGTTCCACAAAATATGTCTGTAAGCCCAGTATCAGTCTTTGGTTTTCTGTATCAGTCTGCAGAAAACCAAATTATATCTGTAAACCAACAATCGTCTACTACCATAAGAAATAATAGTAACCCATAAAATGAGCAAAATTTGCATGTACAAAGAAAATACAGCAAGTTGATACACTAATCTAGTTCTAGAGACAGTAAAATTTAGCAACTTTTTGAAGCCCAGCATTTCTTATTAAACTATTAGATTAATTTGGAAGGTCTAAAATAATATGCAGCACTTGCTGCCGTGTAGCATAATTTCTGCTACTGGGACAGCAAATAGCACCTGAAGATATTTTACCCCATGGTAAATAATTGCAGTATGCCTTAAAAATTCTTCCTTTTGAGCATTTAAGAAAATGTGACTTGCCCTATTCTGCTTTTTAACTGCCTCATATAAATTATTGAATTATTGTATATATACATACACATAATAAAAACAGACATCTTAATGAAATTTACATAAGAATTTGATGATATAAATTTGATTCAAGTATAAATATATTATTTTAATCTACTATGTCATCTTATATTTACCTTATAATTTTGTAAACATTGATACAATGATTGTTTGTTAAAAAAAAAAAAAAATTTTTTTTTCATTGTGTAACTTTTGTTGCTGTCTGTATACAGGGTGATTCTTTAATTTCTTTTCACTTCAAATAACTGGTGAATTAAGTTAGAGCAGAGCCATCAACTTGGTGATGTCTAGGTAAAGTAAAACGAGTATGTGCTACACAATAAAGGGCAAAACTGGGAAATTTCCTTAGTGGCCAGTAGTAGCAGTTTTATAAGTGGTCACTTTTTATTTATTTAAAAGTGCTAAACAATAAACTTATTTTAAAATCTTTATTAGTGTTAATCTAAAATTAAATACTCCAAAAAAAAATATATATATATAAGTATTAACATATTGCAACCAACAAAAGTGGAATCATTGATGGAATGAAAGAAAATTTTACTCTCTCCTAGTAGGAAAGGTGGCCACTGGTAGTTAATTTTTTAATAGTCACTATTTTCACTTTGTGGGCTGGTGACTTGCATTAATTTTGCTCTTTAGTATACAATGAAGTACTTGGCAGGGGTCGATCCAGGAAAAATTTGGGGCCTATTTAGGGTCCCTTCACAAAAATCTATTTAATAAAATGGTTCCCTTCACAAAATTCTATTCCATAAAAACTTACTATTTATTATTTATTTATTGTGATGTTTTAAAATGTGTGATTTGTAAACAAACAAGTTCACCAGAGATGAAAACTTTTCACAAAAGGATTTTAAAAAGTTTTTGTTTATAAATGCGTGGTTCGAATTTGATTAACTGGATTTAAACTTTTGTTACAAAATGTTATTTTTCACAAAAATATAATAAATTTCACAAAAATAATCTTTATTTTTCACAAAATGGGCCCCAAGAAAAAAAACCTGCATCAACCCCTGCTTGGCAATGCCTCCTAGCATCAAACTTTAGAGTTAACACTTCTATCTTGAAAACTGATATGAAATACTGGAAAAAAAAGTAGATTAGAAAATTGTAGATATGGGTGCAAGATTTTGTGTCTCAGAACTGATTTCAGACTTGGAGAGAATTTTTAGTTAACTATGCTTTATGTAGCGAAATAAAAGCAATTTTATAAACAAAAACTTTTAATCACTTTCTTTTATTGTAAAAGATCAATTTTTTGATAATGTAAGACAAATTGGAATCTTCTAGCCAACCTCTTCTTTATTTATTTGGTTATTTCTAATATTCAGAAACATTTTCAGTCTTGGCTTGTGTGGACTTCTTGCACCCATGGTTGTAGAGTATTCCTAAATTTAGAATGAAATGGTGGCTTACATGTAAAAATAACTTTATTAGAAGTCCCAAAATATAATTTTTGTTAAATCCATTTTGTAACGCTAATTGCATGTAGATGTATAGCATTATAAAGTAGATGCACATTTACTAACAAAACTAACACACATGCAAGCAAGGTACAATTTATTTTAATAAAAAATCAAGTTAAGTGTTTGTCCATGTGTCTGTATGTGTTTACGATCTGCACACATGCAGAATACATGAAGCATTGCTGACAATGATTGACACATTGAGCAACCAGTTATTTGGGGCGAAACGGAATTAAGGAACTGTATAGTCATTAATTTTTGTTGTGTAACATAGCTTTGTTTTACTTAGAATTTAATATACTAATCAGATATTGTATTTAAAATTTTTCAATATTTATGTACTATTTTAAGTTATTGTTAAAATTATTATACTATTACTTAAAATTATTGTTAAATCATGTTTTTTAAATTATTTATTATTATTTTTAGAAGCTTATTTAAAAAATTTCAGTATTTATGCACTATTTCAAGTTATTGTTAAAATTGTTATATTATTACTTTAAAATATTGTTAAATCATCTTTTTTTTTATTATTATTGTTTTTAGAACTTAACAGTACAATTTATTTAGCAGCTTACACTTAAAAAAGTTTAATTGTAAATTTTACTGTTTACATTTGAAAATGTTTGCGGATTTGAGGTCATTTACTGTACCAATATATTTGTTGTGTAAGATGATTATTCTCGCAATTATGAAATGAAAAAAAGAAAAGTTTTTAAATACTGCATATTTTAGTATATAAGACATCTGGCAGATAAACTGAAATGTGAATTTCAATCAAAATTTTGTGGATTTTGCTTCTGTCATATCAAAGGACCACCAAATTATCAGCTGTCTGTCATCTTAAGATAGATCTAAACTTATTCACAGACAGTTGATAATTTGGTGGTCCTACGATATGACAGATATAAGCAAAACCCACAAACTTTTGATTGATATTTACATATCAGTTTATCTGCCAGATGTCTTATACACTAAAAAATGTAGTATTTAAAATGTTTTCTTTTTTCATTTCATAATTACGAGAATAATTTTACCTTTTTAAATTTCATTGTTAATTATTATTAGCCTGTTTTCATTTTCAAAATTTTCTGCAATTTTTTTTTTTTTAAATAATCCAAAAGAGACAAAAATGTTTTGCCATATTTTTAAAACAGTCTTGAACTCTAATTAATAAGGACTTTACGTTGCACACTTAACATATAAATACTCATCAAACACTTGCTTCCAACGTAAAATTATTTAATAAATATGAGTTACTTTTAAACTACATATATATAAAATAAACCTCGACGTTTCGGTTAATCTTTATAACCATCATCAGGAGAAAAACCTTCATAAATATGAACAGCAAAAATTAAAATGTGTTACATGATTGAGTCACAATATTCAATCTGCCAAGACGCTCAAATAACGGAAAATTAAAACAACATATTCAAAATACGCCTGGTGGCGCCCTCTATGAATCAGAAATGTAACTGGAACTTATGTTCGACGGAATTAACGTTCATTTTAAAATGCATTTCCATATGGCAGGAACCGAAAATGATGGGATATCGTTGCAAATTTCATGTTTCCTTAGTGAAATTTCAATAGATTCACGGATGAAGGCTTTAAAGGGATTGTTTTGTCTGGAAATAACTTTGACGTTGTTAAAATCAATAAACCCAACCTGTCCGTTAGCAAAAGTTCTTGATAAGGCAGTGGAAAATTTATTGTATTTCAAATCTCTCTTATGTTCTTTAAGTCTCTCTACGATGCGACGTTTTGTCATACCAATATATGCAGAATTTGTACCATCGGTCCATTCAAATGGAATTTCATATACCCCAGATAAACAAGTGGCTGATAATGGGTCAATGCTTCTATTCAATAAATTAAACAACGTTATAGAATTGGATGCCACCAGTTGTATATTATATTTCTTGAAAACTCTCTTTAATCTTTCAAAAAGAATGGGGATATATGGAATTTTTCTGTAAACCTGAGTAACTTTAGGAGAAGAAACTACTGTAACCCTGTATTTATCGATTAATTTACGAATAATGTGCGGTTTATATCCATGTTTCATACCTACATTAATAATATAATTAAGTTCTTCTGCTAAGAATTCTCCTGAACAAACCAAAAATGCCCGACGTACAAACGATCTAAAGGCTGCAATTTTGAAATTCCAAGGAGAGGCTGCGGTGACCGGGATAACACAATCTAACTTCATTGGTTTCCGGAAAATTTTTCGTTTTAAACTATTGTTTTCTTTAAGGAGAAGAACATCAAGGAACGGAAGCGAATTATTATCCTCTAATTCCATCGTAAATTTAATATTATTGTCCAGGTGGTTGATATCATCAAAAAATTCAAATAAAGATTCTCTACCTTTATCCCAAACCACAAAAATGTCATCAACATAACGTAACCATAAGGTGGGCTTAGGATTACACTTCTCAAAAATATGTTCTTCTAATGGTCTTAATTTAAATTCAGCTAGTATACTGGAAATAGGGGATCCCATTGGTGCCCCTTTAGTTTGCTTAAAAAATATTCCTTTAAATACAAAAACATTACTTTCGTTAATTAAATGCAACCCAGACTTAATCGAAATTTTCATCTTGTCTGTCAGATAAGGTAATCCATCGATAGTGGAACCAATAGAACAAATAACCTCATTGACCTCATTTCCCGTATTAAAGATTTTGTTTTACCTGAAAATGCAATGTTAGCAAGTTTTGACATCGTTTCCTTGTTTCCCTCTATTGATGTCAATGAGGTTATTTGTTCTATTGGTTCCACTATCGATGGATTACCTTATCTGACAGACAAGATGAAAATTTCGATTAAGTCTGGGTTGCATTTAATTAACGAAAGTAATGTTTTTGTGTTTAAAGGAATATTTTTTAAGCAAACTAAAGGGGCACCAATGGGATCCCCTATTTCCAGTATACTAGCTGAATTTAAATTAAGACCATTAGAAGAACATATTTTTGAGAAGTGTAATCCTAAGCCCACCTTATGGTTACGTTATGTTGATGACATTTTTGTGGTTTGGGATAAAGGTAGAGAATCTTTATTTGAATTTTTTGATGATATCAACCACCTGGACAATAATATTAAATTTACGATGGAATTAGAGGATAATAATTCGCTTCCGTTCCTTGATGTTCTTCTCCTTAAAGAAAACAATAGTTTAAAACGAAAAATTTTCCGGAAACCAATGAAGTTAGATTGTGTTATCCCGGTCACCGCAGCCTCTCCTTGGAATTTCAAAATTGCAGCCTTTAGATCGTTTGTACGTCGGGCATTTTTGGTTTGTTCAGGAGAATTCTTAGCAGAAGAACTTAATTATATTATTAATGTAGGTATGAAACATGGATATAAACCGCACATTATTCGTAAATTAATCGATAAATACAGGGTTACAGTAGTTTCTTCTCCTAAAGTTACTCAGGTTTACAGAAAAATTCCATATATCCCCATTCTTTTTGAAAGATTAAAGAGAGTTTTCAAGAAATATAATATACAACTGGTGGCATCCAATTCTATAACGTTGTTTAATTTATTGAATAGAAGCATTGACCCATTATCAGCCACTTGTTTATCTGGGGTATATGAAATTCCATTTGAATGGACCGATGGTACAAATTCTGCATATATTGGTATGACAAAACGTCGCATCGTAGAGAGACTTAAAGAACATAAGAGAGATTTGAAATACAATAAATTTTCCACTGCCTTATCAAGAACTTTTGCTAACGGACAGGTTAGGTTTATTGATTTTAACAACGTCAAAGTTATTTCCAGACAAAACAATCCCTTTAAAGCCTTCATCCGTGAATCTATTGAAATTTCACTAAGGAAACATGAAATTTGCAACGATATCCCATCATTTTCGGTTCCTGCCATATGGAAATGCATTTTAAAATGAACGTTAATTCCGTCGAACATAAGTTCCAGTTACATTTCTGATTCATAGAGGGCGCCACCAGGCGTATTTTGAATATGTTGTTTTAATTTTCCGTTATTTGAGCGTCTTGGCAGATTGAATATTGTGACTCAATCATGTAACACATTTTAATTTTTGCTGTTCATATTTATGAAGGTTTTTCTCCTGATGATGGTTATAAAGATTAACCGAAACGTCGAGGTTTATTTTATATATATGTAGTTTAAAAGTAACTCATATTTATTAAATAATTTTACGTTGGAAGCAAGTGTTTGATGAGTATTTATATGTCTTGAACTCTATTAAAAACCATTTATTTTTAAAAGGTCATTTTCAATGCATGTAATTTTGTGCATATCATTCTGCCTTTACTTTGCAGTATGTTATATTATTTATTTATTTCTGGATGCTATGCAATAGAAATTCACTGTGGCTGATATGTGCTTGCTTATATGCAGCACAAAATTTATTTTCTCAGATTCAAACAGTAGCATAAATGAAAAAGTTAATTTTTATTTTTTAACTAATTCATCTGTTATAAATTTTTTTGGGAAAAAAAAGTAATTAAAAGCATAATATTGTAAATATTACATACTTAAGTGAAATCAATCTCCTGTTACTTCAGACACTGGGGTGCCATTTGGGGGAGGCTAAGAGTGGCAGGAATTTGATATTTCAGAGTGTATACTGCTTATTACAAGTCAGACTCAAAATCAGAAATTGATCATAAGCTAAAATAACTTGCCAGATTTGATTACACTAGAAACATTATCATTAAACACTAGCCCCTAAAATTAGTATTGGGTCATCCAGAAAGTTCTGCAGTTTTCTAAAAAGTGAAGTGTGGTTTCATCTAGTTATTTTGCAACTTCTGATAAGGAGTGACTATAGATGCAGATTCCCAAAATTTGAAAGGAGTCAGTGGCTCCTAAACCCAAAAAATCCAGTGGCCACAATTGTAAAACAAACGCATAAAAACAATAGTGTTTATATGTGGTAAAAAACTAAAAAAACTCAGGAATTCAAAGTGTAAAGTAATTTATTTAATATAAACACATGTATAACAAAATTTGAATATTTCTTAAATCATGTACATTCAGAAAATAAAGTTGGGCAAGACAAGGTTTAAAAAAAAATATGTATAAGCTAAGCAATCATGATAGTGGGGAATATCAGAAAAATAATATTTCTTATTTTGATTTTGCCAGACAAAAGTACATATGAAAGAAAATCCGAATTTTTGAGATTATTTTGCAGTATAAAAATCAAAACACATTTCAAACATTTGTTTATATATATATATATATTTAAATCACAGTCTATGTAAAATTATCAGATTCAAACTGTTACGAATAACATTGCTATTCGAATATATTTAATAGTTTGCTGTGTTAAACTGATCAATCTGAAATATTATTAAAAGATAATAATAATGTTTGTTATGTGTTTTGGTCTTAATCTTTAAAAAAAATATCAACATTTCATGATGGGGACTGGGAATACCAGAAATTGATTACTTTTAAATCACATGGCGACTTAAACGCCGAAAGTTAGTGGCCACAGCAAAAAAATTAGTCGCCACGTGGCGACTGGCGATGGTGAATCTGCACCTGTAGGAGTGACTTTGAATGACCCAGATATATGTAAATTTGGTCTTTTCTGCTTGTGTTGCACAATTGTTGTTTGGGTTGTGGCCAGGGCTTAATTTCTAACAGAAAAAGTACCGGAGCCCTGGTATTCTGCAGTACTAATAACCATAGCATGCCCCCCCCCCCCTCTACCATCACTCCAATCTGCATATTTATGTTTCATACATTATATGTATTTGCAAAATTTAAAGCAATTTTTTTTCTTTAGCAAAATAAAAGTTTTAAATATATCTATCTGCATTTACTTAGCTGTCAATTATTCCACTTTTTAGTTATCACTCCGGCCGAATAGAAATCTTTGTCTAATTTTAATGTTAATTAATCGCAGAATTCTGCGATTCAATAAAGTAAGGATTGTGATTCGGAAATAGTGTTAGCACAAAAAAAGAATAGTTCACAGCTATGCATTTTTATGAAAAAAATAATGAAATTTTCAAAAATTAATATTTATATGCTGAAGAATTGAACAAAGTTTTTCAATTTCCTATAAAAGGTGCATATCTTAAACTATAATCGATTTCTTCCATATAAAAGTCTTTCGTGAGGAGTCCTTGAAAATATTTGACACTGTGATCGGGAAGATTCGAAGCTTTTATAGAAAAAGGAGAACTGCTCAATTGCTTACTGTAAGAATAACATTATGTGGCAATTATATCTACTTACAGTGACTTCGTAAATGTGCAGAGAATGTGCCTTAGGATGGATAGTGTTCTGATGAAAAATAAATAGAAAATTTACTAACGTTATTTTGTGCTCGTCTATTTTAATGTATCATCATGGATATTTTCATGTTGTTTTTACAATAAAGATTATTTGTTTTAAATAATAATTATATACAAAATTTCTAATATTATTTATCGAGCAGTAATGCATACAAAATAAATTGAAACTATTTTGCATTATTTTTACACCAAATGATCCCCAATGTGATGTCATATACCCATAAGGAAATAGTTTTAAATGTATCAGTTTATTGTATGAGGAAGTATAAAGGTTGGGAACGGGGCTCCAAAGCCTAGTATTTATGGGCTCCGGCAAATTCCGACCCATATTTAAATATTTACTAAAAGCACAGAAGTACTGGAGCTGGGCTCCGTTGCAATTTAAGCCCTGGTTGTGGCATAATTTTTGTTTCAATGCAGTGCTAAGAATGGGGAACCAAAAAATTCATTTTTGTCAAGTATGCTCTTCTTTTATTTCAAGAAAGGTAAAAATGCTAGTGAATTTTAGAAATTGCAACTAGAAATTTTCATTTGATGCCTAAGATATTTACAGTAGACGTCATTTGATGCCTACCTTTCATTTCCCAATTTCTATCACTGCTTGTGATGTTAAAAATATCTTTAATTGCCCCTAAAATTTTCCTGAAATTCGGCGGGAATGGAATTTCTAAAATTCCTCCCTAAAATTTTGAAAAATCCCTGTGCCTATAGTGCCTAGTCCTGTGCTTTATTATGTAATTGCTGACTTTGATATATAATGCTTTATAAGTTATTATGGTTTCGTAGTTATAATAATGTAAAAAGAAAAAAAAAAGTTTACAAAAATACAATTATTATAAATATTATGCTATATTACTATATATGTTTTTTTTTTTTTTTATTATTAATAAATTATTGTAAATACTTTAGGTACAAAAATATATAATGCTTTATAAATGTATTATGGTTTCTTAATTGCAACAATGTTAAAAAAAAAAAAAAAAATGTTAGTATGGAATATGTATTGAAATTATTTATATCATGTGTTTACTTTGTATTAAGAAATGTCTCATCATAATAAGGTATTTAAATTAAAATTATTTAAGAAATATTTAAGTGTGTTGTGACGTTGTGAGTGCTTATGCATATGTAACAGAGATGAGATGGGCTCAGGCTCAAAGTAAAATTTTTATTTATTCACAAATTTAAAAAAGGATAAAAACAAATTTAAAAAAGGAAAAAAAAAACTTGCTATTTGAGTAAAGAGAAAGTTTGTAGATGTTGGAGTCTAAGCTTTTTAAAGTATTTTACAATCCTTTAAAAATCAGTTTGAAATGGAATAGAATTGTTATTGATGGGAAATAAGAAAAAATTCAGATTACAAAGCCTTGATACAGTTGGTCAGTATTAGTAACATAAAAAAATCTGACAGCTTGGCCTACAGGCACAGGTAGATTTTGAAGACGCAGACCATGGGGCGCCTGTTTATTGGGAATTGCAGAAGAAATGACCTTTTTGCCATAATGCGGCATTTGGAACCAACCTTTTTCGAAATCTACCTGTGCCTCTAGGTGGAGCCAGCAGGGATTTTTTTTTTTTAATTTTTTTTTTTTTTTTTTGGCTGTAAGGGTTGGTCTTACAAAAAATTTGTCAATATAAAAGTTGTAGATAATATTAAGAGGATTTATAATAAATTTAAGCGGATTTGATATCTTGTGAATGGACAAAGTTATGAATTTTTTTCTTCTTAAACCCCTATCCCCCCCCCTCCCTTGAGGCCATTTTTAATGATATAAAAAATTTGTCATACATACATTTTTGGCCCTTTTCCTAGAAGTAATAATAACTTTAAATGGATTCGATTAAGAAGTTATGGGTTTTTTTCTGTTTTCACAAAAAGCCCCCCCCCCCCCCTCCCTAGTTCGATTTTGCTCATTAACAAACTTGACTGAGATTTTATGCCTCTTAATTTTATGTATCAGTTTGGAAGAGATTTGTGCAGAATTATTGAAGTTATCATGTCCATAAAAAGTGATATAGATAGATAGATAAAGTTTTGAGCTGGGGGTGATTTTTGGATTTGGGAGTCATGATCGGTGTAGATCTGCAAAATTTTTTTGAAATTCCAACATAGGGGAGAATGTATTAGGTAGTATTTCTTACGAAATCTACCTAAAAGCCTGGAGGTAACCCTTGCTTTCTGTTTGAAGCCATTTTCCAAATTTACTGGAAAACAGATCTTATGTGTTTCTTCTGTAGTTGTACAACAAAAGCTCAAAAGAATAAGAATTGTGACTTTTTGCAGATTTCTGCAGTGGTTGGGTATAAATAACAAATTTGATATTTTAAACAGATTTTCAGGGACATGAAAATCACGAAACATTGTCATGAGGAAATATTTATTTCTATGTATAAAGAGATTTTTAAATGAGAAAATTAATCATGAAACAATTTTAAAATATTGACGATTCTCTACAGCGTACTTTCCATGTCAGGATATGATGACACAAAATTTTTTGGGCTTTGATTTCAAATTGTCAGGCTCAGGTCCGAAAAAAAAAAGCCTGAACTCTTCTTTAGTTGTATGTAATGGTTATTGTAAGCAGAGCTTAGTTTCTATTTTAAAAAGTACCATAGCCCTAAAATTTGCAGTACCACCCACCATAGCATATACCTCTCCGTCCTCTCCGTTACACCCTTATATTTGTATTTCCTGGATGAACAGGAAATACATTTGCATTTCCTGCTCATATTTCCTGTTTCATTATCTGCATCTCTTGAGCTGTTTCAGATAACAGATCAGATGTCATTATCGAAAGGTTGTCTGAGTGAATTGTGTCTGCCAGATTTGTTAGGATGAGTAGAAAGTTAAAATTCATCTTTAAAATTAAAAAATTAACATTGCACATAATGTGTTTTATTACTTCAAAGATGATAAAATTGGAAAAAGGATGTTAAATTACATTAAAATATTAATTACTCCCAGCACTTTCAGCTATACACCTAGCCATTATCAGGGATAAAATACAAGCTGTCATTACCAACAGTAAAGTAAGAATTTGAAAGTTAGTAGGTCATTGCTAATGACAGTTTGTATTTTATCCCTGATGATGGCTATGTGTATAGCTGAAAGTGCTTGAAGTAATAATATTAAAGTAGTTTAACTACAATTTTACCATTAAATAATATCAAGTATGAGGATTTTTGAAAAAAAAAATTAACTTTTAAAGTCGTGGTAGTTATGGACTCCAAGAAAACATTGGGTCTGGTATCATTTTAAAGTATTTGAAAAGACCCCTTAAATAATATCAAATGCAAGATTTTTGAAAAAAGTTTCAACGATGGACTTTAAGAAAGCGTTTTCTTGGAGTGTTATTACCTGCAATTTATTCTCTTGAGCTGTTTCAGATAACAGATCAGATGTCATTATCGAAAGGTTGTCTGTGTGGATTGTGCCTGCCAAATTTGTCTAGGTTGTGTCAGTTGGTAAACTGTTTCAGCTTAAAGCCAAAGGTCCCTGGTTCAAATCCTGGCCTGGACACTTTTTCATTCAGTTGGGAAGTTACTACTTGTATAATGAATGACACAAATTAATTATATTATAATTAAACATGTTAAAATTTTGTGATAAAGAAAAAATAAAGAAAGCTGATTAAAAGTAATTAAGGGGGTCAGGAAAATAAAGTACCAAACCACATTTTTGGCGAAATAAATCTGACACTGTAATCTGTTGCTTCATATTGTAAACTATAATATCCAACATATAATTTGTTTCTAATGTCACTTGGTGGCAGCCTATGTGACAGGTTTTGTTTATACCCCCAATGAGGATAGTTAATTTACAAAAAACGTAATAGTAATATCATTAAAGTAATGCCATATTGTTACTCAAAATATCTCAAATGTTACTAAGACATTGGTGAAAGAACTTTAACTTATATATCTTGATTTGAGTATTGGATCCAATTTTCAAATTGAAATATCCCAGAAGTTCAAAAATGTGGCTTGGCACTCTCTTGCCCCGACCCCTTCAATTTTTCTGTTATTTTTTGTATCCCTGTATTTGAAACATTTAGTGTGTAAAGCAAAACCAAACATGATGGACAAGGAAATACACAAAAAGATGAAAATTTCGTGTTCATTAAATGACATTAAATTTGGATTATACACTATAATTTCTCGATTTCCTTTTTAAAAATGTATTGTATACTTCGAAAATGTAAAAAGAAGAAAAGTTTTAAATAATAAAAAAATATACTTATAATAAGTTTAAATTTTTCTTTTTGCAGTGCTTCTGTAATTTTCTGATCAAAATGTTTCATTAAAAAGTGTCAGTGTTTTTACACTTCACTAATTTAACCTATATCTGGACAGTACTTTAAATTTTTATTGTGTACTAAGAAAGTATCAGGTGGAGTACTACATTCTGTGTATGTTTTTAACTGGTTTCTGTCAAAGATTACATTTGTACTAAAAGTAAACTAAATTTGAAAGTGTAATCAACCATACTTTTAGGTGTTTTTCATGTAATTCGTACATAATATTTTGCAAGTCTAACTCAAGAAATGTAATGTCTGTATTTAAAATTAAGCATAACTTGAAGGATTGGGTCAAAAAAAGTTGTAAAAAGTTTTAAAAAATTGGGCTTGAAGTGTGCAGTATTATGTAAGCAAGAGCAAAATTTTCATATTTCTGAAGTAAAAAATAACTAAGGGGTCATCTATTAATTATGTCATACAAATTTCATAGTTTTTTTTACCCCTCCTTCCCCTATGTCACGCATAAGTGATATCCCCTCCTTTCCCATTGTGACATCACATTTTTTTGCCACTATTAATTTAAAGCTAATTTTAAGCAAAAAAGCAGAGTTTCCTACAGGTTTAAAAAAGGGCAGAGTGCTGCTGGTGAGAATAGGGCATTTTTTTTTATTCTTAAGGGCACTTTTTGCATTCTTGAGAGCACTTTTCAGATTCTTAAGGGCACTTTTTGCATTCTTGAGGGCACTTTTCAGATTTTTAAGGGCACTTTTTTTAAATGCATTCTTTTGGTTTTTAAAACCATTTTTAATATTTAAAAGTCAGGGCACTCTTTTCAAGACAACATTGAGTCAATTTTTACTATGAAAGCAAATTTTTTAATGCAAAAAGGAGAGAAATGATATTTTTTGTGTACTAAGTGGCAAGAAGGGTCCTAATTATTTTACTGGAGGGCAAGAAAGGTGCTAATTATTTTTATGAGTGACAAGAAGGGTGCTAATTATTTTTATGAGGGGCAAGAAGGGTGCTATTTTGTAAACCAAATGGCAGGCAGGGTGCAGCACCCTTCTGAAACTGTCTGGGGGAAACTCTGAAAAAAGTTATATGCAATGTATATCTACTAATATATAAATACCATAAAGCCATTAAGAACTTGTGCACTTTTACTTCAAACTGTTGCAATTAAAATATAGGTCCCCAAAACCCAGATTTCTTAAAGCCAGAGTGCATAAACGTTAATTCTGCAAATAATTTTGCCTATTGTTACTTTTGTTTTGCCACTTTAGATGGCAGTGCCAATCAGTTTGCTCAAATTTGTTTAGAAATGTATACATGAGAGATTCTATTATTTTAGGTTTACAATATAGTTTTACCCTAATAGTGAATTTGTGATATCTAGATTAGATTTTGTCAAATCTTCTACTATTAAAAATGCAATCTGGTGTGTGATAAATGGCTAAAATACTATTAATTGAGAAATTTTGAAAAGCATTTCCTAGGCTATTATTTACTTGGCACCACCTGTTGCTAACAATACATAACGGAGAAAACTTGTGTTATCTCTGAACATGAATTAATGTTTGTTTTTGTATATGGAATTAAAGAAAAAGTTATTGCACATAAATACCATAACTATAGCAAAAAAATTAAAAAGGCCTAAATAAATGTTTTTGATAATAAGTTTTCTTTTTAATTTATAATTTGTATTTTTAGTCATATTGAAAGATTCTGGATTTTAGATACATTACTGTATGAAATGATAAGAAAATAAATTACCCATCATAAACATCTTTTGACATTGATTGGTGTTTATGAAATATTAGATGATCACTCAAAGCCATAAATTTTAATCAACTTTCCTCAACATGACAGTTATTAAACTCATTTCATAAGCCATAAATTCTAACCATGTTCATCAATATGACAGTTATTGGATTAATCTCCTAACATCAAATTAAATAATTATGTTCAGAATATAAATTCAAATTAATGTCCAAATAAGAGATCCAAAATTATATTTAGATCATAAAGTTTAATCAATTTTCCTCAGTATGACAGTTGTTGGGAAATTCAAATCAGTGGATTATAATTAGGCTATAAATTCGAATTAAGTTAAAAGAAGAAATTGATTATTACATTTTAGGTTGTAAATTCTAATTAGTTTTCTCTCTGTCTGAGATTTCTTATTACATTTAAGAGCAAAAATAACAATTAACATCAAATTTAGAAATGACTGTTGGTGATGCAGTTGGGGTCAAGCCCTATTGCACTCACAAGACTACAACAACCAATTAAATGAAATTATCTGCCCCTATTTGACTTTTTGTCCCCTGCTGGAAAATATTGTAAGCCTGAATTTATCAGCATAAACTCACGCAAAAATGATCAGACTTAAGGTAGCATTTGAGGTGTGCTATCAACCTCAGGAAATGTGAGTCTCTAAAATAATATGATTCTTGAGGCCTCCATGAACTCCTATTCTCTGGATATAGTATTGAACTGGAAAATAAAGATGTTCAGTTAATCAATGACAGTTAGGTCCCAAATCGATTACTTTTACCAACCAAGTTGTTTGATACTTCATTCAGCCGTAGCATGAAGCAACCAGTGAAGATGATGGCATATTTCACATAACTTTATATATACAGTAGAAGATCTTTATAACACAAACATAAAAACATGAGACTGTGCATTTACATAGAATTTTGCATTACACAGATCACATTTCACACATCATTAACACTAGAACGGCGGTAGGGGTCATTTTGACCCCTGAGCACTTTTGTCCGTTGATTACTTTTGTTTGGTTGGAAGAAATCGTTTGAAATTTTTTTCTTCTCCTAAATAAATAACAAATATTTCTAAAAAAAAAAAAAAAATTCAGCATTTTAAATTTGTTAGTTTTTGAAATATTGGAAAATATATGTAATGTATAATATGAAATATTGATGAAAAAAATATTATTTTATAACTTGTGTTTTATTTTAGTTAGCATTAGTTTTAATTTATGAAACCAATCAATTTTTATATCAAATGAATGAGTTATTTAAGTAGTTGTAGTATGATCCAATGGATCACCTTGTAGGCATTACATTGACAGTACTTTAAAAATTACATAAATTATCAAGTAATATTGAATATAAATGATGAAATACACGTAAATTACACATTTTTGCCAATGTATGGCATTTAAAATTGTTTTATCGTTGTTATTTCAGTAGATTCATCGAGGGGGGGGGGGGGGGTTAAAGTGACCCCTTCCTGCCGTTCCAGTAGGTAAGAGTTTTCTGCCATACTAGTGTTAAACTTACCTTTTAAACATGGCCAAATATGTCTAAAACATATCAAAATACAGTAGATTATCTTCTATAGGTGAAAACTGAGAAATTTAGTTAGTAGCCAGTGGCCGGTAGACTCAGTTTCATTAGTGGCCACTTTTTAAAGTTAGTAGCCACTATTATGTTTCAAACTTTCTTGACATCTAGATAAATTATAATCGTTGTATATAAACATATTTTTCTATAAGAGTTTTATACCTATTTTATGGACATTAGTGTATTTCGCATGATTAAACAGTATCACTTAAAGACAAATAATTCAACTGGTGAGCATGTGGCAGGAGTCGAAATATTGAAAATAATGAAATGTCCTTAAAACTCGCTTGTATTCGGTGGAAAAAAAGGAATAAATTACTTGAAATGCATGTGGAATCAAAGCTGATGAATATATTTTGCAGAATAAAACTGTATTTCTTGAAAAAATAATCCAACTAAAGAGTAATCATAACATGCAAGTAAGAGCACATGAGAAAAAGCCGAAATATTGAAAATACAGCTAAGTCGTTGAAATCTGTTTGCATCTGGTAGGAAAAAGAATTAACCAGTTCTCTAATTAGATGTAATCAATGTAGAGATGTATATTTCCATGAAAAATGGTGTATTTCACTTGTCGATCAATAACAGAATTTTTAATCGCCACTTGGCGAGTGGCGACTAGGGTGGCGATCGATGGCTGATTTTTTAATCGCCACTTTTTAAACTTTAATCGCCATGTGGCGAGTGGCGACCGCTAATTTTCAACTATATTATCTTCATATTGCATTTTCTTATCAGGAGTAGTCTAGATTATAAATTTTTGTATATCATTTCACACATTATTAAATTTACTTTATAAACATGGTCCAAATAGGCTTGGACTAAACCATTCATTATATTACCCGTTTTTAAAAAATGTTATTGTATTAACAGCAATTGTTTCATTAAAATGGTATGAATTAAGGAAATAAAGTTGAACTAATGTATTAAATTTAGTCCTCTAGAGAGTAGCAATTTTTTCCAATGTGGGAATGCTTCTTAACCAGTGCTGTAGTTGGGTGGGAACACCACACAGTGGGGCATTTGACGGATTTAGCCGGCCAAAAATATTTCTTTCTGAAAAAATGATGGAACGTTTATATTTTATTAGTTTATCATATTTTTATACTTTTATAGCAATTTGTTTTTGAAAAAAATGTTTTTTGTATATACAGGGTATGTGAAAGTCACTGTAACATGTAACACTAACTTTAATTATAGTAAAATATCAGTGATTAATTCTCTGATTGCAATTGTATTTTGCCCATCAATATAAAACTAATTTTTTATACAGAATATCTCAAAATTGAAAAATTTTAAGTCATTCTAATTTGTTTAAAAAATTTGGAGATATATATTTTTATGCATAGATATAGATTATTTTACATTTTTCTTCAAGAGGGTTTGAAAGTTCTGAAATCAATTTTAAATTACATTACAGTTGATTAAAAAAAATTGTATCAACTTTAGAAAGTTATCTTTTTAAGCATTGTTAATCCTTAATCTTTCCTAAAATGGAAATTTTCCATTTACGCTTTTACAGAGTAAATCAATAGTATATTGAAATCAAGTATTTATTGATCACATATATTTTTTACTTAATTTAAACAAAATATTACAAATATCATATTAGATAAATGAATATATATATATACATATTTGATAACGAAATCTATGGTTATTCATCAGATGATGCAAAATTGTCATCGTAATAGTTTTCATCACTTCTGATTCTGTTTGACTCTGATGAGCTCTTGCATACAAATGTTCTACAGGAATAAGTAGTGCTAAAGCCTTTAAAAATGATTTAGATTTTTTTTCACTTGGGATACGTTTTATACAAGATAAGAGTGGATCTTAACTGAGCAGTTACAAATTTAAAATGTCCACGTTGCACAATTTTTCTTAAACTTCGACTCTCTAGATATTCTTTACAATCGTAATTCTTATGGGTCGACAGAATCTAAGGCGTGGAAGATATTAGATTTTGCCAAACAATTTTTTCTTTCTTTGACTGAGCAACAATTTGGAAAATTATAAATGAATTCCAAAAAAGGTTTCCATCAAAATTGATATTATTTTTTAGTTTTTTTTTAATATTATTTTTGTTTAAAGCCGGAACATCCTCACTTTCAATTTTACACAGCGTTGTGTCATCATTCATTGTCTCGACAACTTCTTTCAGATAATGCAAGAAGCGTCTAATGGTCTAATAAATGTTTCAACTGAACTTCTCCAGAAGTGTCTGTAACTTTGTAGGAGTCCTTATTTGTGTAATAGTTATTTCCATTTGTAGCGAATTATACGACTGATATGTTTTCTTATGTGAATGTCTGACTGTTTTATAATGCATTTTTGAGATATTTGCTTCAACAAACATTGATAATGCTTAAACAGTCGAGAACTTCCAATAAGTTGTTTTATGATAATTATATAACACCTGTTTATTTTTAGCTGCAAGATATAGAACCCATGTCATTTCGTTGACTATTGTAAAAGCATTCCTATGTCCAGTAACATACTATTGTGATTAGGTAGCATGAGGAAGGATTTCAAGATTTGCTTTGCGATGTACTTCTTCGGTTTTGCTACTTTTGCTTCTTTGACTACAAATCACAGAAAAATTTCTGAGGCCAACCTGAAGTACGTACTGCAATTGGAATATTCCCTGAAATCTAGATTAACCTTTTTCTCAGAAAAAACACTAAAATCATGATTTATCTGCTGCTTTTGCTTTTCTTAATAATTATCTTTGTTGACAAGGTAATCCTCGAGAAATTAAAATTTCTTATCTAAATTTTCCAAATTCTGGTTATTCACATGATCAAACCGGATTTATTTTGATATAATTTTCATTTCAGATATAAATTTATTGATCAGACATGCACATTTGAACTCTTTTATGTCTGCAGATGACATTTTGTGGCAACATTTGCAATTTAGCTATCGTAGAAGACAATTTTAAAAAGGGGGTAAATGAAAACATCATCATTTACAGAAACATGCACATTTCCGTTTGAAAGAAATTCTTCTAAATTAGCGGTTATTATTCTGAAAGTTATTAACTACATATCTTGAACTCTCAATTCATGTAAAAAATATCATCGGATCTCACCCTTAAGGTTAACTAATCCCTTATGGAATATTTAAAATAACAATAAAAATTTCCAAATTGTACGGTACATTTCATGTCGCTTTATCATATATTTTAATTAAGCAAATATAAACATATTCATGTGAGATATAAACATATATTCCTGGTCTTTCATAATGCATAACTATTTCATGTAAGTAAAAATTTTGAACAAAAAAAATCACACTGAAATGAGCACTCATAAATTGTAGTTGACAGCAGATATAACCAACCTACTGCTACAAGCAAGTTTTAACCTGCGCGGCACCAATTTGATTGCACTTGGACAAATATTATTACTCTACGGAGATTCCCCAACTATTTACCTCCACAGTTAGCTACATATTTTTCTCATCAATTGTGTTTTGGAAAATTGACTTTTGACCGTCTAAATCAGCAAAATGCCCCACTGTGTGCCGTTCCCAGAAATATTTGGTTTGTTATTTAAAAATATATATATATCGCGTACGAGCACAAGCCTTTTTGTTTCAGACTGTGAAACTATACCCATTTCAATGTCTGAATGCGAAAGAGTATTCAGCAGTATGAATAACATCATGACCAATGCGAAATATCCACTCCTTATTGAAAGAGCCAGTTTACTTATATATATTCATAAGCCGTGTAGGACCTCTCTTAAAAGAATTTTGTCCTGAACCATATGTGAAATCTTATTTGCGATCGAGAAGAAGATTATCAGACGAGACAGCTTGTCGTAAATCAGAGGGCACAGAAAACACGTCTCTTATTATCGTTCTTTATTGAAACTTCTAGGATAGATGTGCCAATAAGTTATATATGGATTTATTTCTGTTATTTCAATTATATTTTGATTCATAATGGAAAATCTTACTATGAGATTGATTAAATATTGCTTTTAGATTAATGCTATATAAATACAATACTATAAAAACTAGAATATAATAATTATATATAAAAAGTCGGCTTATGGCTAAATGTTTTTAATTGGCTTAGCAAAAATCCGGTAGCATCAATATCTACTCTAGGTGAGTTCCCACAAATATTTTTTTCCTACTACAGTACTGTTCTTAACTGCAAAATTGATTGTTTATGTCTGAGAAGTTTGCGTTATCAGAGCTGCCAACTGCTACGAAAAAATCGTAGTTGCTACGATTTTGAACCACAGACTACGATGCTACAAAAATCTGTCTAAAACTACGATTTTCTGCAAAAAAAAAACGCGAATTTCATCACAGGATCACTCGAAAAAGGCGCGAAATTTGTCGCAGGATCGTGCGAAGAAACGTGAATTTCGTCAAAAAATTGGCGGGAAAAGGCAAATTTCGCCAAAGGATTGCCAAAAAACACAAATTTCGTCAAAAGATCATTGAAAAACGAGAATTTCGTCAAAAGATCGCCAAAAAAAGCGAATTTCGTCGAAGGATCACCGAAAAAAGCGAATTTCGTCAAGGAATCGCGGAAAAAAACACGAATTTCTTCAGAGAATCATGTGAAAAACTTAAATTTCGTAAAGGATCGTTGAAAAAATGCAAATTTCGCCAAAAAATCGCTGAAGAAACGTGATTTTCGTCAAAGAATTACCTGGGGGGAAAAGCAAATTTCAGCAAAAGATCGGCGAAAAAAACGTTAATTTTGTCAAAGGATCGTTGAAAAAACACATATTTCGTCAAAAGATCGTTGAAAAACGCGAATTTAGCCGAAAGATCGTCGTAAAAATGCGATTTTAGCCGAAAGATCGCCGTAAAAACGCGATTTTAGCCGAAAGATCGCCGTAAAAACGTGATTTTAGCCGAAAGATCGCCGTAAAAACGCACATTTCGTCGGAAGATCGCTGAAAATAAGCGAATTTCGTCAAAGGATAGCTGAAAAAACACGAATTTCGTCAGAATTTACTGCATTGGGTTAAAAGATTGAAACCAAATTTCTTTTCGTAATGTAAAAATTTTGCTATGAAATGCGAAAACAAATTGCATTTTAAAAAATCTATATTCAAATAATCCAAAAACTACCTTCAAGCTGACTGGTAACAATGACCTGGAATCTGGAATAACCACAGCACTGACTAGTTGGTGCCACTGATAATGTCCTTAAAAAAATCTCTTTAATTCCTTAAAAACTTTATTTTTTATTTTAAAAAAGGGTGGGAACTCTGTTCTATCATTTATTTAAGGTGGTTGCAATTATTAGCACATACTTGATTTGCTCTTTCAAGAAAAGTATCTTACTATTTTTCAAAATTTCAATTTAAAAAAATGTTCATTCCATTGAAGGATTTTATTAATGTGCTGTATCTTGGTAAAATAGACTTTTAATTAGAGTAAGTAAATAATTTCTACCTAATTCTTGTTGATAATTTATTTTTAATGTACTCACAGCTAATTTGATGTAAAACGCGCATTTCGTCGAAAGATCGCCGTAAAAACGCGAATTTAGCCGAAAGATCGCCGTAAAAACGTGATTTTTTTTATATTATATATATTTAGTTTAGTTAAAAATATATTTTTTTTTAGTAGCAATTATAATATTTGTTGCACTTGAAATTCATAACTTATTGCTCAAATGTCGTTTGTGCAGTTTTCAGCTTTTTTTGCGAATCTCATCCCTGCTTTCATTAGAAAATAGTTAAAAAACGGCAAATTTCGTCAAAAACATTGCAAAAAACGGCAAATTTTGTCAAAAGATCGCAAATAAACGGCAAATTTCGTCATACGCATTGCGAAAAACGGCAAATTTCGTCAAAAGAAAGCGAAAAAACTACAAATTTTGTCAACAGATCGCAGGAAAAACGTGACTTTCGTCAGAAAATCGCAAAAAACCGGCAAATTTTGTCAAAAACATTGTGAAAAACGGCAAATTTCGTCAAAAGATCGCGAAGAAACGACAAATTTCTTCAAAAACATTGCGAAAAATGGCGAATTTTGTCAAAGGATTGCGAAAAAACGATAAATTTTGTCAACAGATCACGGGAAAAACATAACTTTCGTCAGAGAATCGCGTAAAAACGTCAAATTTCGTCAAAAACAGTGCGAAAAACGTCAAATTTCGTCAAAAGATCGCGAAAAAACGGCAAATTTTGTCAACGTAAAAAAAATTGCGAAAAAAAAATGCAAATTTTATAAACAGATCTCGAAAAAAAACTGCAAATTTCGCCAAAAGATCTTGAATAAACACAAATTTCGTCAAAGGGACGCAAAAAAATAGTGGCGGGAGTGGACCCCCCTGTTGTAACTTTTCAGAAAATTTTCTGTGAATTTCGGAATTTTTTTTTTAAATTCAGAATCACCCCTGATTTGCTCGCTTAAAATTTGCAGCGTAAAAAACAGCCACCAACCAACCAACCTTCAGATAAATTTGAATTTGGTGTATTTTACTATTTCTCATTTTCAAAGGTTGGCAGGTCTGCGTTATATATAGAATTCCGTTATAAAGATCTACTGCATGCATATCTAACCCGAATAAAATTACATGTTGTTTTAATGAACTTTATCATATGCTGTTTCCAAATGTCTACATTATTGTGTTTATATTTTAGATGCGACATCTACCCCCTCTCCTTCACACTTTATGAACCCCATCTCCAAATGTGATGTGATTAATGGATGACCCCTAATTTCCAAATTGAAAATTAATTAGAGACAGGCTTGCAGTGTAGTACAACTCAAAGCTTTTAAAGCTGGCAATACTCTTTCCATGTCTGTCCAGCCAAATGCATCTTCAAAAAATCAAAGAAAACAAGTTGCTTGAAAACACACTATATGGCCATAATGTAACACTCTTTCCAAGGTTCCAGGATTCATAAAAACAGATATCGTACTTGTCCTAAAATTCCTGAAATTTTGCAAGTTTAGTGCTATAGCGGCATTTGAAATCATCAAATAGGGGGGTAGGTCTACCTTCTTTTCTTACAAATGCAAAACAATCACAAAAGTCATGTTTTTCTTCAATCTATCGTTAAAAATAGTGATTTTCGTCGATTTGCACAAAAAATAATTGCAATTTTTGGTGATCTGTTACCAAAAATCACGATTTTTATTGATTAGTCATTTTAAAAAGTTCATGATTTTCGTCTGTCAGTCACAAAAAATTTCAATTTTTATTGATTAGTCATTTAAAAAAGTTCATGATTTTCGTCTGTCAGTCACAAAAAATTGCAATTTTTACCGATCAGTTATAAAAAAGAAAATCTTTAACAATTTTTGTCGATCAGTGAAGAAAAAAATCGAGATTTTTGTCCTTTGGTAATGCAAAAATCGCAATTTTTTAGCAGCTTAGTCAAAGAGTGCTGGTAAAATTACTTTTCTTTTAAATGTATACTTTTAAAACAAAAAAAAATGTGCATATATAGTACACTATTTATGATAATAAAAGGTATTGAACAGGGAGTTAATGGGTTTTTTTTTGTTAGTATGCCAAGCAAATGTGTCCAGAAATATTTCCTAGGGCTAGTACTACCCCTGTAAATATGATATTTTCAAAAATATCCACAATTTTGATATATATCGGATATTTTCAAAATAGTCTACTGACCAATGACTATACATATTTTCAGAATTAATAGTATAACTTAGAAACTAAAACATATTGAACTTAACATGAAAACTTATTAAAACAATATTCCCCCCCCCCCCCCCCCCCCCCGCTCCTTTTTTTTTTTTCACTTGCAATAATACTGAAGAAAAACAAATTGAAAAAAAGAAACAATTTTCTGAAAAGTTAAAAAATTTGCTTTTTACACTCAGAGTTGCCAAGTCTCTAGCTTTTTGCACACCAGTAGTTTTTTAGAAAAAAAATGTTCTTTCAAATCACAGAAAGCTACAATTAAAAATAAAACAACATTTTCTGTAATAAAATACTGGTATAAAAAAAGACTGAGACTTGGCAAATCCGCACTCGTAAAGAAACAAACTATAGGATTCAGTATCAAGTATCAAAAACATGTTATGTTTATACTACAAAACTTTAAATAAACAATTTGTTTAATCAGAAAAATTTGAGCATAAATGTAAGCTTGACTACTTTTACATTTCCTAAGCTGTTGTGAAGTTTAAACTGAACTAAACCAAAACCAAAAAAGAATCTTTCTAATGAATCTGTAAATAACTGGTTATCTAAGTTGGACAATTTATCTTTCAATGGCTGTTCTAAGTTAGTATTTTCTCATATGATTGTTTGTTCTATATTTAAAATTTCAACTTTAAATGTAAAGCATGGAAAAATACATTTTTTTTTTCATTTTTGGCTGAAAAAGTCGCAGTAGAGGAAAAAGTTTTTTGTTTACAGAATGACACAGTCAATAACGGTCGAAAAATTCAATTGCACTTGTTTTAACTGAAAATATCAAATATCATGATATTTTGAAAATAAATATGATATACAGTAGACTCCCACAAATTGGCAACTCCTAAAATCCGCACATAATTTCAGATGTTTACAATGAAACTTACAGTTCAGATTTAGGTGAAAAATTTATGTTTTTTTTTAAATTTTTATATCATTCTGTACACATTTTAATATGGAATTGTGGTTAATATAATTGAACTTATGTTTTCTCATGAAGGAAGCATAAATTTATTTCTGAAAATTTTCAAGAAGATTTTGATGTGAATTATTAGTAATTGTGAATTATTTATAAGGAGAGTTTCATTGAATAATTCAAGAAAAAATTATCTCATCATTATGCATATTTAATTATGCAATATTAATTATTTACTTTTAATATTTTATATGTTTTTTAAATTTTCTTAATTTTTATTATTTGACTTAATTATTTTGCATTCATTATAATTTCAAGTGCATTGTTAAATTCACATTATTGTTTAAAAAGTGTAAACAAAACAATGACCAGAAATCCACAAAATTCTAAAATTTACATAACCTCTGGTTAAAGCTATGCATATTTAAGGGAGTCTACTGTATATCACAATATATATCCATTAATGTGTATCACCGAACCCTGCAAGGTTCAAATGTAACCTATTTTAGGCACTAAATATCCTTAATATATTGCATGTTAATATATTGGCATGTTATACTAATTTAAAGTTAAAAATTATCTGCTTCAATGAAACACTGACAAAATTATTGCATGAAATAATATTTATTATCATCACAAAAATTGAAATTTACTCCCTTTCTGAACTAGTTCATTTGATGAGATAAAAAATTATAAATGCATCCCCCCTCCCCCACTTCACCTTTCTAACTTTTTGCATTCCATTGACATTCCTACAGTGACATATTAAGTTTAATCTGAAATGATTGATTGACATCAGAATTTTGGAATGAAAATTTTCCTTTTATTAAGTACGTGAATAAAAGCTTTTACTAATTTCCAAATAAATTTGTTTATAAATTCTGGTGTCAACCAATCATTTCAGGTTAAACTTAGTATGTCACTGTATAGGTGTCAGTAGAGTGCAAAAGATTAAAGGGAGTTTTGAAATCATTCCTGAATGTTTTCTTTATGCAGCCATGCAAGTGAAACTATCACAGCATTAACACTTTCAGGCGCATGTTGCAACTTATGTTGAAATGATTAAATAACACCAGAATTTGTGAACAATTTATTTTCAAATAAATAAGAGTTTTATATACAGTGTAAAAACAAAATATGTCAAAATTCTGGTGCGATTGTTGCATTTGAGATTTAAAATTTAGTGGGATAGATTATTATCTCACTGCCCTTCAAGGAGTTACGAAAAGAAACTATACAAAGTATCTCGAGACATATATGAGAGAAAAGGAGGAATTTTGTATATTTTATCTCCTTTCCCCCCCTCTTCTTTTCTCATCAGATTAGAAATTGATTTTACTATTAAGTTAACCCTTTCAGGGGCATATTGCAACTTATGTTGAAATGATTAAATGACACCAGAATTTGTGAACAAATTTATTTTCAAATAAGTAAGTTTTACATACAGTGTAAAAATAAAATATGTCAAAATTCTGGTGTCATTGTCGCATTTGAGATTTAAAATTTAGTGGTACATATTATTATCCCACTGCTCTTCAAGGGGTTAAGAAAAGAAACTAAACAAAGTATCTCGAGACATATATAAGAGAGGAGGAAGAATTTTGTATATTTTATCTCCTCTCCCCCTCTTCTTTTCTCATCATATTAGAAATTGATTTTACTATTTATATAACTTAACCCTTTCAATTGCAAAGTAGTTCTGTTGCTAAAATGTTGAAACTATTGAAGGACACCAGGTTTTACAAACAAATTTATTTCAAAATAAGTAAAAGTCTTTTTCACGTACATTATAAATGAAATAAAAAAAAAAAAAAAAAAAAAATCTTGTTGCCACAATGGCATTTGGTAATTAAAATCAAAAGGGATATATAATATTCCACTGCCCTTCAAGGGGTTAAAACATGATATTTTGCAATGTGTTATTTATGTGCTATATTGGGATGAAAAAAAAATATTTGAAACTTTATCCCTACCCTCTTTCTATGTTTTCAGCAGTGGTAAAAAACCTTCAAGAACAAACAGGAGACACTAGATTGTAGATATCAAAGCATAACCATAGAATAAGGATGAGAGTTTCAAAATTGAGCCATTGTATGCCTTGTCTAGGTAGGGAGACATGTTAGTAGATTGCATGTAAGAAATTTTTGGGGCCCTCAACATATATTTTTCAATGTTAAAAAAAGATTTTTTTAGTATTGCTGGGGGCCAGGGATGGGTAATTACATCATTCTGCTCGCCACTGGCAAGTGGATTTTCTGACAGGGCGAATGAATTTTTAGGCAATCTTAAAAACTGCGGGCTATAGAAAATATGCCAAAAACTTTAATATTTTTATTTGTTAGCAATAATTTGCAACTCTCCCAATTGCCACAACGTAAACAAGGTACCAAGTTCTATTTCAAACTAAACTTTCCTTTTGTTGTATATATTTTAAAATTTTATATTTAAAAAAAATTATGAAAGTGTCAGTAAGAAAAATGCATTGTAGAATGAATTAATTTTTGAGTTGCATATATTTGGTCATAACAATTTTCTATTGAATAATGTATCTTGCTGGCTGGTAAAATTTTCTGAAAATTCCCCACCCCTGCTGGGGGGCCTTTACCAGTGTGGAAACCAGATGCATAGCACCTAATTACCACTTGTATATGACTAGTTCTGAATACTTGTACTTTTAGTTGATAAACTCATATTCTAAAAAGAGGTCATTCCAGCATCAAATCAACCAAAAATTTTCATTATTCAACCTGACCATTTCAGATTTTAATGAAACCTTCAGGAATCATTCTCCCTGATGATACAAATGAGAATATACTTTTATAATTTGTTTTTATCTCAGTAAATTTTTATACAACTAATTTTTTAATTTAAAAAAAATCATCATTTTTTAGCTTGTATAAATGTTTTTAATTTTGAATTTCTCAAGTTCTATCAGGTGTAGAGAGCTATTTGACCCCCCATTTTAAAGAGAATTTCATAAGGTTTAATTTGATATTCAAGTTGAATATGCTTGATTAAAAAAAAATTTTAATTTTAAAATAGTGTTTTTTAAAAGTTTTGAAAAAAGTTTTTTGTAATATTATAACCTTTAAATTCAGAAAGTTTTAGAGTGGTTTCTCAATGGGATCAGCAGTTATAAAAAAATAATGTTTAAAAGTAATAAGACTATCTTTAGCACAATCATAAAGTTGGCGAGGTGCCAACTTTAAATACCAGCCCCAACTGGTGTTTAACATTAATTTTTTTTAACATAACTGCTGATACCATTGAGATCCCACTCTAAAACTTTCAGAATTTTAAAGTTTATAATATTCCAAAGAACATATTTTTTTTAAAATTTAAAAAAAACACTATTTTAAAATTTTTTAAATAAATTAAATTAACCTTTTTTAACCAAGCATAGTCAACTTGCATATCAATTTAAACCTTATGAAATTCTCTTTCAAATGAGCGGTCAAATGACTCTCTACGCCTGACAGAACTTGAGAAATTGAAAACATTTTATACGAGCCAAAAAATGATGATTTCTCAAAATTAAAAAATTAATTGTAGAAAATTTACTGAGATAAAAAAATTATAAAAGTATTTTCTCATTTATATCATCAGGGAGAATGATTCCTGTAAGTTTCATCAAAATCTAAAATGGTCAGATTGAGTCACTGGTTGATTTGACATGGAATGACCCAAAGCTAGTGATAACGATTATTTTGATTATTCGAATGAATCATTCGGGCATATCTGTCAAACTTCAAAAAAAATTTTTATTCAATTACTACCAGAAATTTTGAAAAAAAAAAAGTTTCTGTAGAAACTTTTTTTTTTCAAAATTTCTGGTTAGTAATTGAATAAAAAAAAAAAAATTGAAGTTTGACAGATATGCTTCTGCGCATGCCCGAATGATTCATTTGAATAATCAAAATATCGTTATGCCCATCACTACCCAAAGCCAAACTCGTTTAAGAGCCAAGTTTTTTCAAACTACAAAAATAAAATAAAATAAAAAAAATAGCTTAAAAGTTTCCCAAAAAATTTCATTTTTTTTTCAAGAAAGTTTACACAAAAGAGAAAAAGACATTACCTGCCTCTTCCCAAATCGTTAAGATTTATCTGATAAGCCAACTAGTTTTGCTATAATAAAATCAATAGCATATACAGTTTCTAATTTGTTAATTCATCTAAAAATCTAGTAAGAAAACATTTTCTGTCACAGTGCTACATTGTTAAGAAATACATACTGATTAACAGATTTGCTCATTTATTATCACAAATAGATAAAAATTGAATGCATTGCGGTGGTCTATTTTAATAAGCTAATTAATCAGTGTCATATTTTATTGAAAAATATCTTTTTACTTAATACTTTTTTTTAATATATTTTTTAATAATTTTAATTTCGAAACATTCATATAAATTTTGAATGCTGTGCATTATTTCATTATTTGTAAAGACCAGGGGTCGGAAAAACTACTTTTTTATTGTAGCGAACTACAACTACTTTGTCGAAAATGTAGTTAACTACAACTACAACTACTTGTTTTAAAAAGTAGCGACTACAAACTACTTTTCAAAAGTAGTCACTACTTCGCTACTTTTAAATTTTGTCAAAGTGTTCAATTTACACTAGAAATTGAAGACACGGATTAAATAATAAAGTGACTCCTCATTATATTGCGTCTTCCGGGATACAATTAAATGAATGCGACATAACCGAGGGCATTAAAAAATTAAGAAAGATACCATACAGGGAAATGTTTTGTGTTCGTCTCGAAAACGTTAGTTTATACACACTTAACAAATTTCGTAGCAAAATTAAGAGAGATATTATAATCTAGAAAATTACAGAAAAACAACCCTAAATGCAAACAATAAATATATCTGTAAGTGGAGCAATTCTGAATAATAAGAAATCCAGCGTTAAAACATGAAGACATCTTAACAAGTAAATAGACAAGTGTTGCCAACAAGAAAATTAATTTCTTTGGTTAGTACTTAATTTCAGCGGCAAGTGTCAATGGAAAAAATCTATGACTTCATGCGATGTATTTCTATACACTGCAGGTAAGATTTGCACTGAGATTCGGAATTTTTTCAGCAGAACAAATTCTGCACAAAAGAAGCGAGTTTCGACCACATGATTTGCCGAATGGCCCTTTTTTTTTCTCTCCTGAAGTAGCGTTAAAAGTAGCGTCGGTTCTCGCTAGAAACTACTGATTTTTATATTGCACTACTCGCTACACTACATTGTTCAAAATGTAGTGCACTACACTACAAACTATAGGTGCAGATTCCCAAAATTTTGAAGGAGTCACTGGCTCCTAAACCCAAAAAATCCAGTGGCCACAATTGTAAAACAAACGCATAAAAACAATAATGTTTATATAGGGTAAAAAAAAAAAAAAAAACAGGAATTCAAAGTGTAAAGTATTTTTTTTTAATATAAACACATGTACAACAAAATTTAAATATTAATTAAATCTTAAATCATGTACAGTCAGAAGATAAAGTTGGGCAAGATACGGTTAAAAAAAAATATGTATAAGCTAAGCAATCATGATAGCGGGGAATATCAGAGAAACAATATTTCTTATTTTGATTTTGCCAGACAAAAGTACATATGAAAGAAAATCTGAATTTTTGAGATTACTTTGCACTATAAAAATCAAAACACACTTCAAACATTTGTTTATATATATATATATTTAAATCACAGTCTATGTAAAATTATCAGATTCAAACTGTTACGAATAACATTGCTATTCGAATATATTTAATAGTTTGCTATGTTAAACAGATCATTCTGAAATGTTATTAAAAGATAATAATGTTTGTTATGTGTTTTGGTCTTAATCTTTAAAAAAATATTAAGATTTCACAATGGGGACTGGGAATACCAGAAATTGATTACTTTTAAATCACATGGCGACTTAAACGCCGAAAGTTAGTGGCCACAGCAAAAAATTTAGTCGCCACGTGGCGACTGGCGACCGTGAATCTGCACCTATACTACAAACTACAGTAAAAAGTAGCGACTACAGTAGTTTCGCTACTTGTAGCGCACTACTTCCGACCCCTGGTAAGGACTTTATGACAGTCCAACAGTTCATTTAAGAAATTTATAACTATTGTTTAATTTACCCATATTTCTGTTTTGATTAAGTTTTTTTTATTTATTTTGTTAACTTTTTGTTTATTTTCTCTTTTGTTTCAGATATTTCTTTTTCTCAAAATGGTTTGCACACTTATCGACCTATTGCATGATAATCTTATTTTGATGGTTAACAAATTGAATCATCTTTTACTGGAAGTTGATTTTTCAAGATTAATCTGCAGATGAAAAATAAAAAAAGCCTATTGGTATTTATACGAGAAAATTTGCTATTTTTCCCTTCCCAATTTAGCAAAGAAAATCATGTTACTCTGACTTTGAAGTTTCATACATTTTCTCCTTTCATTTTCATGAAGTGTGTTTTATAATTTTTTTTTCTTATATACAAGTGTACAGAATCTTAAATTATGTTTTGAGACATAAATTTGTTTTTAAATTGATTGTTTATATATTCAGTTAATAATAATAATAATAATAATTAAAATGAATCCAGCTTTAGTTTCATATCTTGTACCATATTCTGCTGGGAATTTTATGCCAATAATTCCGTGTCAGCCAACTTACCAACAATTCATCCCAACTCTTGAAAATTTTCATCAGAGAATCGAGTCTGATGAACATTCTTCTGTACATTTAACAGAAACTCTTGAAGGCTTCTCTCAAAGTGTTGAGCCCAATGAACATTCCTCTATGCACTTAACAGTAACACCCGGTCAACCATATAACCAACAAGATATAATAACTCTTGAAAATTTCTCCCAAAATACTGACTTTGGAAATCAGTCCTTTATGCCTTTAATAGTAGTAACTCAATGTCAGCCTGAACTAAATTTCATATCTCCTGAAAATCTTCTTCAAAACAATGAGTTTAATGAACAATCCTCCATACAATTAGCAGTATCTCCTTATCAGCCTGGACTAAATTTCATATCTCATGAAAATCTTCCTCAAAACAATGAGTTTAATGAACAATCCTCCATGCAATTAGCAGTATCTCCTTGCCAGCCTGAACTGGATTTCATATCTCCTGAAAATCTGCCTCAAAACAATGAGTTTAATGAACAATCCTCCATGCAATTAGCAGTATCTCCTTGTCAGCCTGAACTGGATTTCATATCTTCTGAAACTCTTCCTCAAAACAACGAGTTTAATGAACAATCCTCCATGCAATTAACAGTATCTCCTTGTCAGCCTGAACTGGATTTCATATCTTCTGAAACTCTTCCTCAAAACAGTGAGTTTAATGAACAATCTTCCATGCAATTGGCAGTATCTTCTTGTCAACCTGTTGGGCAACCTAATATAATAACTTTTGAAAGTCTTCCTCAAAATATTGAATTTGATGAACATTCTTCTATGCATTTAGTAGCTCCCTTTCAACCAAACATCAGAACTCAAAATTCCTGTCAAAACCCTGAGCTTGATGAACATTTATCTGTTTCTGAAAATCTTCCTCAAAGCACCAAACCTGAGGAACATTCCTCTTTGCATGCAATAGTTAGAAAAATCTCTTGTGAAATCTGTAGCAGCAGCTTTGAGATTATAAAAACATTAAACAGACATTTAATGATGCATTCTGCATCAAATCCCTTCACTTGTGATACATGCATAATGCAGTTTTCATCAGAAGCACATCTGGAAATGCACATCCTATCCCATGATAGTGAAAAGAAATATACTTGTGATATTTGTGAAAGAAAATTTGTAAAAGAAAGTAACCTAGAGTATCATTACAAGATCCATGAGCCAGATAATGAACAGAACTATACTTGTGATGTTTGTGAAAAAAAATTTGTCTGTGAAAACAATCTAAAGCATCATTACCAGAGACATTGGGCAGATAATATACATAAATACATTTGTAAATTTTGTGAAAGAGAATTTCTCCGAGAAAACAGCCTAATAAGGCATTACAAAATAAGTCATGTCGGCGTTCTTAAAATTCATGAGGAAAAGTCTCCATTTTCTTGTAATTTGTGCAATAGACCTTTCACTACAACAACTGTTTTAAACAAGCTTGAAGATACTCATTCTTCCATTTGTAAAATTTGTGAAAAGGAATTCATTCGAAAACATTTACCAGAGAAACATATGACAAATCATACAGAAGAAGATCTGTGTGAATTATGTGAAAAGTCTGTTGATACAAGTTATACTGTCAAACATTATATGAAAAATAACTCTGAATCACCAGATGAAAGTTTTAAATCTCTGAAACATCTCAGACTCAAAACTCGCTATCGTTACCAAGAAAATAAGTCATATTTATGTCATATATGCGAGAAATCTTTTGCTTTTAACCTTGCTTTAAAAGACCATATGAGATCTCATACTATAGAAAACTCGCAATCTCAAAATTCCCAACTCAATTTAAATCTCAAACTTCATAACAAAGATATGCCTGAAAGGTACCAGAAGCCTTTTTATTTCAGTATTTTTTTGAAAAAATATATGAAATCCAATTGTAAAGAAAACTCATCTGCGTGTGAAACTTGTGGTAGCAGATCTCATTGTAAACATCGTTTCGAGAAATATATTCTTTCATGCAACGATGAAAAATCTTTTATTTGTGATGTATGTAATAAAGAGACTTTTATTTGTGATGTATGTAATGAGATTTTTGCATTTGGCCGACATTTGAAAATGCATAAAAGAAAAATGCATGCATTGTAAAACTGAATTTTAACTATTTCATGTATTGGGTATTTTAAAAGTAATAACTCGATAGAAAAGATCTACCGTTCAGAGAGATTTTGGCTTGCAGATTATTATTTACTGTGATAGGGGATTTTGTATAAATGAACAAAAAAAAAAAAAAAAAAAATTCAAAATCTCGACAGTAGAGGGTGCTGCTGCAAAGAAAATAGTGAAAGGTAATTATTGTGAAATACAGTACAATCTCCAAAATCCAAAATTGTTCCAGACTCGATAATTTGGCGATTTAGAGGTTATAGAATAATAAGTTGCATTTCACAGAATAAATGCCATATTCAATTAAAAAATATATACGGTATGAATAAAAGTACAAATTATAAATGAGAAAGAAAACTTATCAAAAACATTTAGTTATGGCTTATGTGCAATAACTTTTTCTGTAATTCTGTATATAAACATTAATTCAAGTTCAGAAATAAGTTTTCTCTGTTCCAAGCCTTTTATTGTTTTATTTAATGTATTGTCAGCAACAGATGGTACCAGATAAATATATAAGGTAGGTAATATATATATAATTTTGGAATTAATAGCATTTTAGTCATTTACCACACATCAGATTGATTGTTCCTTAATAGTGAAAATGTTCACAAAATCTAATTTATACATCACAAATTCACTATTAGGATAAAACTGTATTGTAAACCTAAAGTAAGAATCTATCATTTGTAATTTTCTAAAAAACAATTGAGCAAATCAATTGGCACTGCCATCTAAAGTGAGAAAAACCAGCTACTCTGCCACAAGGCGGAGTACTTCACTGCTGCTTCTAGGTTCACAGAACCCTTACGAGGGGGCCAGGTGAGCCTGGTTTCCCTGGACACCACACAGGCATACTCTGCAGCCAAGGGGATTGGAGCGCCACCATCTGTGCACCACTCCCCTGCACCCAAGACTTTGACGAAGGTCGTTACAACAACAGAGCCAATGTACTAAAAAAACTGCTGCATAATACTTGGGGACATGCTGTGGTCCCCCAGAAGCTTCGGAGCCAGAAACCCAAGAGGGTATTTGGCCCTAGGCCTTAGACCAAATTTCCCTGGCCCGCACTTGATTTAACTTGAAAATCTAACGAGATAGTCACTAGCCTGTCATTTATGTATATCTAAAGTGGGAAACAAAAGTAGTAATGGGCAAAATTACTCTTAGCATTTATGCATTTTGGAAGTTTCTTGATATAAAATGTCTGGATTTTAGTGACTGTACCGTAATGGTTATTTCTTCAGTGTGATTTACAGTTGCAAGTGCTTAATGTGTCCACCATTGCATTCCAGTACTGGGTACAGTCACAATATTAGGCCTGACACAGTATAAAACAGCACATTAACGGTAATGACAGCCACCTCCTGTAATATGCCGTGTTTCTGTGTTGGTAAAAAACTGGGTAATTTTTTTTCTATAAACACGAGATTTTGGCTAGCCTCATAACCAGAAATCGCACAGTATCTTTTGACGAAGTTCTAACTTCATATTGTGTAAGTTCAGGGGTCGGAAAAACTACTTTTTTATTGTAGCTAACTACAACTACTTTATCGAAAATGTAGTTAACTACAACTACTTGTTTTAAAAAGTAGCGACTACAAACTACTTTTCAAAAGTAGTCACTACTTTGCTACTTTCAGCTTTTGTCAAAGGGTTCAATTTACACTAAAAGTTGAAGACACAGATTAAATAGTAATAAAGCAACCCCTTGTTATATCGTGTCTGCCGAGATACAATTAAATAAATGCAACATAACTGAGGGCATTAAAAAAATATAACATATAAGAAATATTTTGTGTTTCTTCTCCAAAATGTTAGTTTGTTTATACACACATTACAAATTTTGTAGCGAGATTGAGATATATTGTAATCTAGAAATTTACAAAATCAACTCTAAATGTAAAAAAATACATCTGTAAATAAAGCAATTCCGAATAATAAGAAACTCGGCATTAAAACAGGAAGAACTAATAACGAGTAAGGTAAGTGTTGATAGCAAAAAAATTAATTCGTTTCGTGGGTTAGTATTTGATTTTAGTACAAAGTGTCAATGGGTAAAATCTAAGACATCATGCGATGCATTGCTATACACTGCAGCTGAGATTTGCAAATTGTTGAGCAGAACAACTTTTGCACAAAAGAAGCCAGTTTCGGCCACATGATTTACAAAATTGCAATATTTTTCTTTGAAGTGGTGTTAAAAGTAGCGTTGGTTCTCGCTACAAACTACTGATTTTTTGTATTGCACTATTCACTACACTATATTGTTCAAAATGTAGTGCACAACACTACAAACTACTGTAAAAAGTAGTGACTACTGTAGTTTCCCTACTTGTATCGCGCTACTTCCGACCCCCTGTGTAAATTATATACATACTGCACTTTCATGACAGCAACTTTCACAGCAGCTTCCTCACCATCTACTGTCAAGTTTATGAACTAATTTTTTCATGGCATACAAAATCTCCTATCATAGTGGAATATTAATCTGCAAACCACAAGTCTCCGATCATTAGATCTTTTTTTTTTTTAAATGTGGTTTTATTTTTGTCCCACTTTTGAAATACCTGGTATGTATTATATGTTATTAAAACTGATATAAAATTGTAGCTTTAAGCTTGTTCCAAAAATACGTGTTATGTAAATAATACCTAAATATATGCATTTTTTAATAATTAAAAATGGCTGCAATAAATATTTTTTTGAACATTTGACTCTGAAATTTTATTCTGTATGTACTGTTGCTGAGGGAAAGAGGAATGAGTAAATGCGATCATCAGACTGAAAATACCAGTCATCCTTGTTGAAAATCCTTTAAATATCATCTGAAAATGTAAAGCAGATATTTTTTGCATTTGTTATTTATTTATTGCAATTTGCTTGTCAGTAACACTTCTTAGATGTATATAAAATACAAAAACTAAACTATTCAAGTAGTATCCATGATATTTATTAAATTTTATAAAGCTTTTAAACAAAATATGACTGACATGCTGACATTGCATTGCAAACATATAAGCAAACTCTTATTATGGAAAGTCAGTTGAACTTAGCTTTAAATTTAAAAAAAAATATATAAAATAAGAAACTTTCTTGTTCTAATATATTTAAAAATAGCATCTTGCGTGTTTAGGTAAAAATAAAAATTAAATACTGTATTTTCATTTCATATATGTATACGATTTAAGTCTTCACATTTGTGTATTGTTGTCTTTAGCAATAAAATCAGAAAATTGATCGCACAGTAGTACTTGCATGAATATGACGGGTGTAGATGCAAAATTCACACTCTCCACATAACCTAGTTTTTAGAAAAATGCAAAAAACTAATTATTATTAACAAACATTATATATTGGCACATTTTTTTTTGTGTGATATATTTTTTGCCATAACAACTAATTGCACATAGTCCTAAACCTGCAATAATTGTGATAATGGCTAGAATTTAAATTTAAATATGGAAAATGTGAGTTTTGCAGCAAACTTTTATGGGTAATGTTAGTTATAAACCAAAATAGTTATGAATTTAAAACAACAAAAACCAAAAAAAAAAAATCTGAACATTAGTTTTCATTGTGTTATTTTGGAGGGTAATAGACAAAAATCGAAAAGCATTAAAAATGATTTGTGCAAAAATTTTACTATTACACAGGGCTCAACTTCACTGTCATTAAGCTATTGTAACATTTTACACTACTTCTTACTTCTGTACCTCCCTGATTGGTTGAATTGGAGAGTGTGAGTTTTGCTGCAAAACAGTTGTTGGATAATGTGAGTTATGCATCAAAACGAGATTTTCAGCATTTTTTTTCAACCTTAATATGTTTTTTAGGGTCCAAATCATTATTACAGTCCGATTCACCTTAAAAAAGACGAACACTGTGATATGAATAACTCAATACCTTAAAAAAGTGGATAATGTGACTTTTGCATCTGCACCATTCATGTGTTCCCATCTTAAAATTTCTAGTCACCACTGGTAATTTTCCTGGAAACGTGTTTGCAGAATTTCATGAATACGTAATCTAAACAGCAAAAAGATCATTAGAACATTAAATACATGAATTTTCATATTGCTAAAAAAGTGTATTACCAACAGAGTGAACTCCAGACCAGGCATTGGTGCATTATACCCATGATCTTGGTTGGTTATACGTTTTGTTAGCAATATGAAAATTCATGTATTTAATATTTAATAATTTCAGGCATAATTTCATTGCTGAAAATTAATTGATTATGTATAGATTATTAGAAATTAGGATTGACACAGTTGGGTGTAAGAGGAGCATGCACAAACACATGATCATGTGGGAGATATCAGTAATCAGTGCAATGTTATGTATGTTCAGTGAGGTGAAGACAATCAGCAGAAGCACTAAAATCTTCTGGCCACCATGATCACCTGATCTCTCTGCCTGGGATTTTTACCTGTGGGGCAAGTTGAAGGGTCAGATGTACTCAAATAATCTCTGCACACTGACAGAACATTGAAAACGCAATTGCTGTCATGCTACACATGTCTCACAGTTTGATAAATCAAGCACAACACTGCATCAATGTCAACATTGGCCTTTTTTAACATCTTCTGTAAAGGGCAGTTCTGTTCATTAACAAGGGTAAATCTAGTACCAGAATCAGGGGTGGGGGAAATACATCATTTTATTCGCCACTGGCAAGGGAATTTTCTGATAGGGCGAGTGAATTTTTAGGCAGTTTTTGAAAAACTGTAGTCTATAGATCATATGCTAAAACTTAATTTTTTTACTACAGTGAAACTCCGATTTTACGTTTCTCAAGGGACTGAGTAAAAAAAACGTAAAATACGGGAAATACATAGAAAGCAAAAAATCGTAGAAGAAACTAAAAGTAGTAAACTTGACTCTTTTAAAAAGTATTACAATCTATATTTTACGAAAAGAACATTATTATACATACCATTTTAAGATCATTTTAACACATTTAGTTGCGAAACCTGGCGTGTAGGTTGAAAATAGTCCACAATAGTGGATTGTTTTTTAGTCATTTAGTTCAAAGTGAATGCAGCATCTTCCAGGATTGAAATACTTTGCAAGTTTTTCCTGGTCTTTATGAGAAAGAAAATAGTCTTTCACTATTTGTAAGCTCTTCAATGCAATATTGAAAGAAACGGGCTGTGCTTCTGTTTCTTCTTCTTCATCTTCATCGGTGGACGAAAAGTCCATAACGTCAGCTACGGATGGAGCAGTAGCTCTTTCAGCTTCCGCATGTTGCTAAGTTTTCCGGGATGTAATCGTCGAAGTCATAGATAACTGTTTCGTTGTCATTCTCCGAGTCTACCGCAGCTCATTCTTCATCTGTTCTTGGTTCATTAGATGCTACGATTCTGCTTTCTTCAAAACAATGGGCAATGCACTGTTGTGTAATGTTTCTCCATGATGCAGAAATAAAATGCATAGCCTCTTAGAACACTTAACTTTAATTTGCAGGCGTCATTTAGGTTTCCATTTTCTATTTCAGCTACAGCTTTCCGGACAAGTTGCTTTCTATAAAAAAACTTGAAAGATCGAATAATGCCGAGATCACAAGGCTGCAATTTGCCAGAAAAAATTCGACATGCACATGAGACAGCGGCAAAACCGGATGTGCACTGCATTGATCAATGAACAAAATTATTTTACGATTCTGCAACTTCATTTTTTTGTTTAGTCTGCGCAAAAAGTCTTCGAAAAGGGGTTTGGTTATCCACGCATTTTTGTTTGCTTCGTACTTTGTCGGATAATTTCTCACATTCTTGAAGCATCGTGGGTTGCGCGACTTTCCAACAACAAGAGGCGTCAGCTTCTCACTTCCATCAAAATTGCAGCAACAGTAAAACCTTAAGACGCAATTTAGACATCTTCTCTCCATGGCAGGAGTCTCCTTTAGCAACGTAACTTTTATCTGGTAGGAGGTTAAAGAAAAGTCCGGTCTCATCCGCATTGAATACGTTCTTTGGCTTGTATCCTTTGGTCAAATTTGGTAGATTTTTCTTCCAATCTTCCATTGTAGCTTCATTTACACTTGATGATTCTCCCGAAAGCGATCTATGCACAAGATTGTCTTTTTTTCATCCGATCAATCCAGCCATTTGAAGCTGTGAAGTCTTTCAAACCACCAAGCCTATCGACGATTTCTAGAGCTTTTTCTCTTAGTATCGTGCCATTTACAGGTACATTCGCGGCACGAGCTTCTTTAAACCACTTTAATAAGATACTTTCCAGTTCATTGTACGGGGTTTTTTTCAATGTTCTCCGTTTCTTGGCATTTTTTCTCCCACTTTCTCGATGTTTTTTCAATGCATTATTTTTTTTTGTAGTATGGATTGCGGGTTGTCACGGGAATTCCTTGCGATTGAGTGAACGCTACTTTGGTTCTGTGAAATTCATCAAATTGTTTAACAATTTCGGCTTTCTCAGCAACAGAAAAGTTTTTGCGTTTTTTACTCGTCATTTTGGCACAAAAAGGTTAGAAATGCCGCGTGCTAAACAGCAACTGAATCTGAAAACGTGAAGAAGGGTAAGGACCCCTTTCCCTCCCCGACGAAAGAAATGAGCCACCCCATCTGATTGGTAACTGGAGTGTCTCTTCCCCTGCCCATCTCATTCCTACACCAATAAAATGTGTTGTTTCTGTACTTTGCTCCCCCGCCAGATGTCCGGGGAGGGAAGGGAGCAGGCCGCGACAGCAGGTGTTCAACAAAGGAGGGGGGGGGGGACCAGTTTCAGAAGATAGGAGTCTGTAGAATGCGTTTCTGTTTTCATAGACTACATAACTTTCAACAATGTGGATTAGCTTTAAAAAAGCACAAAAGGAAAAATTATTGCTTATTTTAGAACATTTTTTAACTTTTTTACTTTCCAGAGAAAACGTAAAATGCGGGAAATTCCATAAATAACAAACTTACGATCCGGGTAAAATTAACATTACAATTATACGGAAAAACTGGGACCTGATGAAAAAAACGTATAATGCGGGAAAAACACAGATTCGGGGGACGTAAAATCGGGGTTTCACTGTAGTTAGCTACAATTTGCAACTTTCCAAATTACTGCGATGTAAATATGGTATTAAGTTCTATCCTATACTAAATTTTCCGCTGTTGTGCAGATTTCTTAATTTTATAGAAAAAAAATTCATTGTAATAATAGCAATTAACTATTTTTGCATTCATGTACAGTTTGTCATAAGAATTTTCATCTATATGTTGCATCTTGTTAGCTGGTAAAATAAATCCTTGGCTGGTAAGATTTTCTGAATATTTCCCATCACTGGTCAGAATTATAGCTATTTTCCAAAACAGTATTTTTTTTGCCACTCTGTATAATTGATTTAGGGGCCAATTTTGTAGCAATTCAATTTGGCTAAACATAACAGGGATATTTACTATTTAGATCCTGGAGAATAGATTCAATAACAGAAAATAAAATTCAGATTTCACCAGTAGTGGCAAAAATGACACTTCAGGCTAATTTTAGGCAGTAAAATAGACAGGTGTTAAAAATTGAAATGTTTCATGTGATGCTCCAACACTTTATGGAATTTTTAATTTCTATTCCTATTTTACTGGCTTAGGAACGGAAAGAGGTACATTTTGTTTGATTGCCTAACATTTTATAGAATCTTTAGTTCCTATGTTATTTTTGATCCTGGTGACAAAAAAATGTGCATTATTTGTAAAGTTTTTATTTTTATTGGCCCCAATAATTTTTTTTTTTTTTAACAATCGAACTATAAACACCTGTGTTTAATTATAGTGAGTTTGTATTTCTAGATGTTTGTAATTACAAATTGCCATGTACTTTTTCCTCCATGCACTTTTTCCTCCAGATATTTATTATTTTTATTATAATCTCTTATTAATATTTGATATTCAACAAGTGAAAACATACTAAATCATTAAACCTATTAAAATTAGAGAATGGGCATTGAACCAAGAAATGCTAATGCTTCATTCCAATGTTTTACTTTGTATTACAGGGCCCAAATCTCTTCCAATAAGATTTTTACAGGTTTAAAATACCTGAAAACAACATTTAGGTTTCAGATTACTTTAAACAAATAAATTGTTCATTTAGGCTAATGGTTCTCAAACTTTTAAGCTTCATTTACCCTTTAAAGGATTACCAGCACAATCGGCCAAAAAAAAAAGAAAAAGCATACATTTTAATTTCCAAATTGTAAAAAAAACTAGTCGTTGGGGCCCACCGTAATACTTACCCATCATGGATATGCATAATATAAAATATGAAAATAAAACATGTGTAAACTATTTATAAAATGCATTGCCATTCGAATAAAATCGTGCCTTGATGACATCATAAACTTAAAATGCTCTATTACTGAATTGCATAAGAGAAACATCCTTATAACTCTAAAAATGATAATCCTATTAACTAACAGTTTACTGCGTCGGATGAAGCGTCTCATTTCCAATTAAAATATATCTTTGAATTGAAATTTGAATGAAATACAGGGTCATGAAAAATCAAAGCATGTGGAAATTATAATTACAAATATCTCGGCAACTCATTATCCAATTGACTTCATTCTGTATGCAAATTTTATGTTTTTTTATTGTCTTATATTTATTCCTTAAAATAAACAATTTCGAAAATTTTTATATACCTTTTATCAGAACGAATATTTCGAGAGTCCGAAAAAAAATAGTTCAGGATAATCGAGGTTACTGAAATTCAATACGCTTCTTCCCATTATTACATACTAAGTACATACCACATTTCAAGTCTCTATCTCAATTGGTTCGGGATATAGAGCATTTACAGACACACGTATCGTAAAGTTATTTCTTGCTGAACTTAATAACTGCGGCACAAGCGTGCTCTTAAGTGATCGTATATTACTATTAAAAAATTGTGGGAGATTTTCAGGTTCGTGTGTCTTGAACAGAGAGGATAATAAATATTAGTAACGACATACCTTCAGTAAGTAGATCAGAGAAGACACACAGTTGCATGGAATTAATTAATTTTTTATTTGCATCTTTAGTTGGAATTACTGGGATCCCTGGATTGGCATCTGGGTCACTTTAACTACTTTGTGTAGTTGCTTGTCTCTATGTACAAGTCTAGAGAAACCTCAAATCTTGCTCTGTCCAACTTCTGTGCTACACGCTGCATTCACTCGAAGCATTCTCGCACGGCACCGGGAGAACCCGGGCACTGCCCTTATTGAGAGACACCCTACATCTCTCAGGCTGCTTTCTGTACTGACTGACTGCAGGAGCTAAAACGCGGTTGCAGAAAATTGCGGGAGTTAAAAACCACCAAGACCGCGCCAAGTGGAAGATGCACACGCCTAAACGTTGCGCCAAGGAGAAGACGGAAGCGAGACCTTACGCGCATGCGCGGTGAGAACCGGCTGCCTAGATGAAGGAACTACGAACCGCTTCAATGAAGTACGTTGGCTTACGGTCACAAATGAAGAAAGAGGATGCATGTCTGCGCACTTTGGCTCTGGGCCAAAAGAGAAACGAGAACGGCAGATTTTAAATTAACGTAACGCAGACAGGACGATCGATAAAATGAAATGTAAACACAGGTTACAAGGGATCAAAATTAATGAATAGTTAAATAAATAATTAAATTGGATGAACTTGAAAGATAAATAAAATATGAGAATATTACGATGGGGTGGAAAGGAAAGACAATATGTCACAACATGACATATACTCCCCCACGAATACAAAAGAAATTCGAAAGAATGGGATAATGCATGGAATTACAACGCATTAACTGTGATATTGAAACATAGATTGATTCTATCATACGATTCCAAACCTCATCTCCTATGCGATTGCTGATTGTCCAGCACAATTTTGTACTGTGAACAATCCCCTCCAACTGAGCTAATACTACAGAAGAAGACATGACTGCCAACGAACCTACAAATACCATATGGTACCGAGTGTGTGTGTCTGCCAGGTCATAGCAGAACGGGATGGCGGGTAACGCGGGGAAAGAAAAAGACCCAAAATCCATAACAACCAGGAGGAAAAAGGGTGAAATAGATGGTGCTGTGACACAACACAACATTCAGAACCAAAACAAACAAGTTTAAAATATCAATGGAAAAATTAATTTAAAACAAAATATGTACTGAGGAAAAATGAGAATGTTTCCTAAAAATGATTTTCACCATTCTGTATCCTGATACTAATTCAGGATGCAGTCACCTGAAACAGCAAACTCGCAAAAGGAAACTGACACTATTGAAAAAAGGAGAAAAATGTGGCAAATAAAAGAACATTTCTTTTATAAAATATGTATCATTGATACGATACTCAAAAATATGACACAAAGGTCAAATGCAATATAGAATTTGAGAAAAATTAATATAATTTTGACATCCTTGAACCTGCTATAAAAGAATATAAAAGTACAAACAAAACTATGCTTCCCAAAATAGAATGTCACATCTTAAAAGACGACATTGTGACATAAAGTCACCATTGGACTATTGTAACAATTAAATATAAGAATAATGCGATAGAAAAAAAAATGGAAGCACAGAAATTACTCTCAAAGTAAATTGGAATACATGAAAAAATTCAAGAAAAACAAGACTAGAAAAATTGAAAAAAAAAACTTACCAAAACTGAGATGAAAACAAATTACTGTTAAACATTGAAACGTAAAAGTACTGTAAATGAGGACGTGTAGCGTGAGGATACCAGAGATCACCAGATGCCATCAGGATTACAGGGGGTACAAACGATACCCGACAGGTGGGTAGCTAAGTAAAATTATTAGTACAACATGCAGATATACAGGATAAAATTACATCATTTTAAATATTTTATATTGAAGGAAAAAGTGAATTAAAATAAAGGGAAAATTTAAAAGGGGTGTGTGGTACCACAAAAAAAAATAGGGAATACTAGAAAAAGCATATCATACATTAGTACTGATTACTAAAAAACCCTTATACTTACAAGTATAATCCTGTAACAAAATAGAAATGCATAATTCCAAACAAAAACTTAAACATACATATACAACATAAAAATCAAAGTGATTATTAATGAATAAAGTGTGAGCTCACAATTATGTACGTACAAAAATAAGATATCATAAGGTTAACCTTTTGCAAAAATTCATTACTATTAATCATAAATATGTCTATATGACACTTGTTATTCTATTGTATTCATTTTGCTTTATTTGAATTTTTGCTAGCATGCTTATAAGACAATATTTCATTCAAAAGAAAAGGTATACCATTGAAAAATTATTAAATTACAAATGTGTAATTAATGGAAAATAGTTGTGATTTAAAAAGGTAATTATTGAATAGGTAAATTCTGAAAGTAAGTTAAGTAATCCTAAGTGCAAGATTTTTTATTTTTTTTTTTAAATATTTTGTCATACTAGGTTATCTTAGATACATGAGAAGAACATTGGAGTTACAAAAACATATAGTGTGAGAAATTTTGTAGTTCACAAAGAGAATTTCTGGAAATTCATCAATGCTTTGTCAATCACTAATTTAATAGTGAGAAAATTTAAAGTGTGATTTTTGAAAATGAAAAGAAATGTAAATATAAAAGGAAAATTCCTTCGAATAACTATGTATCATGGACATGATACAATAAAATATGACAGTCATTTTCAAGATGAGTTAAAAAATTTTGAAAAACATTACATTAGAACATCACAAAATTATGTTTGACAACCCTGAGTACTACACTCTTAATGACTATCATGTGACCTAAAGTCACCACTAAGTTAATATGAATTGAAAACTGAGAAATATTGAGTGCAGTAAAACAATACGGAAAAGCAATTAAAATTTTAAAATGTAATGCAATAAATTAAGAATTTCACTATGTTTGTAAAACTATAGCATGTGATGATACCAAAAGATGCAAAGAAAATAATTATACAATAAAAATATACATGAATATATACACACTTATAAAAAAACACTGAAAAGAAAAATTATATTACGATGAGCACCTAATGTGTGACATGCATGAATTAAATACATAAGTGTTGTCACTGAGATTACCCCACATCTCAGATCATACACTGTAGAAAAAAAACACTGTATGAATGGCTGCAATTCCAAAACAACCAACAAATGTGTGTTTGTTTGCGATTCATGATGTGCACAAAAACAGAAGAAAAATTATACGAGTAAACTTTGAAGCACTTGACAAATTTTGGACGAATAAAGTGTCCTACTGTCCAAAGATTTTGTTGATTAGCACAAAATGTTCGTATCTTGAAAGTTTTCTTTTTGAAAGATGTCACCAAAAGTTCAGTTTATATACATGAGTAAAAAAATATGACAATTTTGTCATCACTACAATATGAGAGTCTCGCATCTTTAAACACAAATTTTTGGTATTCACACATGTAACACTATATATAATAATTAGCACATTTTATTATTAGGCACACTACTTGAGATAAAAATTTCTGGAACACTTTTAGAAAACAATTGTATACACAATGGAGCTTCCCATGGTCATTGCATTTTTTTTTGTTTCTGCACTTAGGTAAAATTTTATGTAAAAGAATTTATGTACACAATCATTGTGATTGTGAATGGAGAAGATGCTTGAGCGCTGGTGTAGCAGAGTTGAGAAGTGGCCAATATCAAGGTGAGCGACAAAAAAATCCAAACTAGATGACAGACTGGCGTGAAGAAAAATTTGTGAAGAACGATTTGAGTGAGCAAACGATGATTTGTTCATAAAATATAGAAGCTTCTTCCAATACATTAGATGAATGCTTCATTTTAAAAATTTGCATATTTTCACACAAACTGGAAAAACATTAACTTTAAATTTGAGATATATTTGCATTTTTTTTTTTTTTTAAACAATGTTGTTTTAACTTAATTCTTTCTTCTTTAAATGTGGATGTATGTGGTAACTTCATTGATATAACAATTTGCGTATGCCAGCATAAGCAATTATTGATACTCTGTCCTGCATGTGTAGCTGACTACAGGATGAATATCATTTTGTATTTATCATTCAAAACCACAATAATAGAAAAATGCAAAAAAATGTATCCATTTTCTGATAAATTGTAAAATTATTTTGGTATATTCTAAAATAGAATAAGCTGTGAACAAGGTAATTTTTCCTCAACAGGAATACCTTGTATTGAAAATACACCAAACTTCAATCCATCTTCATCTATAACATTAATCATAGAAATATTGTGAAATTTTGCAGAAGAGGCATTTGAAGTTGGTATTTTCATATATATAATAAAATTTTTCACATTAAATTTGAAATACTGGAGTATACAAAAATTTTAGTATCACTTTTAAAAAAAACTATTGTAGTGGCACGTTTTCACAAATTAAATCTTATTCATCTAGAATTTCTTCCATTACTTTAAATGAATTTATCAAAACATCATATTTTCATTAATTTATATATTATATCTTTTTGACATGGAAAACTGACGGAAGTGCGCTTGCAGCACGTGGTTCCGCAACAATATTTTCCAGTCACTTGAACAGAACTTTCTGTTAAAATTAAAATGATCTTGATGAAATACATCAATTATTTATTTAGTTCAAGACACGTAGCATTAACTGTGCACATGGCACGAGCACCATATTTATCGTATGGTTATTTCTTGCTGAACTTAATAACTGCGGCACAAGCGTGCTCTTAAGTGATCGTATATTACTATTAAAAAATTGTGGGAGATTTTCAGGTTCGTGTGTCTTGAACAGAGAGGATAATAAATATTAGTAACGACATACCTTCAGTAAGTAGATCAGAGAAGACACACAGTTGCATGGAATTAATTAATTTTTTATTTGCATCTTTAGTTGGAATTACTGGGATCCCTGGATTGGCATCTGGGTCACTTTAACTACTTTGTGTAGTTGCTTGTCTCTATGTACAAGTCTAGAGAAACCTCAAATCTTGCTCTGTCCAACTTCTGTGCTACACGCTGCATTCACTCGAAGCATTCTCGCACGGCACCGGGAGAACCCGGGCACTGCCCTTATTGAGAGACACCCTACATCTCTCAGGCTGCTTTCTGTACTGACTGACTGCAGGAGCTAAAACGCGGTTGCCGAAAATTGCGGGAGTTAAAAACCGCCAAGACCGCGCCAAGTGGAAGATGCGCACGCCTAAACGTTGCGCCAAGGAGAAGACGGAAGCGAGACCTTACGCGCATGCGCGGTGAGAACCGGCTGCCTAGATGAAGGAACTACAAACCGCTTCAATGAAGTACGTTGGCTTACGGTCACAAATGAAGAAAGAGGATGCATGTCTGCGCACTTTGGCTCTGGGCCAAAAGAGAAACGAGAACGGCAGATTTTAAATTAACGTAACGCAGACAGGACGATCGATAAAATGAAATGTAAACACAGGTTACAAGGGATCAAAATTAATGAATAGTTAAATAAATAATTAAATTGGATGAACTTGAAAGATAAATAAAATATGAGAATATTACGATGGGGTGGAAAGGAAAGACAATATGTCACAACATGACAACACGGCAAATTTTTTTTTCTAAAAATATGTTTTTCGGAATCTCTAGTGTCTGAAACGTGTAAATCCGTCAAAAAAAATTTTTTTTTTCAACATGATTACAAGACTTACCCTATACTATGTATGATGGGTAAGTAAAAAAGGGAAATAGCCATTTGATTGGAAATTGTCTTTTTTCAATGTATGCTGGAAATTAAGCTCAGAGGGTCATTTTCATACTGAAATTGTCACAAACTCTAAAATTTTCAATACAAACACCTAATTTTGACATCATATTTGGCCTTTTTTGGTAAATTTTACCTTAGGATACCAGGCGGGAAATCATTTGCTCAAAAAATTGAGAAATTATGAAGGTTTAAAGTTAGGAACTCTTAATGTTAAATTTATTTGTAATCATTGCATATCAGATTGCACTGCAATTAGTTTTTTTAAAAGCCTAACTCAAAACTACTTAGCAGAATGAACTGTAATTTTAAACAGATTTGAATAGGCGGGAAATCATTTGCTCAAAAAATTGAGAAATTATGAAGGTTTAAAGTTTGGAACTCTTAATGTTAAATTTATTTGTAATCGTTGCATAGCAGATTGCACTGCTTCTTTTTTTTTTTTAAGCCTAATTCAAAACTACTTAGCAGAATGAACTGTAATTTTGAACAGATTTGAACAGGCGGGAAATCATTTGCTCAAAAAATTCAGAAATTATGAAGGTTTAAAGTTTGGAACTCTTAATGTTAAATTTATTTGTAATTGTTGCATAGCAGATTGTACTGCAGGTAGTTTTTTAAAGCCTAACTCAAAACTACCAGAATGAACTGTAATTTTAAACAGATTTGAAGCTTCTAGAAATGAATCTCTGTTAAAAAATTCATAACATACAATTTATAATTTTGTCGAATATATATTTTTTAAAATTAATTTTCAAAAATAATATGAATTGTGATTTAGGATTTTTTTAAACAGAAATTGGTTTGTAGAATCCTCAAATATGTAAATCAGTTACTGGAGTTTTTGACCATATTTATGAAAAAAAAAGTAATTTTTAATAATAAAATGTATATTTTTTCACAATTTTGCCAACAATAATTTTTTAATATATCTGTACTATCCTTTTAAAAACAAAGGTAAATATAAAATAGATTTATACTTTTCTAATAGTGATTTGAACAAGAAAGAATCCTTAAGGTGTCAGTTCATCCTATATTGCAGAAGTAGGCAACATTTACTTAAAAAGTTATTGCAATCTAGTACCTGTAATAAAATCCAAGTTCAAGAGAGTGTTGGTAACCATGCTGGGTGCGACCATTCTGGTCTGAAAATCGACCGTAGCTAAACGCCATGTTAGGTTTAATGAAAAACATATGCGAACATATGGCAGGTAAATGATAATTTCTTCTGTTTGAAATCATGTCTGTTCAGCATATTTTCCTATGAAACATGTATATCATATCCAATTATAATGTTTTAAGTTCTAAATTAAAAATCCAGATTAAACATCGGATTACCAGATATACGCAAATGAACACTTGCCATTCAGAATCACAAATAAACAACTCTTTAAAAGCTTCATAAAAAAAAAAAAAAAAAAAAAAAAAAATACAGGTGAACATCTAATTTTGCTCTTAAAATATTTGTTAAAGCATATTAAAGCCTTTAAATTTTTTTAAACTATTTTAGCAGCCATCTATCGGCAAATTCAAGTGTAGGTAATCGAGGCAACTGAGTTGGAGCTACGAACCCATGGAGCTATGAAGATATATTTAATCTTCATAGCTCCATGTGCGAACCCGAATGTAGCTAAACACTGTGTTAGGCTTAATGAAAAACATATGCTAATGTATGACAACTAAATGATAATTTCTTTGACCTCAAATCATGTCTTTTTAGCATATTTTCATATAAAGCATGTACATCAACATTTCTGTAAACACTTTTTTCAGAAATAGCGGTGACTGCTTTTGTAGGGAGGCTTTGCAGTAATTGATCCAGTATTACTTTTCTTTTTTAAATATTGTTTTGGCTCCATCTATCAGCAGATAATATAAACAAAGGAAATTTCTGTTTGAAAAAGATATATAAAATAACAATAAAGTTTTATAAAAATTATATAATATATTGTATAAAAGCATATTTTTAAAAGAAGAAAAATTCAGGACATATTGATAAGATCAACTTTTAAAAGCTTCAGCTTAATGTTATTTTTTTTTTAGTTACATCAATTTTTAAGAGCCTAGCTTATATTCACCAAAATTTTGAAATTTTGCTTCAATCATAAATAAAAAGCATAATTAAAATATAAAAAATACATAGTACCACGTAATTTGAATTTAATTTTGCTTATGTAACCAACCAATGAGCTATGTGGGGAGTCAAGCTCTTTAGAAACTCATTGATAACACTTTTTTTACAAAAACATTCTCACATGGATTATTTTTTTAATATTTACTTTGAATGTTTTGTCCAGTCGTTGAACTATTTCAGAAATGAAATATTGAATTTAAAAAAAAATCCTCATCATTTGTATTTGTAGAAATCATTTGTCATTTTTAAAATGTACTTTTCTACAATACAAACCTTTCAATAATAAAATCTTCATGCTGTTTGTTTGTTTGTATGAAGTCCTATGAAACTGCAACACAGATCAACAATCAGTCATTTTTGACAGGGGTTATATACTAATCTACCTATAAAATCAGTATTAATACTTCACACAATGACATGAAGAAATCTTTGAAAATCTATATCAAGTGAAATAGAGAAAATAATTAAATACAATAATAAAAGTAATAAATATTTTATTTACACAGTGAATAAAAATTGTACACGATAAATAAAATGCACAAAACTATATGCAATATTTAAATAATTTAGGAATTTTTTTTTCTTGATTTTAATAAAAAATACAATAAAAAAAGTATATATGCTTAATCTATGTCAATTGAAATACAGAAATGAATTAAACACCATAATAAAAGTGATTTTTATATAATTTTACACAATAAATAAAACTGCACATAAAATGCATGAAACATTCATGAAAAGACATTACATATTTAAATAATTTAGAATTTTTCCCCCCGATTGATTTTAATAAAAAGCATACATGATTAATATTTTTAAATTTTCCTTTGCTATGAACTACATATTTTTTTTATTTATGCAAATGACCAAGGTGTAGACTCTGATTTAATTTGATTTTTTTCAAGCAAATTCACATTAGGCTGATATAAATTTTGAAGTTTTAATACCTATGAATAAATATTCCTAAAAACTGGAACAAAATCAACCCAGTATGTATTAATTATTCATACTAATTCAACATTAAGTAAAATTGCAGTATTTTGTTGGAGTGAGGTAGGAGTTTTCAAAACTGAATTTTCTAGACATAAGGTGATAAAAGTAAAAATCTGGGCTGTTTATTATAAATTTTATAGAGGAAACGTATGTCTGGAATTTTTTATTATAAGGGCTAAAAGGATTTTATTAGAGATGAATCACCCCCCTCCCCCCCCAATCAGCACCATCAACCTGAAAAATTCAGTTTAATTTTGTTAATCACGTCACTTTTAATAATAGACTTTGAAAATTGCAATGAATATTTCAGAAATTTATTGAAAATAACTTAATTTGAAAACAGGATTATTCATTTTGATGTAAAGTGACATAAAATAACATAATCATAAACATATGGCTAAGAAGACTATTATAATATACAGGATATCCACAAAGTCTCTTTACAATTTCAAGATTTTATCAAAAACACAAATGATCAGATACATGTATGGAAAGTATACATTAAAGGCTTTTTTTTTTTTTCTTCCTTGCATCAATTAATAAGGCTCCAGATGTGCATCATTGGTTGCAGGAAGTATACCAAGGCGATAATCATCAATGCTTTCCTCTTGTACTCTTTTTTTTTTTTGGTCCATTCCTTGTTTTATCCAATACTGAGGCAGTCTCCATGAATTTCTTGTACCCACATCCATCAATTCGTGAATGGTTTAAGAAATTCATGAAGATCACCCGAGTAACCCCTTGAAGGGTAATACATATTAAAAAACAAATAAACAAACATAAATTCAATTAAATTTCACCTGATATGCAGTAACAGGGTCACAATGACACATTTTTAACAAAAAAAAAACAAAACAAATTTTCCTGATTTTTGGTAGTTGGTGCTCATTTGCAAATAAATCACTACTAATTTTTGTATGTATAATTTAAAATGGGTTTAAAGGATATTTCGGAATTATTGTGATGAAATGGGTTACTTTTTTTTTTTTTTTTTTTTGGTTATCAAATAGCTGAGCAGTTGGTTCAATACATTTCATATAAGAAATAAAACTTGCTCATTTATTGCAAAATTTTACACAATAACAATTTATTTATTTATTTGAAGAAAAATTGTTACTTATGTATGTTATATATATATGGAATTATATATACGAGTATATAACCCCTCCCATTCAATCTGAAAAAGCTTTTTGTTATTATTAAAATTCTTATATATAATGAATTATTAAATATGTGCTTATATATATAAAGATAAGTTACATATGTATTAAGTATCCTGAAAAGTTAGTAAAAAGCCATGCTGATGCACATTAATGAACATTAAACATGTTAATAATTGCAACTTAATCATGTTAATAATTGCAAATTACAACGACACATTGTAAAAATGAATGAATTTATGAGAGTCATATCTAAGATATGAAAAAAAATCCTGAGCCATCACTTCATACTTTTCCTAAAATGGTCCACAAATCACATATTCTTGTAGTTCACAATTGCTTTTGGGCATGTAACAGTGACATTAGAACCATCTTTTTGTTTATTTTCTACTTGAAAAATAGTATTTGGCTTATTTTGATTGGACAGGACAGTTACACATCTTTTGTCTTTCCACTTTACACACATAATGTTCTTGTTACTTAAAAACCAGTCAATATCTCTGCTGTTCAGTTTTTTGTCTTCTAGCAGATTTATTGGAAGGTTTTTTTTCTTGACAAATTAGCAATTCCGCAACAAAAAAATTTTTGTTTCCAAACATCTAAATAAATTGTATGATGAAAGAAATTTTCCATGAATAGTTTATGATTTTTTCCAAAAATAGGTGAGCATAAGTCCTTTATGACCCTTTCAGCTAAGTTTTTTTCTGTGAGCTCACTTGTTTTCCCTGTATATATCTTGAACTGACAAGCATAACCAGTCATATCACATCTCCTCCAAATTTTATATCCTCTCTTGATTGTTTTTTTAGGCATATATTTTTTTTAATATACTACGTTCCTTGAATTTCACCATTGACTTGTCAATTGCCTGGTTCTCATATGGATGTAGGAATGACAAAAATTTATTGGCTAATTTGGTAATCAAAGGCCGTAGTTTAAACAATTTGTCAAATCCTGGTTCACCTCCTCTCTTTGGTTGTAACGTATTATCTCTTTGATAAGGAAATGGGATAAAATCCAGAAAAAATACTTTACGGACACCTGTTCTGATACATATGAGTTCATGCATGTCTGGATCAGAAGACCAATAATCTCTATAATTTGGTGACTGTTTTATGTCCATCAATAAATTAACAGCAAGGAATTTTAAAAATTCTATAAGCAATAAATGATTGAATGACTTCTGTCGAAGAGTGGCATATAACAATATTGGTACAATAACAATAGTGGATAAACAATATTTTCCATCAGTTGCATGCTGAAAAAATGACATTGGTGTTTGATTTTCAATACCAAGTATTTCATTGCAAGAATCCGTTCTTTGTGCAAATTGTAGAATTTTTCTGGAAATTTCTCTTGTTTCCCAAATTATTTCTAACACTTGCGATTGGCCAGGTGTTGACTGAATAACTGGAATGTTACCCACATCTTCTACAGGAGGAAAATCATCTAAATTGTCCTGTATAATTTCTGGGTGTATTCTTCATTGTTGCTATCCTCACTCACAGCAGCTTCTGAATCATCACGTGGAAGCTCTTCAGAGAGAGAAAGAGCTTCTTCGAGAGCTAGACCCCTTTTTTTGGGAAATTCTTCCTGAATTAAAATTAATATTTAAAAAACCTGCCAACTTTTGAAAATGGTAAAGTGTAAAATAACGCTTGAAGAGTATTTCATACAATTTTTTTAACATAAAACCCACATAACCCATTTTTAAGTAACACATACACGGTCTTTTTCAAACAAATTTAAGTTCATAATAGATGAATATTAAATAATACAGTGCTGACCATTATAAAGATAGTTGATAAGAAAAATATTACAACACTCGTTAAGAAACTGATTTTAAAGACATATACACAGCTTTCCTTATCTAATTTTTGTTTTACGTCTGAGCAAATTTATTCAAAACACCACAACTTCTTCTTACATGCAATACAAATTAAAAAAATCTTCCTGATGATTTTTGACAATGAAACCTGAACTCATTCTTTGACAATACTAAATATTCTCATCACATTCATCATTTACTGTTACTATAATCAAATAGGAAGTAATTAATAAATTAAGGGATGAAAAATGAAACTCGGAAGAAACTTCGCAAAAAAGTGTAAAAATATGTGCCCTAAGTGTAAAAAATGCTCCAAAAGTTTAAATTTTACACCTAAAGTGTAAAAGTTGGAAAGTATAATAATACAAAAAAAAAAAAAAAAAAAAAAAAAAATTGCTTAGAAATCTTTCTCTCTCTATATATATAAAAATAATGTTATGGAAACATGCTAGTATTTGCATCAAAAATGAAGAAAAGCTATTTAAAAACATAGCTGAGTCAGAGAGAAGAAAAATCTAAACTGAACTCATACTAAAAACTTATCTTTTGTTTTTCTTGTAGGTCAATAGCCTCTCTCTACTCCCAGAAGAAGAGAGTCTTCTAGAAATTCTGTGCATATAACTAATATAAAACACTATAAAATAAATAATATAAAACACTAAGAAAAAACCCCCCATAAAACCAAGTTTTTTGTTCCTGTTTTGTTGAGAATTTTAGTGCTGCCATCTATGGGGTTAAACACCCCATAGATGGACGCCAGTATGTGTTATATACCAGTTGTAAAATCATAGTAATATTTCATGTAAAACATCACATTTTCCTTGATTAATAAATGTCTACATAAAGTTCAACATACCGTAATTTCGGGTGTATAAGCCGCGGCTCAAATAAATCGGTTTCGGACCGGAAATTGTTTTTAATGAAATGTAACGTCTTACATCTTGGCACTTATTTGCATTTATTTCTATAAAAATAATTCTGGTATGAAACAGACTTAATTTGCCCATGGCTTATACACCGGAAATTGCGGTATATATTTTAATTTTATGCAGTTGCTAAATTTTAATATATTCTATTGATTTTTTACCTATTTATAAAAGAAAATATATTGTATTTTTTTTCAGAGCTTTAGTAAAAAAAAAAAAGACCATAAAGGCACTATAACATTTTAAAGTGATGCTGCCATCTATTATTCAAAGAAATGATAAGCTTCAATATTAAACTTCTTTAACTTAAATAAAGCAAGGAGCAGATGAAAAAATAATAGGAGAAAAGCATTTGAAACAGATTTTATTTTATTAAAATCTAATAGTTATTGCTAAAATTACACAGTATTCACAATGTATTGTTCACTGGTTTCATAAATTTGAATACAAAATTATCAATCGAGATTTTATACAGTGACCAACAGTCATACATACAGATGTCAGTCAAATCCCAAATACTCATCGTGTATCACATGCACCTAGATTTTTAAAGTGATTTATTTGCAATCCAAATATGACAGACCAAGCCTACTATCATAATAAATAATAGTAACATATAAAACAAGAAAAAATTGCATTTATAAAGAAAGTAGAATAATAAGACACAATAAAAGCAATAATCAAGAGGCAAAAAGTCAATTTTAGAATTTTTTAAGCTTTTAGATTTAATCTGCAACGTCTAAAATAATCTGTCTCACTGTTTGCAGCATGGCAGAGGCTGAGGCACTATATTTTTTACTGGGATTATCTAATACACAAGTCGCCATTTTCTACTCTTGAATATTTCAATTAAATCATTGAAGTTGTAATCATTGTTGTTTCATGATAATTTAAGGAGTTTTAAATACTTAAAAACTTTTTTTTTTTTCTAAGAAATCTCAATGAACCTTGTAAACATAAAATATTTTATACACATATTTTAGCATAAGAAATAATCTCAAAAAAATATTTTCTTTAACACTAATCACTAAGATAATTGCTATGGTCATTCCTAACTGATGTTATTTAAAAAAATAATAAATTTACATCTGATTATGTACTGTAACAACAGATTTTGCCTTTAAAAAAAGTTCATAGAAATTTTGGTTTAATTCATGGTTTTGTTAAGAAAATTTATGAAATATACTGACAGGAAAAATTAAAACAATTATGGGTTATTTTACAGAATTTTGACAATTTCTATTTCTTTTTGTTGCCATCTCATTTTAAACCCTTTCAATGTTAAGCCGACATTTTTCTGTCTCTAGAAGTCATGTTAACAAAATGACGGACAGTAGGAACAAGTGAAGATCGAAAATTGACACTATATGTTTTTGTAATTTTTAGAATATTAGAAGTATAGTTTTACTCTTTTTGCTTAAATAAATTTAATTTTGATTAATTCAGCACCTTTAATTAGGTTGCACTACTCCCTTCACAACCCCGTCAGGGTGGCTAGTGGTCAGGGAAAAATACAGTAAAAAAAAGTGATAAACACCAGTATATTCTTATAGAAAAATTTATGTTGATTATTCGATCAAATAATCAATTTGAATTTTTCTATAAGAATATACTGGTAATTATCATTTTTTTTATTTACTGTATTTTTCCCTGACCACTAGCCACCCTGCAAGTGCATACTGAAGCTGCAACTCGTATAACAGGTGGAAAACGAACTTCAACCTAAAAAATTGTTTCCAAAACATGACACTGGGCTTCTACTTGTACGCCGGTAAATGCACATTTGTGCTGCTATAGCCGTAGTGTCTAAAAATGACCATTTCGTTTTGGGAAGCTATAGCCGTCATGCCACATTGTGAACTTCGTTTTGGTGGCTATAGCCGCAAGTATCCGTCAACGTGTTAAAATGGCTGTTGACAAAAATATTTTTAACAGAATTCTTCTTTGAACTGAATATAGAATGAAAAGATATAAAAGATATTATAGCATCAAACAGTGATTAAATAAATAAATAAATATATATATATATATATATATATATATACTAGAGGGATTAGCCCCTTACTCACTAATGCTCGCCAACCTCCGTGAATTGCAAAGCAATTTACATTACGCGGTCCCAGCTCACTTTGCTCACTCACTCCTTTTTGTTTTTGCCGCAACTCTAGCCAGAATAAGTACTACCATAAATCATTTTACCATATGAAATTGACAATTTTTTTTAATGTAAAAAAAGTAATTGAAAAGTTCGTTGAAAACAGAATTAAAAATGCATCTAGTTGGTGCTACAAATGGGAATAAATCATTTAAATACTATGAAAATTGATTTTGGAAACACAATTAATTTAAAACTCATTGCACCTATAATATTGTACAGCACAGCTTAAATTCATTTTAAAAAAAACACTACGTGATAGGAAGATAGTTTATATAAATGAACAATCACTGTTTAAATTTTGTTCGACATGAAAAATACATCTCTTGGACATAAACACATTTTCTGCTGTGTGTAAAAGCACAGTACAATGCTGTTTAGCTGATTTGCTGAATGCATTACGTGACCGTAAAAGGAACCAATGACATACATCTTAGGAAATAGCTACATCAGCCGATAGATGATGCTGTGTTTAACAAATGATCTAAATTTTGATTTTCTGAATGGAACACTTGGCCATACAATGAACCACTCGGAATCGTCGCTCTGGAAACTATGGTTGTTGCCGAACGGTAAGCTAGAAATTCAGCCTTATTTCCATGTGATGTAAGAGAAATATATATATAGACTATGGGGCTTAGCCCCTTACTCACTAACGTTCGCCAACCTCCATGAATTGTGAAAAATTTCACATTAAGACTGCTATACGGTCCCATCTCGCTTGGCCCTTTTTGTTTTCTTCAGCAACTCTAGCTGGAATAAATACTATCATAAATCATTTTACCATACAAAATTGACAAATTTTTTTAATGTAAAAAAAGTAATTGAAAACACAATTAAAAATGCATTTAGTTGGTGCTACCAATGGGAATAAATCATTTAAATACTTGGAAACACAATTAATTTAAAACTCATTGCACCTCTAATATTGAACAGCAGGACTTAAATTCATTTAAAAAAACCACTACGTGATAGGAAGATAGTTTATATAAATCAACAATCACTGTTTAAATTTTGTTCGACATGAAAAATTCAGCATCTCTTGGACGTAAACACGTTTCCTGCAATGTGTAAAAGCACAGTACAATGCCGTGTAGCTGATTTGCTGAATGCATCATGTGACCGTGACCATAAAAGGAACCAATGAAATTACATACATCTCTGAAAATAGCTACATCGGCCAATAGATGATGCTGTGTTTAAAAAATTATCTGATTCGGCTCTGAATTTTGATTTGCTGAATGAAACACGTGGCCGTACAATGAACAACTCAGAATCGTTAATCTGAAAACTACAGTTGTTGCTGTGACATGAAAAAAAAATTTTAAGTGCCGTTATAATATTATTATCTTAATGGATGGAGGAAGAATAAGGATCGTATAGTGAACTTTTAAATATTGCAGTTGTGATTAAAATAAGCAATTAACCCTGCACAATTTGTGCATCTGTTCTTTAGGTCAATATTCTTTGAGAAGAGAATCAAAAATATAAAATAAATGAAACATTCTTACTTGTTCTTTGTTGAAAAATAAGAGACTCATACTACTTGAAATAAGAACTCGTTTAGGTTAGGATCCAATAATGTTTATTACATTTTCTTGAAGAAGGAGGAAGGATGAGATGAAAGCTGCATATCAAGTCTTTAAAAAGTATTGGCTCAAATTTCGTAAAATTCGAAGAATCTTTAAAATATTCCTTCTGGCCGCGTCCATGAAGAATTATAGAATTAATTCAGAAGTCAATTAAATTACCAGTTGATTTAAAACTTTTAAGATACTAAACTTAAAATTTACAACAGCATTTTTATAGAATAATTAAAAATTGAAAAACGCGAAATTGATCTCCAAAGAATCAGCGCATGGCGATTCTAGGATACTAGCGCCGGCACAAGCCAGGCCTCAGATCAGACGACATTTTGCATAAATTTACAGCATCATTTTTATTAAAATTCTGTTGGAAAAATGTGCAACATTAGTATAAATACCCATAACAGGGGTGCACAAATGTGAGAGCAAGATTAATTTAAACTAATTTGTTGATTAGGAATTACGTGAAAATTAAAAGAGCAAATCAGAAACTAATTAACATTTAATAATTAAAAGAACGATTCTAATTTGTATTTGAAAGACACGCCCCTTTCGCATGCAGCGCCAAAACAAAACAGCTCCCGAAAACATACCGAACAAGAGCGGCGGTGACGCATGCGCACAACACACGCGTGCGGAGTGAGAGCCGCTGAATGACGATGACGTCACAGCTCAGCGCCGATTGAACTAACTCAAAGCGCGAAGATGCCTCGCAGAGAAAACAACATCGCCGATTCAACGAACGCTAAGCACAATGAGGGGGGAGACGGCCTTGCCAAAAAAAAACAACGTACAAGGCGCGCGACTGCTGATAAATAGCTTTTAAGGAATGGCAAATTAAACTGGAAAGGCTATAAAAATAGAAATACGTTGAGCTGAAATATAAAGTAATTAAAAAAGATAAAACTGTGATATATCTTTATCACAATACCCCCATTCACCGACAAAAATTTTGACTGACCAGAAGGAGAAAAAGGGTTAAAAACATTAAAAGCCTTTTTCGACAAAGGGAAGACAAAATTTTTAAATGCCAAAGTAAAATGACACAATTACATAAATTTAGAGCCAAGAAAAGTAAATTAATTATTAATTAACGAAATTTGATGTGATGTGCAGCGACCAAAAAGAGAAAGAATATACATCATTGTAGTACATTCAAAAATCTCATCACAAATTATACAAATTGTTATAGTATACATATAACAGAGTATACAGAAGCCCCATTGCATTTTTTTTTTTTTTTTTTTTTTAAGCAAAGAAAGGCATACCTTCCATTAATCTTTGATCTCTAAACAAATACCATCATGTATATAAAAAAAACAACCTAATATTTTCTTTAAATTAGCAATGAGATCATATCAAAATAGTTGCAACAGTAAAGCAACATAAAAGAGTCGGTAATATCTTTCTTCATTATTCCGACTTGTCTAGACATAAATATTTAAAATAATAATAAGTTGCAATTTTAAAGCAACAAAAAGTCAAGAATACTTTAAATTCTGACTGATGCCTAGGACTTTTAAAATATAGAGCATATATAATTAACTCTGAATAGCATAAATGTGCACAAAAACAATCCATTGAAGGATTTTAAATTCATTCAAAAAGGCCTTGCATTAGTAGTAATTCAAATCATATAAAATTAAGTATTTAACATAATGCACATAATACTGATATATCATAAACAAGTATATATAAGTGCATAACAATTATTACCCAAAATTTATATGAAAATTGCATAAAATTATGTTGCAACAAAATTTAAATTCATTTGTCATAAATAAGTAAAATCATCAAAATAGTTGGGTTTAGTAAAAACTTTTCAAAATATAACAAAATAATGCATAAGTTTTAACCAACAACAAATGACATATTTCTTTAGTAATGCTTGATACTTAATATACTTGCAAGTACTCAATAAAATTTTCTGTAAATATTCAGTAGAAATAATTTTTCATGAAATACTCAATAAAACTCTTTCTGAAATATTCAACAAAATTCTTTCAAATATACTCAATTCATTTTTCTTTTAGTACTCAATAAATGTTCTCTTAATATACCATGGGTTTTTTTTTTGCAAAAAAATAATCAGAGAAAAACTGAGAAAAGGTGAGGATCCTCAAAAAAAAAAAAAAAAAATAACCATTAACTTTCATAAAGAAAGACAAGTTAAAATCAAATGACACATTTTATGAGAATTATGAAAACAAACACAGTGCACCGTTATGTAAAGCATGTCATTATTATAAATTTATATAACATTAATGAAAAGGATAATATATCCTATAGAAAAATCAGCTATTGACAATAAATGAATTATTTGGGTGATATTTACAACACTTACCAAAGTGGTAATAGCCTCCCTTCGGTCATGAGACCATTATCAAATCAGTAAATCAAATAAATATAAACTATTAATATGTATTCGTATCAATTCACAAAACACTAATAGCAGCCCGTTATAAACAATTAGTAGATCTGCAAACTGTACAAACACCAAAACTTACAAGACTGTCAAAGGCGATCTCCAGAACCGATGACGAATCTGTAAATCAAATAAGCATAAAACATAATATAAATTCATCAAAACTTACAAAAATGCTAATAGCGCTTTTCCCATTAAACCATTAGCAAGTATGTAAACTAGATAAAAACATACCACATTCTTGCTAAAACTATTGTAAATAAACAGATGAATGTTGCTAATAAAATGCTTGAAGAAAAAAAAAAATTGTTTGTTTACAGATGAAGGATATAAACGTTCTGTTTTTACATAACAAATAATCAGATGTAATACCTTTAAAAGTTCTAAAATCAGTCTGATTTTAAAAAGATAATCACATTCAGAAAAAAATAACTACTTGCTGAAAAGTTTGCAAGTTAAGTGGCACACTGGTTGGTTGATTGACACTATGGCAGTGTAGCAGCAAATTGGCCTTTTTGCCTGAAACACACACCACTAAAATAAAATTGAAGACTTTATATGGATATTTTAGCACTAAAAAAAAATTAGCACTTGATGACATATGAAGGGATGCACTAAACAATGATGAGCATTTGAAGACACATCACGTAAGAGCATTTGAAGACACAGCAGGTAAGAGCATTTGAAGACACATCAGGTAAGAGCATTTGAAGACACATCAGGTAATTAGCAGACATAAATCATGAACTGTGGTTCCATGATGTTGAGGAATAATATGACGAAGTGGCACTTAGAATAAAATGACACAAGGTGCACAAGACTCTTCTTGAGAGGCGCTGGAAAGTCTAAGTTGCCTATATACATTTTTTTGTATAGGTGTATTCAAGCAGGCAGAAATTGCAGATTTGGGCAATACAACACTACTTGCACACTTTAAAGACAAAATTGGGATTGGTGACGTTTGAAGAAGTCACAAAGACTATAAAAACACTTTAGATTCTTAGAAAAAAATAATATTCACCAAAATCATTTCACAAGTGGTAGAATAGGGGAAGTGGGGGCACATTGGGACAAAGGCTCTAATTCCTTTATTATTGCAAAATAAATTTTGTAAAAATTCACACTAGATGGCGCTACTGATATATGCTTGCACCTGTGTTTCCAGCTCATTCATTCAAGTCTGCTGTCTGTGAGTAAGGTAAGTCTATTTTATCACATCAAAAGTAAATTTTTAAAACTCATTAAATGTTGGTATTAAATTTTATGGAAAAAATTATTTAAAATTCTAGATATATATTATGCTTTTATAAACATTTAGCTTTCATTTCCACCATAAATCATTATTCCATGTGCTCTAGAAAATTAGGCCTAACCATTTGTTTTAATAATGACCTATTGGGGCACATTGGGACAGTAATGCATGGGGTACATTGGGACAGTCTCAATCTGCCTCCATCCAGTTTTAATATGAATCTCATAGATATATTAATAGCTTTTCTTTTAAGATTTCTAATTTGCTAATTATTTATCTATTTCTTTTTTAGTTCTACTAATTGATATTCTAGTTTATCATTTTTTTTTTTTTTTATGAAATTAATAGATATTTTAATGATTTTCTTTTTTTCTTTGTTTGTTTTCTAGTTTACACTATTTATTTAGTTATGTTAACTGATACTCCAAATTTAATTTCATTCTTATTTGATACAAATATTCTAGTTCATGAATTTATTTTTCTAATATAAATTCTAATTTATTAATTTCATTTTCTAATACCAATATAACATATATTTTAATAGCTTTGTCATATATATACATATATATTTTTATAGTTAGGCTAACTGATATTCTAAATTTATTTTTATTCTTGTTTATTTAATACAAATGCTCTAGTTCATGAATTTATTTATTACTAATATAAATTGAACATATATTCTGGTTTATCAATTTCATTTTCTAATACCAATATAACATAAATTTTAATAGTGTTCTTTTATACATTTTTACTATTTGTTATTTTTTTTCATAGTTGTATGCTAGTTGATATTCTAAATTTATTTTTATTCTTGTTTATTTAATACAAATATTCTAGTTCATAAATTTATTTTATTAATAATTATTGAATAGATATTCTAGCCTATAAATTTCATTTTCTAATACCAATGTAACATATTTTAATAGCTTTCTTATATGTTTTTTCTATTTATTATTTATTTTTATAGTTATGTTAATTATTTATCAATTTCTTTTTCAGATATTCTTGTAATACAGGAAAATGGTGAGAAATTATAAACCAAAAACTGAAAGGACTAAAATTTCAGAAGAAAATATGGAAAAAGCAATAGATGATATTGTGAAAAATAAAGTTTTTGTGAGAGATGCAGCTATAAAATATGATCTATCAAAATCAACATTATTTAATAGATTGAAAAAGGTGAGAATAAACAAGACTGATTGTGTAACAAATATAAATTATAAGTTCCAGTCCAAATATACATCTCAACAGATCTTCACAGCTGAACAAGAACTCTTGTTGCGAAATTATTTGATTTCATGTTCTCAATTGAATTATGGTTTAACCTGTGCAAATACCAGAAATTTTGCATACCAATATGCAAATCATTTGAAAATTTTTATTCCTGAAAGTTGGGAAGAAAATAAAATGGCAGGTATTGATTGGTTACAACACTTTATGCATCGTCATACTGAACTTTCACTACGAAAACCAGAGAAAACAAGTGTAGGGCGAGCTTCAGCTTTTACTGCTGCTGCAGTTAAAGCTTTTACGGATAATTATGACACAGTCATGTCAAAATACCATTTTACTCCTGAAAATATATACAACTTAGATGAAACTGGAATTACTACTGTAATGGATCCTCCTAAAGTGATTTCGCAACGTGGACAAAAGCAAGTTGCACAAGCAGCATCATCTGAAAGAGGGCAATTAGTTACAATGTGTTCAATTGTCAATGCCATTGGAAATTCTCTTCCACCAGTTTTTATATTTCCCAGACATAAATACAAGGACTATTTTTTGAAAGGTGCTCCTCCCGGTAGTAAAGGTTGTGCTACTCCTAGTGGATGGATGAATGGAGACATTTTTCTTGAAACTTTAAAACACTTTCAGAAGCACTCCAGAAGTTCAAAAGAGCATCCAGTTTTAATTATCCTGGATAATCATGAAAGCCATACAGCACTAGAAGCTATTTTATATTGTAGAGAAAATGGAATTGAATTGTTGACTTTTCCACCTCACACATCACATCGACTACAGCCACTTGATGTCGCAGTATTTGGTGCTTTCAAAGCCAATGTAAAATCTGCAATGAATGATTGGATGATGAATAACCCCGGAAAGAGACTCACAATATATGATATTCCAGAAATATCAAATTTTGCTTACAAAGCTTCATTTACAATTAAGAACATTTTAAGTGGATTTAAATCTGCAGGCATATGGCCTATCAATCACAACATTTTCGATGAAAATGATTTTTTGCCATCACAAGTGACTCAGGAACATAAGACGGAATCAAATGTAGTGAATTCAAGTCCTGCTGAACTTGCAAGAAAAGATTTGGATAGTCAAGAATCTGTTACGGTATCTGATGAAGCAGATCTGTCTGGTACATTATGTATGAATCAACAACAATCTTTGATATGTGATCTACAGACAACTTTGTTACCAAATGGAAGTTCATTAACGACACCAGAATCTCTCAGACCATTGCCTAAATACAATAGAAAATATGCTATAAAACGAAGAGGTAGGAAATGTGGTAAAACACGCATTTTAACTTCTACCCCTGAAAAAAATCTCATTCAAGACAAAGCGAATCAACAGAAAGCAAAAAAGAAGCATTCAGTTCCAAAGAAAGAAGCCTTAGCAGCTAAAAAGGCTAAATATAATATAAAAATTGATTCAGATAGTGACTCTGAAAGAAGTTTAGATTTTAATGTGGACAGCAATTCAGAATGTGAATCATACGATGATATTGACTTGTATCAAAAGCTAAAGATATTTGATCCATCAACAGATGCATTGCAGGTTAATGATTTTGTACTGGTGAAATTCCTTGCAAAAAATTTTGTAGGATCCAAGCCAATTCATTATATTGGTCAAATTGATAGGATAGGAAAGAAAGAAATTAATGTGTTTTTTCTAAGAAGAAAGGGTAAATTATGGAACTTCATTTTCCCAGAATCTGCAGATGCAAGTGCAATTAATTTAAATGACATAGTTATAAAACTGCCATCCCCAATATCATTGCCTGGAACATCAACACGATCCTATACAACTTTAAAATTTTGCACAGATTTACAAGATTATGATGTGCGTTAAAATGTGGGTGTTATTCATTGATTATTTTGTAACAACTTCATTTCTCCATTAAATCAATTATTCATTATCATTTCTTTGTATTAATTTACTGTTTAATAAGCATTTCATTTAGTTTAAGAAATTATTTTGTAATATTGTCATTAGATAAAAAAAATAAGATGGTTGTCCCAATGTGCCCCATCTTAAAATCAGTGCTGTCCCAATGTGCCCCATGCACGGGGCACATTGGGACAAGTTTTCATAATTTTTGTTTTAATTATTTCTACTTAAATATTAATGGTACACTGTTCATTTAGTATTTAAAAGATGACCAATAATATAAGGAATAAGATAAAATAACATCAAAGTACTAAATCATTTTTAAATTTGAAAAAAATATGATTTTATAAAAAGTGTCCCAATGTGCCCCCACTTCCCCTATTTCTTTATAATGCGCTGGAAAGTTCTAAGAATATGTGTTGCTTTGCATGTAAATTTGCAATATAATTTAATAGTGCAACAAAAATTTTCTTTTATAAATTTTCTTAATTTATAAAATAATTTTCTTTAAGTGAGGCATATGGTAAAAATGATTTAGAAAACATTGGGTTATGAAATAATACTAGAATAACAAGGCACTATAATTTAAGCATAATAAAAATTTTCAAATAATAATAATAATAATAATAATTTTTCCAAATTTGAGAAGTTCCATTTGAGGAAGCAGCAATTTCGTAAATGCTGTGAAACTGAACTTTAAAATAAATGACAGTACACTTCCATAATCGGGTTTTGCAACAGAGGGTAGAAAACTATTGCAAATAGGCACAGCTATAAACTTGTAATACTTTAGATCCATAAAAATGAGTAACATTGATGAGGGAGAAACAAGTTCCACAAGATGAAGAGGACTGACGAGGAGCAATCACATGGATATATTTGCCTTATATGAATGGCGACCATCAACAGTCACTTCAACTCGCAAAAGCATGTAAGTAATTATTGTACTATCAGGAACCATCATACTTGCAGACAGCAGAGAAAATCAGCCAACAATGGATATACACATTCTGAAGATTTTTTCACCAGGTAAGCAAAGTCAGATGATAAAAATAACCAGTTTATTGAAGTTGTCAGTATATATATTCAGATTGTAGAATGTTAAAAATATAGCATGAGTAGACAGTAACTATTTCAGGAACAAGAATATGCAGCAGTTAGGTAATGGCTATAACTTCTCAAAAAAAGAAAAAAATAATACCAGTCTCCTTTTTGTGATTATGGTATGAGAATTTCAATAAAAAGACGCAGATGCTGTGTAATATAAAATTTATATTAGGATGAAGCAACAATTCTTTGAAATTAAAAAAAAAAAACAGAGTTCTCAAAATGTAGAACAGAAAATGCAAATTATTGTGTAATAATATCAAAATATAAATAAAGTTCTTGAATTTTAATTTCTAGAAAGAACACAGACTGCTTGCACATCATAATCATACTGAATATTTGTAGAAAAATGAAGAGAGTCAATGAACTTATAGTGTTATTGCAATAAGTAATTTAACTTTTGTAGAAGCAACCAAGAACTCAAAAATTTATGTATGATAAAACAACTACAAAATCACATGAAAACTTAAGCCTCTATGAAGGCAATTCATTCATATTGAGAATAAGTGCAGCAAAATTAGTAATATGATGAGAACATAGCTTCAATAAATTTAATTCCAATAAAATTTGCATTAATAAAATTTTTAATATTCATAAAATATATCAATTTCATTTAAAAGTGCCAATAAATTAATAAAAAATTAACCCAAAATAATAATAAGAACAACCATAGCCTCTTTAAATTTTTGTTTTCAAAACTTAGAACAAGAACAATTTTCCCTTTTTTTCAAAAAATATTTGAATTCATCATGAATTATATATATTTTTTAAACTTTATATATATAAAAAGCACCATATTTTCATTTGTTAACAAGAATAAATTCATTTTTTAAAAATTTCATTCTTCATTAAAATTTGCATAAAATATTCAATAAATCTCATGGAATACCAGCAAAAATACCAGAACAACATTTAATTTCTCAATTATAAATAAATTATTAAATATATGCAAGCCAGTTAAGAACAAAAGTTTCGAAATTAATGATGTATTGCAAACATCGATCTTCTGTGGGAAAAAAAAATTTTCTTTAATTTCAGCAGCACAAGAATATTTTTTAAACTTCTAAAAATTTAATAAAAATCAGCAATTCTTCAAATAATATTCCATTTTTAATATAAATTAATTAAGAGAGCATCAAATCTTCAAATAATATTGTTTGCATCATAAAATGAGCTTCAAAATTTCATAATAATTTTTAAGAGCAAAATAAAATTTTCAACTTTTCTCTTCATAAAAGAATAAATGGCTCCAAATGTGACATGAAAAAATAAGAGAGCAATTGATGGGAATATTAATGTGTGAGCAATAACCCAATGCAAAAATTGCATGACGTTCTTTTGGTCGATAATTTTTAAGAAGAGAAACAATCATAATAATAAAATTAATTAAACGGTCTTACTTGAGTGAAGAAATAGATGCAGACTATAAATGCTGAATACCATAAGTTGGATCCATAAAATCTTTATTGTAATTCTTGAGGAAGGAGGAAGGATGAGATGAAAGCTGCACATCAAGTCTTTAAAAAGTACTGGCTCAAATTTCGTAAAATTCGAAGAATCTTTAAAATATTCCTTCTGGCCGCGTCCATGAAGAATTATAGAATTAATTCAGAAGTCAATTAAATTACCAGTTGATTTAAAACTTTTAAGATACTAAACTTAAAATTTACAACAGCATTTTTATAGAATAATTAAAAATTGAAAAACGTGAAATTGATCTCCAAAGAATCAGCGCATGGCGATTCTAGGATACTAGCGCCGGCACAAGCCAGGCCTCAGATCAGACGACGTTTTGCATAAATTTACAGCATCATTTTTATTAAAATTCTGTTGGAAAAATGCGCAACATTAGTATAAATACCCATAACAGGGGTGCACAAATGTGAGAGCAAGATTAATTTAAACTAATTTGTTGATTAGGAATTACGTGAAAATTAAAAGAGCAAATCAGAAACTAATTAACATTTAATAATTAAAAGAACGATTCTAATTTGTATTTGAAAGACACGCCCCTTTCGCATGCAGCGCCAAAACAAAACAGCTCCCGAAAACATACCGAACAAGAGCGGCGGTGACGCATGCGCACAACACACGCGTGCGGAGTGAGAGCCGCTGAATGACGATGATGTCACAGCCCAGCGCCGATTGAACTAACTCAAAGCGGAAGATGTCTCGCAGAGAAAACAACATCGCCGATTCAACGAACGCGAAGCACAATGAGGGGGGAGACGGCCTTGCCAAAAAAAACAACGTACAAGGCGCGCGACTGCTGATAAATAGCTTTTAAGGAATGGCAAATTAAACTGGAAAGGCTATAAAAATAGAAATACGTTGAGCTGAAATATAAAGTAATTAAAAAAGATAAAACTGTGATATATCTTTATCACAGTTGCCAAACGGTAAGCTAGAAATTCAGCCTTATTTCTGCGCGACATCAGAGAAATATATATATATATATATATATATATATATAAATCCTGGGATTTACAAGCCTATTTATGAAAATACAGGAAAATCTCCAAATGGTGAAAGAGTTAATTTTTCTCACACTTTGCATGTCAAAACGTGATGGGAAGTCAAAATTCCTTTGCAAAAAATTTCTATCTTAAAAATCTTTTTAATTAGAGCAAGCCAAGTACTGCAATTTTGCACATTTTTACAAAATTCAAAGTTTTATAAAATTATGAATATTTTTTGAATTAATAGAGATAAGCATAAAGATCAGAAATCTACACACCTTTTCTGATTAGATCATGTAATTGCAGTGCATTTATTTGTACTTTAAAAAGGATGAATATTGTAACATCATATTTTCCATAGCACATTTTTTATTGAACATTTCCTATAATCTTATTAAAATTAATGTTGTAGCAGAAGTATTTTCTGCATTTTAAAGATATTTCAGGCATGACGAAATAGGGATCAGACGTTGTGGCGATTTTAGAATTTTGCAGATTTCTGGTCACTGTTTTGTTTACATTTTTTAAACAGTAATTTGAGTATAATAATGCACTGTAAATTATAATAAATGTTTAGAATAATGTAAAATATTGAACTAATTAAGTAAAATAATAAAATTAAAAATGATTGAAATATTAAAAGCAAAGGCCAAGTAAATATATTACTATATCATTTCATGCTCATTTTAATATGTAATCCTGGTTAATATGACTTAACACATGTTTTCTCATGAAGGAAGTATAAATTTATTTCTAAAAAATTCAAGATATTGCTGTCTTAGTGATGATTGCAATCTTTTTACCAGACACACTTACTTTATTAATCAAGCTTTTTTGGTTAATAAATCTGGCTAAACATGAAATAAAACATTATTTTATGATTCTGATGTAAATTATTAGCTACCTTTATGAGGTGGGTTTCATTGAATAATTCAAGTATAAATTATTTAATCATTATCATGTACAATTGGTATTGCATTATTAATTATAAAAAAAAATCTTGAATTTTTGCCCTACATCTTAGTTTTATTGTTTACATCTGCACCAATGTGAAGATTTTAGGCATTAGCGGATTTGAAAGTCTACTGTACAGCCATTTTTAGCCATCCTTAAGCTTTATTTACAGGATGTATAGAAAAGTCAGGGAAAAGTCAGGAAAATTTGAAAATTCTGAGAAAAAGGTGGAAAAATTTGAACGTTCAAGAAAAAATTGGAAAATGTTTCATATAAAATTAAGGATTTGAAATTGCAGCGTCGTTAAAATCAAACTTTGCTCTTCATAAGTACCGTAAAGAGTATTTTAACCTCTCGTGCAAATCATTCTATCTACCCTCTTTCAGTCCTTCTTTGTAACTCAGAAATTTTCAGTTCCAGCTTCACTGAAACTTTCTACTGAATGTTGTAGGATTGATTAGGTATTTCACTCTGATTACTTATTTTTGTTTAGGAATTGAACATTTGTTAGCTTAATTTATTGAATATTTATTTGTACTAAAATGTGTCAAAGTAATCTGTATTTAGCTGCAACTGATGTGATAAAAAATTTCATCCTGATTTGACAAAATGGATAGAACGTGATGCTAAAAGTGTTATCTGCAAAATGTTTAGCATGTAAAATATTCAACAATTTGTATATTTTGCAAAAAATTATGTAGCAAATCAGTAATTTGTGCCCCAGAATCAGTTGTAAAAGTTTCACTCTCAAATTCACAACTTTTAAGATTTTTTATGTGTAACATTATAAAATCTTGATACCTGGAAAATTTTTCTTTATTAGTATGGAAAAGTCAGGGAAATTCGTTGCTGATCTGGAATAGACACCCTGTAATTTATTTATTTTTTTTTTATTATGCAGGATACCTACAATTTGTTCTTACTAGATGTAGTTCAAGATTTTTAATTTAATTTTTTTTTTTTTTTTACAATGTTTTTGTCTAATATGAATTTTACTAAGACATTCTTCAGCTTTAAATGTTAATTTTCGGTAATTCTCTATTATCCCGTCAACTACTTTTCATAACAAAAAACTATCACCAAACTGTAAGATGAAACGCCAAAAATCCAGTCCCATTTACTTGATGTCAGATGCATTATACGTGTTTGTTATGTCTTCAAGTGGTTTTTAATTCGACATTTGCGTGTATTTTTCATTATGCTTTACTGATTTATTAGTTATTTCATTCATTAAAATAACAATTGTGTCCTTAAATTCTTATATTTTATTTATTTATTTATTTTGATATTCCAATGGCAACGTTCTCCCGTTTATTGGGCTTACAGTTTGGCGATAGTTTTTTTATATGAAAAGTGGCTGACGGGATAATAGAAAAGTACCTAATTTTCTTATCATAAAGATATACACAATTTTTTTGTTGGACAATTCCATAAAAGTGTCAACTTTTATCAATTTTTTTAAAAAATAATTTTTATAAATTAAGTTAAAAAATACATTGAAATGTATTCCAAGTTTTCAAATTAATTTTTTAGATTCAAAATGTCAAGGTTATAGCTGAAAAGTAAAATATTTGCAGTTGTGTACAAATAACATTCTTGAAGTAAACCGTGCAAAAAAAATTATTTGTTTATTTTGTATTTTCTTCATAATGCATATGAATGCATGTAGTAAAATATTTAATGGTTTACAATAGTCGGTACTTCTCTATTATCCTGTCGACCACTTTTCATAACAAAAAACTATCGCCAAACTGTAACGCCAAATAAACAGGAGAACATTGACATTGGAATATCAAAATAAATAAATAAATAAAATATAAGAAATTCGGCCGTTTAAAGACACAATTGTTATTTTAATGAATGAAATAATTAATAAATCAGTAAAACATAATGAAAAATACACGCACATGTCGAATTAAAAACCACTTGATGACATAACAAACACGTATAATGCTTCTGACAACAAGTAAATGGGACTGCATTTTTGGCGTTTAATCTTACAGTTAGGTAATAGTTTTTTGTAATGAAAAGTGGTCGACGGGATAATAGAGAAGTACCCAATAGTCTTAAAGCCATATACTTGATAATAATGCATGCAAAATAAGCTAGGTAATTGTGCTTGATGTGCTTTTGAAAAAGCTGTCACAAGTGAATAGTTATATAATGTAATTTCTTATATGTAGTGCGTAGGTAGAGTGATTATGTTCACTCATCCAGGGCTCTAACTTCAATGCAGCAGACATGTACATGATCCTGGAATAATTTAAAGCAACAGACTTTAATAAAAATACACAAGTGTGACATAATGCACTTAATCAGAGAACCACGAGTCAGAAATATCAGCAGATTCATAATCTTCCGAATGAACAGAGAAGTCATCCGAAGATTCACAGTCTTTCATTTCTTTTAAATAATCAAAAATGAGTTCATTATACTTTTCTTCAAAGTTTCTCCACTCATTTATTTCGTCAACAATGAAAAGACACAATCGGTAATCTAAAGATTCACCATTGAGAAAGGAATTCACTGAACAGCAATAGTCACCCATATTAATATATGAATCTTGAAGCAAACATTCATTCAACAAACAAAATATAAAGTTTCAGTCTAAGTTTAATTTCTAAAAACACAAGTTCAAATAATATGAAGCAAATCGAATTCTGATTGTCACGGTATCTTGAGGGAAGAGATGGGAAAAGTGGAAACTTTTATAGCAAAGAGGAAGACAAAACCATTTTTCGTCAGAGGGTTCAGGATAATAAAAAAATTATGAAATTTCTTAGTTCAGTCGATTTTTTTAAAATAAATGTTTAAGAAACTTTCTGTCAGTCCGTCACGTCAAATAACAGTTAATAACTACAACCCTATGACAGGTAAGTTGCTCTAAATTATAATTTTATATTGCTTATACATCATATTTAAGATACGTATTAGTTTAAAAACTGAATGGCTTCTTAATTCACAAAAGTTTCTAGTTTCAAATACCAGGTTAGAGTCATGGTAGCAAAAATGTCATTTCATCACACAGTAAGAAATTACTGAAAAATGAGAAAATAAAATAGGAAAAAAAAAATTTCATAACTTTTTAAAAATCTTTTAATCAATAACAGTCATGTGCAAACTGAAAAGTCAATTTTCATTTGTAAATAGCTTCAGGGTAATTGCTTTAACTTAATTCTACAACACAAAATGACATACCGTCACATATGGAATTACCCTGTTATTAAATGCTGTTCAAGGTAATATTTTGAATAAAATCCTTTTTTTTTTTACTATACACACAAACAGTGGTCTAATGTGAGAGTTTTTAATTTATGAAGCTTCAAGTTTGCTTGTGAAGAAACAAAAATGACTGCTGAAATTCATCACATGGAAATACCATTTCTTTGGATGATACACAAACAGTCAACAGTTTTATTGGGAACGCTTAGCAGATGGAGAAGGGTCATTCCATGGTAACTTACATTACATTTAGAATAATTGACTTCAGTAATTTTAGTAATATAACAGTAAAAAATATTCAAAATGTAATGTTTATACGATTTGTTAATTAAACCTAACAAAGCTAAATTTGGATAAAAATTACTTACATTTAGTACTATTTCTTGAACACTAAAAATTATATTTTCTATGATAACTTACATTTCTGACAAAAAGAACGTAAGTTACCATAATAAATATAATGGCTAATGTTCAAAAAATAGCACTTAAGGTAGGTAATTTTCATCCAAATTTCGCTTTGGATAGGTTTAATTAACAAATCCTATCAACATTACATTTTCAATCTTTTTTGGTGTTACATTATGAAAATTACTAAAGAAAATTATTCTAAATGTAACGTAAGTTACCATGGAATGACCCAGAAGCTATTTCCTCTGATGGAGAAAGTAATTCATCTATCGGCAGATCTTTTTTTTAAACGGTGTGTAAGCTTTCACGATGTCACAGAGAAATTGTTTTAAAACATTGGCTCACCTATGTAAGAATCAAACACGCCTGCTTTCTGCAGAGCCCAGAGCACGTTTGATTCCCGACCACATCGCTTCTAGTCCGCCTGTTTCAGGATTAACATACGGTACTTTTCGGTTAGCCGGGCGCCAGTGATATATATACATGTATATATACCCACACACTAGGGCTGGGCGATATACCGTAATATCGATATTTCTTTAAGACCGCGATAACGATATTAAGATTTTAAACCTTCCGATATATCGCTTCAAACGGTATTTCATCATACTTCCGGAGTTTCAGAAATTATGGAATTTCGGATCTACCGAATATCGGCGGGAAAGTTGGTTACTTTTGCAAATACTGCACCAATATCGACAGTTGTGTGATATTTGCAGTTTTGTGCAGGTGTCGCGCACATATCGGAATATGGCCGAACAGTCTACTGTTCTGATGTACCGTTTTGTTCATCGGAGTTCGTCGAGAATTAAGACTCATTCGAGGATCGGGCATTTCCGATACAACCTCTTGTGGACTCTTGTTTCATTTGAATAATTTATAATGTTTAACTTTCCAAAAGTTTTCAATAATACCCATTTTATATCAGATCTGCAGGGAAAAGATTTGCATTTTTTAAAGAAATATATAAAAATTTATAAATCCCTTTAATATGTTAAATTAAGATATTGAATTTTGTTTTTTCTAGAGGACAGTTGTTACATTTATAACCCTATAATAGAGTGAGTGACATATGAATTTAAAATATATCGAAAATATCGATATTTTGTCAGCGATATATTACAATATTAATATTCTGATATCGCCCAGCCCTACCACACACACATATCTACATATATACATAAACATATATATGCATATATTTATGTATATACCTTTGTATTTATATATGTGCATATATCACTGGCGCCCGGCTAACCGAAAAGTACCTAACATACTTCAAACTGTCACTGTGATTAACCGGCAAATGCTCAAAATTTTCATCTTTGAGTGTATCATAGGACTTCCAACAGTCTGAGTTAATGATTGAACACGAGAGAATACACTCTTTAGGTGTACGGTTTACCCATTTTTATACTCAAAATTGATTTCAGCAGTCTTTTGTAAAAAAATATTTTTTCGGTAGTCTGTTTCATTCGAATGCCTACGCTTGACATGCTTTGCTAAATACTTCTTTTGATAAAAAATAGAACGAAAAATAAACATTTAAAAATTTCTAGATCCATAGTTTCGCTTCTTCCAAACCAAAGATTTCAAATGAAAATCGTGATCAAAACAAACAAATCAATAGTGAAAAATAACCCCATGCGACTTTTATTTACAGTTTATGAATGAATCTGTGAATTTGAATGTGAATGAATCATGTGTCCAATGCATCATTCTTTTTGTTGTTGTCGTCAATTCACCCATTTTCAAATTGCTTCAATATTTCTATAATTTTTTTAAATATAAATTTTTACATTTTTTGTCTTTCTTTTTCTTTTCAAATTTAAATTTAATTTGTTAAAATATTTTTGCACATGCTCAGCTCAGGGTGAAGATGGGTTGCAAATATTATAACGGGTAGGATGTTGTTTATTTTAGTTTTGTTTTTTTGTTTATCGTGACATGTATGTAAGAATGAATTAATACTAATTTCTAATGCAGTAAAACTTTCCCCATTATGAAATGGTATCGTTTAGTGTATCGAAATTGGTAGGTTAATTTATTCTTGAAATAAGAAATTGTAGAGCATTTCGTATTTAATTTTATTGGACATAGTTAAAGTTATTAGCTTAAGCATATTAAAAAGTTTTTGTATAATTTTGTCATACAAAAACTGGAATTATAATCATTCAACGTGTGTACACATTTTTCTGATGCACCTTGTATATGTCAGCATCTAATTTGACTTTTTATTGTCATTAGACAAACAAAATAAAGCTTAAAAATCTGTATGAATTTAATGCTATCACTTTTTATTTTGACTTGAAAAAGTGTTTTGCTTATTCATATGTTTTTAAGGCTTAGATGCTTTACACTCACGCTAAAAAAAAAAAAAAAATTATCGGTTAAAAAAAAGAAAAAAGTCGCCAAATTTAGGGGATTTTTTTCTTTAATGGCAACCTAGCCATTGTATTAAGTTATTCGTTTGGCGCAGTCTTGGAAATCGCGCCAAACAAACAGTCGCCAATCTTTTGTTTACATTTTAGCGTGATAGTAACACATCTGTTCCAAAATTTAATTTTCTCTAGTAATACTAATTGCAATAATTCTTATGCCTTATTTTTAACTTTTCTACATTGTAACTAGATAGTAAACATCATAGGCGTAACTTGGGGCTCTAAGACTGGGGGGGGCAAAAGTCTCCAAGCCCTTTTGTAAAAATTTATACCCCCCTCCCCCTTCATCCCATCACCGCGTACACACTAGAGATGAGACGGGCTCAGCCCAAACCCAGGCCCGGGCCCGACACGGGCTAGGGCTCAATTTTTATATCAGTCTTCGGGCCCGGGTGGGCTCGGGCTCATTCTTTCTGAAACTGACAATTTTATTTATTCTCATATAGAAAAAATAAAAATAACTTTTTTCCCCTAAAAAATTACGTATTCCATTTTAAGTCATTTTAATGCTATTTTGATCAGAATGAATAAAAGGGGAAGCAGAAATCATATTTTCCTTTTCCAGTTTTAGAATGCTACTTTAAAAGAAAATTTGCAATATTTGTAGATTTATGTGCGGCATTGACGTGACGACTGAGTCATATGGCACCAATGGAAAAAGGCGCGAATAATTTCGATTTTCGTTTGTAAAGGTACGATATTTTTTCAATTGGAACGTTTATTTATTTATTTATTTTTAGGTATCTAAAGCGAAGTGAATACTTTCTTTTGTTTGTAGTTAATCAGCACTAGCTTAAGTTTTGGAAATTTGTAGTCTATTGTGTGCGAGTCATAATGGCTCTTCATATGAAAATAACATTAGAGATTCTATTTTTCATCATGAACTCTGCTCAAGTTAAAGCTCTGCTCTGAACATTTACGAAGTCACTCACATTCGTAAGTCATAATAATTGTCATGTATTGTTATTCCGATAAGAAAGAAATCGAAAAGTGTTTCCACTTTGTCTATAAAAGCATAGGATCTTTCAGATAACGGTGCCAAATTTTAAATTTAAGCTGATTTTCAGGAACACGAAATATTGTTTTAATTAAGGAATCAATTATAATTTACAAAATACACCTATTATAGGAAAAAGAAAAACTGCGTAGGAATAGTAATTTCTGCAAATTTCATTAATTTATTCATAAAACGGGCTACATTAATGGGTCTATCAGGTTTGCTTGTTGGGTGAGAAAGTTATGAGAATCTTTTAAGGAAGTATATTTTTATTTCATACCAAAATTCTTTTTTGAAAAGATTAAATGTAAATTACCATAAAATTTAATTATGTGCTGCAGATTAACAGTTATTTTCATGTAAGAAGTTTTTTAAATATGAGATATTACTTTTAAAAAAATTTAATATTATGCATTTTTTTTTCGATATCGGGCTCGGGCGGGCTCGGGCTCTGATGACACAAAATGTTGCGGGCTCGGGCCGGGCTCCAAAAAGAGAGACCGGACTCATCTCTAGTACACACACACTTAAATCAAATACTTAAAATTTTTAATATTTAAACAAAATTTTAAATGTTTAAAATAAATTAAATAAATTAAAATAATAAAATTTAAATTTAAATGTTTAAAATTTAAATGCAGAAAAAAAAAAAATTCCCGCAAAAACCGAAAAAATACTAAGTTTTTACGTAAATACATTTTATGTTTTTAAAGGAATATTTTAAAATATTGAATGTACGACCATTATATCTCTTATGTCTGATGCAATGTTCAATTAGGAAATAGTTCAAACAAACTTAATAAAAATTTTCCAAAGCCTTGGGCTTTCAAATATTTTTTTAAATGATGAGGTTGAGATAAATGTGCTCAAAACCTTTATTCAGTGTCGCAACAACTGATGGAAATTTATAATGAAAATACTAGCTAGTGTTCTGATTGGAATGACTCAGAAATTTTGCTGTGCGGCATTTTAAGGTACATGGAAGAATTTTAGATTAAGAATTTAAAAATTAATATTGTCCTTAAATTTCGATCTCTACCTCTTCACAATGTTTCAAGTAAAGAAAAACCAGAATGAAAGCAGGTGCACCAGTTATAGGTTAGGAATTATTTTCCAGCACTATTTGAATACTGTTAAAAAAAGTTCATTCTTTTATACAATGAAATGAGATATCTAAATAAACAATTTAAAATATATAGAATGCAGTTAAATATCCATTTCCAAGTATTACTCTCCATGGCAGATAATGAATGCGGATTCTTCTGTGCAACGTTGTATATGATCTATAGAGCTTTAAACACACTACATAGTGAAATTAAAACTTATATCACTGGAAAACGCATAAAACAACTAAAAAGGTTTTTCTAATGAATTACTATTTATAAATGAACATGTATCAATATCCTTTTGTGCAACCATATATTACATGAATAATACAGTAAAATTTGACTTGATTAATGTTAACACAAATGCACAAGCAACAATTAACATCCATAGGCGGCAATATATCTAATTTCTTTTGCTCTGCCATATGAATTTATTTATATTCTATAAGTACCTTTGAATAATAAAATATAATTAAACTGGAAAATGCCTAACACAGTTAAAAACATACGTTAGGAATTCACGTCCATAAACTGAAATACTCCTCCATTTTATCCGTGCAGCTCTGCATATGATATTTAGAATTTATACTCACAACGTAATGAACTAAAATTTAGTTAATTTTAAAAATGCACATCACAGCTGAAAACTCTCTTCTAGCAATTATGGTTCAGAGTCAGTCCTATATACTAAGTACATTACATGCTAGTTACTTCACACTCCATAGAAAGAATGTTGTAGACCACCTCATTGGCACACATAAATTTCATCATGTTTCATCATAACATCACTAACTAAAATGCACCGCAAACGATTTACCCTCTATAGACCCTAATGTAACGAAAAACTTTTTTTGTGTCACTATAAATTAGCTATAACAGCTATTATCCTTCATCTTCAATAGAGAATACGTTGTAGTAAGCCTCGATAGCATATATCTACGTTAGAGGTTTGCACATGCTCGGGCTATGAGACTCGGTCTGGGCCGAACCGGATCTCGACTCTTTCCAGGCCGGACCCACAGGCCTTACTCTTTTCTGCAAATTCGGGCCAATCCAGAACAGACTTACTTTTTCTGAACCAAGCCGGGTCTAGAATTCATTCCTCCAAGAAGCCAACACGGGCCGAAATTTTTAGGCCCTATCCCGACCCGACCCAGCCTGTATGAAAATCATAGGCCCGCATGGCCCTTGCAAAAATCAGTAAAATGAGGCCAGGCCGAACATTTTTGCAAAAAATGCATATATTTTTAAATCGCCCTTATGCTACAATCTTCCTTTAAAAATCGCTCTTATGCTACAAAATTATTTTTAACGATGTACATAATATAATACATACATTTAAAGAAAAAAAAAAGATAATAATAAGGTACAGTGAAACTTCTGAAAATGAAACTGTCTATGACGGAATCTTGTCTTAAAAGGGAAAATGTGTTGATGCGTGCGTGAAAAGAATATAATACTTTTATAACAGACCTGCTAAGAATGGAACCTGTCTATAACGGATATTTCTTAACTCCGATGCGATTATATCTTAGAATAGGGGTGCACAACCTTTTTAAGCGAAGGGCCACTTACAAAAATGACTGGGTTGTCGAGGGCCACCATCAGTAGAATTTTGTTTACAGGAGGTGTGACGGGGGGGCTAGCCCCCTAGGTTCTTTCCTTCCCAGTCAACGTATTCAGTTCTGTTGGCAATGATATATCAACAGTTTACGTTTGTATTTATACAAGAGATATAGCTAAGATTATTTTCAAAGAGTGAAAATACTCCTTGACTTTATTTGAGGGAGTAAATTTAACTTTAAAGATTGCCAGTGCCGAAAAAAAATTCTGCTTTCAAGAATGAAGGTGGAGAGGAGGAGAAACATATATTAAATTGTACTTCTTAACATATTCAGTCATAAAATGTGGATATCAAGTAGGGGTGCACAACCTTTATAAGAGGAGGGCAGTCACAAAAATGACTGGATTGTCGCGAGCCAACATCCGTAGGGTGAACAAAATTTTGTTTTGGGGAAGGAGGGAGAGAATCGGCCTAAATGTTCATAAAATTGCTAATTTTATAAAAGGAGAGTTAGCTCCCTATACTCAACCACCTCCTTAGTCAGTATAACCCATTTCAGTTGGCAAGGATAGAAAAATCTTGCATTTATTTTCCACGTGTGATTGACAATATTCAGTTTTTTTCCTAGTGATTGACGATTCACGATTTTTACGCGCCCGTTCGGCGAAATTTACGATTTATACGCACCTGATCGGCAAAATTCGCGATTTTTACACGCCCGATCGGCAAAATTCGTCATTTTTTCACGCCCGATCGGCAAAATTCGCGATTTTTACGTGCCCGATCGGCGAAATTTACGATTTATACGCACCTGATCGGCAAAATTCGCGATTTTTACACGCCCGATCGGCAAAATTCGTCATTTTTTCTCGCCCGATCGGCAAAATTCGCGATTTTTACGTGCCCGATCGGCGAAATTTACGATTTATACGAACCTGATCGGCAAAATTCGCGATTTATACGCACCATATCGGCAAAATTCACGATTTTTACGATCCCGATCGGCAAAATTTACGATTTTTACGCGCCTGATCGGCAAAATTCGCGATTTATACGCACCCTATCGGCAAAATTCGCGATTTATACGCACCCTATCGGCAAAATTCACGATTTTTACGAGCCCGATCGGCAAAATTTACTATTTTTACGCTCCCGATCGGCAAAATTTGCGATTTTTATGCACCCGATCGGCAAAATTCGCGATTTTTACACGCCCGATCGGCAAAATTCGTCATTTTTTCACGCCCGATCGGCAAAATTCGCGATTTTTATGCATACGATCGGCGAAATTTACGATTTATACGCACCATATCGGCAAAATTCACGATTTTTACGATCCCGATCGGAAAAATTTACGATTTTTACGTGCCCGATCGGCAAAATTCGCGATTTATACGCACCCTATCGGCAAAATTCACGATTTTTACGAGCCCGATCGGCAAAATTTACTATTTTTACGCTCCCGATCGGCAAAATTTGTGATTTTTATGCACCTGATCGGCAAAATTCGCGATTTTTACGCAAACGATCAGTGAAATTTACAATTTACACGCACGCGATCGGCAAAAGTAACGATTTATTCACGCCCGATCGGCAAAATTCGCGATTTTTATGCATACGATCGGCGAAATTTACGATTTATACGCACCATATCGGCAAAATTCACGATTTTTACGATCCCGATCGGAAAAATTTACGATTTTTACGTGCCCGATCGGCAAAATTCGCGATTTATACGCACCCTATCGGCAAAATTCGCGATTTATACGCACCCTATCGGCAAAATTCACGATTTTTACGAGCCCGATCGGCAAAATTTACTATTTTTACGCTCCCGATCGGCAAAATTTGCGATTTTTATGCACCCGATCGGCAAAATTCGCGATTTTTACGCAAACGATCAGTGAAATTTACAATTTACACGCACGCGATCGGCAAAAGTAACGATTTATTCGCACCCGATCGGCAAAATTCGCGATTTTTACGGGCCCGATCGACAAAATTCATGCTTTTTACGCGCCTGATCGACAAAATTCGTGATTTTTACGCAGACGATCGGCGAAATTTACAATTTACATGCACCCGATCGGCAAAAGTAACGATTTATACGCACCCGATCGGCAAAATTCGCGATTTTTACGGGCCCGATCGACAAAATTCATGATTTTTACGCGCCCGATCGACAAAATTCGAGAGTTTTACGCATACGATCGGCGAAATTCGCGATTTATACGCACCCTACCGGCGAAATTTACGATTTATACGCACCCGATCGGCAAAATTTGTGATTTTTACACACCCGATGGTTGAAATTCGCGATTTTTTGCGTCCGATCGGCGAAATTGATCCACGGGCCACCAGTAATCCGATCGCGGGCCACTTTTGGCCCGCGGGCCACAGGTTGTGCACCCCTATCTTAGAAGATGCATAGCATTATTCAGATTTTTAAGTCTCCAATCCATGAAATCTGGATTAACGATAATTAATGATAACTCAGATATTTACATACAAATAGAGATTCATTAAAAAATCAATATAGTTTACATGGGGACAAGCAGAAAGAAAACTAAGGGAGGGTCAGTATTTTGTTACGGATGTACCTGTACTTCGCAGTTCAGGGCGCTTTTTTAAAAATGAAGAATATAAACATGAAAAAAAAAAAAAAAGGTTTTTTTTTTTTTTTTTTTTTTCCAGAACTCCTCATACAAGACAATTTTTAAACATATCAGCGTAAAGACCTATACAGAAAAATTAAGAAGACTTGATCCCTTTAGGGGCTCCAGGGAGCTTGACCGCCTGGAGCCCCTGTTTCAGATAAATTTGAAACACATAAACGCAAAAGAAAAACATAATGAAAATTAGTCTTCCACTAGGATTCTGGATGCAGAGCCCCATGCCGAAAGATTCTTAATCACTTGTGAACAATAAATTTTACTTTTTTTTTTTCAAATCATCAGAGGTAAATGAAATTTAATTATCCTGTTACACCACCCTTCCCGCCGGTACATATAGTAGTTTACATTTTATGTTTATTTTATTTTTTGTAGATGATTTCAAAATATTACAATCTTAAACTCTACAAAGGTAAAGTAAATTAACACGTGTCCCTGTAATTTATTAAACCAAATTAAATGTAAATATAACACAATAATACTGTTATTCAAAAGTTTCTTTAAAGAAATATAGAATATCACAAATTTTTAACTTCTATTTTTACGGTATAGCCACTGACTGACATCTTACACGACCCAGGAACAATGAAGTCTAGACCCGGCCCATGTCTTCTGACAAAACTAAAACTCGGACCCGGCCTTGCTTGGCTCAGGTCCAATGAAATAAGTCGCTGGTTTCAGGCCAGGCTCAGTCCCCTGTATACCTCTAAATTCTCTCCCCGAGGTCATGTTGGGCTTGCATTTTGTTTATTTATTTTTGTAAAAATTATAGTGATGTTGTGCATTTGTTTAGCGAAATCTTCTGAAATTTAATTTGGTTTAATAAATTAGAGAGATATTTTTATAAATCTATCTTTTAGGTAGAAAATTACAATACAAAAAGCTATTGTAAATACTATTGCAGCCGTTCGGAGGAAAGCAATTAAAAAAAAATGTGGTATATTTTCACCAATCATGACCACCAGACCCCAAAACCACCCTTAGTTCAAATGTTGATTTATGTTGATCTGACATTTGTCATGCTGTAACTCTCTTACTTATGAACCGATATGGATGTGACTGAGTATGTGTACAAAGTTCTCGACCGAGTTCGTTGGCCAGCTGCATCAGCCATCTTGTTTCAAAATGGCGGCCAGTTACAATTTTTAAAATTCAAAAAGATATGCAAAGCCATTATAAATTGAAAAAATGCTAAATTTCCGTTAAGTGTTAGATAGTGATACAAGGATTATGGAACATTTTTTGTTTTGGCTATATCGTAAAAAATGGCTGAGATATAGCAGTTTGGAATTGTAGAGTGACTGAGATTTTGAAACAATCTGATATTTGTTATGCTGTAACTCTCGTATTTATGAACCGATATGAATGTGACGGATCATGTGTACAGAACATACCAAGGTCTTGACCGAGTTCGTTGGCCAGCTTCATGCGCCATCTTATTTCAAAATGACAGCCAGTTAATTTTTTTAAATTCATAAATATGTATAAAAGATTATAAAAGTAAAAAGTTGTTTCGGTTAAGTGTTAGATCGTGATACAAGGACTCTGGAACATTTTTTGTTTTGGCTTTATCTTAAAAAATAGCTGAGATATGGCAGTTTGAAATTCTAGAATGGCTGACATTTTGAAACAATCTGATTTTTGTTATACTGTAACTCTCATTCTGAAATTCGCATTCAAATTCAGTATTAACGAACACCGGGATTGAATCTTCTATAATCGGGTTTTAAGCATTTTAGCTTCGGGTGTTCGAATAAATTGAGTTGAATTTTTAAAAACTTAGTCTATAAAAGCTACCTTTTCCTCCCGGAACAGGCCGGAAGGACTTTGAAATTATGATTTTCTTTTATAATCTTTTTCTTTCATTTTAAACTATGTTGATTTTTCTTGCTGAATCTTCATTTGAATGCCATTGTCTAAGTCATTTTTCTTTAATCAGTGTTTATGTACGTATAATTGTCTAAGTGGTCATTATTATTGTTGATATTTTGTATTCCATGCATTTCTGCAACATAATCTGCAGCATAATCTGAAAATAAAATGTTTGTATGAGTAAAAGTGCTTTTTGAATCTTGCTTCAAAAACATCAGCATGCTTTCAAGAAATTCAGTCGTATAAGTACTATAATGCACAAGGTAGGTGAGTCGTGGTCATAGTTAAGCTTTGAGGATTTTTTATAATTTTCTGGTTGGGTGTGTGTGGCTGAATTTTTGCTTGTAAAATTTTACACTTATCTTTAACACATATCAAGTGTACTTTTCTTAATAAAATTTAATTACTTTTATAATAGAATTTAAAAATTGTAGCTTGTGGGCCACCTTTGATGCCATAGTGTTCCAAAGGTGGTCCATGTATTAAAATCACTCTTAAAATGTGAAAAAATACTCGGCAAACTATTTTGCTTATTAATATACTCTGATGATCCTTTCTTTCTTTTGATATCTTTCGAGTTTTTCTTCTAAATCTCCTTATCTTATGACACGAAAAGACCTTAAAGCACTTTTTGTGCACGGTAGTTCACGGATTTTCTTCTGGAAGTTACCGACTTCCTTTGAGTGATCGCTGGGGTTAAAATTAAATGGTAATACGTTTTTTGTTTTTAGATATTTATGTAGAAATTTTGAAAATCGCCGTTACTACATTGATTTTCACATTTGTTTTCTAAGGTGGCCACCTTGGGAACAGTGTATGGTCGCCATTTGCACTATGTAAAAGTATTAATCTGATAAATTTCTTAGAATTGAAATAAATGTGGTTAAAGAAAAAGAAATAAGCTTTCAGAAAACGTATCATAACTGAAAGTTATGACAGTTATGTAACTGATTTTTAATATAAAATCATTGTTGAAGTTTGTTGAAGTGATTTGTATTCAAACTTTTTTTTCTCTTTTTCCCATTAATGAATGACATCTTCAGTTATAAGCGATTATTGTCTCAGTATGGCAGTTTTTTTTTTTCTTTTCATGCTCTATCGCAACCCGAAATTCAGTTCAAAACGCCCACTTTGACAGAATTTTCTGAAAAATCTTTTGCCTTTTATAGAAAATTTGAAAAACAGTTAGATTACATAGTTTCTTAATAAGAGCACCTGTCAATGTGATACGTTTCTGAACAAAAAATAATGAAAAAATCCCTTCGAAAGAAGTCAGTATGGATTTGAGGACAGTTTCAATAAAAACCATGCTCCTAAAAGTACACATATGTATTCGTTTTAATGTATATAAATTATTATAAATATATTTTATAAATGTATTATAAATATATTTTCTACAAATTGGGAGAGTTTTTTCATTATTATCATTTCCCCTTAATTTGCACTTGATAATTATAACTGTTATAATTATTCCTTGTTTTTTATATGGATACTCATTTATTTATTTTTTTTAAAGTTAACATACTTGAGAAATTTAAAAGAGGTTGAAAGAACTTGTATGTTGTACTTTAATCATTGGTGAGATTTCAGAACTTTGTAAAATTAGTAACATTTAGTTGATAATTTTATAGGATTTAAGTCCCATTCGTACTGGTTTCAGATTAATCCAGATAATTTATCAATACAAAAATTTAAATCACCCTGATTTTAATTTGTTTATTTTAATTGAAATGTTTTTAATTTTACACATTTTCAAAGTGCATTAACCTTAAAGACCCGAATCAAAATATTCAGTTTTTAAAATTGTTTTTATTTTGAAAATATTAGCTAGATTTTTTTATAAAATTTATAGTATTTTGATGAAAGAATGAAGAAAAAAATTTCAAGTTTCCGGTACTTCAATCTCGATTTCTCTAAAGATTATTTCTTTTTTACCGTATTCTTCAATTGTTCATAAGATAAAATACGAAATATATTTATAAATATGTTTTTAGGTTTATGAATTTGGAAACGTCACAAAAATGAGCGAATACTAAAACTTTATTAGACCGCATATTTTTCTATTCCTTTGAATCTAACTGCTCGATGACTGCCTCATTGCAACTTTTCTGCTCAGTACATAAAAAAACTTATTAAACAAGGAATCGTTCAATAAACAGAACTTGTTCCTCATATTTCTGTTACGATGAATCTCCCCAGTGAAATCATGTAAAGTTCTATGAGCACCGTTAATTACCAATCTATGATTGGCACCTTGAAATAGGGGACGATAGAGCTGGGAAGGTCAGAGAGTTGTATTCATATCATTCCAAGGTTACTTTATCCTAAAGAAAATGGCAATGGTCACAGTTGACACAGTATCCCATCGTATCCCACACGTGCATATAAACAACTCAATATTGGAAAAGAGAAAATAAGATTAACTTTTCTGAAAAAAAAAAAGAGCAAGGAAAATATTTTTACTTCAACTTTGACTACGGCATTAAAAATTTTGTTAAGAAGAAAGATAGACATTACTGCTATGAAGGTAAAAAACAAATTCTGGGCATTTTGATTTATCCCCTATTTATTCTAGTTCGCCTTCAAGATAGCATATAAATGGTTAAATGAAAAAAAAAAAAAAATGAAATACAAAACTAGGCTTTAACCACAAAACAATACAAAAAACTGGAGGGGCAAAAGATAAGTCTTGCCCCTGCTCCTGAAAAACTAGGGGGGCACATGCCCCCCCTTGCCCACGCCAGATTACGCCCATGGTAAACATTGTATGGTTGTTGTATTAAAGACAATTGCTGCAGTATTTATATATAAAAGTGTATAATGTGGATTCTGATATTACGTATAGTTATGTATGTTATATAGTTTAACTGCCTCAAATCCACACAGCTGGGGACCAGGGGTTGTGCAGATTTTAGAATTTTGCAGATTTCTGGTCACTGTTTTGTTTAGATTTTTTAAACTGTAATTTGAATGTAATATGCATTCAAAATTATAATGAATGCTTACAATAAAGTAAAAGAGGAAAATAATCAAGGAAAATAATAAAGTAAAATAATAAAAATTAAGAAAATTAAAAAAGTGATAAAAAGTAAAGGTCAGGTAAATAATTAATAATGCATGACTAAATTTCTGTTATTAATGTTCAGAAACGTCTGTCTGTCTGTCCTTCTGTACCTGAAAAAACTCTGCTTGCAGAGCAAGCAGAAAAACGCTCTTCGTGTCAAAAAATTTTAAAAAATCCGGCCGTCATTGATATTCCATATCGAAAAGATCGGTCCTTAATTAAGATAGATATTAATTAAAAACCTCATCAAAATTAGTGAAACAAGGAACTGTTTTATTGCAACCTTAAAAGAAAATTACTGTTTTGATAATCCCAGACATCGAAATTGTCTCTTTTTCATGCATCATTCGAATAAAAAAAAAACTACCAGAGGTATCGATTCGAAATAATGGGGTACACACAAAGTCAATTTTTGTCCATCTTCAAATTTTTTTAAGTTCAGACCGTAACTTTTCTTTATCTCGGCCAAAAACTGATCAGTCTTTTCCAATCTGACCCAGACAGGAAAAGAGGTTGTTAATGTAAATGCGGGTTTGCCACATCCAAAGTCAACTCGCTTTTGGAAACACGTCGAGATAATTACTGTACATCTATGAAAATTTGCAAACATGTAAAAAAAAATCACAAATTCAAAGAAACAAAATTCATAAAAATCAACCAGTAACTTTTAAAAATATCAATTAAAAACTCATTAATGAAAATGAAAAACGAATTTATTTCTATTCCAACAGGACAATTGCAAAAGATTTGCATGTGTTCTGATAATTGCATGGATTCTGGATCAGACATCACGTCGCTTTCTGAGGAAAGAGATGTTGATAAAATGATGCATTTGAAAATTATTGGAATTTTTATAGGCTATATAAAATTTTTAAAAATGAAGGATTTTCAGATCTCAAAAGTATGCATCCTTGCTTATAATGGCATGGTATTTCTGTTTAAAAAAATTTTTTGAATTCGGCCCATAATTTTTGATTTTAGCAAAATCCTGATTTTTGTATAGAAAAAAAGAAAAAGCTAAGGATTTTGCTATTTCTTTTCAAATTATCTCAGGTTGTATGGATCTGATCGAGATTAATATACAACCAGTTTTCCAGAAGACATAATTATTAGATTTATATGGATAAAAATTGATTTTTTTAATAAAGACATAATTTTAAAATTAATGAATGAAGTATTTTTAATTAACAGAAGAACTGTTTTAAACATGCTTTATAAACTGAATTATCTGAAGGGTAAAGTCTAGATGCTTGGAAGTAGGAGGAGCTTGTGTGAGTAGGAGGAGTTAAAACAAAATAAAATTCAAAGTGTAATTTATAACCCATTGTTCTCTTTGCACTAGAAGAGCTTCTAGGAGGTGTTGAAATAAACGTTTTATTTCAAACATAATTCATAAGTTAAATTCATTTTGTTGACTGAAATTTTTTTCTTCTTTTGTACAAAATGTGTATAGTTTCTTTCTATTTCATGGCAATCAGTTTTTAATAGAGTAAGGTTATTTAAAATGGTGATCTGAAATAAAACAAAAACTGTAGTCATATGCAGTGCAGATTTGAGGCAAAGCATTGTATATATGTATTGAGGTGGCATATACATAAATGTATGAAGAAACTTGCAAATGTTTGCCTACTGTGCAACATTATTATTGCATAAAGGTATGCAGATTATTAAATTTGATTATTCATTTGAGACACCCAGACACTGTATCTCACGAGAGAGGAAAGATGTGAACTTATTCAGCTCTCCTGTGATGGACTACTAGAGTCCACATTCAAAAGGATGAATGTAACATAATTTTCGTTGCCGAGAATATCAGAGTACTGTCTGATATCGTCAAAGTCTGCTTGTGTTTAGCACAACATATCTCTGTGAATGTGCTTTTTCCATCTCCTTTATATCAAAAACAAATACAGGAATAAACTAAACGTAGAGTCTGACTTATCAATAAAACTATCTAATATTGAGCCAGACATCAGGAAGTTGTGCTTGATAAAACAAACCCACCCTTTTCATTAGCGATAGAAGCAAATCAGTGCAATCAGCTTACTATAACAGTATATGAATCAGTGTGTGTCAATATGGCATTAAGTATTGTAGCCTTTTTCCTATACCAAAACACTGTATTTTGATATTGTATGCATTATTAAAAATGAATGATGATACTACTTTTTACTTGAATGTTTTTATAAAGCAGCCTGTCTAAGTATCTATTTAGTCTAATGTAATCATTCATTTTTAAATATAATAAAACCTGCTAAGACGGACACAAGAGATTGGTTATACATTTCGTTTTAGACAGGTTCCTTTTTACAGGTTTTTCCATATTAGCTTTACGTTTGTTACCGGGTGCTACGCAGAAGTATGAACTTTGATTTAGTGGTACATCGGTCTGAAAGTTTGGAAACCCCTGGTTTAGACAATTCCATTATTATCTTAATACAGATCTACTATTTCATTTTGAATTATCATTTTACTACCTAATTTTAAATTGACTATTTAGTATAATTTAAATCTTCTCTAAAATGTTAGTTTTTTTTTTTTCAATGATCTACGTAAGTTACAAACTTAATCAACAACTTCACCATGCTTCAACATCTATTAATAGTTGTGTAAATATTTTATTTATTTACAGGTTCTAAGACCATTCTTTATTATTTATTTGCAGGTGGTGTTGAAAGGTGTTCTGGGATATTCTTTATTAAATGCTGCTGAAAACATTAAATAACCAATGCTGCTGAAAGGAGGAAATAATTTCTTATTCCATTCTTCCATATATATATATTGAATATAAAAGATGTAAAACATAAGGAAATGGACTTATATGAACATGAGAGTTTGTTTATATTTTTATAGACAATTTTACTAATTCAGAGTATTTGATATTTTCCAAAAGAATTTATTTTATTTTATTTTTGTTAAAAGAAATTAAGGCTATAATTTTGATACTTGTTTAGGAAACAAAAGAGAACTTTTATTTTCTGGTGGCAAAAGAAAGGAAAATGCAAAACTATATCAATTTGTGTATGGAAATCTCTCTCGAATAATGAAAAATCAGGGTTATAGTGAGTAGCTGTCCAGGTACCCACCCAACTACCTGCCCGGACTGTTTTTTTTTTTAACCCATGTTTTTTACAACCCTGAGGGTTGTAGTGGGTAACTGCCCAGGTACCCATCCGAGCAGGTTAAAAAAAAAAAAAAAAAAACAGGTTTTTTTTACAACCCTGTGAAAAATTATACAGATGAGGAGAAATATGCATATATATATGAGTGTATGTAAATATGCAATGATAAGAAAATGAATATGTGTGGCATGTCAATATTAAATCAAAAAATATTTCTTTCCATGAGTAAAAAATGTATGTTAAAAAGTGAAATTTTTAAAAAATATTAAGGAAAAAACAATTTCCAAGATGTATTTGTAATTTTATTTCTTATACGTAGCATATTGTTTCTTTAAATTTTTAAATGGAAGAAACACATGTTACTCACGAACAAGAGGAATTTTTTATTGAAAATTTTGATGATGAGTCTGCTATTCTTGACAATAGGAAGCTTCCTTTCTTTTGTGAAATCTGCAATGAAAGATATTCCAACAAATATGAATTACATTCTCACAGCATGCATCACACGGAAAAACGACCTTATCCATGTGAGCTGTGCAACAAAAATTTCATACGATATGACCATCTGATGTCTCACGTCCGAAGCCATACTGGTGAAAAACCCTTTTCATGCAAAATATGTGGGAAAAAATTTACTCAGAGGAGTAACATGAACACCCATCTTTACATGCATGCAAATGAAAAACCTTTCTCGTGTGAGGTATGTTGCAAGGGATTTTACAAGAAAAGTGATCTGAAACTACATCTTCAGTCTCATATTAAGAGAACTCCATTTTCTTGTGAATGCTGTGGGAGGCGCTTTTCTCATAAAGTCAATTTAAATAATCATTCTTGTCCTTATCCTCGGAAGAAGCCATTTGAGTGCCATATTTGTGAAAAAGATTTTCTCCAAAGCAGTCATTTAACAGATCACCTGAGAACGCATACTGGGGAAAAGCCATTCACCTGTCCTGTTTGCGAAAAGAGATTTTCGCAGAAGAGTAATTTAAACACTCATCTTTTTATACACAGTGGGGAGAAGCCTTTCGTATGTGATATATGCCAAAGGGGATTTTACAAAACAAGCGATTTGAAAAAACACTGTAGAACACATACTAAAGAACAGCCTTTTTCTTGTGATGTGTGCGAGAGACGTTTTTCTGAGAAAAGTAACCTATACAGGCATCAACGTTCTCATGAGAAAAATAGTTTGAAACTTTCAAAAAAGAAATTACCTAAAAGAAAACAGCAGATTGAAGCCAATGGAGATATAAAAAAACCACTAGTTGTCAACATAAAAGGAGTTTCTCAACAACCACCCTAAGCAAAATGCAGTTTTTAAATAAAATCGAGAAAAATAATTGTATGAATAACATGGAGAAAAGCCTTTTACCTATCCAGTTTTCAAAAAGTGTTTTTCTTAAAAGATTAATTTAAATATGGTACTTCACCATTATCTCGTCGACCACTTTCCATAAAAAAAACCATTGCTAAATTATTCGCCAAACTGTAGTGCCCAATAAACAAATGGAAGAATGTTGCCATTGAAATCTAAAAAAAAAAAAAAAAAAAAAAAAAAAAAAGAAAATCTTTATTCACTAAAGTATCAATTATCAGTAACTTTAAACAGTAATATTTACAGTGTATTAATGAAAACAGAAACAAAAATAATCTTGGATATTTATTTATTTACATTATTTTTCTTAATTATCCCTCTCGAATGTTGGATAAATGTTTGTGACATCAGTTGAAATTGATCTATTGTACATAACTATGCTTCGCAACATTTTCTGAATGCTTTTTTTTCTTTCAATATCATGGTATCAAAGATGCAATTTTTATTTTAATTAATGAAATAACTAATAAATCAGTAAAACATTAAAAATACATTAAATGTCAAATTAAAAATCACTTGATGTCATAACAAACACATGCAATGCCTCTGACGTCAAGTGAATGTGACACCACGATCATGCATTTTTGGTGTTCAATCACTATAGTTTGGTGGTAGTTTTTTTAATGGAAAGTGGTTGACGGGATAATGGAGAAGTACCTTAAATACTAATCTTTTTATTTTTATATACACTGGTGAGAAGCCTTTTGTATATTACATATGCAAATGATGATTCTACAAAACAAGTCATTTGAAAAACACTTCCGGACACATACTAAAGAACAGATTTTTTTATTGTGATATGTGCGATAAACACATATGTTTATAACTTTTCCCTTCAAAACTAAGATTTATAATAAGCTTTAAGTTAAATTCATTGGAACTGTATCAATCAATATACTTTTCTTTGTTGTAAAGATAAACTTGTAGTTTTATAGTGCTGTGATGTAACAAAAATATCCAAATGTTATCACCAAGCAAAAGAGGAATAACTGCTGTTGTATTTTAAATCAAATAAATTATAAAAATGTTAATAAAGTTTTTTTTCTTCCATGTTTAATTATTTAAAAATATATATATTTAAAAAATAAATACATTTCCATATTTTTTTAATTTTTTCCATGTTTAATTCTGAATGACAGATCATAAGAGTTCTGCTTGAAAAAAAGGACATGTTGTAACTGTATGTGTATTGTAAATTGAAAGTGAGCCCAGAATTTTTAAGTCTTTTTTTTTTTTTTTTTTTGTGGTAGATCTTAGAAAAATTGTGATTTTTTTTTTTTTTTTAATGAAAAAAAAAATAGAAAAATCTGATTTTAAGAAAATACTTTATTTATTTGATTTAGATTTTTGTTTTCTGCATTAAAGTATTGAAGGACTATCAAAAACTGCAGGTTTCTAAAATAATTAACACTCTAATCAGTATAGGTGAAAACTGGGAAATTTAGTTAGTAGCCAGTGGCCGGTAGACTTAGTTTGATTAGTGGCCACTTTTTAAAGTTAGTGGCCACTATTATGTTTCAAACTTTCTTGACATCTAGATAAATTATAATCGTTGTATATAAACATATTTTTCTATAAGAGTTTTATATCTTCTATTGTATGAGTATGAGTGTATTTCGCATGATTAAACAGTATCTCTTGAAGAAAAATAATCTAACTGGTGAGCATGTGGCAGGAGTCGAAATATTGAAGATACTGAAATGGCCTTAAAATATGCTTGTATCCTGTGGGAAAAAAGGAATAAATTACTTGAAATGCATGTGGAATCAAAGCTGATTAATATGTTTTGCAGAATAAAACTGTATTTCTTGAAAAAATAATCCAACTAAAGAGCAATCATAACATGCAGGTAAGAGCACATGAGAAAAAGCCGAAATATTGAAAATACAGCTAAGTCATTGAAATCTGTTTGCATCTGGTAAGAAAAAGAATTAACCAGTTCTATAATTAGATGTAATCAATGTACAGATGCATATTTCCATGAAAAATGGTGTATTTCACTTGGCAATCGATAACAGATTTTTTAATCGCCACTTGGCGAGTGGGGACTAGGGTGGCGATCAATGGCTGATTTTTTAATCACCACTTTTTAAACTTTAATCGCCACGTGGCGAGTGGCGACCGCTAATTTTCACCTATACTAATCAGATGATGTTAAATAGCATAAATTATATGTTTATAATTAATAATCATGCAGATAAGTAATTTCATTAATTAGCAGCACAAATAACAAATCAAATATCATGACAACTCCTTTTACAACTGTACTTAGTAAAATTATTGTTATTGCATAAATCTCAACTTATACACATGTATGTATATGCTAACCAATATATATATTAAAATTTTAATCTATTTTAAATTTATTGTAAATATTTCCCAACTTAATTTTACTATTTTCGAATTAGAAATGCCATTATTTATTTATTTTTCATTTATCCTTTTAAAAAAATTAATGGATTTCTATGCGTCTTTGTTTTCATTTTGGCATTGAGCCAATTATATTTCCCTTTTCGAATTTGAATGTTCTTTTTCTGTCATTGGACTAAATATTATTTTTCAGATGGTTCTACAGCTTCCCTTCCCACCAGAATCATGTTATTTTATAGCATTTCTGCCTAAGTAATGCTTTTTTGTAAAGGCTATTGCATCAACTGAGAGCTAACTTTTTTGCGTATTTCAACATGCATTAAGAAGATTGCAGCATCATTTTCTCACCAAATGTTTTGTTGCTATAATCGCTGATGGTTGCCTACATTTTTGTCATGGAGAGGAGGGAATTTCTTCTAAATATTTTAAACTAATGCCATGACTAGACATTTCAACTCCCATTTTTTGTTGGAGTAAAACTTGGTATGTAGAGTCGCCAACTGCAAGTAGGTTTTGTTTTGAATAAACTGATGTTCGTCTATAATCTGCTTTATTACTTGTTGGGTGAAACTTCATTGTCTTTTCGACTACATTTGCTTTACTTGACCATACTATTTTTATTTAAATAACTGCTAAATATCTATTATGAACGATTGAAAGTTTTTAACTGCAGATGAAAAATTCTGTGTGCTGTTTTTACTTCATGATTATTCCATTCTTAAGATCGGATTCACATGGCTTGGATATCTTAATCCATCTTTGTGGTAGTAATATTTAGTTGCTACGGTATCTAAATTTGAGTATATTTCTATAACTGGTTATACAATGAGGAAGTATGTTAGGATATATCATAATATGATATACACTAGACTCCTTCAAATCTGCAACCCTAAAATCCACACATCGTTTCAGATGTAAACAATGAAACTTACAATTAAGATGTAGGTAAAAAATTAAATTTTTTTATATCATTTTGTACACATTTTAATATGGAATTCTGGTTAATATGATTGAACTGATATTTTCTCATAAAGAAAGCATAAATTTATTTCTGAAATATTTCAAGATAGCATTGATATCAGTGGCAATCACGATCTTTTTACCAAATACATTTATGTATTAATCAAGCTTTTTGGTTATTAAGTATAGCTAAACATGAAATAAAACTTTGTTATTTTAAGATTTTTGTGTGTATTTATTAGTGCATATTTATAAGGAGAGTTTCACTGAATATTTCAAGAAATCATTATATCATCATTATGCCTATTTAGTTATGCATTATAAATTATTTACTAGGCCTTTACTTTTAATATTTAAAAAAAAAAAAAAAAAAAAAAAAAAAATTACTTTATTGTAAGCATTCATTATAAATTTGAGTGCATTATTAAATTCAAACTACTGTTTAAAAATGTAAACAAAACAGTGACCAGAAATCCACAAAATTCTAAAACTCGCACAATCTCTGGTTTTAAGCTATGCAGATTAGAAGTCTAATGTATATATAAATTACATCCATTAATTCATACACATTCACAAAGTAAGCATAATCCAAAGAATAGCCAGTTATTATCTGTGATCCATGTAAATTTTTTTTAAATATTAGATATCAGCATTGTTTCCCAACTCAATGAGCATTATTGGCATTCAATGCTTAAAATTCTAAAAAAAAGTTTTGCTGCTTTCTTAAAGAAATTTTATTCCTTTTCATTTTAATTTATAAACAGTTATACAAAGTATTAAAATGGTAAAAAGACATGGACAGCGTATTGATTGTGCTACTCATTGAAGAAACAGTTGCAAATTCCAAAATAATTACATGTAGACCGGGAGGCGGCAGCACAGACAACCACCTCATCGAGTTCACGGCTGAAATTCCAGAATTAGTTAAAACTCGATTCGAATATTAAAATGCAATCGGTCTGCCAAGTCATATCTTGGTGGAAAACACGTGAAAACCCGATTTTAGCGGATTACTCGTAGGTTTACCATTGTGTTTTCCTGCACCCAAAAGTATGAAAACATGGAGAACTGGGTGCAGGAAAACACAATGGTAAACGTACGAGTCAACCGCTAAAATCAGGTTTTCCACCAAGATATGACTTGGCAGACCGATTGCGTTTTAATATGCGAATCAAGTTTTAACTAATTCTGGAATTTCAGCCGTGAACTCGATGAGGTGTTTGTTTGTGCTGCCGCCTCCCGGTCTAATGATTAACACCTATGGTTTCATTCACCCTCTTTCAAAATACCCTTCAATGTTCAAAGTTGGAGTTCACAATTTTTCTACTATTTTTCATTATTTTTATTAGTAAGTCACCAGTGGTATATGGAATATGCTGCCCATGTATTTGTGCAATTTATTCTATTTCCTTTCTCAATTATTATTTTAAATAAATGTGATGTCTGTTACTTTTATACTATTACTACACATTAGTCGCTGTTCTTCTTTAGCATCAGAAGTTGATATTTAGGCTTCAAAAGGTGCTGGCACACAGATCCCAGGTCTTTATGTTACTACAAATCGTCCATGTTATAATAATCCATATATTTAAAACAAGAAGCGCATTCTGTCAAATTCTATTGTTATTTTTTTGCATGAAAAGGGTCTCTTTGCGCATGCTTCAACGTTTGTTTGAAGGCTTCTCTCCTCAGAAACGGGAAACCTGATTAGCCCTCACCTGTTTAGCCTAGAGGGATTGAAAAGGGTTGATTGAAAGCGGATGGAGGTGTACCATTGCATTGAAAGCATAGACCTTCTATAATATATTTTTGCTCTGAGGTTGAAAGCTAAAGCTTTATTTTAAAGAACTCCTGTTTTCATTACTAAATATGCATATTTTTTTTGCAAATTTTTAAAGAAAGCTTGGATACAGTTATATTTATAATTTACTTTCAGTCAGAGAGTTCGGCAGATGAGAACTATTTTTTTCGGGCTATGTTAAAAAGGAGTCGACGCGAAAACAAACAAACAAAAAAGTGAGAAGAAAACATTTTTTTTTACAATTAGGTAACAATATTTTTTCACGAAATTTTTACAGGGGCTGTAAAATTGTTTTATTTATCACCAATAAAGATTTCAAAGAGTTTGGACTAAAAGAACTTTTTATTTTAAAACTATGAAGTGACCCTACATAAAAAAACAAGAAAAGGAGCACTTTTATCACTAAATATCAATATTTTTTCACGAATTTTCATTTTAAAATATAATTTCATACAAAATTGGGTTAAAGATATAAAATAATAAAAACTTTGTTTTTTTCTTTAATTTACTATCATGGGCCTGGACAATGCCAGCTCACGTCAGCTAGTTCTAATTAAATTAGAATTAATATTAAGTAAAAAAATTAAGGGTTTTTTAGCAATTTGATGTTTGTTACTTTTATATTACTACTGGACATTACATTAAACAAAGATATCATTAAAAATTGTTATTTAGGCTGTAAAATGCCTTGGAGCATGTGGTACATCCACCTGTGTCTTTATGTTATACAAACCACCCATGTCTTTAAAGGTTAACAATGATGAAATTGTTGAAAGTATTTTAAAGGCAGGAACAATTAAATAGTCTCCTTAAAATTGCTGTATTCTTATTTACTTTATTTATAGTTTAATGGAGGTCATGAAATCAAAAGTGAAAAGGCAGTTGCTAGATTAAAAATACTGTTCACCACAATTTTATATCAGTTGAAAATTCTTCACTCATAGTTTAAAGATGAAAAGTTAATTTTATTTCCATTGTTTTATATTTTTATTGTAGGTTGCTTTTTAGCAATACTTCTTAGAATTATTATAATATAAGAACCACTATCTATTAATAAAATTAATCAAGTTTTACCCATGATATAGTTAAGTTTTACAACTTTTAGTCAAATCATGGATACAACTGCATTTCAACGTGCTGATGCATGGCAGCATTACTTTAGAAAAAAAAAATACTGTATTTACTTGTGTATTTTGCACACTTTTTAGAGTTTTGTTCATCTCATGAAACCCTATTTGTCTCACTTCTCTGCCTGTCTGTCTGCCCTACACAGAGTCCATTTTCGGAAATTGTTTAAGTTAGAGACTTGAAATATTGTGTACTTACAGCTGAATACCTCTTGTCAAACAACAAATAATAAAATTTTGAATACAGTGTTAATTACGAGCTATATTAATTTAAATTTCTAAAAACTCATTAAAAATTGCACAGAAACTCAGCTAAAAGGAACATTTTTATCCAAATTGATAACACATCTGCTTTGATTTCGACGAAAGTTCAGGGTTGCTGCTGTAAAGAGCTGCACTTCCAGACTCTCATAGAAGTCCCCTTTTCAGAAACACCTTGAAAAATCTGTCTATTGGCACGAAAATTTGGATTCCAAGTTGAAAAAAAGTCACATTTTCGAAAAAATAGAACCAGAACTTTTCAAGATATCAATTAAAAATAATTATGCCATTTCTCAGCGCTTTTCATCTCCAAACTGTTGAAAGACGGAAGATAAAAAAAAAAAAAACTGCAGATTTTGAAGGTAGTAAGAGATTAAAAGCTCTATTAATTTTTTTTTTATAAATATTGTATTTATCGATGTGAAAATTATGCATCTATGCATATTCTTTTACAGGGAACCCAGAAATCTAATTTTCATAAAGATCGCATTATTAGAACCAAAGTTATATTTTATCATAAAGTGCTGATTTTGTATAGGAAAAATAAATAAAACGCTAATAGACAATGTGTTAATTAATAATGCAAATAGGGATTATTAATAAAGAGAGGGAGGTGAGGAACTACTTTTTAGTGTTTTGAAAGGAATATTAAACAAAATCCTTTGTGCGATCTTCGATCACACTTATACACTTGTTTCACTATTTCTTTGGTTCTAGAAGTAAGGATGAAAAAAAATATGCAAGTTTTTACAGCATAATTTTTCTCGAAATGCAACTCATAATAAAAAAATAAATGGCCTTCTATGAGACGAATGTAACATTTTAATAAATGAGTCATTAAGATTAAACAAAATGTGTAACAGTTCCAAAAGTTTGTAGATGATTTTTGAACTGGGACAAAATAATAAGTGTTCTGGAGCATTCTACAATAATTAATATACAATTCTACAGTGAAATATTTGGAAAAACTCCTTTTTGTGCTTTGATGCATGAAAATACCTTTTATGAGATGTATTTTCCAGATTCTAAGCCACAAAATTATACTTAGCCACTAAATTTTTCTTAGTGGATATTGCTGCTTACACTAATATCAAATAAGTGTTTCCTTCACTCCAAATTGTCCTTCCTCTGCTCTCTTCTTGTTTTATTCAGCAAAACACTCTACCATGAATAAGAAAATTTCAGTGTAAATTTATCAACACTTAAGTATCATAATATCTAATATTGCTTTATCAGTTACGAGCAGGGAAGACCGAGCAATGCTCGGTCAAAATTAAATTTGAGTTCAAATATCATGACCCATGACCAAAATGACCCACTAATTGAATTTTCTCGAACATGTGACTTAGCCCAACAGTCTTCTCGTGCCGGAAAACCATAGGATGCAAAATTTAGTGTAAATTGAGCCGCTTTTTAGATATTGACCCACTAATCGAATTTTCTCGAACATGTGACCTAGTCTAATGATTTTCGCGTGCCCGAAACTCGTAAAATACAAAATTTAATCAAAATTGTTAGAGCCCTTTTTTAGATAAAATTAATTTGACCCACTTTGACCCAAAAATGACCCCCTAATCGAAAGTTCTTGAACATGTGACCCAGCCCAATAGTCTTCTCGTGCCCGAAAATAGTCGGATACAAAATTTCGACAAAATCATTTGGACCGTTTTTTAGATACAATTAGCTTGACCATAACCCAAAATGACCCACTAATTGAATTTTCTCGAACATGTGACCTAGCCCAACAGTCTTCTCGTGCCCGGAAACCATTGAATGCAAAATTTAGTGTAAATTGAGCCGCTTTTTAGATCTTGACCCAGAAATGACCCACTAATCGAATTTTCTCGGACATGCGACCTAGCCCAATGCTTTTATCGTGCTCGAAACTCGTAGGACACAAAATTTAATCAAAATCGTTAGAGCTGTTTTTTAGATAAAATTAATTTGACCTGCGTTGACCTAAAAATGACCCACTAATCGAAAGTTCTCGAACATGTGTCCCAGCCCAATTGACTTCTCATGCCCGAAAATGGTCGGATACAAAATTTCGTCAAAATCGTTTGAACCGTTTTTTAGATACAATTAGCTTGACCATGACCCACTAATTGAATTTTCTCGAACATGTGACCTAGCCCAACAGTCTTCTCGTGCCTGAAAACCATTGGATGCAAAATTTAGTGTAAATTGAGCCGCTTTTTAGATATTGACCCAGAAATGACCCACTAATCGAATTTTCTCGGACATGCGACCTAGCCCAATGGTTTTCTGGTGCCCCAAAACGGTAGGATACGAAATTTCGTCAAAATCGTTAGAGCCGTTTTTAAGATAATTTTTGCATATATATATATATATATATATAAACCACCCACAAGATTTGCTCTTATTAGAATATATGATAATACATAGTACACACAGTTGTGCTGCCGATGAAGGAAAGAGATTGGTTATTTAAAAAAAAAAAAAAAATTCTTCAAATTGAAAAAGGAAAACTATGAGGATGCATGCAGTTTCATTATTTTACACAATAAAAACGATATTTTCAAAATTGATAAAAAAATACTCAAATCTGAGTATGTTGTATAGTCAAAATGGCTCCGAGTCAAAATTACTCAACTTTGAAACATGTGTATACTCATTTCTGAAAACATGCACACACTCAAGAATAAAACATCATGTGCTCATTTTTGAGTATTTCCATATTTCAAAAATGAGTTTGAACTGTTTTTAATCATTTTTGAGTATGTTCATGTTTCAAAAATGAGTATGAACTGATCTCTATGTGCTCAGGTTTGAATATGTCCATGTTTCAATATTCTGAGTATTTCAGAATTAAAAATATTGGATCACGATATTAGAAACAAAAAGTTTCATAACAAAATGAAAATATGTCATTTTTCTCAGTGTTTGGAAGTGTTTCTCAGGGGGAGACGGACTACTGATCATCGATCAAACTACTACCATTTAAAATTTCTCTTGCAAAGTTAACTGTAACAAAATTTTCACTGTTTACATCTGAAACAGTGTGCGGATTATAGGTGTGTGTGGTATACAGGGAGTTGACTGTATATACTTAATTTTATGTGAGATATTAAAGTCTTACTTACAGTTGGTCAGCTTTCAATACATAAAATATTAAATTAAGCATAGATTTTAGAAATATTTAATTTTGACAACCAAGAAAAAAAAAAGAGAAGAGTACACAGAAAAAAAGAAGTTTATTAATTTCCCGAGCAGATATTTTAAATACACGAATGCGTTCTACGCCCCATAGGTTTAACATTAGCAAGGGAAATTTGGAAGTTGACTGGCTAACAGCCTTAATCCATTCTTAAGCTTTAAATGTTAATGTCTTATGATGCAGTATACAAACATCAGGGATGCACTGTAGTGCAACACAGAAAACAATAAAATTGAGAAGAAATGCATAAAAAGAAATTGTCATGGGTCCTGCAGGATGCATATTTTTACCTTGGAAGATTGTAAAAGAGGCTTATTTTGTATTAAGTAGATAGGATCTGTCTTATTTCTAAAAGTAAAAAGACCTGCCCCGAAAAAGTGCCCAGTTTTTTTTTTTTTTTATGTCTGTGTCCCAGGATTTCACACCTGGTGACATCACTGAAACGTATTTTTTCTCCTTGATACTGTTCAATGAAACACTAAAATGGAGAAGAAATACATAAAAAGAAATTGTCATGGGTCCTGCAGGATGCATAATTTTTACCTTGGAAGATTGTAAAAGAGGCTTATTTTGTATTAAGTAGATAGGATCTGTCTTATTTCTAAAAGGAAAAAGACCCGCCCCGAAAAAGTGCCCAGTTTCTTTTTTTTTTTTTTTTTTTTTATGTCTGTGTCCCAGGATTTCACACCTGGTGACATCACTGAAACATGTTTTTTCTCCTTGATACTGTTCAATGAAACACTAAAATGGAGAAGAAATACATAAAAAGAAATTGTCATGGGTCCTGCAGGATGCATAATTTTTACCTTGGAAGATTGTAAAAGAGGCTTATTTTGTATTAAGTAGATAGGATCTGTCTTATTTCTAAAAGTAAAAAGACCTGCCCCGAAAAAGTGCCCAGTTTTTTTTTTTTTTTATGTCTGTGTCCCAGGATTTCACACCTGGTGACATCACTGAAACGTATTTTTTCTCCTTGATACTGTTCAATGAAACACTAAAATGGAGAAGAAATACATAAAAAGAAATTGTCATGGGTCCTGCAGGATGCATAATTTTTACCTTGGAAGATTGTAAAAGAGGCTTATTTTGTATTAAGTAGATAGGATCTGTCTTATTTCTAAAAGGAAAAAGACCCGCCCCGAAAAAGTGCCCAGTTTCTTTCTTTTTTTTTTTTTTTATGTCTGTGTCCCAGGATTTCACACCTGGTGACATCACTGAAACATGTTTTTTCTCCTTGATACTGTTCAATGAAACACTAAAATGGAGAAGAAATACATAAAAAGAAATTGTCATGGGTCCTGCAGGATGCATAATTTTTACCTTGGAAGATTGTAAAAGAGGCTTATTTTGTATTAAGTAGATAGGATCTGTCTTATTTCTAAAAGGAAAAAGACCCGCCCTGAAAAAGTGCCCAGTTTTTTTTTTTTTTTTTTATGTTTGGGTTCACACCTGGTCACATCACTGAAACATGTTTTTTCTCCTTGCTACTGTTCAAGGTGATTCATTGAATCAAATTCTATTTACAATTTGTACAAATAATAATATCTAATATAAATTTTATTAAATCATTCTTAAGATTTAAATGTTAATTTCTGATGATGAAATATGCATACATTTATTTTTCTAGATGCTGTTGAAGAAGAATTTTAGAATAAAATTCTTTTAATTCACACAAACAAGAGTGTTTTGTCTAGGATATGAATTTTATTAAGCCATTCTTAAGCTTTAAAATGTTAATTTTCTTATGATGCAGTTCACAAACATGGTTCTTGTCTTTGATGTTCTCCTCAAAGATTATTTTTTTATTTACAATTCACACAAACTATGTCTAATATCAGGGATCTGTTTAGGAAAGTTTTGGGTCCTTAAAAGTACCCTTCACAAAAGTTTTTATTTTAAAACAAGACCCTTTACAAAAATTCTCATCTTAAAACAGAACCTTTCACAAAAATTTTTCATTTCAAAACAGGATCCTTCACAATTTTTTTTTAACCTTAAAAATAGACCTTTCACAAAACCTTTCCACCTCCAAACTGAACTTTTCACAAATTTAATCATTTAAAAGTAAAATCTGACCTGTCACAAAACAATTAAAGTCATCAAATTACATATTTCTTAGTTTTTTTTTATACATTAAGGATAGATACACTGGAACTTGAATATAACTATATTTTCAAATCCACAAATATAAAAAAACTGTTCACAATTTCACAAAAACAGGACCCTGTGAGAAATATCTGGAGAGACTCCTGAATATAAATTTAATTAAGTTGTTCTTAAGATTTAAATGTTAATTTCATATAATGCAATATATGAGGGCGGGACACAAAAATAACTGGAATTTTTTTATATAAATGTGTGTTTAATTTTTTCTTCTTTTTTTACAAAACAATCTTAACATCTTTAATATACCCTCCATTTAACTTTATACACTTGTCTAATCGAAGATTTCATTGTTAAGAACATTGTTCAAACTTGTCTGTCTGTATGGCTGCAAGCTTATGCCTTATTTTTTTTCTTCATGTCTACCACGTCGTTAAAACAATATCAAAGTCGCAGAAAGCAAGATCAGGTGAGTAAGGGGGGTCAATAGGAGTCATGTCATTTTTAGCCAAGAACTGGCAAACTGACGAGGCTGCGTGAGCAGGTGCATTGTTTTCCGAGAAAATTCACTGCACTGAGCTCCAAGTTATTCCAAACAACTATGTAATTACTTCAGTGGTTCATTGTTGGTCTTCAAGCCAGGGTTGAAAAAAACCCGTTTTTTTTTAAACCAACCCGAGCGGGTACCCATGCAGCTACCTACAACAACCTACAGGGTTGTAAAAAACCCAGCCCGGGAGGGTAACCGGGCAGCTACCTATTACAACCCTGCTTCAAGCACAATTTCACAAACTTTCTCGACATTTTCATCCATTCTGAAAGTTGAAGGACATCCAGAATGAAGTTTGTCCTTGAACATTATTTTATCTTTTAAAAAATGAGAAAACCACTCGCACATTTGAGTTTTTCCCATAGCATCATCTTTATGAGCTGTTTGCAACATCAAAACTGTTTCTGCAGCATTTTAACCAAGCAGGATGCAAAATTTCACAGACACAGCTGTCCCCTTAAGTTCGGCATCACAAAAAAATTGCACAGTTAGTTGTGACGAGACACAACCTTTCCCGGCAATAACATTGAGTGCACTGAACTCGGAATGAGCTGTGTCATGTGCACTTAGCAGGGAGGAATATGCGCTATGCAAGCCTGTCCTCTGCACTGCCATTCCAGTGATTTTTGGGTTCTCCCTCATACATACATATTTTTTTTCTCTCTAGATGCTGTTGAGGATGAATTTCTGAATAAAATTATTTTTTTACAATTCATACAAACAAGTCTCATCTAGAATATGAATTTTACTAAGCTATTCTTAAGCTTCAAAATGTTAATTTTCTTATGATGCAGAGTAAAAACATGTTTCTTGACCTTGATGCAGTTCCAGATGATAATTTGAATAAAATTCTTGTTTACAATGCACACAAACAATCTTTCTTTTTGCGACATGGATTTTAATTTTATGGATCAACAAGTTCACGTCTGAATTAAAAAAACTATTGCATTCATCACATGGAAATACTATGCCATTGGATGGTACACAAACATGATCAGTTACAGATTCACCGGGAAATATTTTATCACATTTATCACACATAGATTTTTGCCCATCATGTAGATGGAAAGTAATATGGCGTTTTAATGCGATTCTCAACTGAAATGCTTTTTGACAAATGTTGCAGGTGAAAGATCTCTTTCCTTTAGTTTTCTTTAGCATCTCTTTCCTCTTACAAGGATGTTTATAAAAATAGTCACTCATATAGCTTTTGTTGCAATTACTGCATTTGAAATTGAAGGCTTTTCTATCTCCTTCCGTTTTGCTCTTACATTCTTTGATATGTTTATTAAAATACTTCTTATTGGTAAATCTCTTGTAACAATTATTGCATTTGAAGGGTTTTCTATTTTCTCCCATGTCTTTCTCTGCACTTTGGCGATCATATTCATAATAGTTGACTCTAGAAAAAAATAAAATAAATAAAAATCATGTATGAAAGCAAAAATAAAACATATTTTTGATTTATAAAGTAGGTTTATAAATACAAGAACTTTTTATATGTGTTATGGAATTTCTCCCAGATTGAAAAAAAAGGCAGGATGCTGCTGGTGGGAAAAGGGCAATTTTTAGATTCATAAGGACACTTTTTAGATTCATAAGAGCACATTTTAAATTCATAGGACCACATTTTAGATTTATATAATGGCAGTTTTAAAAATTATAAAAAGCGTTATTTTTAAAGACACAATATTTAAAAGTTTCTTTGCAATAAAAAAAAGAGGCAGTTTTTACTATGTAAGCAAATCTTTTATTACAAAAGGCAGCAAGGGTGCTTTTTTTTTACTAGGTGATGGGGTGAAAGAAGGGTGCAGTCAGTACCTTCTAGAAGGGACACCCATTTAACATGGTGGTGAAAGTAAGTCAAAGGAGAAAAAGTATCCAGTAAAGAGTTTCGCTAGTAACTGTTTTACTGGGAATCCTGAATTTAAAATTTTTGTTTTTATATCTAACAATAAGACCAATTAAAAATAAAAGATTTCTTCAAACTTTTAAAACTCTTTTCCTTTTTAACTTTATAGAATATAAAAAACATGCATAGTTTTATTCAAAACATGGATTTTGACATTTCTGGACATTTTCATTCATTCTGGAAGTTGAAGAACATCCAGAATGAGGTTTGTCCTCGATCATCATTTGACCTTTTTAAAAATGAGAAAACTACTTGAACATTCGAGTTTTTTCCCATAACATCATCTTTGTAAGCTGGTTGCAACATCAAAACTGTTTCTGGAGTATTTTTTGAGAGCAGGAGGCAAAATTTCACAGACACACGTTGTCCACTTAAGTCTAACATTACAAAAAAAAAAAAAAAAAAAGCACTATGAGCTGTGACCAGACACAACCTCCCCCGGTGACAGCACTGAGTGCGCTGAACTTGGAACATGTTGTGTGACGTGCACCTAGCAGGGAGGAATGTGTGCTATGCAAACCCCGCCCTCAGCGCAGCCATTCCAGTGATTTTTGGGTTCTCCCTCATACATACATGTTTTTTTTTTTTTTTCTCTCCAGATGCTATTGAAGATGAATTTTCGAATAAAATTCTTTTTTACAATTCATACAAACCAAGAGTCTTTCGTCTAGAATATGAATTTTATTCAGCCATTCTTAAGCTTTAAAATGTTAATTTTCTTATGATGCAGCATACAAACATGCTTCTTGACCTTGATGCTGTTCAAGGTGATAATTTGAATAAAATTCTTTTTTACAATGTATACAAACAATGTTTCTTTTTGTGACATGGCTTTTAAGTTTATGACTCCTCAAGTTCACGTCTGAATTAAACTATTGCATTCATCACATGGAAATACTATTTCATTCGATGGTACACAAACATGATCGGTTACAGATTCACTGGGAAATATTTTATCACATTTATCACACATAGATTTGTGCCCATCATGTAGATGAAAAGTAATATGACGTTTTAATGTAATTCTCAACTGAAATGCTTTCTGACAAATGTTGCAGGTGAAAGATCTCTTTCCTTTAGTTTTCTTTAGCATCTCTTGCCTGTTACATTGATGTTTATAAAAATATCTACTGATATAGCTTTTGTTACAATTACTGCACTTGAATTTGCTCTTACACTCAGAGGTATGTTTATCAAAATACTTCCTATTGATAAATCTTTTGTAACAATTATTGCATCTGAAGGGTTTTCTATTTTCTCCCATTTCTTTCTCTATACTTTGACAAATTTTGCAATCATATTCATAATAGTTAACTCTAGAAAAAAATAAAAATAAAAATCATGTATGAAAGCAAAAATAAAACATATTTTTGATTTATAAATTAAGTTTATAAATACAAGAACTTTTTATATGTGTTGTAAAATTTCTCCCAGATTTAAAATAAAAAGACAGGATGCTGATGGTGGGAAAAGGTTAGTTTTTAGATACTTAAGGACACTTTTTAGATTCATTAAGGCCACATTTTAGATTCATAGGACCACATTTTAAATTCATATAAGAGCAGTTTTAAAAATTATTAAAATCATTATTTTTAAAGGCACTTATAATATTTAAAAATCAGGGAATTGTTTGTTAAAAAAAAAAAAAAAAAAAAGGCATTTTTTACTATGTAAGCAAATTTTTTATTGCAAAAGGCAGCAAGGGTGTTTTTTTTTTTACTGGGGTGTAAGAAGGGTGCAGTCAGTACCTTCTTAAAGGAACAGCCGTTAAATATGGTGGTGAAAGTAAGTCAAACGAGGAAAAGTATCTAGTAAAGAGTTTTGTCAGTAACTTTTTTACTGGGAATCAGGAATTTAAAATTTTTGTTTTTATATCTAACAATAAGACCAATTAAAAATAAAAGATTTCTTCAAACTTTTAAAAATCTTTTCCTTTTTAACTTTATAGAATATGAAAAACATGTATAGTTTTATTCAAAACAACATGGATTTTGATATGTATATATTTTTAATCATAGAAATATTTTACATTTTAATAAAGTATTTGTGTAAATAATTCATTAATTTATTTATAATGTTATTATATTATTATATGTGTTTATTTATAATTAATTCATAATGTATTTTAGTTATTTTTGTTATTTTATTTATAACATTCATTTTTAATTATAATATTTTATTCTTTCAATTAAATCAAATACAGTTCAAATATTATTAATAAAAAGGATTTCCACAATCAATTTAGAATTTAGTAGCACATATGTGTACAATTGTTAGATAATAAAAACGGGTAAACAAATTCAAAATTCTTTTTAGTTCTCTTATTAACAGGTTCGGGCTTTTTGTGTGCGCATAAATATCGAAATAATACTAACATAGTTAATTTTAATTCATTTTTCAGCAGTGAATTGCACCTGTAATCATTGAATAATAACCAGTGAATTTTTATCCTGCTTTTCAAAGCGTAAACCAACATAGTGAAAAATGTTCAAGCCAGGGATTGAACCCGGACCCTTGGAATAGTGCTCCAATGCTCTACCTTTGAGTTATGAGGATGATACCCAACCTGGCATCTCTTACTTATATATGTCAGTAAGGCTGTAATCGCAGCCCTAGATGGAAATGTCATCATGAACATGCAAACTCCTGTGGCATACATGAAATGACATAGAAAGAACAGCATACGACAACACATAGTTAATTTTAATTCATTTTTCAGCAGTGAATTACACCTGTAATCATTGAACAATAACCAGTGAATTTTTATCTTCCTTTTCAAAGTATTTAAAGCAGTTTGGTAATTTTGTCAAATTTCCATCGAATTTCGACCGAGTACGCATGCGTCAAAAAAGGACCAGCCAATGAGGCGAAGGTCTATTCCTGTCTCCAAACGTATTTGGGATCAAGATGAAATCAACTCCTGTTGTTTTATGGCTTCTTCCACGTTGCGTTAAACCTAGGAAGATATTTATATAAAAATCTGTGGAGTGTTTAGAAGGTATTTATTTTATTTATTGTTGTATTTATTGTAATTTATATGAATACTTAGGTATCCATTTCGGATTTACTGTGTAACATGAATTTAGGTTCATTTAACGTTCGCGAAATCAAATCATTTTGTTTATATAGTACAGAAAATAATTATTCAATCGTAAATAAAAATATAGTAGAACATGTAATACAAAATTGGACCACTTATATTCCGTTTATGATCGGGTATGAATCTTATGGTGTTCCGATTGCTAATGAAAACTATTATGTAAATATAATGTCAAAAGACAGTACGCACGGTAGTAATATTTTTATTATTATGTGTTCGAAAAAAGCGAATCTGAGCGTCTGAATATAAATTATAAAATATTATTTCTGTATTTAGCAACTAAATATTTAATAAATATGCAGGAATGTGACTAGCTTTATGTGAATGTATAATATATATAAGTCTGAACTTTAGCATTATTTTTTAACAGAAATATATTATCTCTATTCGATTTAAAAGTTTTGTCATTACATAAGTGTGCTATTTTATTTGTAAAGAGTATGTATGCATTATATTGGTTGTATGTATACAAATCTTTAGAATGTTTTGATTTGCAAACTCTTAATATTTGAATAATGTTTACATTATATTTGTTTGTATGTATACAAACAATATATGTATACAAAGAAGTATATATACAAACAATGTATCATGTAACAATATTAATATTTACATTGTATTGTTTGTATGTATACAAATCTTGAATGTTTTAATTTATTACATTCATTTTTTACCAGTTTGCATGTTCGTTCATGGGCGATTCATATGAAACTCATAATTTGTCACAAATTGGTGATTTTATTGATTTAGTGCTTTGCCCAGGAATGTGGAAAAAAAATATTTTTGACATCGGGTGAAATGAATGAGGTTATTTCGATTTTTATTTTGTATATAAAAAATGTTATATGTAAAAAAATCCTGGTCATTAATCACATTGTTTTTTGTATATTTAAAGACGATTACTTATTCTTTTTTTGTTGGGGGTTTTTGAGCAAAATAATATTACTTCATAGCTAGAACCAGTTCCGCTTAATCATTAATATTTACTTAATCCTTTGACCGCTGAGCAAATGGGCAAATTTGTAATGTTTTTCTGTTATTTTTTTTAAATGTCAAAAAAAGATAAATTTTCAAACTTGGTATAAAAAACTTAGGTACTTCTCTATTATCCCATCGTCCACTTTTCATAACAAAATACTATCGCCAAACTGTATGATTAAATGCCAAAAATGCAGTCCCATTTACTTGATGTCGGAAGCATTATACGTGTTTGTTATGTCGTCAAGTGGTTTTTAATTCAACATTTGCGCATATTAATGACAACGTTCTCCCGTTTATTTGGCGTTACAGTTTGGCGATAGTTTTTTGTTATGAAAAGTGGTCGATGAGATAATAGAGAAGTACCAAAACGTAATTACGTATATGAGTAGATTCCTTGACAGTATTAATCATTACTCAATATTTTAAAACTGCATCATATTTGTAGAATTATAATAATTTAAACAATGCTTCTATTGAAGTGTGAAGAAGCACATACTTCTATGAAGAACCATATATTTACATAATCGTTTTCATTAGCAATCGGAACACCATAAGATTCATCCCCGATAATAAACGGACTATAAGTGGTCCAATTTTGTATTACGTGTTCTACGATATTTTTACGTACGTTTGAATAATTATTTTCTGTACTATATATACAAAATGATAGAGATCTAAAAACACAATTTCCATCGGATTGATTTCGCGAATGTTAAATGAGCCTAAATTCATTTTTAAACAGTAAATCCGAAATGGACACCTAAGTATACATACAAATTATAATAAATAAAATAAATACCTTCTAAACACTCCACAGTGAGTTCTATATAAATACCTTCCTAGGTTTAATGCAATGTGCAAGAAAAAAAAAAAAAAAAACAGGAGATGATCCCAAACACGTTTCTAGAGACAGTAATAGACCCTCACCTCATTGGCTGGTGATTTTTTTGATGCATGCGTATTGGGTCGAATATTGTTGAAAAATGATTTTGAAGAAAAAATCAGGAAATTCACAAAATGGTTTCGGGGAAAACTTCACCAAATGGTTTCAAAATTCTTTGAGTGACAGCGGGAAAAAAATTTCATTTTACATTCAATCATCGCAATTGGCGAGTGTGACTATTAAGTTTAGCCAGTACTGGCAATAACATCAATTACCAATTTTCAGTATTACTCGCCGATTGGTGAGTGTTAATTTTGTCTTATATCACAAACTGTATTTACATATAGTACTAGATATAATGATTATGAACCATGATTTTTCTATTATTGGGCGAGATTCATGTTTTTCCAGCAATTCTTTGACGAAATTCGTGTTTTTTTCAGCGATCCTTTGAAGAATTTCGCATTTTTCTCGTGATCCTTAACGAAATTCGCATTTTCCAGCGATTCTTTGATAAAATACATTTTATTCCGCATTTTTTAGACGAAATTTAGTAAAAAAGCGTGATCTTTTGGTGAACTTTCCTTTTTTGCGATTCTTTGACAAAATTTGCTTATCTTTCACGATCCTTTTGCATAATTAATGTTTTTTCTGTTTGACAAAATTCGTGTTTTTTCAGCGATCCTTTGAAGAAATTCGCATTTTTCTCGTGATCCTTAACGAAATTCGCATTTTCCAGCGATTCTTTGATAAAATACATTTTATTCCGCAATTTTTAGACGAAATTTAGTAAAAAAGCGTGATCTTTTGGTGAACTTTCCTTTTTTGCGATTCTTTGACAAAATTTGCTTATCTTTCACAATCCTTTTGCATAATTAATGTTTTTTCTGTTGTCTTTTAATGAAAGCCATGTTTCCCCATGATCCTTTGATAAATTTAGTGTTTTTTCCTCAATCATTTGACGAAATCTGTGATTCCCCCCCCCCCCCCCCCCCCCGCGAAAATTGGTTAGATGTTTTTAGTCTGCAGGTGCCCTAAAGAGTCTGTGACGCCCGTTGCTGCATTGCACACGTTCTTCCATGTGGCATCGAATGAAGGAAATTCATCCTAAAGAATCATTGTTTCATTCTTGACATTTCTGGAAAGAAACAACGTTCAACTCATTGGCTGAATTGTAAAGGGCGAAATGTGTCAAACATTAGCGGAAAGAAAGTGCGCAATTTGTTCGTTCATGGATAAAATCATGAAATTCATTAATCGATAGTTGATAAATTGTGAAATTCGTCAATCGATAGCGGAAAAATCGCAAAATTCATTAATCGACAGTGGAAAAATCGCAAAATTCATCAACTGGTTTCGGGGGGAAAAGTTTTCGAATATCGTCGAATGGCTTCGAGAAAAAAAAATCACAATCCGTCAATTTCGGGGAAAAAATCGTGAAATTCGCCAAATGGTTTCGAAATTTGTCGAGCGACAGCAGAGAAAAAAATCTTTTTCCATTCAATCATCGCAATTGGTGAGTGTGACTATTATGTTTGACCAGTGGTGGCAATAAAGTCCATTGCCAAATTTTCAGCATTACTCGCTGTTTGGCAAGTGTTAATTTTGTCCTATACTTCAAAATCCTTTTGATGATATCATCAGTGTGCAGGACAATTTTTTTACGGGAGACCATTTGATGAATTTTGTGATTTTTCCATTATCGATTGACCAATTTTACTGCTATCGATTGTTGAATTTTATAATTTATCAACTATTGATTAGCGAATTTCATGATTTTTTCCATGAACATTTGACGAATTACGCAAAAAAATTAAGAAAATCGTTAAATTGTCTTGAGTAAAATAAATTTAATATTGTCAAATGCCTTCGAGAAAAAAGTTGCAAGTTGAAATGCCTGTGACCTCTTTTTCATGATATGCATCTCGGGTCTATCCCCCCACTCCCCCCCCCCCCCAAGTGGGACACTTTTCTAAATTTTGCAGACACCTCTCATGTGATATATCGCTGGAAAAGTCTTTGACCGCTTATTCATGTTACGCATCTCCGGGGTCCATCCCGCCACCCCCCTCCCCCCCCTAAGGGAGGCACTTTTATAAATTTTGTTGACACCCCTCATGTCATATATTGCTGGAAAGGTCTGTGACTGCTTAATCATATTATGCATCTCCGATGTCCATCTCCCCGCTTTGCCCCCCCCCCAAAAAGGGTACTTTATAAATTTTGCACTTTTATAAATTTTGTTGACACCCCTCATGTCATATATTGCTGGAAAGGTCCGTGAATGCTTAATCATATTATGCATCTCCAATGTCAATCTGCCCACTTTGCCCCCCCCCCCCTCAAGGGATACTTTCTAAATTTTGTTGACACCCCTCATGTCGTATATTGTTGGAAAGGTCCGTGACTGCTTAATCATATTATGCATCTCCGATGTTCATCTCCCCACTTTGCCCCCCCCCCCAACGTACTTTCTAAATTTTGCACACAACCCTCATGTTATATATCATTTGAAAGGTCTGTGACCACTTAATCATATTATGCATCTCCGATGTCCATCTCCCCACTTTTTGCCCCCCCCAAGGGATACTTTCTAAATTTTGTTGACACCCCTCATGTCACATATTGTTGGAAAGGTCTGTTACTGCTTAATCATATTATGCATCTCCGATGTCCATCTCCCCACTTCCCCCCCCCCCCCCAAGGGATACTTTCTAAATTTTGTTGACACCCCTCATGTCACATATTGTTGGAAAGGTCAGTTACTGCTTAATCATATTATGCATCTCCGATGTCCATCTCCCCACTTTGCCCCCCCCCCCACAAGGGGTACTTTTCTAAATTTTGTTGACACCCCTCATGTCATATTGTTGGAAAGGTCTGTGACTGCTTAATCATATGCATCTTCAGGGTCCATCCCGCCACTCCCCCCCCCCTTAAGGGGGGCACTTTTCTAAATTTTGGACACAACCCTCATGTGATATATCGATGGAAAGATCTGTGACCACTTAATCATATTATGCATCTCCAATGCCCATCTCCCCACTTTGCCCCTCCCCCCAAGAGGTACTTTCTAAATTTTGCACACAACCTCATGTGATATATCGATGGAAAGGTCTGTGATCGCTTAATCATATTATGCTCCCCACTATGAAGTTTGTCAAGTTAAAGCAACTATAAAATTTAATTTTATGGTACTATCAAGTTGTTTGCCGTCAAATTTTGACGGGTTCCATCTAGTATGAATTAAAATTAACTATGTGTTGTTGTATGCTGGGCTTTGTAGGTAGTCTCATGTTTAATGTCAGTCAAATTACACCCATTTAGAATTTCTCTTGCAAAGTTAACTGTAACAAAATCTTCACTGTTTACATCTGAAACAGTGTGCAGATTATAGTCATTTGTGGATTAGAGGGAGTTGACTGTATGTACTTAATTTTTGCGAGGTGTTAAAATTTTACTCACAGTTTAACAGATTTTAACACATAAAATATTAAAATAAGGATATATTTTAGAAATATTTAATTTTAACAACTAAGAAAAAAAGAGACATCTTTTAAGAGGGTACACAGAAAAAGAAGTTAAAAATATTAATTTTCCGAGGAGATACTTTAAATACACTAATGCACTGTACACCCCATAGGTTTAACATTAGCGAGGGAAATTTAGAAGTTGACTGGCTAACAGCCTTAAGCTTTAAATGTTAATGTCTTATAATGCAGTGTACAAACATCAGTGATGTCGGGGATGTAGTGTAGTGCAACAGTGAAAATAATAAATTGCAGAAGAGATGCATAAAAAGAAATTGTCCTGGGTCCTGCAGGATGCATAATTTTTACCTTGAAAGATTGCAAAAGAGGCTTATTTTGTATTAAGTAGATAGGATGTGTCTTATTTCTAAAAGAAAAAGGACCCACCCAGAAAAAGTGCTGAGATTTTTTTTAAATGTTTGGGTCCCAGGATTTTACGCCTGGCAACATCACTGAAACATGTTTTTTGTCTTTGATACTCTTCAAGGTGATAGATACACTGAATAAAATTCTCTTTACAAATAATAATGTCTAATATAAATTTTATTAAATCATTCTTAAGATTTAAATGTTAATTTCTTATGACGAAATATGCACATTTATTTTTCTAGATGCTGTTGAAGAAGAATTTTTGAATTAAAATTCTCTTAATTCAAACAAACAAGAGTCTTTTGTCTAGAATATGAATTTTATTAAGTCATTCTTAATCTTTAAAATGATGTTAATTTTCTTATGATGCAGTATACAAACATAGTTTTTGTCTTTGATGTTCTCTTCAAAGAATTTTTTTTTTTTTACAATTTACACAAACAATGTCTAATATAAATTTAATGAAGTTGTTCTTAAAATTTAAATGTTAATTTCATATGATGCAATATATGAGAGGGGACACAAAAATAACTGGAATTTCTTTATAAAAATGTGTTTATTTATTTATTTTTTTTAAACAATCTTAACACCTTCAACATATTTTCCATTTAACTTTATACACTTGTCTACTCGGAGATTTCATTGTTGGAAACACTGTTCAAACTCGTCTGCCTGTATAGCTACAAGCTTATGCCTTGTTTTTTTTTTTCTCTTCACGTCTACCATGTCATTAAAACAATATCTTTTCATGTCCTTATTCATTCATGCAAACAAACAAAAATGTCGCAAAGAGCAAGGTCAGATGAGTAGGGGGGAAGGAAAAGGAGTCATGTCATTTTTAGCCAAGAACTGGCAAACTGATGAGGCTGCGTGAGCAGGTGCACTATCTTCAGACAAAATTCACTGCAATGAGCTCCATGTTATTCCAGATAACTCTGCAATTACTTCAGTGGTTCATCGTTAGTCTTCAAGCCAGCGTTGCCAGCCCATTTTTTTAAAAAACCAGCTTGGGTAAGTACCCATGCAGCTACCCACCACAACTTTCAGTGTTGTAAAAAACTCAGTTTTAAAAAAACCCAGCCCAGGCGGGTAGCTGGGCAGCTACCCACTACAACCCTGCTTCAAGAACAATTTCACAAACTTTCTCGACATTTTCATCCATTCTGGAAGTTGAAGGACATCCAGAATGGGGTTTGTACTTGATCGTTATTTCGTCTTTTAAAAAATGAGAAAACCACTCGTAAATTTGAGTTTTTCCCATAGCATCTTTGTAAGCTGTTTGAAACAACACTGTTTCTGCAGCATTTTTCCCGAGCAGGATGCAAGATTTCACAGGCGCAGCTGTCCCCTTAAATCTGACATTACAATGAAAATGTACTGTGAGCTATGACAAGACACAACCTTCCCCAGCGACAGCATTGAGTGCACTGAACTCGGAATGAGCTGTGTCATGTGCACTTAGCAGGGAGGAATGTGTGCTATGCAAACCACGCCCTCAGCGCTGCCATTTCAGTGATTTTTGGGTTCTCCCTCATACATACATGTTTTTTATTCTCTCTAGATGCTGTTGAAGATGAATTTTTTAATAAAATTCTTTTTTACAATTCATACAAACAAGAGTCTTTCGTCTAGAATATGAATTTTATTAAGCCATTAAAATGTTAATTTTCTTATGATGCAGCGTACAAACATGTTTCTTGACCTTGATGCCGTTCAAGGTGATAATTTGAATAAAATACTTTTTTACAATGTATACAAACAATGTTTTTTTTTGTGACATGGCTTTTAAGTTTATGACTCCTCAAGTTCACGTCTGAATTAAAAAAACTATTGCATTCATCACATGGAAATACTATGTCATTGGATGGTACACAAACATGATCGGTTACACAGTCACCGGGAAATATTTTATCACATTTATCACACATAGATTTTTGCCCATCATGTAGATGAAAAGTAATATGGCGTTTTAATGCAATTCTCAACTGAAATGCTCTCTGACAAATGTTGCAGGTAAAAGATCTCTTTCCTTCAGGTTTCATTAGTATCTCTTGTTTCTTACATGGATGTTTATAAAAATGTTCACTGATATAGCTTTTGTTACAATTACTGCATTTGTAATTATAGACTTTTCTATCTTCTTCCATTTTGCTCTTACATTGAGAGATATGTTTTTTAAAATACGTTCCACCAATAAATTGCTTGTTACAATTATTACATCTGAAGGGTTTTCTATTTTCTCCCATGTCTTTCTCTACTCTTTGATAAATTTGGCAATCATATTCATAATTGTTGACTCTAGAAAAAAATAAAAATAAGAATCATGTATAAAAGCAAAAGTAAAAGATATTTTTGATTTAAAAAGTAAGTTTATAAGTACAAGAACTTTTTATATGTGTTGTGGAATTTCTCCCAGATTAAAAAAAAAAGGGCAGGATGCTGCTGGTGGGGAAAGAGCAATTTTTAGATTCATATGGGCACATTTTAGATGCATATAAGGACCGTTTTAAAAATTATTAAAAGCATTATTTTTAAAGGCACTCATAATATTTAAAAGTCGGGGCATTCCTTGGAAAAAAAAAGTCTTGGAAAAGTTTCATGTTTTTACTTTTAAAAATGAGTCTGAAAATGTGTCTCAAAATTTTGAGTTGTTGAGCGTGGAAAAATATTTTTTTTTAATACTGCCTTAATAAAAAGGATATCCACAATCAATTTAGAATTTCGTAGCACATATATCTATGCAGATAATAAAAACAGGTAAACAAATTTGAAATTCTTTTTAGTTCTGTTATTAACAGGTTCAGGCTTTTTGTGTGTACATAAATATCAAAATAATACTAACATAGTTAATTTTAATTCCTTTTTCAACAGCGAATTATGCCTGTAATCACTGAATAATAACCAGCAAATTTTTATCCTGCTTTTCAAAGCGTAAACCGACTTAGTGAGAAATGTCCAAGCCAGGGATTAAACCCTGGAATAGCCCTCCAATGCTCTACCTTTGAGCTACAAGGACGATATCCAGCCTGGCATCCCTCATTTATATATGTAGGTAAGGCTACAATCGCAGCCCTAGATGGAAATGTCATCATGAGCACGCAAACTTCTGCAGTAACATGAGACGATATACAAAAACCAGCAAACATATAGTTAATATTACAGTTAATATTATAGTTAATACAACATATAGTTAATTTTAATTCCTTTTTCTGCAGTGAATTATGCTTGTAATCCTGGCATAATAAAAACGTCCCTGGCTTGGGCATTTTTCACTGGTTATTTTTCAATGATTACAGGTGTAATTCACTGCTGAATGCTGAACCAATTCAAACATAATTGGGACAAAATGTAAAAAAAAAAAAAAAAAAAAAAAAAAAAAAACACTGCAAAATGGGAAAAAAAAAAGCATAAAAATAAAAAAATTACAGAGGATAAAATTTATTATATTAGGTTAAAACATTGAAGCCAGATTCCTTTTATGAATGCCAAAAATGTGATAAAATGCTAAAAATAGCAAAGGAAAAATTAATTACATTGAGCTAAAAGATTGAAACTGGATTCCTTTAACAAATGTCAAAAAATCACCAGAGAATGCAAAAAATTGCATTAAAAAATTTGCAAAAATTCAAAAATCACTGTAGGAATTCTGAATAAAATTCATTGAAAAGAGCACAAAATTTACTATATTGGGCTAAATATTTGAAACTCGATTCCATTTTACGCAGAAGACGTAAAGACGTTAAAAATGACATTATTATTATTATTATTTAAAAAATCTAATCAAAAATCCCAAAAACTGATTTTGAGGTGCTTTTCTGCCAAATGTTGTAGCTATGTACGCAGTGATGTCTTCAGATCAGATATAGACACATGCACAAACTTTTATTTTTGTTTATTAAGAGATTACAGTAAAAATATTTCATGGTTAGTAATAGAGATCGACCGAAATTTCGGTTTCAGTTCAAAATCGGAGTTTTGCCGAATATTCGTTTTCACCGAAACTGCTGCTAAAATTTCGGCCTGACCGAAACTATCTGTATTTCAAAATCTCATTCCTTCTTTCGGAAATTTTCAACTTTACTCATTGGTATGAGTTGTATCGGCTCAAATGAGACACTGTTTATTGCTGTGAACTCCACTGTTTATCATTATCCATCATGACTGATTTATGATGCGAGTGTAAATTATAAAGCAAGCAATGCATATATGACTACACTTAAAAGACGCTTATCACATGATCTTTAAAAGCGGCAAACTTAACAGTAATAGAAAATTTTCTTTGAAACTCCAGATTGTTTCGAATGCTTTATGAGAAAAGTGTTGTTAAAACATATGAAGATTTACAAAATGTATTACAAAAGATATATCAAGGTATGTATACTTAAAATATTTTTTTTATTAGATGAAATTCGTATAATTGGAAACTATTTCTGTCTTATTGATAAATTAATTATGTTTTATTTTATATGAAAATAAATAGTTTTGGATAGAGGCACAGAGAGTCAACTTTTCACCGGAGATAAAATTTTCAAACAGGAGTGCCATTTCAAAACTTTCTTAGGGAAGCAGGGAGTGACAAAGCTTTTTTTCTTTTGTAAGAGGGGGAGGGGAGAGAGGCGGTGAGTGTGCAAAGATTTATTTTGATCTTATTGTGCACATCCTAAAAGAAAATTGACAATTGTTATATTTTTATCCTTATATATATATTTAAAATTAGCTAAAGTATTAGCTAAAATACAAAATAATGTTAAACATGCCTCACTTTGAGAATATTGAAATGGAAAATAAAGTTCATAATTATTCACATTTCTAGGCTTAAAATGTTGTCTTAATGCTAATTTTCCTTTTTTAGTCAAATTGAACAAATTATTTTACCTTTTGTGCCCTTTACTTAAACTAACGTATAATGACTCATACATTCTTATCACATTCTTTGAGGGGGAAACTGCCCCCTCCCACAACCTACCCAATAATAAAATATAAAAGTTGTATTATTTATGTTTCATTTCTGTTTGAAACTTATACACACACATATATATGCACGTTTGTTTGTTAGAAATGTGGTTCACAATACAAGTATAATCAATAAATTAATTAGTAACGTAAATAGTTATTATTAACTAATTATTAATTATTAATTAATTAATAATTATATGCAGTTATGTATGTATTAATCAGTTTTTAAATTTTTTGATACTTTCGGTTTTGGCCGAAAGTGGGAAGATCACTGAAATTTGGTTTCGGGTTTGGTCGATCTCTAGTTAGTAATAGCTCAAAATATAATGTCTATAAATTTTTAAAAATATAATTTAAATTTTTATTATACTTATAAATGTAAGATAATTAATAACTACAATTCTTAGTCCATAAAAAAATAAAATAAAATAAATAATAATAAAAAAAATTCACTTAAATGAAATAAATCAGACTTTCTTGATTTTTTTTTTTTTTAATTTAGTTAAAAAAATCACAAACCCTGGATTTGGAAATTTTCTTGGAATGGCAGTGCTCTTAATTTTAATATGTTTCAATGGCACAGTCACCGAATTGCCACTTGAATCCGTGAATGTCTCACTTCTTATAATGTCATCTTCTTCAAAGTGTAATTCACATACCTAAAAATAGAAACCCAAAAATATAGTAATTTCAAACATTAAAACGAAATTTAAATAAAATTATAATGAATCATCAGTATAAACAGTGGTGGAATTCAAATAATTTAACAACCGGTTCGCTACCCTAGGGCTTCCAACACATTTTAGCCCCCTGAAAAGGGAACATATATATATATATATATATATATCCGTCCCGATAAAGATGAAGAAGAAGTAAAAAAAGAGAACATTTTCCAATTTTTGTGGCATTTCAGGTCTTTAGCGCTTGAAGAAATGTCTATAATTTTGCAATTTCTGTGTCTGGCAGGTCCGAAAAATCCGTGGAAAAGAAAGAAAAGAAACCGAAAATTTTATGATGATTTCAGATCCTGCGGTCTCAGGAATAAAAGAGCAACAATCTTACTAATTCAACATTACTTTAGGTTCTGCAAACCAGAAAAAATCTGAGGGAAAAGAAGAAAAAATGCTGAAATTTTACTTTTTCGCATCCAGTGTACATGGGAAAAAGAAAAAAAAAGGAGGATCATTTAACAATGGCTGCTTTATTTCCAGACTGTACGGATGCTGGAAAAAAAAAAAAAAAACTTTCGCAATTTCGATGTTAATTTAGGTTGCGCAGGCCAGAAAATCTAAGAGAAAAGAAAGGAGTAGAGAATGAATTTTTACTAATTCTGTGTTACACCGGGTCCCATGGATTCAGGGGAAAAAGGTGCAAATTTGCAATTTCTGCGTTATTTTGGGTCCTGGCTACTCGCCAGGAAAGATAACGCCAAAATTTTACAATTTCTGCGTTACTTAGTGTTAAGCAGGCCGAAAATTATTGAATGAAAGGAAGGAGAAAAAAATTGAAAATGTTACTATTTTCGATGCTATTTCGAGTCCTGTTGCCACATGCACACACAAAGCAGAATTTTGCAATCTTTGGAATTTCTTTGCGTCCCGCTGATCCAAAAATATCTGGGAGGGCAGAAAAAAAAGCAACAATTATATAGTTTCTGTGTTATTTTGAGTCCTGTGAACTTGAAAAAAAAAAGGCAACATTTGTTTCCATACATCCGTTTTTCAACATGCTGTAAAAGTTAATGGTGAAAATGGTCACTTTACAACATGCTGTAAAAGTTAATGGTGAAAATGGTCACTTTACAACATGCTGTAAAAGCCAATGGTAAAAATGGTCACTTTATAAAAATTTGAATCATCCTTCATTTTTTTTTTTTTTTTAACAGAAATATATATATATATATATATATATATATATATATATATATATTATAATTGATATTTTATTTCGGTAACAATGAATTTTATTTTTGAAATATATAATTAGAAACTTGCCCTGGAATAGCCTGTCACGATAAAATTGGCTTTGGGTATGGCATTAATCCAACTTCTTCTTTGGTCTGTATCGGTCGGGAATTTGAAAATGGAGACCTTGGGTCCATCATTTGAATGGTTTCCACGACACCCAGGCACGCAACACATATAAAACTGATCATCATTCTCCAAAAACTGCATCCTGAAAGAAAGCACATCCAATTTGAATTGAGATGACAACATGTGGTTACAAATTAAATATACATACAGATGTGCAATAAAGAAGAAAGAAGCCAATATGGTAAACATTAGTTCCGTTCACGAATGGCAATTGGGCCGTCCACTCACAAAGAAGATTGGAACACTGTCTTTACCATGGATATATGCATAGAATAAACATAATTTCTTAATACAGACTTATAAATATTAAAATAAGTTTGAATTTTAGGGTGGAATGGCAGGATTCGCCCCCAAAATTTCTAAAATCTGCCTAAAGAGTATCATGGGCGGTAGGCTCCTGCTCAAAAAAATTAATGATTTTCTGGTGAATTTTGCTTTTAGGAACGATGATAAAGTCCCTCAACCGACTGATGAATTTTGTGATATTTTCCTGCGATTGATAGATGAATTTTGCGATTTTTTTTACCCACAACCAATAGACAAATTTTGCAATTTCTTTTTCTCATGACCGATTACTGATTAACAAATTTTGCAATATTTTCCATGACCGACTGGCAAATGTCACAGTTTTTTCTTGCAGCAGATTGACAAAATTCAAATTTTTTTCCCTGCTGACTGAAAAATTTGGGGATTATTTTTCTGAAACTGACTAATGAATTTCCCAGTATTTTCTCATGACTGTATTAATATAATTCTTTAAATGTGCTATTTGTTTTAAATATATCAATGTGGAAAATACTATAAAAAAATAATGTAATAGATATACATTATTTTACCAAAAACATTAAAACACTTATTATTTGAAAGAAGTAAAATACATGTGTTTGCCATCTAGTTTTGTAATGAATGAAATATTGTTAGAATGTTTATATATTTTCTACTGAAAATATAAGTATTTTTCATATACTAACATGATTTTGAGTGCCATAATTATTTGTTTCTTTTGTCTTATGTTATCTCTTTTGTCTGTATGTAATGTTAAAACGTTGAAAATTTTTAGATCTTCAATCAATCTGTTAAAGCTGTATCAATCAACCTACCAAAACAAGTGAAACACAAACACAGAAAGCCCAATCACATGATCAAATCGACAAGAGATTTTTTGTGAGCGAAGTGATTGAAGAATCTGCTAGATATGGACACTGATCTGTGTAAATCAGATCATGTGACAATATTCCAGAATGTTTTGAAATTTGTCTGAGTGAACATATGGACGAACATTTGATGTCATATTGAATCAATCGATCCTATTATATCGAGACAATTTTAGTGCAGTGGCCTAGAGGCATACATTGCTATTATGAGAACCATTGTTTTGGGAGGATAAGGAGGTGTGTAGTCATTGGTTTCAACTGTTCTGAACCATAAAAGTCAGAAATAATTAAATTATTTCCAAATTTCTTGCTCTAACTAGACCTGCGCTACATGCATAATCTCCATACAATATTTGTGTCCAGATTCAATGATTGTGAATACAATCTTTGATACGTACATACTATGATTTTAAAGATTTAAAAAGCATACTCAGTAGGATGAGCAGCTGGAAGATTTTCGGATTAACCAGTTTGATGTAATATTGAATCAATCGATCTTATTATATTGAGACGATTTTAGTGCAGTGTCCTAGAGGTCTGTACAGGCCAAAATTACCAGGTCACATTATGAAGTTTAAAAATTAAGCCTGGCCCGACTCAATTTTTACAATACATTCCAATATTTCTGAAGCGATTTTATCTTACTAATAAAAACTTTTCAAAAAGCACCCTTACTGATGCACAGATTTTATCTTCAGATTATATGTCTGCAATTAATAGAACAGAATAACAATAATACTACTAATGACCACTTGGACCAGAGTTGCCAGTTTGGCCTCCTTTGCTATTCAGAATTCATACCAGAAATTTCGAATAGTAATTTTTGCTTTATTTAATGACAGATGTTTTGTGATTACTAAAGTAAAAATTCTTCTTTTGAAATTTCTGAATTAAAAAAAAAAAAATGCCAATCTGACAACGAAGACTTGGACACTAACATACATAAACATAACATTTTAAAAAAATGACATAGACTTAAAGGCAAAATTAGGAAATTTCATTAGTGGATTTTCATTCATAAGAATTTTATTAGTGGCCACTTTTTTATTTAAAAGCACTTAAACAATAAACTTTAGTTGAAATTTCTGTATTTATAATCTAAAATTGAATAGCCCAAATAAATATGTTAATATTTACATTTTGCAACCAGCAAAAATAGAATCATTGATGTATGCAAAAAAAAATTTTTTTAGGAAAAGTGGCGGCTAGCAGACAATTTTTTAATAGCCACGTTTTCCAGTTAGTCGCCCTGTGGCTGCCACTAATTTTGCCCTTTACTTAGACATTACATTCACACGAAGATTCAGTGAGAAAATCAATGTAGTTTAGAATGAAAAGGAAAAAAAAAAAAAAAAAACTGATTAAAAAACAATATTTCTCTTTAATTTATTAAACCAAATTAAATTTCTTAAGATTTTGCTCAACAAATGTACATGCTTATATCATCACTATTAATTTTTACAAAAATAAATAAAATGTCTAAACGGTAGTTTACTTTAAAAAAAAAAGGAACAGATGTGTTACACTAATGCACCGATGTTTGGCGACTTTGATTGGTGTGCTTTTCAAGCCTGCACCAAGCTACTATTTTCCGTCGTCATCTTGGAATCATGTCAAGCAAAACATTTATAATTAGAAAATAATTCTTTTAAAGTGACCTGCTACAATCAGAATAATCATTTGATAGTTGAATTTCTAATCTCGCATAACTTTTAGTTAAAATCATCAGGTCATTTCAATCTCTTAAAATGCTTTACTATATCAGAGTAATCATCCGATAGTTATAATTCAAATTTTTCACAAACTTAGATAAAAAAAAAACTTACCTAGTACTATAGAAAATTAATATCTATTGGCACAGACGACATACTCGTCAATAACAACCTCACTAACAATCACAGCAAGAATGACAGATTAAAAGTTTGTCTAAAACAACCTTACTAGCCACTACGTAAAAAATCACATGACAATTAAAAACTAATCATTAACTCAACAATTATGCAAATTTTTCTTTCTCTCATGTCACGGTTCCATAATACGCAACTCTATAACCAATCACGTGCAATAGAACGGCCTTCTACAACCAATCATGTGCTTTCTAAAATTTTCATCATGAATGACATATTACATGCATGCGCAATCATTTCCCTTAAACTCCACACAAACAAAGGTTACAATAACAAATTTAACAATAACTTGATACAAGCATAATAGCTGGGTTACCATAAAAGAAAAACAGTTCCCAAAGTTTGGCGATTTTTTTCTTTTTTTTTAACTGATTACAAAAAAATGTGTGTGTGAGTGTAAAGCATCTTAGCCAAAAAGAAAAGAGTGCAAAGTTAATAGCATTTATACGAGTTGTAATTTTCCAACTGGACGATTCTCTTTACCAATTTGAATAATTGTGTTAAAATTAATCTAGTGTGTAATAGCATTTAGTTTATTGTTTCAATGATGCATTGAATATTCTAAGTTAAAAAAATTCAAAGTTACATATTATTAGAGTTAAAATTAATAAAATTTAAAATAACCTAATTACATTCCTGTAAATAAAACATATACTACTACCTATTTTTACCACCTTGGCAGAAACTTGTCAACCCTACTTTCGACCAATATGTAATTGACCAGTATCTCCTCTATTATTGCCTATTTCAAATCAGTATGTATTTGAAATATGTAGCAAATTTATCATTTGTATTTTCACCCTTTTATTGTGGAATTTTAAAAACAAAATTGCTTCAAAAATTGTGTATTATATTTTTCCCCAAATGTCTTGCCTGCGGAAATCGCAGGATAAAGTTAGACCCAATGTATGTTGAGAATAAGGTAGCTTTTTTTTATATAAACAATTAAAAAAGAGAGTTATAAAAGCAATAGGAAATCTGATAATTTTTCATTTACTCCTACCACATTTGACATCAATAACCTAACCCTGCCTTTCTTGTCACATAAAAGTTGAGTTACAGTTTCTAATTACAAGTGGATTCATCATATTTTCTAAGAAATAAAAATAAAGGAATACAGTATCTGTGAAATAGAGTCCTGCACCAGGTTGGGTAACCTGCTTTTATCTGAACCTGCAGTTCCTGTCAGGTTGGGACAAGATTTTTTTTTGTTGCTGGTCGGGATGACTTAGATTTTTTTGGTGTGAGTTGGGTTGACTTCTCCTTTTTTGGTGCAGTTCGAGTTGACTTTCATACTTTCATTCTTATGGGTTCAAGTCAGTTTCAGGTTGTGTTTAGACTCTTATAGATTGGGTTGTTCATCCGATTTTGCAAAAGAATGTCCAAAATGTTTTTTCAGGTGAAATATCTAGACAATAAAACTTCCACAACGGGCACCCCTATTTAAGGAACACTTTTTCAATTCCTACCACTTATATATTTGTACACTTTTACATCTGAAAAGTGGGCACCTTACCCATCTACACACACATAACATGTGTATGTGTGCATAAAATATCACAAATAAGATACTTGTGATTTTGTGTGCATCATAAATAAAATGTGAATAAGATATTTCATATTCCGAGAGAAAAAAAAATGGTTCTTAACTGTACCGTAAAGAAAGAATAATCTATGATCATATTTCTTATGCAGTAGGGGAGACCGGTACACACTGGACCTATGGACACAGTGGAGCACCCCCTAATATTTTATTTATTTAAATTTTTTTTAAGCTTCTCTTCTATCCTAATAGACAACAGCACTACAAAGATTATTTATAGCCTTCAGAAAATATGTTTAGCTCAGATTGAACTATTTTATCCTGATTGGTTGTTTTGAGCTTCTAAAAGTAAAATTTTTCATCATCCTATTTTTATTTTTTTAGTAATTAAAGGTTGTAGATAAATAAGATAAAACAGCTTTTTTCCAAAGCTAAGATACTTGTTTTTATTTAACTTTAAAGTTAATATGTTTAAAAGAAAGCTATAAACAATATTAATGTGATTGTTTATTGAACTTCAACATGGGGTACGGTCGACCACCCACTCCTGGGGCACAGTGGTCCACAATCCACTCTGCTCCTCTAATGCAGAATGTTCAAAATATTTAATAATTGCTTATTTTCTATAAAGAAAGATTGTTTTAAAGTAGATTTAACTGTAAAATAAACAAATAAAAATAACAATTTATTTAACATAGTAAGAAATATTTTGTTTTGTATTTACTGCCTTTGATAAATATAACTGTAGTCTAATTGTTGATGATTCTATTCAAGTAAGATTCATGAGACGCAAATTGAATGGAAATCAGTTTGTTTCTCCCGAAACTGTAGATGAATCTGCTGTTGATGTCAATGATTTCATAATGTTGCTCTCAGACCCAAAATTATTTCTTGAAAATTCCAGGCTCAATCTTACTAATAAGTACTTTGGAATTTCATTTGCAAATTTTAATGTGAGCTGATTTTTTTGTACTTAAGTGATAAGTTCAACTAAATTGCAATTGTTCCTGTATTAATCTGTTGTTATTTTCAAAATATAATAATTTTTTTGTTTTTGTTTCAAAATTTATATTACTATGTTATTTTACAGGTGAAGGGGCAACAAAAAAGGATTAGATTAATGAAAAATAGATTTATATTGTATTTTAGATAATACCTAATAGTGGTCCACTGTACCCCGGTGGGTGGACCAGTGTACCCCGCTTCCGGGGTACACTGGTCCACTTCACAAGTGTAAATAATTTTTTTTTTTTTTTTTTTTGAAAAATGTATTGAAAACTATGTTGTGAGAAAATTATGATGAATGTAAGAAGGTTTAAGGAATATTCAAAAATATTTTCATACAGATCGGTCAGTCTGTTAAAGAGAAAAAAAAATGTTAACTGAAAAAGTGGTCCACTGTGTACTGGTCTCCCCTATACATTTTATTTCTCATGCAGTAAATTGAATATATACTCATCCATATTCAAATGTGATTATTTTTATCTGGAACATTGTTCTGCTCACATGTTTTGTGGGAAATCCCAATAACCCAACTTGCAAAACCCAAATTTGACCTGCAAGAATTATTCTAGAATTAACCCTTCCCACATAAAGAGAAAATAAGGGACAATCCGACCCGATGTAAAGCTCTATTAAACGATCTCGAGTTCAGGAAACTAGCTTGAGTGCGTCTGCTTAGCGTTTTGAATAAGATTAACAACATTAACATGCTCAAAGTTTTAATAATTAATTAATGATGTTAGCGATTTAAGATGAAAAAATTCATTTCGATGATCAAACATTTAAATTAATTTAAATAAAAATTTATAAAATGTCGTACTTACACTCTGCCAAGACCATAAACATATTCATGGCCAATACAAACAACGACTAGAAAGAACGCAGAACCATTCATGTAAAGTCATTCAAGTGGAACGACTCGCAAATGGTTCAAGAGACAGCTTTGGCTTTCTCTTCTTATTATCCAATCAGTGATCTCTCTATCAGACCACGTGATTGAGAGCATCAAGGCACTCTACCACTTTGAGTCATTCACTCGAGTTACGAAATCATTTCTTGAGCTTTTCGGAAATCATTTTGGAAATGTGTTAGTTGTTACCTGTTAACTGTCACCTTTCGTAAATTGTAATTGTTTGTTTACATCTGATTTTTCCCCAGCTGCAGTAAGTACCGTTCGGCTTCATAGCGTAGGAAGCAAGGCCGGCGGTGTTCGACTCCCGCCAGCTCCATTGCACACACTTTGTGGAGCTCCCGGACGTAATTCTTGGTGTTGTAAAATTTCCTTGTACTTTCTCGTCAAGATTTATGTAATTGTTGAAGTCGTGTATATGTTTCTGTGATTAAAAATAAAATGTATATGGATCATTCGAGACGACAGCCTTGGTAGCTATAGGTCTCAAAGCCCACCTCCTTTCAAAGTTCAAGTTCAAACTACCGTTCGGAGTAAGACAGCTAAATAATTTAAAAAGCTGCTCACGAGCCAAACCAACAACAACAACAGGTAAGTACAGTACGTGGAACAGATGTGTTACACTCACGCTAAAATGTAAACAAAAGATTGGCGACTGTTTGGTTGGCGCGATTTCCAAGACTGCGCCAAACGAATAACTTAATACAATGGCTAGGTTGCCATTAAAGGAAAAAATCCCCTAAATTTGGCGACTTTTTTTTTAACCGATTAATTTTTTTTTTTTTTTTAACGTGAATGTAAAGCATCTAAGCCCAGTACGTTACTGTTAAGTTTCGTTTTCTAGTTTTTTATTACTCCCCTCCCCCCACCCCCTTTTTTAATACGTTAGCTTTATTTAATTTTCCCGCTTTCACTCTCTTTTTGTAGTTTCAGTATTATCATCTCAGTCCATTCTATGAGTATTTGCGATTATTATTTTTTAAATTAGGAGATCACTAATTATTTGTCTAACTTCAGTGTTTTATAATGATTAAAAAATTATATTTGTAATTTAGTGATCTGTACTATTATTTTGCAGTAAAATGTATACAAACTACTAAAACTGCTATTCATCAAACTACTATTCCTCAAAATTTAATTGAAATAACTGAAATAAATCTGGCTTAGATGCTTTACACTCACGCAAAAAAAATATATAAATAATAATCGGTTAAAAAAAAAGAAAAAAGTCGCCAAAATTTGGGGACTGTTTTTTCTTTTATGGCAACCCGGCTATTAAGCTTGTATTTAGTTACTGGTGTTGAAATTTGTTATTGTAATCCGTATTTGCGTGGATGTTAAGGGAAATGTTTGCGCATGTCTGTATTACATCATTGATGATGAAAAGTAGAGAAAACGTGATTGGTTGTAGAACGTCCTATTGCCCATTATTGGTTGCAGAGTCGCATATTATAGAACCATATATGGAAGGGAAATAAATTTGCATAACTGTTGAATTAATGATTGGTTTTTAATTGTCATGTGAATTATTACGTATTGGCGGTTACAGTGGCAGTTAGAGAATTGAATTTATCATTCTATTTTGTTTATCGAAATTGGTTTGACGTTTGTAGTTGCTGGTAGAAGTTGGAAAATGTCCGTGGCTATGGATACCATTTTTCGAGAGTACCAGGTAAGTTTTTATGAGGAAGCAGAAAGGCAAGTTCAGCACTTCAAAACTGAAATAACGCGATGATTTTATCTAATAGTTTGTGTTAAATTAGAATTTGAATTACCGAATGGTTGCCCTGATATAGTAGTGCTCTTTAAAAGATTGAAATGACGTAATTTTATCTAAAGGTTTGTGGGAAATTACAAAATCAGTTATTGAATGATTATTCTGATTGTAGCAGTCCACTTTAGAAGAATGACGTAGGTAATGTATTTTCTATTAAATTTATGTTAAAAAAATTTTTTTTTTGTTTATTTTGATATTTACTTTCTGGTTTTACTAATACGTCATTATTTATAAATATTGTGTTCATCATGAAATTAGAAACTAAATCGAATGTTTATACTGATATAGTAGGGCACTTTAAAAGATTGAAATGACGTAATGATTTTAACTAAAAGTTTGTGTGAAATTAAAATTAGCATCAGCGAAGGATTACTGTAATATAGTAGTGCACTTTAAAAGATTGAAATGACGTAATTAACATTTTCTATTAAATTTGTTGTAAAATATGTATTTTTCGTTTATTTTAATTGTTGTGTAGAAATACGATTTTCTGTGTTTTCGAATACGTTATTTATAAATGTTCTGTTTTTTATGTTTCCAAAATGGCAACGGAAAATAGTAGCTTGGCGCAGTCTTGGAAATCGCGCCAACCAAACAGTCGCCAATCTTTTGTTTACATTTTAGCATGAGTGTAACACATCTGTTCCATAAATCCATATATAACTTATTGGCACATCTATTCTAGAAGTTTCCATAAAGAACGATAATGAGAGGTGTTTTCTGTACTCTCTGATTTACGACAGGATGTCTCGTCTGATAATCTTTTTACTGATCGCAACCAAGATTTTACATATGGTTCAGGAGAAAATTCTTTTAAGAGAGGTCCTACACGGCTTAAGAATATAAGTAAACTGGCTCTTTCAATAAGGAGTGAATTTTTTGCATCGGTCATATTATTCATACAGCTGAATGCTCTTTTGCATTCAGACATTGAAATGGATATAGTTTTCACAGTCTGAAGAAAAAAAAAAGGCTGTACTCATACTCAATATGTTTTTTTACAGTAACAAACCAAATATTTCTGGGAACGGCGTTCCCACCCAACTACAGCACTAATCGTGGGTGAAAGAAAGTTTGCATTCTGAATGCACTGCATGTTCTTTTGATAGATGTAATAAAGCCCAAAATCATATAGGTAATCTACAACACACAATATATATATCAAAACTCAACATTGCAATTGTTAATACATTGTACTAAGTTTTAAGTAAAAAAAACAAAAATCCAAGATGTGAAATATTTTTTAAATTAAAATATATTTTAATTTCAAAAATCCATTTTTCTTGTCTGTTTTATACAATGCATCAACATAATCTTTAAAATATAGTTTATCACTTTTGGCTGCAGTAATTACTTGTTTCTATTTCTCTATTCAATGGAATGCCAGTTTTTTTCCCTCGAGTGTAATCTTATCAAAAGGTAAGTAAAAGATATTAGTAAATTATGATGTTAATAGTTAGAAAAAGCACATTTTTTTTTTAAAATCAAGTATTTGTAAATTTGTTACTGGCCAGTGATAAAAATCCATGTACTGGCTGGTGGGTAAAAAAGTTAATTTTGACCTATACATTGTGATATGCAAATTCTTTAATATTTTTAATTTTATTTATTTCAGGATACAAATTACTACTGTTGTAAGTAGTGTTTTGTGAGAAACCTCTTCTGCACTCATGAAAGAAACTTTTGTTAGTAAAAAAAAAAAAAAATCCTACACTAAATCCTTTTTACCATTACTTCTTTTAAAATTACTTAAGCATAAACCTGTATACATATGGATAAGGACCCTGTAACTAGTGAGTTATTATCAGAAAAATCATCTGATAACACTTTGAACAGTCATTCAAAAGATAAAAATAAGAAAAGTTTTATCTGTGAAAAAGAATTTCCTATGAAAAGCAGCTTAAATATACATCATCGGATGCACACTGATAAACCAACTATAATTTGGGGAAATATGTCAAAAAGGATCTTTTTGACATAATGGCGCTGGCTTTTTCAACTGGCTTTTTTCAAAAAAGCCAGTTGAATCTGCATCTTATTTTCCATTCTAATGAAAGAAAATTTGTTTGTTCAGAGTGTAATAAAGGATTCTTTTTAAAAAGTGATTTATTAAAACATCATATGACCCATAATGGACAAAAAGCTGTTATTTGTAATTTATGTCAAAAAGGATATACTAGAAAAACTCAATTAGATGCACATCTCTGCACACACCGTGGAGAAACACCATGTGTTTGTGAAGAGTGCGGTAAAGGTTTTACATAAAGTGTATTGTTGAATCATCTTCTTATTCATACTTCAGAAGAAAACAAACAATTTAGGTGTAATTCTTGCCATAAACGATTTTATCACAGGAATGATTTGGAAAGGCATTTTTTAATTCATTCTGGAGAGAAACGTTTTAAGTGTGGTATTTGCAATAAGCAGTTTCCTCTGAAAAGTACATAGAAGGAACATGCTCGTAAACACACTGATGAAAAACCAATTTTGTGTAATGTATGTCAGAAATGATTCTTATAGAGGAATCATTTTACTGCTCATCTTCGCACACACTCTGATGAGAGGCCATTTGTGTGTCATATTTGTGAAAGAGGATTTACTCAAAAAAAAATTTCAAATTCTCATCTTTGTATACATACAGGTGAAAAGTCTTTTCTATGTAGAATGTGCCAAAAAGGATTTGCTCAAAGAAGCAGCTTGTATAGACATTTTCAAACCCATACTAGTGATAAGAATGCTGAAAGTGATTATAATAAAGAACATGTACTTATGTTGATTGACAAAAGTGTTGCCTCAGATGGAAATATTGAGGAGATGAATAATGATAATATTTTTATATGATGAGAGTAATCAGACATGATAGAGTTTGACAGCTTTTTAGTAATCAAATATATAAATCGATGTTGCTGTCAGAAAGAGAGGCTTTTCAATAATGGCTTGAAAAGCAATAATGCAATAAACAGTATGAAGATGAAACAGTTTATTGTAAATTTCCTGAATCTGCATCCAGAAAAAAAGAAGTACTTACATATTAGCCAGTCAAGGAACATACATTGCCAACAAAGGTGCCCATATTATCAATTGCAGTAATCCTTAGAAGCAACTGCTTACTTACTCAATTGGTCATTGGCTCATGAAAACATGCATTCAAATTTGTAATCTTTGACAAATGACAGGTGTTTTAATTAATTTTCTTCTTGTATTATTTCGTACTTTGCATTTGGATTGATTGTTTGAAAGACTTGCCAAGAACTGATACGAAAGCTCTGTTTATTATTTCCAAGAATTTGTTATACTTCAAAAAATGCATAATTGTTCCAATTCCTATATAATGAAATTTACATTAATGATATTCAATAGAGATGCAATGTGGATGATGCAGACAGTGTATTCAAACAAGAAAATAGCGAATTGGTTTGAGGGAAGTAGATTCTTGTTTACAAACACACTATGGTTTATATACTAGGCATTAACCTGAAAAATATTATTATGTATTTAATAAATGTATATTAAATTACTATTTTGTGTTTGTTTTTATATTATTCATAATTATTGTCAGTGTATGTTACTTTCTCAGATAATAAGTATATAAAAAAAAACATCTTTTGTAAGTGGAAATAAATGAAAACAATTTATATTAACTTATTAATCTTAACAACTGTTATACATATGTTAATATCTCCCATATAATAAAATCCAAAGGCAAGAAACTGTCTGTAACGCATCCGGGTGCGACCACTCCGGTTTGCGAATCAACCATAGTTAAACGCCATGTTAGGCTTACTAAAAAATCTATGCTACATTCGATTCTGCTGTTAAAATATTTGTAAAAGCATATTAAAGCCTTTAAATATTTTAATTTTGTTTAAAACCTTCAAAAACTATATCATATAAAACATATATATCACCATTTCTGTAAAAAAAAAATTCTGTAAGCAAGTTTTTTTTTTCAGAAGTAGCGGAGATTTATTTCGTAGGGAGGATTTGAGGTTGATTTAGTATACAGGCGCCATCTACTGGCGGATTTTGAAATTAATTTCCATCGTAAAAACTCATTATCTGGAATCCTCGGGACCAAAAAGGCTTTCCGAGTTTTGGAATTTTTCGGATTTCGGGTCCTTCCGAAGTTTACGATTATTTGACAAAATTCATGTTTTTTTCGTGATTCTTTGACAAAATTTGCATTTTTTTTCTGCTATTCGTTGACAAAATTTGCATTTTTTCTGCTATTCGTTGATAAAATTTGCGTTTTTTCGTAGTCCTTTGAAGAAATTTGCGTTTTCTTTTTGCGATCCTTTGAGGAAATTTGCGTTTTTTGCTATTCTTTGACGAAATTTGCCTTTTATTCACGATCCTTTGACAAAATTCGAGTTTTTTCTGAGATTCTTTGACGAAATTATCGTTTTTTTCCTACCTTTTGACGAAACTTCACTTTTTTCGCGATCCCTTAACGAAATTAGAAATTTTTTCACAGTGCTTTGAAGAAATTTGTGTCTTTTTTTTTCGCGACCCTTTGAAAAAATTCATGTTTTTCCGCGATTATTTGACGAAATTCGAGGATTTTTTTTGCAATCCTTTAACCAATTTTTTTTTTTTTTTTTTTTGTGATCCATTGATGAAATTTTACACTTTTTCGGAGTCTTTGGAAGAAATGTGCGTTTTCTTCGCAAGTGTTTGACGGAATTCGCGTTTTTCTGCGATTTGTGAACAAAATAAGCGTTTTTTTTTTTTTTTTTTTTTTTTTTTTTTTCAATCCTGCGATAAAATTTGCGTTTTTTTTTTTTTTCGATCCTTTGACGAAATTCACGTTGTTTCCACAATCATTTGAAGAAATTGTCTACTGTTTTTCTGTGAACGATAGACATAATTGATTTTTCCGGCGACGATCGTTCAAAATTCGAGATATTTATGTTCGAATTTTTGGACTGAAGACAAAAATTTTCGAAACCGAATCCCTTAAATTTTTAGGAAAACTTGAACCGAACCCCTGATGAAATAAATATATAACTATTTTTTTTTTTTTTTGTAACGAATCGTAATATAAAATAATTTTAAAATAAAATTTGAGAGAAAAATGATTTGTTTTTAATTTCGGGAAGAGGGGACCGTGTTCACCCGCCACCGAAGTAACAATATTTGAGTGATTAGACATTGAAACACAACAGACTGAAAAAAAAATTAAAAATTGGTAAAATTTTCAGAAAATCTAAAAAATTAGTAAAAATTTTCTAATTTAGAAAATTTTCGAATTTTCTCCTTCTGGATTTTGGATTTCGGGATAATGGGTCATAAACTGTAAAATGATTATTTCTTACCAAACGTAATTAAAATATAAGAAACACATAATACAGCGTTATTTGCATTTAATTTTGCTTATATAAACAAACAATCAGTTATGTGGTGAGTCTAGCTGTTTAGAAACACATTGATAACACTTTTTTACAAAAACTTTCACACATGGATTATTTGTTAATATTTAATTTGAATGTTTTGTCCAATCGTTGAACTATTTTAGAAATGTAATACTAAGTAAAAAAAAAAAAAAAAAAAAAAAAAAAAATATATATATATATATATATATATATATATATGTGTGTGTGTGTGTGTGTGCATATATATCCTCATTATTTTTATTTGTAGAAATCATTTGTCATTTTTAAAATGTATTTTTCTACAATACAAACCTTTCAATAATAAATCTTCATGCTGTTTGTTTGTATGAAATCTTATGAAAATGAAACGCGGATCGACAATCCGTCATTCTTGACGGGGTTATATACTAGTTAACATATAAATACCATAAATTCATACTGCTGTATCACTTGCTAATAATATTGATTGTTGATAGTTAAAATATTTTAATTAACACAATAATTGCATATTGAAAACTTGTTTTTCTGAAATATAGTATTTATATATATTAAAATCTCTACCAGTGGACCCGTGCGAGGATTTCACACTGCAGTCTTAATATTTTTTTTAGCAATATCTAATATTTCTGAGATGCAGGTTTAAACTTTTAAGGATAAAAATATCTGCAAACAACATCAGAATATCATCTCATTTATTCCATCAAAGTGACAGTAAAAACTGATCCAAGATAGCAAAAGGCATGCGCAACAAAAAAATTCACAGTCTTATTTTAACTGCATTTCAGGATAATGTCACTCGCTTCGGGAAAAACTAAGAAAACCTTTCATTTCATTTAAAAAAACAATGCTGATTTAAATTTTAATTAACTGCAATTTTGCTTCGATTGATCAATGTTGTTTTCTTCTTCTAAACATTTAAATTTTCCTTTTTAATCATAAATATAAAATAAATCCACATGCAGGTGTCACACTTTATACTTGTTAGACTTATTATGTATCCTATACATTATGTTTTACGTAAATTATGTACTCTTATTACATATGCCATGGTTGTAGTACTTATTTTTTTATAATCATTGTTGAGCATCACATAATGCAGTATTTTAATTTTGTGGCAACACTAATTTGAGGAAAACCTTTATTCATTTATAAAAATAATGCCAATTTAATTTTTAATTAACTACAAATTTTAATCAAAAAACATGTTTTAACGAGATGTTAAGCGTGCTATGTCAGAAGCCTGTTCAAAATCCTTTCATATGGTATCTCATTTACCGTTCTGCGTTTTGTATTTGCTTAGAAAAAGGGATGTTGACAGCAGAAATAATACATAGGATTATTATCCCCCCCCCCTCCACTTGTCAGATAAAACTAGTTATTAAAGAAGTGGTGCCACAGATATGAGTTGGGACAAATTTTATGTAGTAGAACTCGGGCAGCTTAGCTTTTTGACACAGATTTTTTAATAGTGTTTAAGCTTAAAAATGTCAGCTGGTTTAAAAAAAATAAGAGTTCAAAGTAATTAAGCACGTTTATTTGTTTTCCTATTTTGCTTAAAAGAAAAGTTTTAATGTGTTTGGGTAATAAAAATTATGGTGTTTAAAAAATGATTCATTTCTAGAAATAATTAGGATTTGGCTTCATAGCCATGTAATTTCCTTTTTTTAAAAGAAATTTAAAAGACTGTGACTTACAGCTTAAAACAGACTCAGAACTGATATAAACAACTAAATCAGAGCTACTTAATTATTAGACAGAATGGTAGAAATACTAATTATAGATATATGGCTAAAGGCTGAAGTACCGGGTGATTAGAAAATTGAGAAAAAAAATAACTATAATTAACAAACTAATGAAGGTACCATTAAAGATACCATTTACATAAAAAAAAAAAAAATGGAAATGAAGTTTTAGTTAAGTTATCAAAAATTAATACTACAATAGTTCAGTTTTTACTTACAGATGGTGTTTTTGAGTTACAAATTAAAATTCTTACGGTATAAAATAAGAGCAGCAGCTCTGACTGATAACATCATCTCCACTCTGTGTTCAGTAGATGCATGTTATGAGAATATACTTAAAGTCAAAATTGTACAATGACCAACCGGTGTCACTACCAATTTTGAAAGATAACATACCAACAGAAATGCCACTTAATGATGTGAACATCTGCTAGATATGCTGCTGGATCATACAGTCTAATGAACATGTGTAAGCTATAAAGGTTAAAATTCCCAGTCGTCACAGGGCGGCTAAATGTAAAAAATTGATGACTTTATGCTATGCATCTGATCACCAAATTGCCGATTTCTATTTTTCATGTAACAGTCCATCCGATTTCTTAGCGTCATTTTGTTTCCACGGATGTCACTTTTGTGTCGAAAGGCAGATTTCTACTTTTTAAATTAAAAGAAAAAACAGAATCAACAATTTCTGCAGAAAACAATCTTAATTTTCGTCAAGTGATTGCAGGAAAAAAACTAGGATTTTCATCAAATGATCGCGAAATAAAACCGCGATTTTCGGTAAGCACTCGTGAAGTAAAACAGCTATTTTCAGCAATTGACCATGGAATAAAACTAATATTTTTGGCAAACGATTGCGAAAAAACCCACGATTTTCATTAAAAAATTGCAAAATGAAACCATGATTTGCATCAGGCGATTACTTAATAAAATCGTGAATTTTGTCAAGCAATCGCAAAATAAAACTGATTTTCATCAAGAGACAGCAAAATCAAACTAAAATTTTCGTCAGGCGATCGCAAAATTAAACTGATTTTCATCAGATGATCACAAAATAAAAGCACTATTTTAGTCAAATGATCGCGAAATAAAACTACGATTTTCGGAGAGGGACCACAAAATAAAACTAATTTTTGGCAAACGATTGTGAAATAAAACTATGATATATTTTTGTTATTGTTGGGGTAAGTAAACTGCCACTGTGATAATTTTATTTTTATATACCTAAAAATATGTCTCCGTAATATTCATATGTTTTAAATATTACTTGTAAAACTATTTAAATCTACAAACCGTGGTAATAAGTGGCCACTAACTTGACAGTAGTGACTACTAAACATACAGTCTCTATCGGCCACTAGTGCAAATATTGAATTTTAACCTTTAGTAAGCTATTACTCTTCTAGATACCTTATCCTATGCATACTTGAGTGCAGTGGCACAGGGAGAAGGGGACTGGAGGGGGGAAATCCCGGGGCCTCTCACTACTATAAGATTTATACAGTTTTATGTGAATATTTTTTCAGAGTTTTAAGCGTTTCAATCCCATTTTTATGTAGAATAGTATGTGAAAAACGCCCTGCTCAAAACTACAAATTTATAAGCTTATTTTGATTGAAAACACTTTATTTCAAGATTATAATTTATATAAGCCTCTCAAGGGAGTATGTAAAAAAAAATGTAACACACCCTAGAGGCTGTACATATACAACGTTTTGGTAATTTTGGACACCCCCCCCCCCCCCCCATTAATGATATCGTTATCAATGTCTATAAACATTTTTTTTATTTATGCAATTATTTTCTTGTTTTTCCTTTTTATATGTTTGCAGTGATATACAGATAGGGTTATACATTTGTTATTTGCGTACTTTATGGATTCAAATGAAGAGAAGAAGTCTATAAAATATCACTTTTATACATGAAATGCCTTTATATCAAATAACATCTAAAAGAGATAGTTGCTATTTAAAAATAGCTTATTTTTTATATAATACAGACAACAGTAATACAGTAGAAGATCTTTATAACGTAAACCTAAAAACACAAGGTTGTACATTATATAGAATTTTGCGTTATATAGATCATATTTCGCACATCATTAAATTTAGCTTGTAAAACATGCCAAATATCTGTGAAACATACCAAGATATATTAGAGTATCGTTATATTGCATTCTTTATTACCAGGAGTTGTGCCGATTATAATTTTTTGCATAATATAGATCATTCCATACATTGTTAAATTTACTTTATAAACACTGTCCAAACATACCTGTATCAAATCATAGCAATTTTTTCAGTAATTTGCTCTGAATTAAGGAGATAAAGTTGATCTAATCTATCAAATTTAGTCCTCTAGAGCAGGGGTTCTCAAACTTTTAGACCGACGTACCACTAAATCGAAGTTCATACTTCCGCGTACCACCAGGTAACAAACGTAAAGCTAATAAAAAAAAACCCTGTATAAAACGAAATATCTCTCCGGTCTTTTATATGTCCTTCATAGCAGATTTTACTGTATTTAAAAATGAATGATTACATTACTAAATTGACTGTTTTATAATAAACCTTCAAGTAAAATGTAGTATCATCATTAAATTTTAATAATGCATACAATATCAAAATACAGTATTTTGGTATAGTAAAAAATCCACAATACTTAATGACATTTTGGCATATACTTATTCATATACTGTTGTAGTAGGTCAAAGAAAAGGATGAGCTTGTTTCATCAAGCACAACTTCCTCATGTCTGGCTCAATATTAAGAAGTTTTTGTCATAAGTCAGATTCGATGTTTAGTTTATTCCTGTATTTGTTTTTCATGTAACAAAGGGCAGAAAAGAGCATTCACAGAAATATGTTGTGCTAAACACAAACCGACTTTGACAATATTAGACGGCACTCTGATATTCTCGTCAGAGAAAATTCTGTTACATTCATCCTTTTTAATGTGGACTCCAGTAATCCATCACAGAAGACGAGAGCTGAATAAGTTTACTTATTTCCTCTCTCGTGAGATACAGTGGCAGGGTGTCTCAAATGAGAAACTAATTTCCAGAGCTCGATTAAGGTCATGTGGAGCTCAAGGCCCAGTACCTTTTCAGAGCCAGTCTCAAACCAAGATAACACCTATAAATATTTTGGGGGAGTATTCGGTAGTTATCCTTAGATATTATGATATGGTTACCAAGCTAATCAAAATCTTTTTTGGTGTTGGGGAAATAATTGCAAAAAACTGCATTTTTAATAAACTTTTTGCAAACAATTTTATCTACTTTGGGGAGGGGGGGGGGGGGGCATCAGAGGTGGGCCCTAAGGCACGGCCTAGTCGGACTCCGCATTAATCCGGCACTGCGAATTTCTTAACCAAAGCTTAGTTAGCTCATTTAACATGGGCTCAATACAATCGTATTAATAATATGCATACCTTTAAATGCGACAATAATGTCGTTCAGTAGGCAAACACTCACAAGTTTCTTCATACATTTATGTACATACCATTTCGATACATATGTACAATGCTTTACCTCAAATCCGCACTGCATATGACTACAGTTTTTGCTTGATTTAAATAATCTTACTCTCTTGACCATTTTAAATAAATATACTCTCTTAAAAACTAATTTTCATGAAATAGGAGTAAACTATAACACTTTTTGCACAAGAGAAGAAAAATATTTCAATCAGCACAATGAATTTATGGATTATGTTTGAAATAATACTTTTATTTCAACACCTCCTAGAAGCTCTTCTAGTGCAAAAAGCACAATGGGTTATAAATTACACTTGGAATGTTATTTTGTTTTAATTCCTCCTACTCACACAAGCTCCTCCTACATGCAAGCATTCAGACTTTACCTTCAGATAATTCAATTTATAAAGCATGTTTAAAAACAGTTCTTCTGCTAATTAAAAATACTTCATACATTCATTAACTTTAAAATTAGGTCTTTATTACAAAATTCAACTTTGATCTATATAAATCTAATAATTGTGTTTTTAATTCAGGAAAACTTATTATATCACAAGCGTTGTGTGCGAATTTCAGCAAGTCTACTATAACAAACATTTCTGGTAACAAAAAAAAAATAGAAAAAGCGTTTACAGATCCTGAATCGCGTTCGAAATTTTTTTTGAAAATTTCTAAGTTAATAAATACAAGCCGTTTTCGATTCCATAATAATATGCCGCATTTTGTATTTTATTTCACGTACCAGTAACGGACTTCTGCGTACCAGTAACCAGAGCTTCACGTACCAGTACTGGTACGCGTACCATAGTTTGAGAACCCCTGCTCTAGTGAATAGCCACTATTTATAATGTGGGAATTCAGGTGTTTCTTAACTAAAAATTCATTGTTTACATCTGAGAAGTTGTGCGTTATATGGAGAATTGCGTTATATAGAATTGCATTATAAAGATCTTCTACTGTATTAATAATTGTCTTCTTGCACTTGCCCCTTGCACAGGGAGGGTGAAAGCAGAACAGGTTGAACATAGTTTCCTTTTCAATAAAGAGTAAATCCAAGTATCATTTGAAACATATTTCGCATTTGGTTTCTCCAGCAGCAGATTATATGCGCATATGGCAGAACAGCAGGAATGCCAAATGTTGGGGTATTCTAAATTTTGGATTGAAATGATTTTAAAATCATTTAATGGCTTTAATTTATAACTTTGTATTTTCCTAACAATGGGTAAGACTTAAAAAAAAAGAAAAAAGGATAGACTATTATTTTGATGTAAAGAAAAAGTGACGAAAAAAAGAGAAAAATTTGTTTTGATCAAAAATAACAATATCAAAAGACATCCTCTCTCCCTTGTATCAAGTGCCAGACACCCCCCCCCCCCCTCCCCTCTAAAGTGATAACGTTATATATGCACAGCCCCATATGCAATACTTTTACTTAAGGGTGTATTCAAATCCAAACTGCTTATTTTGAGACACATTTTTTAATTCATTTTTGCACTAAAATGCATCCAATTGGCAGGTTCTCTTATTCAGAAACTTTATAATGTCCGTATTGTCTCGATTTTTTGATGAAGGCAGAATATATTTCAAAAAATGCTGTCAAAGTGGACATTTTGAACCGATAGCGCTGGAAACAAAAAAAAATTATCATACCGTGAAAATAATTGTTTGTAAATCAATTTCTAATTAATTGAACGAAAAATAAAAACATGGGTCCCTTATAAATGTCTTCATAAATCATGCCGCCAAGTTTCATGTTTTTATTTTTTTAAATGTGTCTCAAAATTTTGAGTTGTTGAGCGTGGAAAAATATTTTCTTTGAATACTGCCTTAAGTTGGTACGGAAAATTACATCATGTTTGCTACTATAGCTCATAAAAAACATGTACAGTTACATGTGTGTGTTATCTAAATAGTATTTTGTATGAAAATAATATAATTATTTATTAAATTTTAATTTGACTTCAAAATGAAATTAGTTAAAAATATTAATTAAAACTGATTAATTAAAAATTAATTGAATTTTAAAATAATGAATGTAATAAAGATTATTAATACCTTGTAAAAAAAGGAAACTTCATCCCCAGGGCCCAAGTTGGCTCTCTGTACCTTTACTTGAGTGGATGAACTGAAATGCCATCTGGAGGTCAAGAAAGTAAACTGCTAATAAATTTTAATTCTGCGATTAAAAAAAAAAACAGCAGCAGCTTTATTTATTTTTTTTTTTTTGTACAAACAGCATTTTTTAATTTTCATTAATTTGCAATTTTTTTTTTTATCTTTTATTTCTTATTAGTATGTGTATTGATTAAAAAAAAAAATCTTTATTACTTTATGAATTGATTTTTTAAGCCTTTTCAGACTTTCTCATCACTTTGTAGTTGCTCTGAAGTTTTTTGCCTCTTCTACCTCCCTTCTCCCGACTTTATGTATATGTGCAGTAATGAAATGACACATTTTTAATGACTTTTATTTTCCTGCTTTAAGACTATTCTCAAATCTGAACTAGCTAGTTTCTGATACATTCCCGAATTCATTTTTGTTCATAAAATGAACATTGTTGTGCATGAAATTAGCAGGTGTTCTTATTCAGAAACTATGTGAATAGCATTTTTTCGTTTTCGGTGACAGCAGAGGTCTTTAGAAAAAGCTGTCAAAGTTTGTGTTTTGGAACAAAATTTCCAGATGCAAAAACCTGATAAAGGTCATGAAGGGACAACAATTGCTTTTAGCTCAAGATGTAATCCATTTATTGAAAAATGCAATTTGATTCCAAAAAATCTTCAATGTTCATAAATGCTAGTTTCATACTTTTACATTAAAAAATGAGTCTGTGAATATGTCAGAAAGTGTTGTGTTGTGTTGTTGAACAGGATTTTTTCTTTTTTTGAGAACATCTTTAAACAAAACTTACCTATTCAGCTAAGAGTAATCTTACTGTTTCATTCCACACCTTATTCATGACTAATTAAAAATAGAAGAGGATTGTATTTCTTTTAAATGCTATAAAAGGCGTAAATTAACAACATAATACAAACTAAAATAACTTTTATTAGGCTGTTTTACATGTTTGACTCCGAGTCATTTTCAAAAATAAATGAGAATATTCCATAATTGCACGGGCTTTGAAGTTATATTAAGCTATGTTATGACATATTTTATGAATATGTTATTCTTGTTATTAATAATTCATTAAATATGTATGTGGTTTATGAAGTCATATTATACTTTGAAGTAAGTATAACTTCAAAGCCCGTGCAATTATGGAATATTCTCATTTGTTTTTGAAAATGACTCGGAATGAGTCGAAACATGTCAAACAACCTAATAAAAATTATTTTAATTTGTATTATTTTGTTAATTTGCACTTTTTAGCATTTAAAAGAGATATATAATTATTACAAGGTGTTAATAATTTATTATATTGTTAGAAGAGGATTGTTTACCTGGCATCAGCTACTCTTAACCATATTGTTTTAGGTAAAGCACTTTCAAGGAGAGCTTCTAATGAATTCTTGTTTTTGAACTGATTAAAAATATTATATACAGTAAAACCTCATTAGTACGTCACTCTCTGGTCCACTTAAAAATGATTTACTAAGCAGAGTGACTTCTTAAGCGGAGTTTATAGTAAATGTAAAATGAAATTTCAAATGTTTATATAAGAAGTGTACCTATATCTAAATTTTGTAAATCAGTAAAATAAGAATTAGAATTCATGAAATGGATGACAAATTAAGGAAAGCATTGTAAGTACATGTAAATATGTTATGTAGCATTTAATTGTACATTTGTTGTTGACTTACAAAAAAACAGCATCTATTTTTGTTTGATGGCAGTCTTCTGAAATCAAAAATTTTTGTCTCTAAGGAATTTAGCATATTATATTCACTATCTGTAGTGTTATTCAAAGACAACATATAGTTCCTTAGTTCATTCTAAAGCTTTCAGAGAGTCTGCTGATATGACAGACAATCTTTATAAGAAAAAATGCTGTTATCTGGAATGTTGTTAAACTTCAGCTTATAGTACTGCACAACAAAAACTAAGTGTTTTTGGAGATAACCTTGACAAAGAAATGGGACCAACTTTGCCTATTGCACTCTTAAAAGTGACATCTTAAATGGAGTGGTTGAAAAAAAATAGTTATGCAATAAGCAGAGTACAATCTGTGAAAAGGCATATCGGGACTTCTGAAACACAATGTAATATGTGGAATGACGTTTCATCCAGGTGACTTGCTAAGGAGGTTTGACTGTAGTGACTCTGCTAAGTTTGCATGTTACTTACTTATCTAGCTCTTCATTTCGTGGAAAATGAGAAAGACTGTGATTTTTTTACTTTTGGACCATAAGGTTTCGAGTAGATCATCTTTGTATATTTGGGAGAGAAAAGTAACAACAAATATAGCACTTTTACTGACAAGACTTGCCAGATGTGCCCTTCTGTTGACATAATAGAGCAAAAGCCAGAGAGAAGCATATCTGAAATTTTTTTTAAAATCTTTTGCAATGCTAGAACTAGTATTTTTATTTTGTTTTGGTTATTTAAAGTAAAATTCTTAGATCTGCCAATTAATAGATTTTTATCGTAAAAAGAACCTTTTCGTTAATAATAATTAAAATCTCTGAGTTATTTTCCACGATTAAATTTTCTACATCAACAATCAACGGCAAAAGAAGGCAAATAGCAGTGATTTCTGACTAAAGTTAACTTTAAAAATAGACCGCATGTTTTTTCCTGTGTAACTGAAAAATTTTGGAAGAAATTATGGATCTGCCTCTCTCCCCAACCTTTGTTTTTAAGATCAAAATGTTTTCCCTGATTTCCAGATTCTCCTTGAGGCAAATGAACTCTCTCATGCAAAGTTTTAAAAAGGGAAAATATCTTTTTTTTTCTTTTAAAAACATTGCAGAAGTTTTGTAAAGTTTAATTAATTGCTAAATTTGTATGTATATATATATATATATATATATATATATTACTTTTCTCTCTTTTTTTAATGGTTGCTAAAATTGAAACATCATAGATAAAGTTTCTTTTTAGATTATTTGCTAAAATAATTCATTAAGGGAGAAAGTAAGTTAAAATTTTGTGATTTTAATTGTTATGTTACACATGTACATTTTCAGTACTAAATTTTGTATTAAAAAGTTACAAATTAAAGGTATAAAAATGTTTTTACATTGCTTTGAATTTATCTATTATCATTCCAGTATTTATCCAGATTGTGAAAATATTTTATTAAAACTACATTTTTTCATTACCTAGATCACGGTTGGTAAACATTTGGCATGCATGCCCAAGGTGGCACATACAACATTTCTTCTGGCACACGTAAAATTTAAACTTATTGATCCTTACAATATTATAAGAACACACATTTTATCAGACAATTAAATACACCAAATCAACATGAGTGAAAAATTGACCTGGGCCAGGACTTGAATCTGGGACCTTCAGCATACCATGCTGACACTCTGCTACTATGCCACCCAGATCGACATCCTAGCCCGGCAATTTCTCACACTTATTCATGTTGGAGATACATATATATATATATATATATATATATATATATATATATATATAAAATTATTGATCCTTATTCTCAATAAAATACATTATACTTGATAACATTCATTTTTCTCTTTTGTCACAATAAATCAAATTTTGCTTTACATGCACAGACTATCATGAATAAATCAATTCTTTTTGCTGGAATTAACACATCAGAATTTTTCATGTATGATGTTATACATACAGTGTTTTCGACATATCACTATTTTGTCTTTTGGTATGAATATCAAAAGCTTTATTTCTTCAAATGAATTTCATAAGACAGTCAATAAAATAACAAGTGGACCCAATTTTGGTATGGAAACAACTGATTCTATTACGTTGAGTAAAAAGTTTTCTGCCATGGGGAGATACCTTCGCGCAAACAGCTGTCATTCATGCGGTTGGTAACTTTTCAGCCAACCAATTTTTGCATTGCACCAATTTTTGCGAAAGCAGAGCACAGGGCCTATATGACTGTGTAATTTGTTTGTTAAAAATTTATTATCTTGTGCTTCAAAAAAGTGTTTAAAATGGAACTATCAAGTGAGCAGACCAGAACGATTATTCATTATGAGTTCCGTAAAAAACTCAGTGCGACTGGATGCCACAGAAAGATGTGTGAAAGTTTAGGAATCAATACTGTTTCTTATGATACAGTCAAAGTTTGGTTTTGGAAGTTTAAAGCTGGAAATTTCGGCAGTGAAGATGAACCATGTTCCGGCCGCCCTATTGAAGTTGATTGTGAGCAGTTAAAGCAAATCATTGATCAAGACAGAAATTTTTCAACACAAACTATTGCATTAGAGCTTAACGTTTGCCATAAAACAATAGTTCATGCTCTAAAACACATAAACCTAACGTTTAAGTTCAACCGCTGGATGCCTCACGAATTGACTGCTGAAGACCAACCGCAGGAGAAAAAACTGTTGTTTGGCTCTGCTCAGAGATCAAAGGAAAGAGAACATTCTGGACAGAATTGTGACCTGTGATGTAAAATGGGTGTACTACAACAATACAAGCCATAAAGGAAGGTGGTCAGAACCTGGGGAATCAGCTGGCTCGGTTGCAAGATGTGCCTTAACTAACAAGAAGGTACCCCTCTGCATCTAGTGGGATTGTCGTGTAATTCTGTACAAAGAGTACCTGAAAAGCAGACAAACTATCAACATTGCAATATACCGCAACATGCTAATCAAAGTTTGCGATGCCATTCGCAAAAAACGAAGAAACGAGTTCAGAGGGAAGGTGGTTATCTTTCATAAAGATAACCGGCTGGATGCTGTACAAGCTGGAGTGGGATTTGATGCAACATCCACCATACAGCCCCGACATAGCGCCTTCAGAGTTCTATCTCTTTTCACATCTGCAGCTGCATCTTGATGGCACAATCTTCCATTCAAATGAGGAGGTCATAAATGAGGTCGATCTCTTTCTGGACGCCACAATTTTTCGCAGAAGGGATTGAAATGTTGCCAAAATGTCGGTAAACGATTGTAGATTTACATGGAAATTACTATCTTTATTAGCTTTGATGATTTCGTACGTATTTATTATTTTACAATAAAGCATTTTTTGGCGGAAAACTTTTCACTCAACCTGATATTAACGTATGCTTCGTATAAATAGCATGAACTGCAATATTTATTATGTTAAATTTTGGCATGTTATAATGTTGATAAATATTGTTTGTAAATTTCTATACACAAACATAAAAATATTTCCCACCCCTGACCTGGATATCATAAATTATACTTCTAACCATGATATTTCATGGATATGATGTCTACAGAAATAATGTTTCTTTGATAAATTATATGAATTAGTCATTTCAAAAGCTACTAAAGCATGTTCAAACATTTTCAGAAATCAATAAAAACATGCTACACACAAATACCTGATTTTTAAGAACTTCTTTGTGCTCATTATATTTTTTAATTGTTTAAGCTGGGTTATCAATTATTTATTTTATAGTAGCAATTAAAATTAAATAAAAGCTTAAAATAATCATGGACTTGTGCTGATTTTGGTAGAAAAAGATTTAATACTCTACAAATGATACAAAAAATGGTAGTAATATTTTAATGGGATATTATATTTCTAGTATAATGATAAAATATGGAAAGAAACGAGATTTAGTGCTCTACTAATGTCTGTATGTAATGGCTTAAATCATGCAAAAACACCCGTTCACTAATGTTAATAATTGCTATGGGACAGTTTTTAAAAATATCTTTTTGCATTGGATAGCTGAGGTTGATCTCTACAATTGCCGTTTTTTTAATTTCAATTTTGTTTACAAGTTTCTTTTCTTTTCTGGATATTTTTCAGTTTTGGAACTGGTTTCAAATGTGAAAGTATCCTCATAAAATAAACCTGTGAACAAAATCGAAAAAGTAAAAAAAACAGTGATTATAGAAATCAACCTCAGCTCTATAATAATACAAAATCATTTAAAAATATTGAAATACAAACGAGACATTTTAAAAGAGCTGTCTCATAGTATTAACATTAGTGAGTGGGTGTTTTCACATGAGTGAAAGTGAAGTAGCCCCTTAAGATTTGACATTAAATCACATAGTCAGATTCACCGTCATGTTCAATCACATTTTCTTCATCCATTCCTGACCATTGGAATATATTTTGGTAATTGACTTTTTAATTTTTTGGCCATGAACAACTTTTTTACCATGCTATTGAGTAGCAACAGACAAATAAACTTATATAATTTTTGTCTACACAAGCAAGAAAAATATAATTAATATTTCATGATAGCCTGCATAAAGGTGATAATTTCATTTAGCATTGCTGAAAATTGCCAAATTGATTATTTTTGAGAAATTGCATAAGTAATCTTGTTTGATGAATTAGTTTAGACTTTTATTCATTTTAATACCCAAAAATAATTAACTACCTCTCATTGTTGTCACAATAAAGTCAGATATATTTTTTAACACAAGTGAAACAAAACAGCAAAGCTTTTTTTAAAACTTTTATTATACAGTTTATAGATACAGTAAATATAAATATTAAGATTTTAAACACTTTTATAAAATACAGGAAAACATTAAAAATAGATATATATAAATTCCTCCATATTAATTTTACAATAAAATCCAATTCACACTCTGAAATAACAGTACTTACAATTAGTAACAGGATTTTGCTATGCACTTAACCCCTTAACAGTTTCGTTGTTTTTGACACAATAAACTTAAAATAGTGACAAAACATCACTTTTCATGTACTAAAATATTTGCCTTATACAGAGCGGTAAAAAATTATTAAACACATTTCATGCTTGAAAAAAAAAAGAACAAAATGAGGTACGTACATGTTTATTGTTTTCTTCGAAAGACAATTTAAAACAGTTTTACACAACAACTTTTAAACATTAAATAAGTTTCACATGAGTTCCACCTCCTTAAATTGTTGGTACCAACTTTTATAGAGTCCTTACTTGGAGGACGATGATTTGAGTATTCTAAACGAAAACGTTTCTGAACAGTTATAACAGATTTTCTTTCATGGAACCACAAAGTGCAGATTACTTTTTCCTGTACGGTAGTCATTTGCAGACTGACACAATTGGTAAATTTTCCTCATGCAATGTTGTCGTGCCATTTACCGGCTTATGTGAAACTTATTTAATGTTTAAAATGTTGTTGTGTAAAACTGTTTTAAGTTGTCTTTCCAAGAAAACAATAAATATATATGTGCCTTTTTTTAAAACATGAAATGCACTCAATAATTTTGGACCACCCTGTATAATAAAAAAATGTCTACCAATTCATAAAGCCAAGATTGCAGTTAAAAATTAGTGGTATCTGAAAGCTTTTAGTAATGAAGGAAGCAAATTCTTCTTGCGCGAGCAGCATTCAGGCAAAACTGTTAAGTGGTTAAGCATACATAGAGGGAAGAGTGGCGATTAATGAGACGCTAAATATATATATATATATTATTCTTTGCTAGACGTTGTATAGTAGACTCCCTTAAATCTGCATAGCTTCAGACCAGATGTTGTGCAGATTTTAGAATTTTGTGGATTTCTGGTCACTGTTTTGTTTACATTTTTTAAACAGTAATTTTAATGTAATAATGCACTTGAAATTATAATGAATACTTACAATAAATTAAGTAAAATAATAAACAATTAAAAAAAAAGTTTAAAATATTAAAAGTAAAGATAAAGTAAAGATGAAGTAAATAATTAATAATCCATAACTAATAATTAATAACTAAATATGTATAATGATGAGATAATTTTTTCTTGAATTATTCAGTGAAAACTGTCTTATAAAGGTACACTAACAATTCACATCAAAATCTTAAAATAAACAAAGTTTTACTTCATGTTTAGCCATACTTAATAAACAAAAGTGTTTGATTAATACATAAATGAATTTGGTAAAAAGATTGTGATCACCACTGATATCAGCACTATCTTGAATTTTTTCAGAAATAAATTTATACATGAGAAAACATGAGTTCAATCATATTAACCATAATTACATACTAAAATGTATACAAAATTATATAAATATTTAAAAAAAACTTGAATTTTTCACCTACATCTTAACTGTGAGTTTCATTATTTACATCTGAAATGATGTGCAGATTTTAGGGTCACGGATTTGAGGGAGTGTACTATATTGTATTTTCTTTATTTGTTTGTCTACATGAAATAAAATCAAAATTTATATTGAAGAAATCTGCAATAAATTCTGTAGAAAAATTAAAATTAATATTTTTCTCCTGTTTTTACCCCATTCATGGGATTGAATAGGACAAAAATATTACCATCACCCCATGGATGAGACATTAAAGGTAATAAATGGGTCATGAAATGCAATTCAAGAAAAATACAATGCCACCTGATGTTTATCAATGTCTGTATGTAATATCATCAGCTTTGCAATGCTAGTTTGGCTTAATGTGCAATCATCAATTACTCACTTGTATTTTGCCAACCTTTAAATCTGCAGCTCTTGGTCAGAAATAGATTTTTCTAAGGCCATTGGCAAAGATATCAAAGCTATACAGTATGAAAGTGCATGGACCTCAATATGATTAATGTATTACAACTAATAAAAATGTGGCAATTTTCGGAATGGGTGTCACAGATGCACCGAGATTGGCATGATTTTTTTGTGCATGTGCCATTTTGGTGAGAAGACCCCGATTTTGAATACCTGTTAGGCTTAGTGTGCAAAAAAAAGAATGTTACTTTTATTTCATTAAGAAACAGTTTATTATAAAACACACACAATTTTATTATGAAACACACATAGTTTTATGATAAAACACACACATTTATTATATTATAAACACACTCAAATTATTTTATTATAAAACACATACAATTTTATTATGAAACACACACAATTTTATGATAAACGCATTTATTTTGTTATAAACACACTCAAATTATTTTATTATAAAACACACACAATGTTTAATTTATTGTAAAACACACACAATATCAAGAATACAATGGTCTTACTGGGTTGCCATGCCAGGCAAAAAATCACCATTTTGGCACCAAAAAAAAAAAAAAATTACAATGATGTTTTAATAAAAATTAGCTTTAAATTAACAGTTTCAGAAAGTGTAATGTCACAACAGGGGAGGGGGTAACCTGTGAAATTTGTGTAGCATAATTAATGGATGACCCCTTATACATAATATAATATTACAACTACTTTATCTGCTTACCAGGACAAAAAAAAAAAAAACATTATCTTCTAATATACCAAAACAACTTAGAATCATTTAAAGAAATAACCTTTTCAGATGTAGCTAATGTCCCATGGAACCCCACCTCTCATAATTTATTACCACTCTTCCCTTATTAAAAATGGAATTCTTTTTCAGACACATGAGCTCTGCCAATCATTTGTTACTACAAAATGGAATAGATAAAAATTGAGCCCCTTATTTTTTTTAAAAGTACATATAGAAACTGTTATAAAATCCAAATGTAAGATTTTTAGCAAAACGTGAAAACAAATAATTGTGATGCAGAATGATGCCATTTTGACACTCGGTATTTTTCCAACCTAAACCCCACAAATATACATTGTAACAACAATAACAAAAGAAAAGTATTATTACAACATCTTACAGTAAAAATGATGAAAACAACTATTTTCGCTTCTTTCCTTTCCTCTTCAGTTGAGCTTGTATTTTTCTCTCCCAAAAAAGATCGATGAAACATGTATGTTAAGAAAAGACATGAATCAATTCGAGTATAGTAAAGGACACAAGGCATGGAAAAGGTCTCATAGGGGCCAACAATTATACATATAGCTACCATCTAGACTGTACTCTCTTACTTTTACAAGACACTGTAGAACGCCATACTCCAAAGCATCAAAAGCAAACTGGACATTTTCAGTATCTGCATAGAGAAAAGAAGAAAGTATGAATCAGAAAAAACTCGATTAAACAATTGCTTCTGGTTTAGTCAGAAAAGTTGGTTGATTTCTTTTTTTTTTTAAGGTAGGTACATACATCAGTTGGTTGGTTGGTTGTAATGGCACAAAGTCCCTTCTGGAACATGCTGCGCCAAGAAAAAGTGAATGAAGACCATAAAATTATATCAAGAAGTTATCCAAAACCTTGTCACAAAAAAAAAAAAAAATAAATAAATAAAACAACACAGTTTAGTGAAAAAAGTGATGAGATGATATATATGATTAAAATCATTAAAATGACTTCACAATGATGTTTAAAAAAATACAAACAAATGTTTACAATCTGTATAGTAACGATTATAAAAAAAGTGTAAAATATCTAATAATACAGCACAAAAACTGGTATATTTACAACACAGATAATTAAAAAGCAAAATAAAATCATGTTGGCTCGAATTCCTCAAAAACAGTATTTTCTGTATCTGAGTCATAGCTGTAAGAGTCAGACTCTATAGCCTCTTCCACATAGGGGATTAGCTGTTTGGAATCCTTCCTATTCGTTATTAATGGGCTGAAACATGATTTCCTGTTTTTTCTCTTCACAGTTTGGTACATACATCAGATTTAATGCAAATTAAACAAATTGATCTTACTGTTTAAGTTCGTTGTTTTACTGAGGAAGGTAATTTGCAGGGAAATAATACATTGGGGTCATTCCACATCAAATCAACCAAAAATTTCTAATATTCAACCTGACCATTTCAGATTTTAATGAAACCTTCAGGAATCATTCTCCCTAATGATACAGATGAGAATATACTTTTATAATTTTTTTTTATCTCAGTAAATTTTGATACAATTAATTTTTTTAATTTAGAAAAATCATCATTTTTTGGCTTGTATAAATGTTTTCAATTTTGAATTTCTCAAGTTCTATCAGGCGTAGAGAGTTGTTTGACCCTCCATTTTAAAGAGAATTTTATAAGCTTTATTTTGATATGCAAGTTGACTATGCTTGGTTTTAAAAAAGTTAATTTCATTTAATTAAAAAAAAATTAAAAGTGTTTTTTTAAAAAATATGTTTTTTGTAATATTATAATCTTTAAATTCTGAAAGTTTTAGAGTGGGATCTCAATAGGATCAGCAGTTATAAAAAAAAAAAAAAAAATGTTTAAAATGACTAAAACAATACTACCTGTAACACAATCATAAAGTTGGCGAGGTGCCAGCGTTAAATACCAGCCCCAACTGGTGATTAATATTAGTTTTTTTTTTTTTTTAAACATAACGGCTGTTCCCATTGAGATCCCACTCTAAAACTTTCAGAATTTAAAGTTTATAATATTACAAAAAAAAAAAAACATTTTTTTCAAAATAAAAAAAAACACTATTTTAAATTTTTTTAAATTACATTAAATTTGCTTTTTTTTAACCAAGCAGAGTCAACTTGCATATCAAATTAAACCTTATGAAATTCTCTTTAAAATGAGGGATCAAATAACTCTCTACGCCTGATAGAACTTGAGAAATTCAAAATTATAAATATTTATACAAGCTAAAAAATTAATTGTACGAAAATTTACTGAGATAAAAAAATAATAAAAATATATTCTCATTTATATCCTCAGGGAGAATGATTCCTGTAAGTTTCATCAAAATCTGAAATGGTCAGGTTGAGTCACTGGTTGATTTGACATGGAATGACCCATTGACTTACTAACTGTAGTTAAATGAATATGAGGCTATTATATAAAAATTTTTAAAAATTTGTAAAAATCATAGTTTAAAAATTCCCATAGGCTATAATATATTTCCAACACTCAGACAAGATTTGAACCCAAACTATTCAATGAATGTTATTGAAAATTTTGTGTGTCCCTGTAAAAAAAAAAAAAAAAAAACATGAAATTTGTTTGACATAATTAATGAATGATCCCTAATATATAATACAGTAGACTCCCTCAAATTTGCATAACTTGGGACCAGAGGTTGTGCAGATTTTAGAATTTTGCGGATTTCTAGTCATTGCTTTGTTTAAATTTTTAAACAGTCATTTGAGTGTAATAATACACTCGAAATTATGATGAATGCTTACAATAAAATAAAATAATTAAGTAAAATAATAAAAATTAAGAGAATATAAAAAATAATTAAAATATTAAAAGTAAAGGTCAAGTAAATAATTAATAATGCATAACTAAATATGCATCATGATGATAAGATAATTTTTTCTTGAATTATTCAGTGAAACCCACCTTATAAAGGTACACTAATAATTCACATCAAAATCTTAAAATAAACAAAGTTTTACTTCATGTTTAGCCATACTTAATAAGCAAAAAGTGTTTGATTAATACATAAATGAATTTGGTAAAAAGATTGTGATCACCACTTGATATCAGCACTATCTTGAATTTTTTCAGAAATAAATTTATACATGAGAAAACATGAACTTAATCATATTAACCAGAATTACACATTAAAATGTGTACAGAAAGATATATATATAAAAAAATTAAATGTTTCACCTACATTTTAACTGTAAGTTTCATTGTTTACATCTGAAATAATGTGCGGGTTTTAGGGTTGCGGATTTGAGGAAGTCTACTGTATAATATTGCAAATATTTTATCTATTTACCAGAACAGAAAAAAACATTGTCTACTAACACAACTTAGAATAACTTAAAGCAATAACATTTTCAGATATAGCTAATGTCTCATGCAACCCAACCCCAACTCTCATAATTCATTAGCATTCTTCCCTTACTGAAAATGGAATTATTTTTCCGACACATGATCTCTGCCAATCATTTGTTATTACAAAATGGAATGAATAGAAATTGAGCCCATTATTTTTTTAAATACATATTGGACTGATACATAAATTCAAATGAAGATTTTTTTTTTTAGCAAAGAATGGAAAATAAATAATTGTGATGCAGATTGCAATTTCAACACTTGGTAGTTTTCAATCCTAAACACATCCCCCCCCCCCCCCACAAATGCAACTATACATTGTATCAACAACAACAAAAGAGAAGTCTTATTACAACATCTTATAGTAAAAATAATGAAAGCTACTATCATAAAGTACCAAAAGTAAGCCTCCCTTTAGCAGACATTAAATTCTAATGATTTTAAGGAGGGGGGGGGTTATAATTTGTGAAAAGGATAACAAAATTGGGGATGGGAGGGTAATGTTTGGAATTTATGAAATTTCACAGGATTTATACAATTTGCAAAATAAAATCAGACCAAATTAACATTTTTTGGTTTTAAAATTCCCTTCCATAGAAGCTAACTAATTTCCATTAATTGAAATAATAAATTAATGACACAAATTTACATAAAATAAGTAATTTAGATATGAAAGAAATGTGAACAAAAATTATAAAATTTAAACTCAATACAAATATCTATTGAAATCTTAATTCATACAGCATCAGAAAATAACACTTGAAAGGGAGGGCTTATAAATGGCACATTTTCAAAAAAGGAAATTTTCATATATATTATGGGGGGTGGGGGCTTGGCTTATATTCAGAAGGTGACTTACTTTCGGTATTTTATGGTATTTTCACTTCTTTCCTTTTTTCTTCATCTGAGCTTGTATTTTTCTCCCCCCAAAAAGATCGATGGAGCATGTATGTTAAACACCAGAGCACCCATTTGAGTTTCTTGAACCTGGAGATGAACAGTGCAATGGAGTATTTTTGAAAGATCTTTAGCACTTCCATAAGAGGCCCTAATACATTTTCAAACTTCAATAAATTCAAGTAAAGTACACAAGCACGGAAAAAGTCTCATAGTGTGCGCCAACAATTATCCATATATGTACCATCTAGATTGTACTCTCTTACATTTACAAGAAGTCGTAGAATGCCATACTCTAAGGCATCAAAAGCAAGTTGGACATTTTCAGTATCTGCATAGAGAAAAGAAGAAAGTATGTATCAGAAACAACTTGATTAAACAAGTGCTTCTGACAGTCAGAAAAGTAGGTTGATTCCTTTTTTTTTTTTATTTTAAGGTAGTACATACACCAGATTTAATACAAACTAAAGAAATTGGTCTTACTCCTTCTAAATTTGTTATTTTGGTGAGAAAGGTAATTTCCAGGGAAATAATAAATTGATTCACTAATTGTAGTTAAATGGCTACGAAGCTATTACATCAAAAATGTTAAAAATTTGTAAAAAACATAGTTTAAAAATTCCCATAAGCTATAACATATTTCCCACACTCAGACAAGGTTTTAACCCAAACTATTCAATGAATGTTGCTGAAAATTTTGTGTGCCCCTGTAAACAAACTATAAAAGGTACATACTTGATCAACAAACTTATTGAAGATACTTATAAGACCAATACACTGTTCCAATTAAATTCTAATTCATCCAGTATTTCAAATGTTATTGTAATGACAAGTTTTGCTTTTGTGTGTCCCTGTAAACAAACTATAAGAGCTGTATACTTGATCAACAAACTCATTGAAATCACTTGCAAGATCAATTAACTCCAAGCTAGGTTCTAATCGGTCCAATATTTCTGACATTATTGTAGTCACAAGTTTTGCATGTTTTGTTTTGTGCGTACCTGTAAACAAACAGCAACAGCTACATATTATTAACGAACTCATTGAATATACTTGTAAGATCAATACACTGTCTAAATTAAATTCGAACTGATTCAGTGTTTCAGACATTATTGTTATGAAAATTATGCAAAATTTTTTTTATTTTGTGCAAACCCAAAACAGCAAACAAATTATAAAAGCTACATACTTTATTGACAAAATCCTCCAAGACACTGGTAAGATCAATGCAATCTGTCCTAATTAGTTTCAAATTGGTTCAGTATTTTGGATATTATCATGATGACAAATTTTGCAGGTTTTTTGGTTTTGTGTGTCCCTGTAAATGAACTATAAGAACTACATGTTTGATTAATTATCTCATCTAAGATATTTGCAAGATCAATACACTGTCCTAGTTAGGTTTGAATTGGTTCTGTATTTTGGATGTTATTGCAATGATTAGATTAACATTATATATATACAAAGTGGTTACCAATAGGCCAATTTCTAAAGAAAGCATTCTAATAAATACTGCTCTTCTACCTTCTGTTCTTTCAGTTATTCTTAAAATCGATTCCTTCATATGAAATCCCCCGATAGCTTTACAATAGTAAGCATAACTATTTTATTAAATATAAAACAATGAAAAACTATTAAAATAAATAAATCAAAAAGCAGGTAGTATAGGAATACAGGAGTCTTAAAATCATATTTTAGTGTATCGGGATGAAGAATACATAATATGAGAGATACTTTTAGTGCTTCTACAAACATATTTCATGCATTAAAAAACAAAAATAAGTGTTGAAAAATTAATCATACATATTTTCATGCTTTGGATACCTCCCAAGTCTCCCATATTTTGAGTACCACTATTTTCAAATAGGAATACAGTAGACTCCCTTAAATCCACATAGCTTAGGATCGCAGGTTGTGCAGATTTTAGAATTTTGCAGATTTCTGATCACTGTTTTGTTTACATTTTTTTAAACAGTAATTTGAATGTAATAATGCATTTTTAACAGTTGCATTTATTTTCCATCCTCCAAAACTTTAAATATTGTGTTACCAGTGATAAAAATATAAACATAAACAAAAATGAAAGGTCACCAAGAAACTAGCAAAACATATACATACACAGGGATAAAAATAGTAAGCACTCAAAAAAGTAGAAAAGTATGTGAAGGTTTTAAAATAAAACACTTTAAAAAGAGGAGAAAAAAAAAAGAGGATGGGGAATATACATGTTATTTTTATTGATTAACATTTTATTAAGATGGCAGAATAAACACGTGATAATGGCATTTGTTCTCCAAATTTTCAGGAATCTTCTGTGCTCGACCTAACTTGATCCATAAAGAGGATAATCCAAAAGCCAGTGACATTTTTTACTTAACCATTTTATACAAGCTCATCTTTAAATATGTAATTGTTCTTGCTTAATTATGAAAACAGCTGTCATGAAAGCGTTAGATGTGGTCTGTCTTCGCAACATCCCCTAGTCAAATGGAAATGAATAACAGCCCAACTACGGAAGATTAAATAATATTACCATGACCAGTGCTGATCTCTCGTTATTGGATTGCCATTCATTTCTTTTTCAATGGGGGATGTTGCAGTCCTCGAGACTGCATTTACTGCTATTGCAACAGCTGCTTTCAAGATTAAGTAAGATCAATAACATATTTCAAAATAAGCTTGTATAAAATGATTAATTAAAAATTGTCACTGATTCCTGGACTAGAAAGATTTATTAATGAATTTTACCATCCATCTCACATTGCAATAAAAATTAGAAATCACTGAAACAATTTTAAAATAAAACTGAAGTATCTGAAATACTGTACTGCTTTATATATTTTTGGTCTTAAAATTTTATTAAAGTACATATAACACGAATGCTAACATTCATGCAATGGATGGAGAAGTATTGAATATAGGAAATTACGATATGGCTTTTTATGACAGATCCTAGGAAAATATTACATTTCTTTAAGAATATTCATAAATCAGAAGAAATATATTATAAAGCGCATAATTTTATGTTGAAAATTGAGTGTCCTGTTAAAATGGGTAGAGTTGGCATCTGTTACTGCCATTTCATTTCACTGGAAAAAATAGTTAGAAAAATCTTCAAAAATATCATTAACAAAAGCAGAGATTAAGAGGATTTGCATAAGATTTCTATCCCTGCATAAATGCAGCACATTGTAGAAATTAACTTTAAATAATTAATTTCTAAGTTACACCAAAACTCTCCAGAAACAAATAACATCTCAGGTGAATGGTAACGGTTGGGACAGTGAAAGAAAACATCTGTAAAGGGAATAATGTATCAGAAGAGTGCCGAAATGACATTCTTTGCCCCTCTTGATATGTGAGCAGAGATCAACCCTTGAGGGCCCCCAAAGTGGGCCGATGCACTAACAGCAGAAATAGGCATAAGAGCATGATGCTCCCCCCCCTCCCCTTCCCCTCTGTTGCCTGCTGTCTAGTGTCGATGGAAGATGCAGTGAGAAGTCAGGAAGTGACTGAAGATGAGTGAGAAAGGAGATTGCCTATGAGCTCGGTCTGTTTTCATGAAGAGAAAAGATAATTACATGGACAAGTGAGTGAACAGATGGAGTGTGTTCCATTTGTAAATGTCTTGGAGAGATTATTTCCTAGCTGGGAAATGAGGACAGTGAGTGTGGACTCAGGTCTTTTGATCATCAGATGAAAGTCTGATAAGAACTTTTTTTTTAGTGATTGTGAGTACTATTTGTATTATTTTTATACTATTGTAACAAAAAGAATTAAGGCTTTGTCTTTACCACTCTAGATAACTATCAAATAAACTATCTATTTGAACAGTTTAAGGACTATGCATAGCGGACTGTTAAGTTGAAAGGAATTTCAGATTGTTTCTTTTACTAAGACATTTCTGGTGATGCTGGACTTCACACACCATGTTTATGAATTTGGAACAAGTGCATGAACCCCAAATACCTTTTTTTTATTATTTACTAATAAAGAGATTTAACATTTGTTTAACACTAATAAATTTCTTTCATTTAAAACTAAGTTTTGATTCATACCTCGCTACTATTACAACTAAATCCTGGAATCTAAATTTATTCCAACATGTAAAAAACATTACCTGTGGCACATGTGAAGTGTGAATAGATAAATCGGTCCACGTCCTGATTTTGATCTTGGTACATTTTGTAAATAAACTCTCTGGCAGCAATGTGATCCTGTTTGGGACCTAAAACACATACACACACAATTATGTAAATATAATAGACATTCTTTTCAGTGCATTACAGTTATAAATATACATAAAAATAATAGAGAACATTTCTAAGCAGGGCTGTAGTAGATGGTGTATGCCAGGTGTGACGAATCTATGGCACGTATGCCCAAGTTGACACATGTGTCACACAATTTCTCTGAAGTTGAATAATCATTTTACAGAAAAAAATCATTTTCATTTTAGTTATGATAAAAACTAGGGGGATCTGCAACATTTGTATGCAAACCCTTGAACTTTCAGCAGACTCACACATTGTAAACTTGTTGCAAATTCATCCATTGGTGAAAACATACTGTAATCTACTCCAATAACAAATTTAAAATTCTTGGATTTAAGACCATTTTAAGAAATTTTAATTGGGTATGAATGGACATACCGGCAGACAGATTAATTGCCTATGCAGTCAAGGATCGATAATCCGTGCGGTGCACCCATAATCTGCAATTTTCTATAATTCGCATTGTTTAACAAATGTAAAACAGTTAAGCAAATTTACAAATTGTTGAAAAAATCACAAATTGCACCAAATGGTCATGGAAAAAAAAACAAGAATTTAATCAAACAATTGCACAAAACTCGAAAATTTAATCAAGTGATTATGCAACAATATAAAGAATTTCGTAAGTTAGTTGTGAAGAGAAAATCACAAGTTTTGACAAACAATTGTGGGAAAGAAACGAGAATTTCATGAAAAGATCTCTGAAACAAATAGTGAATTACATCAATCTGTCAAAGAAAAGTCACAAAATTTAACAAAGAATCACAGAAAAAAAATTTGTGAATTCTGTGAAATGATTGCCAGAAAAAGAATTATGAAATTTGCAATTGGTAACAGGTAAAATCGAGAAATCTCCAACGATCATAGAAAAATATCAAGATTTTCATCAAAGATCGCAGAAAAAATAGCTATTTTCATCAGTCGATTGGGGAAAATCATCACAGTGGCGAATCTTCTCTGTAACGATCATGGAAAAATATCTCTAATTCTATCAAAGGTCGCTGAAAGAAATGACGATTTTTGTCATGAACAAATTGTGAAACTCGACAATTTGCGGGGAAAAAATTGCAAATTTCACTAAACAACTGAGGGAAAAAAAAAAAAAAAATCATGAATTTAACCAAAGAATCACGCTGAAAAGATTGAGAATTTTGTCAAATGATTGCGAAAAAAAAATCAAGAATTTTATCCAGTTTAATGCTGTATTTTTGTAGCTGGTTGTGAAAAACAAATCACGAATTTCAACAAATGACCGTGTAAAAGAATCTCATATTTTGATAAAAGATTGCGGAAACAAATGGCGATTTTCTTCATTCAGTAGATGAAATATCATTGTGAGTTTCATTGCTTTGAGAAAAAAAGATAAATTATTTTCCATAAAAATAGTCACTGGAATTGGTAAAAAGTCACATTTTTTGCGTTTTTTTCTTAAAATAGTTGCCCGAAGCTGAAAATAGTCACATTTTAGTAGCTTATGGCAGCCTTGTATTATTATAGTTTTTTGTATTTATTTTATTTTTGTATTGGTTATTATTATTTTTCTTTTGTGTATAATTTATTCTCGTTAAGCATTTTTGTTTACTTTTTTGCTAAAAATTCTCCTGAAAAAAAAAACTTAATTCTCATATATCAAATTATCCATGTAATTGTTCTTTAAATATATATAGATAAATTTTTTAAATAAAATAACTTGAAAAATTGCATTTTTTGAGATAGCATATTAAATTAATTATTAGATTTCATATTTATCTTTTCATGTTATACTGAATATAGAATTAAAATGTTGTCCAGAAATAAGAAAATGACGCATAATACATAATACTCCATAATCTGCAATATTCTATCATCTGCGCAGCCTTTGGTCCTAACTTGTGCAGATTACAGAACTTTGCCTGTACCTTGTTTTTGACTGTTTTATGTAACAACTGTTAGTTGATTGTTTAGTATTGGTATTGGGTTGCTGATTTGTAATTATATAATTATTCATAATTTTGCATTAGAAATTAGTTTAAATTTAAAGTAATCACTGTAAATGTTTTCATACAATAAAACATAAATTTAAATGTAGTTGGCCTATTTTCTGCTAGTGATCACTATAAATGCAGAAAAAAATTGTATTTAATCAGTACTACCTATTTTTATCATGAGTACAACTGCATGCAGTATACATAAAAAAAAATCAATTTTATTTAAATTTGGATATTTTTTCTCATTAGAGGGCATTATCAGCATAAAAGAAAGTTGAGTTGAATCTGTCCTATCTACTTTTAGCTTGGAGTATTGTTGTCATATGAGAAAACATAAAAAACTCAATTTAAAAATTATAGTTACACAATTTCCTATCAGGTACACTACCAACATTAAAAAAAAAATTACCATATGCAAATTTTTATCAAAACATAAATTCAAACTACAGTAGAAGCTTCTTCTGAAGATTTATTAAAAAAATCAAAAATCAATTTTATTTAAATTTAGTTACACTATTTCTTGCCAGAGGATGCTATAAACACAAAATAAAAATATATAAATTTTATTTAAATTTAATTTATTTATTTATCGCTAGGTAGCATTATTGGTGTAAAAGAAAGTTGAGTTTAAATTATCCTAATTTTAACTTGAAACATGGTTGCCTCATGAGAAAACATAAAAAAAATCCAATTTTAAAATTTTAGTTATGCAATTTCCAACCAGGAGCACTGCACCCCCCCCCCCCCAAAAAAAAAAAAAATGCTGCAATGTGAACATTTTTATGAGAACATAAATTTGACAAAGGCAGAAGCTTATTTTGAGTGAAACTTGTTTGTGGGAAGTGAGTTTAAATCATGTTTGAAAAATTAGTTGAAGACACAGTTATACAAAGAGATACATTTAGCACCATAAATTAAATAAAGATATAAAATAGTTCTTCCAACAATAATTGGTAATAAAGTGTAATGCATCTGAATTCCTTCGAAATAACATTCTGCAATAAGCCTCAGTAATATATTATGCAAATTTCATAGAGTTTCAAATAACATAATGACACTAAAATACATTTCTTAGTAATTACTGCCCATAGATGGTTATGTAACAGAATTATTTTGTGCATCCCTGTAAAATAACTACAAATTCTGTATCCTCTAAGCTGGGAAGAAAAAGTGCATTTTTACAACATTAACAAATACAAAATCTCAAGTTTATCAGGGGGACATTTTGATGTTATGGGGGAGGGAGTGGGGGGGGTCTTTCACTTCCCTTCTTGAATTTATCACTGACCTCTATCTAGTACAAACTGAAATTCAGCAGAGTTAAAAATTAAAAGCAGTCAGTGTTTAATTCAGGGGATAGCCTGGGAGAGACATTCCCCCAAGGAGCTTTGAAATGTCCCCCCACCAGAAGATTTGAGATTTTATGCTTTCAATGGTCAAAGTGGAATTTCCTTCCCGGAACTTTAAAATCCCCCCCCCCCCCCAGCCACAGAAATCCCTTTCGGAGAAAAGTGTCTGAATTTAACATTGAAAGCAGTAGTCGGCATTACATCTAATGTCAGCTGAAACATACATCCAAAATTTTCATTAAAAAAAGTCAAACAATACACTAATTTTATACAGCAAACAAAATTGATAATGATTAAAATGTTTGGAAACCTTTAATTTTCCAATTGAAAGGTTAACAATTGCCTCGATTTCATAATTTTTTACATAGTATGAAGATTTTAATTGGTAACTATAACATGCTTTGATTTCATCTGGAATTTAAGGTTTTATTTTTACCGTGAATGCAATGACTCACCATCATATTCTGGGAAGTAATCTCCTAAATGCGATACCATGATCTTTTCTTTCAGGATGTCTTTTTTGTTCATGAAAAGAATCTGGGTGGTGTTTTCGAACCATCGAGATGTGACAATCTTTTTGAACAATGCTAAACTTTCTTCCATACAATTCTAGGGGAGAAGTCAAAAATAAAGTCAATGTAATTGTATGATAACTATAAATATGTTACAATAATAATTTGTTCTGTTTAGCTGTAAAATGTAAAATGAATAAATAAAAACTATGAAAAAAGCTATCATAAATCATTCAGCTGTCATAATAGCCAGTTATGATAAATTAAGTCCATAATAATTCTTTGCACTACCCATTTTCACAGACATTATTTTGTTTTAAAGACATAAACAAGCAGTGTACACGTCTAAAAGTCTTAAAAAATACTTTTAAAACTGCACAAAGCTAGTCAATCTGTTAAAAATTGTAAAACATTAAAAATATTTACACTTATCGTTCTCAGGCATCTTCAGTCACTGGTATTATGTTTCCTGCTTTTTTGTCAGTCAATCTGTTGAAAACCCCCATTTTGCTTTTTTCTAATAACATATGGTGCCATCTGCTATTAGAAAAAAGCAAAATGGGGGTTTTCAAAAGATTGCCTGACGAAGCAGGAAACATAACATCAGTGACTGAAGATGCCTGAGAGCGATAGGTATAAATATTTTTACTGTTTTACAATTTTTAACAGATTGACTAGTTTTGTGCAGTTTTAAAAGTATTTTTTAAGACTTTTAGACGTGTACACTGCTTGTTTATGTGTTTGGAAATAAAATAATGTCTGTGAAAATGGGTAGTGCTAAGAATTATTGTGTTAAAAATGACATTATGAACGATCATAGATAAAAAATTATGTACAATCGGCAAAAATAAAAAAGAACACCCCATACATTTTAAAAGCAAATTGCCCCCCCTCCCCCGCCAAAAAAAAAAAAGAAATAGCTACTTGACTAAAAATCATGTCTTCTTTTAAATTTATGTAATAAAAATAAGCCTAGGCAGTCGCCTTCATACTGAAACTGTACTAAATTCTTAAATTTCCAATAGGAACACCTAATTCTGACTGTAACTCAATTTAAAGTATATTTTAAAACAATATGGTGGAATGAGCTGTATTTCTAGTTTTGCATATTTGAAGCTTCTAGACATAGATTTCTGTTAAAAAATTCAAAGATTGCAATTCGTATTTTTTCAGAAATTTATTACAAATGAATTTAACGTTAGGAGTTCCAAACTTTAAACCTTAATAATTTCTAAAATTGTTGACTTAATGACTTCCTGTTTGGTAGCTTAAGGTAAAATTTAATGAAAAAGCTGAATATGATGAAAAAATTAGGTATTTGTATTGAAAATTTCAGGGTTTGGTACAATTTCCCTATGAAGACAACCATCTGAGCTTATTTTTAATATATAAATTGAAAGACATTATTTCCAGTTGAATGGCTATTTTTGTTTTCTTATGTGTCTTGAAATGCATGGGTATTCTCTTTTATTTGCTATGTACTTAAAAAAGAAAATGTGAAAGTAATTTAATAATTTTTTCCTGGAACAAAGAAGAAAATGATACTTAAGCATACAAATTTTAAATACTTAATGTAAGCATATAACTTTACTTATTAAATTAAGCATATAATCTTCTAAATTTAACACAGAAATGAATTTTTCAATACATCAAAATTTTCTTTAAAATGAAGAACTGATGACAGCATTAAGACATTTTGATTTGCACTAATCAAGTGTCCCAGAATTTTTGGGATGTCCCATTTACAAGAATATTTAACACTTGTGAAATTAGATTTTTCTGATATCTTTCTATAAAAAAAAAATCAACCAATTTTAGTGGGATTCAAAGAGATGCAAATGCATATTCAAAAAATTAAATTTAAATAAATAAATAAAATAAGTTTCATATTAGATTTTAAAATTATTTAAAGTAGTTGCTTTGCAGGGAAAAATAAAAAACAGAGCTGCAGGCAGATTATGATAACAGGATTAAAATCATTTTAGCAATTTTTTTTAGCTTCTTGTTCAGCTGTTAGAATTAATTTGACAGGTCTAAAATAATTTGCAGTGTCCCCTGCCGTGATGCACTGTTTCTGCTACTGGGCCTGTATTTTACTTAATACAGCAGAAGATCTTTATAATGGCATTTATAACATGCAATTCTCAATATTATGCACAACATCTAAGATGTAAACAGTGGCTTTTTCAATTAAGAAGTGCCTGCATTTCACATTGTAGAAATATTGTTACATTCTAGATAACTAAGTTTGAGACATTATTTCATCTTCATATCCTTAATTCAGAACTTGTTAATGAAAAAATTGCTATTATTACAAGAAATAAATTTTGGAAATGTGAAATGAGCAATGAGATAACATAGTGTGGGTCTTTGCAAACAAAACCTTTTTTTTTTTTTTTTTTTTTTTTTTCTGTATCAGAAAGAGTTAAATCAGTGGAACAGAGTTTGAAATTTCTCAAACCACAAAACTGTCAAGCAGACTAAGAAGTATTGATTGTCCATAGAACCCAAGAGGAACTAACAAGAAAAAAATAAAAGCCACTGAAATAAATTACCCTTCAAAAAAATTTTAAGAAACAATTTCAAGTATAGCACTTATTGCTAATTTATTTATATTTTATTTATTTCTGTGAATAATAAATGTTATTAAATTGAATATTTTTCAATTTTAAAACTGTTTGGAAGTGTTAATATAATGATTCGGTCCAAGCATATTTGAACCTTAGGTAAATTTAACAATGTGCAAAATGATCTTCATTAGGCAAAAATATATAATCTGCACAGCTTCTGTCCTCAAGATGTTTGATATAAAGATCTTTTATTGTACATTGATATGTTTCAAATTTATTTTCCCATGTTCACAAGGCAAGTTTAATGATGTGTGAAATGATCTATATTACACCAAAATCTATAATACACAATGTATAATAATACATCTCATCTCAAAGTGTATGTTATAAATATCTTCTGCTGTATTACTTGTTTTAACTAACATATCATAATATTCTTAATGATTGTTATCATTTATCATATTTGTTTATGAAAAAGACTTGCTTTGTTATCCGAAAGAACGTGGTCATATTCGCTTAAAGCTGCCATGAACATGAAGCACTGGCAATTCTCAAAACAGTGAATCCACTTCCGCCTTTCAGTTTGTTGACCACCTACGTCTACCACCCTGTTGGGATGAAAAAGAAAAGTTACACGTCTAACACAAGAAGTTCACTTATTGGTATTTTGTAAATTTAGGCATGGACAACACAGACCCAGGGCAGCAAAAATTTGAGGGTGGGAGGATGGGTAGTGATGATTTGAAAAATTCTTTTTTTAAAGATGACAAAAATTTAAACACAAAAACTGAATAGGATTTCACAAACAAAGAATGAAGTTATGCAGTAAAGAAATGTTCTCTAGAAAGGGATGATTGTTTTTAAGCAATATTGAAATATGGTCACATGAAAATGAAATATTTTCCTTCCCAAACAGTGGAAACTTTATTATATTGCTCAAAAATTAATGGAGAATTTGGCTTCTCTTTAAGTCATCACTTTAGATTGGCACAGTCCATATTTATTAGTGATTAACCAGAAGTTTGGTTTTGTTTTCTCCAAGCTTTGGAGACGATTCGGTTTCAGTGAAAAAACAGCTGAATTTCAGGGCATACCAAAACTATGATTGGATCTCATAAGGGCAAGCCTATAAAAGAAACCATGTACAGCCCACAATGCCTATGGGGAGTTTTCACACACATTACCATTGTTTGACAATATGAACAGTATTGATGACAATAAAGTAGGGAGCAAAAAACAATTGGCAATCATATAAATACACATAATTTTGTTAGAAAAATATTTATTGTGACAAAGTTGTTAAAAAAACAACTGTGTGACAAGTTTTCCTCTTAGAAAGTTTTCATCTTAGCAGGTATAATTCATAGATGTAGATTCCCAAAATCTAAAAGGAGCCAGTGGCTCCTGAACCTAAAAAATCCAGTGGCCACATTGTGAAACAAACACATAAAAACAATAGTGTTTGTATGGAAAAAAAAAAAAAAACTAAATAAAAACTCAGAAATTCAAGTGAAAAAAAAATTATTTTTTAATATATACACATGTACAACAGAACACAGACTAATTACCTCAAATGTGTAATCAGGGTTCTTACTCATTTCCCCTCAAAAAATCCGATGTTGACAATTAACGACATTTTTTAAAACTTAGTAAGTATTACCCCCCCCCCCCCTAAATAAATAAAGAGGTAATCACAAAAGTTAAGTTTTTACATCAGAAGGTTAAAATATATATATACACACACAGGTATGTATAAAAAACCTGTATGTATTTTTCCCAGATCAGCAGCAAATTTTCTAGGTATCAAGATTTTGTTATGTTACACACAAAAATCTTAAGAGTTGTGAAAGTTCCACTCTCAAGTTCACAACTGATTCTGAAGCACAAACGACTGATTTGTTACAGAATTTTTTGCAAAATTTACAAATTGTTGAACATTTTGCAGATACATGCTTTTACTTCACAAAGCATGCGAATAGCAGCAAGTGCCCTCATTTCCCAGAGTAGTCGATTGTTTTGCCAAATTTTCCCAGGTTTTTGGTATTTTTTGGAAAATCCCCTGATTTTTAAGACACAAAATTTATCCCCTGACTTTCCCCTGATGAGTATGAACCCTGTGTATATTTAATTTAATTATAAAATTCTTTAAATTTGAATATTAAGTATCCAGAGAAAAGTGTCTGAATTCAACACTGATTCAGGCCACAGGCTCAGCTCGCCTCAAACAGATATGTTTGTGATGACAATACAACATTTTAATATTTTTAGAACCTAAGCCAAACCACTCTGGCCAACATATGCCAACAGACTGTGAAACTGCAACAATGAAATACATTAAACATTTAAGTTGAGAAAATAAAAAATAAGGTGTGTAAAAAATATATAAAATACTTTTATCATTTAGCAGTTTAATAATATACAGTAGAAGATCTTTATAACGCAAACCTAAAAACACGAGGTTGTGCGTTATATAGATCACATTTCACACATCATTAAATTTAGCTTGTAAAACAGGGCCAAATATGTGTGAAACATACCAAAATACATTAGAGTATCTTTATATTGCATTCTTTATTACCAGGAGTTGTGCAGATTATAATTTTTTGCATAATATAGATCATTCCACACATTGTTAAATTTAGTTTAAAAACATTGTGCAAACATACCTGTATCAAATCATAGCAATATTTTGAGTAACAAGCTCTGAATTAAGGAGATAAAGTTGAACTAATGTATCAAATTTAGTCCTCTAGAGAGTAGCAACTATTTATAATGTGGGAATTCAGGTGTTTCTTAACTGTAAAATTCATTGTTTACATCTAAGAAGTTGTGCATTATATGGAGAATTGCGTTATAAAGATCTTCTACTGTAATTAAATTATGATTGTACGTTGAGAAAACAATTTAGAAATCCTGAATAGATAGTTTAAATAATGGTTCCCCCCCCCCTTTCTTTTTGCCATATCTTAAAAGAAGAAACAGATACAAAATTATAATTTTTTTAATACACTAGTTTGTTCCAAGACATATCATAATAATATGTAAGGGGGCCTTGGTTCATGCTTTTAATCAAGCATAATTCACAAAGATGAATTTTCAATAATCAGGGCCAATGCAATTTAACATACTGTAATGGGAATTTTTTTGGAACTACATGAATTGTAGTCATGAAATGAAGAGTGATTTTTAAGATATACATTGAATGCTTATAAAAACTATTTTTATTTATATTTTGTTTACGCTACTATTGAAGAAGGGATTCATTTATGCTAAATTCTCTTCCAGCAACTCTTTTTCTATGTTTCTCTGCAAAACAGACCATTTTAAATTTAACTTTTACTTACCCATCATACGTAGTACAGGTTAAGTCTTGTAATCGTTTTGAAAATCGGAAAAAAAATTTTGACGGATTTACACGCTTCAGACACTGGAGATTCCGAAAAACATATTTTTAGAAAAAAAATTTTGCCGTCCGTCTGTGTGTCTGTAAACGCTCTATCTCCCGAAAAAATTGAGATAGAGACTTGCAATTTGGTATGTACTTAGTACGTAATAATGGAAAGAAGCCTATTTCATTTCAATAACCTCGATTAACCGGAACTATTTTTTTCGGACTCTCGAAATATTCGTTCTGATGAAAGGTATATAAAAATTTTCAAAATTGGTTATTTTAAGAAATGAATATAAAAGACAATAAAAAAACATAAATTTTGCATACAGCATGAAGTTGATCGGATGATTAGTTGCCGAGATATTTGGAATCCTATTTTCCACTCTTCGATTTTTCATGACCCTGTATTTCATCCAAATTTCACTTCAAAGATATATTTTAATTGGAAAATTGACGCTTAATCGGATGCAATAAACCACTAGTTAATAGGATTATTATTTTTGGAGTTATAAGGATGTTTCTTTTAAGCAATTCAGTAATCGAGCCTTTAAAGTTTGTGACGTCATCAAGCCACGATTTTATTTGAATTGCAATGCATTTTATAAGTAGTTTACACATTTTTATTTTAATATTTTACATTATGCATATCCATGATGGGTAAGTATTACAGTGGCCCCCAACGACTAGTTTTGTTTTTGGTGCCATTATAACTTCACAGCCCAAACAACCTATTCAAATGTCTTAACTTAGTATGATTAATTTTCATCAAGAAGCATTAATATATCCCATTTGTTAATGCAGTATGACTGGCCATAAAATCTCCTGCACAGATGAATATAAAATGATGGAGTAGATGAAAATAAAAAGTTACACGAAACAAAGAACCACATATGCTCTTTCAGATACACAGAACTAAAATAAAAGTTGACTTTAGATCCAATTCTGAAATAAAATTTGCTAGAATATATATGGTTAGAGTGATGGATGGGGAATTTTAAGAAAATCTTACCAGCCAACAAGATGCAACGTACAGTTGAAAATTGTTATCACCAAATGTACGCAATTGCAAAAATAGTTAATTTCTATTACTACAATGCATTGTTATAATTTTTTTCTAAAACATTAAAAAATATATACAACAGAGGAAAGCTTACTATAGGATAGAACTTAGTACAATGTTTACATCACAGTAATTTGGAAAGTTGCAACATACAGCTAATTAGTAAAAAAAAAAAATACAGTTTTTAGCATATCTTCATATCATAGCCTGCAGTTTTTTTAATTCACTCGCCCCATCATAAAATCCACTCACCAGTGGCAAGTAAAATAATGTATTTCCCCAACCCTGGTTAGAGTAATATGAAATCTTATTTCATTATTTCAGACTATAAAAAAAAATGCTTTATCTGAAAATTATAAACTGTTTTTTTAATTGCTTTTTTCAGAAAATTTCTTTTGAATGAAGAGTGTAAAAAAATTATGCAAATCTTTTTTGCCAAAATTTTCTTTTAAAAGTAGCAGGCACATAAATTACACAAGGGGTATTTTTTAAATACCTGAAAATGATATTTTTAAATGTATGTTGGTTAGATATGGTTTAGCAAAACCTTGCCAAAGACTGTCATCAACAAAGATGCAAACATTAAGTGAAAGGTTAAAGTGGGTCTTATATCTTTTCTGACAATTTTTCACTTTTATAATGTATTCCTTTAAAAAAAGTCATATTTTACTTTAAAGAAGGTACAAATGCAAAAAAAAAAAACCTTAAATGTTTTTAAAATAATTTATAGTGACAAGAAGGCTAAAAACTACAACTTTCATTATCATTTGGGCTTTATTTCTAAACAACTTAAATATAAATTTATGAACAAAAAAAGCTATAAATTTTTTATAAAAATTCACAGTGGGAAGTAAATGAAACATATAAAACATGTCTATTCAAATTTATGAAATCTTGTAAACATCATGAAATGTGCTATGTGGAGTGAAAATTTAAAATGACATAATTGAATTTATATACAACTGGGACATATTTTTAAAAAATACTTTGCTTAATAGACAAGAATTGTGCACAAACCTGAATATAATATCATCAAGCTCGAAAGCATATTCGTAAATTCCATTCGTTGGAACTCTGACACGTACAATATCTTCTTGAGTAGGGAGATAGTTTGGGGCAGCCACCCTGTCCAGATCACTCAGATAACTAGAAAAAAAAGAAAAAACATAAAATATAGGTTTCATTTACACATTTTATGTACATTCAAGTACAGTATAGTCAGAAAAACAAAGAACTAGAGTTGAGAAAGACTATGAATGGATCGTATTTACATTTTATATACTCATGGGTCCAATGTCCAGATAACTTAGAAGAGAAAAAATAAGCATAAAATATATTTATTCATTTTAAGCACATTCAAATACAGATTTGTATAGTCAGGAAAACAAAGAACTAGACTTGAGAAAGACTATGAACAAATCGGATTTATATGATCATGGGTCCAATGTAATCTCACTGATCAATGCAGGGTTTTTTTCTTCTTAGGGCCCCATTTTGTGAAAAAATAAGAGTTCTTTTTGTGAAAAATAAAATTTTGTAATGAAAGAACCTTACAAGTAACCCTTATAACCTGAGATAAATCGTTACATTGAAAAGCTAAACGTTACAAGTTGACAGATATATGTTTATATTGGGAATACAGTGTGTCTCAAAAGTATATGGACAGGTGATTTTTTAAAAATAACAGTCCAAAAAATGAAGCAATAATCAAGAAAAAAGTAATTAGCATATGGAATTATAACAGTTTATTACAATACAGAAATGTCATGCTTATGTCACAGAATGTTTACAAAAAAAAAAAAAAAAAATTCAAAATAAGCTGTCCCAAAAATATATGGACAATGAAAAGAATTGCTTTTATTACCACCGTATCAAAACAATTTGCCTATTCTACCTTCTGTACATATGAAGTAATCACTTTAATATATAAAATCACTGCTCGTTCTTCAATTTTCGAATAATTGGAAAATGCCTCACAACGTTCAATTTTCTGCAGCTGATAAAGCTAAAATTTGCATTTGTTAAAGCTAAAGTTTCTGATATTGCTAAACAAATAAAGCGTAGCATATCTGAATTTACAAAATGTTATTGCAAAAACACGTTTAGGTCGAACAAGAAAAACATCTCAGTGACAAGATCGAGAGATTTTGCGAGCAGTTTCAATAAAAGAGAAGTCTTTTAGTGAAATTGGCATTTCCTATTTCAAGATCCACTGTTCACCGTTGCATACAGCAAGTAAATTTCATAAATATCACAGAATGTGTCAGTCACTTATGCTGAAATTGCACCACAGAAAGACAAGCATTCTTTGGGTTAAAAAAACAAATGCGTTGGACAGATCAATGGTTAAATGTTTTCTTCAGTGACAAAAGAAAATTCAATTAGGATTGCCCTGATGGCTAGGCATACTACTGGCATGATCTACGATGAGAACCTCGCTTGGTCTTTAGTCGACAACAAGGAGGATGTCCCTCTCATGGTGTGTGTCATGTTTTATTTCAACGGAACAACAAATTTTGTTTTTTGTAATGGTCAACAGTGCTCTGAGGATTATCAAAATGTCCTCAAAAACAATCTATTTCCAACTGGAAACATCTTAGTAAAGGAAAACTGGAAATTCAAACAGGATAATGCATCGATTCACAACTCCCACTCAACAACAGCTTGGTTTACACAGAATCAAATGACTGTTATACAGACAGGCCAGCCATCAGCCTACACATGGATCCAATTTAAAACTTTTAGGGAATACTTTCACGAGAGGTGTATGCCCATGGTCATTACTTTCGACTATTCAGGAATTAAAGCAATGTGTAAAGCAGAGATGGTTCTCTTTATACCACCCATTCTCAAAACACTAGTTCGAAGCATACCTGATAGGATTTTCAAAATAATTCAAGGGAATGGATCCAAAATTTGAATTTAAATACAAAATACTCGAAAAGTTCATATATTTTTAGGACAGCCTATTTTTATTTTTATTTTTTTATAAAAATTCTGTAAAACCTATACTGTATTTCTTTGTTGTAATACATTTATATTAGGATTCCATAGGCTTATTTGTTTCGTGATTATTGCTTCATTTTTTTAACTGTTAACATTAAAACAAAATTAATTTCACAATTCATATTTAAAAAAAAAAAAAAAAAAAAAAAATTATTAACTTTAAATTAGATTTCCTTAGCTACATTATTTAATATTAGTTATACGCACCATATTAACCATCACATGTACGACGGTTTACAGTTAGTATGAATTTTCCTTTGATAGTATGAATTTTCCTTTCATCAGTTCATTCACATCAAATTTTGTAGAATTACTTATTAGTCTATGCTAGAAATGTGAAAACAGAAACAAGCTAATATTAAACCAATGGCAAGGTTCTTTTCAAATTTCTCATTTGCATTTCAATAGTATTTTTTTTTTTTTTTTTTTTTTTTTTTTTTTTTTTCATAGAATATCTGAAATTGTATTTAACTGGGTATTTTTATACATTTTCAATTTTTAATGCAATTTTTTTTTCTCGAGGATATTTTCTTTTTTGGAACCTGTTCCAAAACTAAAAATGTCTCCAGGAAAAAAAAACTGCAATCCAAATTGAAAAATATGAAGTTACCACAGCATAAAAGTTTTACCTTGATAAAAAAAAAAAAAAACTACTTATGCTTAATAGAAAAATATGCTTATGACTTTTATTTTTCTGTTCATCTATTCTATGATTTTTAAAATAATCATATTTATAAAAATATAAAACGTTATTGGAGCTAACTGAATTATCCCCAAATGAATTAAGTCCCAAGCAAAAATTTTCAGCAGGAGACCACAGGGAAACTTTAAATAAATTACTAAAATCGCTTATTAAAATGACTATCTTACTAAAATGCTTTACTAAAACAACACGCTCAAGTCAGACTCATTTTCTATAAAAAATGCCAACATTGTTGTACCAATGATATTCACAATTAAAATTCTTTTTAAAAAATATTACAAGTTCAAATTGTACAATAATTTGACAATTGCCAGTCACTATAATAACATTTTCTATCGTGATAATCACCAAATTTTGCAACTGTGGTGTTTAGCTTCTCGGCGAGACAATTGATTGCAGAATTTGAGAATTAATTGATGACTGCCTGGATTGTTATTTTCTACAATGGCAACTGTTCTCGATTGTTGAATTATCACCAATCGCCAATCAGTAGCATACAGTTCCCAGTACATATTATTCAATTTTTTTAATATTATTCCTTTTGAGTTTATCGTGATGCTTTAAATGACTCATAGTTCTCAACTCAAACATGAAACATATTTAAATAGAGTGGTCACAAAAAAACTTTGTCAATATATGGACCCCTAGTGACTGTAGCATTCAAGAAAATAGAATGCCATTTGAGACGTGGACATTTTGAGATATAAACTCGAAAATAAGGTGAAGAATAACAATCAAGCTCGCACAATTATAGTTACAGTGACAAAATTTTTAAAAAATGGCAACACTCATTTTTTTTACATTGTAAAATTATCTTTACAGTGAAAAAATACAAGGAGTTGAAACTACACCTGTAGCATCAGAAACAGTAACTAAAAACAAATGCCAAGAAAAGCATTCAGTGCTTCATATATGATGCAAGAAAACTTTGGTCACATTGTCATCTACTGACACTTTCCATTACCATGGTTGTCTTGGTCACCTGAACCCCTAATGAGTTTATGCCTCTTTTGGTATTTAAAATGTTAAGAGCATATGACGTAAAAAACATTAAATGTGAGATTCTGTTTTCATGTCATGATTTTTTCATGCCCACAGCCCTCCCCATGTGATGTGTCATCATCTGTTAAAGCGGACACTAGGAAAATTTTGTATTCAGACTAAAATATTTTGTTTAATGTCACAATCAGGATCTTTATTATTCTCACTGATTTTCTTTGGGTTTGGTTTAAATCACTGTTTCTGCTGTTACCGATATTGTTGCATTGCCATTTATGTTTTTTTTTTTTTACTGTGAAGATAATTTCATGATGAAAAAAGTAAGTTTGTCATTCGAAATACTGTAACTGTAAGAGTTTGATTTTTGTTCTTCACCTAATTCTTGAGCTTATAGCTTAAAAAATCTGCATCTATTTCCTTGAAGCATATGATGGCTAGAGGTTCATATATCGCGGCAAAGTTATGCATAACCACCTTGCATTTGTAAAAAGTTTTACTATAAAAAAATACTAATAATTAAAAAAAAAATGCTTTTCATACTATTTGGCTGAATCTGATAGTTGATACTCTCTTCTTCTCTTGTAACATTCTTGAATACCGGCATCATTCCAAAGGCTACTGATAGCATTCACAAACTCTTCTTCAAATGCTATGACTGTTTCAAGATCAAGTTCTCGGACTTTTTTAGCATTTTCCTTAAATAATAAAACAAGTGTAAAGAAAACACTCAAATAAAACATATCAAAACAAACAGCAAGCAAAGCACCATTTATAAAGTATTAAATATTGCAAAAAATTATATTGATGCTTAAAAAGGCCTGAGCACCCACAGAACAAAATCCGAGGGGCAAGGTCTGTTCCAAAGACCATGTTTTCCAAAATGATGAATATAAATATAACATATGCTAAACTAAAATTTGTTTCTTAGAACATCTCATATAAAACGATATTTAAACATATCAACATAAAAAGCAATACAGAAATGTAACATTAAAAATCTAAAAATACGTTTCTACCTCCCCCCCCCTCTTTCTTTTTTTTTTTCAAACTGAAGAATTGACACAGTTTCTTTTTTTTTTTTTTTTTTTTTAATCAGAGGATGCCCCTCTTCCCCCTCCACATGTAAGATAATTTTATAATACATGTACATGTAAAAAAAATGACTTTATAAATAGCTTCACAATTAATACTTAGTTCTTTTCTTTTCTAAGTGTGCAATTATTTTAAGTCACTTGAGAATAATATATATATATATATATATATATATATATATTTCCAAAATGATCAGACAAAAATATATATATATATATATTAGCTAATTATATTTGAAAATCCAAGAAGGAGCAACTGCTCTTTTTTGCAGGTAAAAAACTTGTACTGTCAAGTGTGAAAATCTCAGTATTCTACAACAACAAAGACCTGTTTCAAAGATTTGGAGAAATATGATACTAATTGAAATCAACCTTGAAATAATCTACATGAAAATCGTCCATATTTCACACTCTGCAGCTCTGTAAAGCATTGATGATAGGTAGGACATTTTCTGAAAAAAATCAATTTTTTAAATTGTACATTAAATTTCAAAACAGATATTTGAAAAGAAAAAAAAAAAACTTGAAGAAAAGCATTTTTTTAATGAATATACAGTGGATGTTCAATTTAAGAGACTTTCCATGATATAACACTTCTACTATAATAAACAATACATAAAATGCAAAAATATAAAATTCAAGTCTATTTGTGTAATTTTTTTTTATCTAGTAGACGAGTGATTTTGAACTACTGAGCCATGAGTTCAGTATACTGGTAAAGTATATGTAAGTATCTTGGAGCTTAAGTAGATTGGGAAACTTTTACAGATAAATTAATTAATTTTTTTACCTTTGGATCATTCTTACGGATGAATTCCTAAATACAGTGAAACTTCAACAAATGACATAAAATTTCAAATAAGAAAATAGACTGTTAACCAAGAATTTGTATAAGTTGAAAATTTTCATCTGAATGCAAAAGTGTCAAAGGTAGGAGTTGAAATCAGGACCTTTTGCCTACTATGTAAACGCTCTGCAACTGAGCTACCTGGACAACCCTGGCAGACACAATTCACTCAGAACCTTCTCTTTTGGCAACAACATCTAATCAGTCATGTGAGACAGCTCAACAGAATAAACCACAGGCAGAGGAACTTCAATGAACGATGGACATGTACATTCTACTTCATTATTTTTACTTCAATTTGACTGACAAAAAAATTATATGAATTGGAAATTTCCAAAATGAGTGAATATTGCCAAATATAAAGATTATATCTGAGTGAATAGAGCCCGGCAGAGTAGTTCAGCTGGCTCAGTTGGCAGAGACATTCGAACAGTACACAAAAAGTGTTGGGTTTGACTCCTGGCTTGGATACTTTTTCAATGAGTTTAGAAATTTTCAACTGATATGATTTCTTTATCAATCAATTTAATGGAGGTAAAAATAATAAGGCAAGAATGTGTAACTCACTACATTGGCATGATCTTCATATTCTATTTTGAGGAGATCCATGGCTTTGATCATGCTCTGCATGACCATGAAGATATTGCGATAGACTAACTTGATGAAACTTTTCTTGTCTTTGTCTGAATATCCAACACCATGAATAATACGTAATTGTTTGATGAAGGTACTCTTGCCAGATTCTTCTGTCCCTTTGTTAAGAAGAAAACATAATTAACACTAGCAATATGAAGCAAGAAATTACAGTAATTTTCCCTTTGAGAGACATACATTAATAATGTCATGCAAATTTCATCGATATTTTACCCTGTCTAGCCCTATGTCCCAGATATGTCCCAGTATGAACACCAGTGACACTCCCACACCTGTTGTGATATCACATTTCTAGCAAGTCAATTTACAGCTAATTTTGATTAAAACAACATTCTGATTAATTATTGCTTTATCTTTTAAATTAGAGGTCTTCAACATTTCACACTCACGGGACACATCAATAAATTCTTGAAGTTTCCCGGACCACTCATAATTCAATTAAATAACACAGGAAAGAAATATATACAGAACTAGACCCCAAAGCAAAATATGCTTAAAAGTGTGACGTACGTCGTAGAACAATGAACTTCTCTGCAGAACATTTCAAATTCTTATTATCAATAAAATTCACCATTCATTCATTGGAAAAAGAGCTAAGTTAGTCTGTGAATCACCGGAAAACCTTCTTCAAAAGATAGCAAAATTCATCAATTGGTCGCAGGCAAAGCTCACGCAATTTGTCAGTCGACCATGGGGAGAAATTGCGAAATTTTTCAGCTGGTTGTGGAAAAACATACAAAATTCATAGAACAGTCGCAGAAAAAAATCCATGATTATCGCCAATCGACCACAAGAAAAAGCTGCAAAATTTGCCAGTCTGTAGAAGGAAAATATTGCAAAATTCGCCAATCTGTCGTGGTTAAAAAAAACACATGAAATTCATCAATAGATCATCAGAAGGAATCTTAAATTCACCGGTCCGTTGCGTAAAAACCCTGCAACTTTTGCCAATCGGTCACAAAAAAGTGACAAAATTTATCATTCTGTAGAAAGAAAATATTACAAAATTCACCTATCAGTCGCAGATTAAAAAAAAAAAAAAAAAAGAAATTAGTTTATCAACCAGGTGATTTTTGATCGAAATTTAGGCGACCTAGATTTCAAGTCCAGAGGAAATTGTATATAGGCATTGCAGAAATACAGAATTCTCATTCTCTTGTTGATTCATAAAAAAAAAAAAAACATTTTATTTATTTGTTTTCATGTAATGTTTAACACCAGAAATTCTATATACAAGTACTTAGTGTAGTAATAGTAGTAGAAGCACTTTATGTAATTTACTTTTATGGGTATTTATGATTAGATTTAATTTCTAATGACTTTTTATGAGTCCCTGTTTCCTGATCACTTTCTATCTAAAGAAAAAAATTACCATAGCTACAAAAATTTACTCTTATTTAATATTTCAAACTAAAAATTTTACTTAATAAATTAAATCAAAGTGTTACATGAAAATAAGAAACATTTTCTTTAATAGATTTTCTAGTTCAAAACATGTTTCTTAGATGAAAAAAGTGTTAACATTGGTAGTTATGGATTTGCTCTAATAAAATGCTTCAGAAATATTTCAGTGTTGCTCAAAATGTTTAGTTTTTAATATTCAAATTAATATGGCGGGACATGGGTCCTAAATGACATGCCGGCGACTCCTATTTTAAATCTTTTATGAATGTGTAACTAATTAAAATCAACCTTTAAAAAATTCTCTAATTTCCATTAGCTGTAATACATTAAGTATATTGAATCCACAAACTTTTGCATGGGTAGTAAAAATGGTATTTTAAATGGGATATTGCTCAAAGATTTTTTAATGAACTTTATCATGCTGCTTGCAAACAATACTTGTCTAATTGTTTTTATATTTTAGATGTGATGTCATAATGTGTTAAAATATCCCTTCCCTCTATGACACACTTTGTAGATGCCATCCCCTCTTCTTTAAGTGTGACATAATTAATGAATGACACGTTGCCAGATGCAAACGATAAATTACTGCTTTAGTCCTCATCACTTCCACTCCAACTATTTCCTTTATGTTATGCACAGATTTCTAAAAAGCAGCCACTTGTTTATTGATTCCATTATGCTTAATTACAATGACAAATTTGTAGTTTGCTGAATACAGAGAAATAAGCCATACTCTTTTTTTTTTTTTTTTAAGAAAATGATATGTTACCTACTAATGCAATTTGTGCAGTAATGTACTCCTTTTTATATAGGCATTGGGTCAATTCAGTGTTTCCAAAAAATGCAATTATTGTCAAATGTTATAAACGGCCATGAAAACAAAACATGTGAAATGCTTGTTTATTGCTTGCATATTAAATTGCTTCTGTATGTATAATAATACTAGATAAATGGCATAAATATTGAAGAAGTTGCCCTGTGTATGAAATACCAGAAATACGAAAAATTTCATTTCTTGCCAAAGTTAATTCTTTTTATCTTGTTACTACTAGCTAACCCACCCGGCGTTGCTTGGGCCCGAGATAATTACAATCTCAGAGAAAGGCGTTAACTCACTCCCTCCCTCCCCATACCTGCAAATATAATGAATAATTTGTTCAAGAAAACCACCGTCACCTACATAAACGCGATCAATAAAAAAAAGAATTACATTTTTCTGATAATTAGAACATAACGAATACGCTACGCTAAAATAGCCGGCAGATGACACCTCTTCCCGACCTCAATTTCAAATCTATATCTTAATTAGTTACCTAATTAATTTTTGTTCATTAGCAAAAATTGACAATTATTTCGTTGCATTTTCGCAAACTAAATGGAGGGATCGGCCAGAGAAACAGATCTCTTTGTACGTCAGTTTTTAATGAAAGCAGATCCTTGTCTGAAACTTTCTCGGATTGTTTTTACTGGCGCCGGCAGATTTTTGCATAAATTAAGAAAAAATTACAGACCGAATTTTTCAAAAAGCACATAGTCAGATGCAGAATTTTTTTTTTTATGTATGCTCAGAAATTTTCAAATTGATATCTCAATTAGTTTTCTTGAAATTCGCTAATTAGTAAAATAATTTCGAATTTGTTCATTTCTGCTTGCAAATCCAATGCGCCTGTTTGTTTCTTTCGCCATTTTGATTTAAAAGATGTCATTTTAGAAGCGATGGTTAATGAGAATCTAATTAATATCTTAGGTAATTATCAAAATATTAAAATTCTGAGACTCAGGTGCACATGGCCAGACCTTGGACTATCCACACCTAAATTTTCAGACTTCTAGGTGGGCTAGATTTTGCTAGCCATCGCAGACAGACAGACATACAAACAAAAACACACACACACACACACAGAGCGAAACTTTCTTTTATTAATATAGATTATTGATTATTTAGATGCATATTAAATAATATTTTGAAGTTCTTTTTAACGGTATTACACTACTTCAAACATTATGATGTTGATATGTATTGGTGATATGCACTACAGCCTATTTCTTATAGAAAATAGCCCAGTAGCAGGTATGGAGCAGCAAAACAGCGGGTGCTGCAGATTATTTTAGACCTTGCAAAGTAAACAAAAATCTATTAAAAATATGCTGGGCTTAAAAAAAATGGCTGAAATATATTCTAAGTATCTCGATTTATAGCATATTTTTATTATATTTTCTTAGTAAATGGAAACATTGCTTAATTTATGGGTTACTATTATTTCTTATGATAGCAGACATGGTCCAGCACTGTTGGGTCACATATAAATTTTAGTTTGCTACAGATTTATGAAGAAATTTCTGCTACAGGGGGAAATGGTATGCATAGCATTTATTGTTCACATACAGAGATACCAGGGGTCTGTCCAGACTTTTTTCACAGAGTCCTATTTTTGTGAAATTGTGAACAACTTTTTATATTTGTGAAAAGTCTAATCATAATTTTGTGAATTTGAAATGGTTGTTATATTCAGGTTCTTGTTTATGCCTTTTTAAGAAGATATATGGATATAAAATACACATTTTCTTTATATATGTAAAAGTGACAGGTCAGATTTAAGTTTTAAATGATTAATTTGTGAAATGTTTGGTTTAAAGATGGAAAATTGTTGTGAAAAACTTATTTTTAAGACAAAGAATTTTGTGAAGAGTCCTGTTTTAGGGAAAATAATTTTGTGAAGGGTCCTTTTTTGAAATGAAAAATTTTGTGAAGAGTCCTTTAAAGGACCCAATTTTTTCCTAAACAGATCCCTGGATACACAAAATAACTCAATTATAAAGCTGTCTATAGACAATAATTCTTTTAAGTATGCTTTATGATATTGATGTATATAATTAAGGTGCATAGTAACATCTTCTATATAGTAAATTGGACATATTTTACAGAGATACACAAAAATATTCAAAAACTTTATCATCAATTAGCGATAATTACAGGAAATGTATTTACAATTGTCTTATAGATTTTTAAGCTTAACCAAATTTTAGTGTATTATGTGGTATATTATTGCATTAATTCTATAGCTCATATACAAGATTGCCAAAAAGAACTCAATTTAATTAAAATCTGTAGACATAATTTTTGAAAGTGCACTTTCAACTGGACTGTGCATTTTTCCAGCTGAACCAAACTTTTCTATATTATGTGGCATGAATATAATATAAATTCATTTGCAGTAGAACTTTGTTTTTTTGATATCTCAATTACTAAAGAAGAAATTTGCATGAAATCTGATTCGGTTTCCATACAGAAATTCGGTTCTTGAGCAATAAGAATGTTATTAAAAAATTGACTGAATGAAAAAATTTGGTAAAATTGTTCAAACTGATTCCTTTTTATTTTTTTGTTGGAGGGGGGGGGGCAAACAGCAGTGATATGAAAATTCCTGCATTTTAAGATTCCTGTACATCAAGGTTGATGAATCTACAGAATTTTCCTTTTCTGTTTTCATGGGGGTGAAACACACATGCATGCTATATAATGCTCAAGGTGATAACAAATTTCAGAACAACAATTGAAAAACAACAAATTACCCTAGTCCTAATAACCCATTACAAATAAGAATAAAATCCCCTCCCCCCTCCTCCTGAATCTCAAGTCATTCAGAGGTTTCACCAATAAAGGTAAGGGTATGGCTTTTGTTAAACTTGTATTAAAATGTTATAAAATTGTCATTGTCTCATATGTGATGTACAGCATACTGTAATGCATTTTTATATTTTATTGTATTACACTATATGGTGTATTGTTTAAAACGAATAAAGTAACTTGGAAAGTAGGTACCAATTAATCATATTTTCATTATTTTCTATGGTAAAACTTTATTTGGGTTTTGAAAAATTTTTTGGAATAAATTAGGCTCAAGAACCAAGGCATATCACTGTACAATGGATGCTAAACAAAAGGTATAGGTATACACAGAGCTTGACAAATGCGATCGCCAGGTCGCCACTGGCGACCAGTTTTTTCTATCTGGCCACTAAGTTTTTTAATCTGACTTTGTTATTTATTTATTTTCTTTTTTTACAAAAATTGAACTAAAAAATAAGCACAAACAACATTTTGTCTCTCCAACAACCTACTCGTGTGGGCAGCAAACGCTGTAATCTCTGTATCTCTCGTACTTTTAATGGAAAAGTCAAGTTAAAAAGGCATTTTCCATTTTATGCACACAAAGCGCCATTCTTTTCCGTTCTAGTCGGCTTGGCATGTCACGTGATGAGAACGTGGGGAGAGCGGGGGAAATTTCAATAAGAAATATTGTCAATCCAATCTGTGACATCTAAAATTTGGATGCAGTGATTAAAAAGGCCTAACGCTTTTTTTGTAACTTTCAAATCAGATTGTTATGTTCAGAATTAAAATTGATTAATCTATCACATTCATTTTAAAGAATAATAACATATAAGTGATTATAAGTAATTTATTCGAAGCAAATCCATAAAACTTAATTAAAATTTCAAAAATAATGCATTTTAATAAAAATAATATGAATCTTCTAAATATTTCTTCCCGGCTTAAAATGTTTGGCGCCTAGCACCTGTTTGTGTCAGCGTCACTCTGTTTTGGAGACAAGTGTCTGGTACTGGGCTGTTACTCAAGGATAATTTATAATTACATTGTTTGGATTATTATCTGCTGTAAATGGAAATAAAAAATCATTGTTTGCACTTCAGAAGGGTAAGCTATTTTTTTTTAATTTATTTATTCTTACATTCCTATTGTAGACTGTTGGAAAAATGTTTTTCTTTTTTCTTTTTCAAAATAAACCTCAGATGGCTGCTTATTCTGTTATGTTTAGTAATCCCAGCGCAGGAAATGTTTTTTTTTCTTCTTTTTTTTTTCATTTTAGCAATGTATATTACTGCGAACGTCACAATGTTTAATTAAATTTCCTGTAAAATATCTCATTATAGATGCTGCAAAGTTACAAAATATTAAGAAATAAACTGGAAATTATATTCAAAGATAAAAAAAAATTTTAAACTTTTATTTTTAATTTGGTAAAACTAAGAGAGTTCATTAATTGCAAATTTCGAAATAATAAAATCAGAATTATTTGACGGAATTCGACAGGTTAAATGGGCAAAAAATCGTTTTCCAGTTTCACTATTTTATCGATGCTCTCTTATCAGATATAGATTTTGTAGCACACAACTATTCGGACTTTTGAAGCATTCGGCAATCAGCATTTTCCGAACATGTCGATTATTCAGATTTTACAATATATCTTTTTTTTTTTTTTTTTTTTCAGAGATATAAATTTGGATAAGTTTCCTTATAAAACTTAGTTTCATTGTCTTTTTTAATTAAGCACTATTTTGAGCTATGTATAATTTTAACATAATTCTAAACTATAATTGACGATATAAATCTAAACGAGCTATAACTAATAATTCTAAACTATTGTTTATTATTATTTTTTCTCACTTAATTCACAAAAAAATATTTGTGCTTTTGGAAATCAATAGCAGGGGGGGGGGGGGGGATTTTTTTTTTTTATTTTTTTTACTGGCGACTATAACTTATACTTGGCTACCAGATTTTTTAAAATTTGTAAAGCTCTGGGTATACATATTACTGTCTATGGATGGTAATTATCGAAAATTATCTTCACCCATTTTACATTGTATTTTCAATATTAAATAATTGGAGTTATTGCATTTTTGCAGCGTATTAAACTAAACCATTGAAGAGGTAAATAATTACTGAATAGATAATGCAAAAGTTTGGTGCTTGACAGAATTTTTACCTGCACAGTCAAGTTTTTAAACATGAACATTATTGTTATTATTATAATCTGTATCTTTCTAAGTACACAAAAAGTTGTGTAGATAAATGAAAATAAAAATTATCGGTAATTTTCCGTTATACATACACTATTGTCGCCAAGCATATATTTACATACATACATACATTATGCATTAGCATACATTTAGGCATGGTGTCCGTATAACGGAAAAGTACCAAATTATCTTCATAACCTGAAAATTTTACTGATTTAGGGCAAAATCATTAAGTTTGTAAAAAAAATAATAATGCATAAATAGATACATAATCTAAGACAAGACAAACAGATACATAATCCAAAAAAACATAAATATCATGAAAAAGTTTGAATTTATAAATACTAAATCATACCCAAAAACAGAATTCTTAATTCTTGGCAATAATCTTTCTCATCTTTCATAAGTTGTTTGTCGATCTCAAGATTTTTACGTTTCTGTTCCTTAGTGCCATAGCTCATACAACATGCCATAATACTAAAATTAGAGAAATCTAAAAGAAATACCAGATTAAGAAACACTGATTATGAAGTTTATATATTATATATATACATATAAAAAGGATAATAATAAGATTAAAAAAAAAAGTTTTAAGAATTAAGAACAAATGTTCTTAATTCTTAAGATACATATATATCTCCATCAGGAAAATGGTAAAGTTACAAGAAAGTGATTAGCAATGTGATATTCACACTTTTCAAAGAATTGTTTACATCTCTATTAATTTTCTACTTCTCTTTTAAAGGGTGACTTGACGAGATTGAAACCTCAGCAAAAGAAGAAAAAATTTTGCATGTATTTCCTATCAACTTATTCAATGTCTCATACACACAAGAAATTTGTTCATCATGTACACAATTTGATTAAGGTATACATTACACACAGAGCCATTTATCTATATTATAAACAGGGGTCTGTTTAGAGAAAAAATGGGTCCTTTAAAGGACTCTTCACAAAATTTTTCATTTCAAAAAAGGACCCTTCACAAAATTATTTTCCCTAAAACAGGACCGTTCACAAAATTCTTTGTCTCAAAAATAGGCTTTTCACAAAATTTTTCCATCTTTAAACCAAACATTTCACAAATTAACCATTTAAAAGTAAAATCTGACCTGTCACTTTTACATATATAAAGAAAATATATGTATTTTAGATCCATATATCTTCTTAAAAATGCATAAACAAGAACCTGAATATAACGACCATTTCAAATTCACAAAATTATGATTAGATTTTTCACAAATATAAAAAGCTGTTCACTATTTCACAAAAACAGGACCATGTGAAAAAAGTCTGGACAGATCCCTGATAAAGCAAAAACATGCCCGTACATAACACTGACATATGTTACCAGTTGCAATGATATAGTAAGCAATTCATTTTCATCAACAAAATCTAATTACTTTTAAACAGCACATAATTTTAATTTTTACATCCTCAAATAGGGGAAAAAATGTGCTTTCAAATGCAATTTATTTAAAAACTGTATCACAATTTTATGATTTCTTATGGTTTTTTAAATAATTTTCAAACATGAATTTTAAAAAATCTACCTCTATCACGTGCAGCTTGATTACAGAAGATTAAAAGGTTGAATTTAAAACAATAAATAGTACAAATAATATATAAATAGTTCAGTGTTCATCTCCAGCTAATATTCCATAACAAAATTAACACTTCAGTATACTAAATAAAACACAAATTTACCAGAAATGTAATTGAACAATGTGTTTAAACACTGAATCAGAATCAAACTACTGTAAGTGGCAAAATCTTGGTGATTTCTCTAGTTATTAACCTTTGGTATGCACTTAATATGGTGGTTTATGTATCACTTTTAATAAATTTTAAAACTTTATATGAATACTTAAGTGATATTCTCCATATAAAAATGATTTTTGGTGGTGTTAATGGGCAGTCTAAAACAGTATATTAAATGTAAAAAATCTATTAGTAGTTTTCAATTAAAAACCCCCCAAAAAATGGTTTTTACTAATGTTCTGTACACTGTGAAGCAGGGTTGCCAAGTTTTAGCCAGGCCAAATTTTTTTTTTTTTTTTGTCTTAACCACATAAAAAAAACTATTTTATTTTTAAAAAGGTTGTTACAATTGATTTACTTTTAATGAACTCATAAATGTCTTTATTTGAATGAGGAGGGCTTGATCATATGAGCCCTTTCTTTTCCTATGTCTTTGAGCCTTTAACATAATTCAGTTTCCTGATCGGTTTAATTGATTGCCAGATTACTATAAAATATGCAAATCAGAGTTGTAAAAAAACGGAATCTTATTTAATATTAAAAATTTTTATCAAACCAATGGAATTAATTAAAAGCAGCTATTTATAAAAATTTTGTAATTACAATCTAGTAAGTAAAATTTAAAAAATAAACTTGATTTTTAGCTTTTTAGTTAATTTAAAAGATTTTATGCACTACGGAAATTACACTTTAGTATTTGCCACATGGGGTGTCCATTACTAGAAATTGACTAATTAAGCATTCCAGTAATGGACACTGGTCCTAAAGCCTTAAAAATAAATGAAATTTTGCAGATAACCATTAGAAAATAAAATTAAAAGTTTTATACTAATATCAAAACAAAAACATGCAGTTTTTGCAAGAAAATAAAGATGATATAAATTAATTAAATGAAACCAGCTCTTAGCATATGTTCATATTTTCACTAAAAAACAGTAGAACTGCGAAACTTTATTTTCTTCTTCCTGATTGTTTTGATCAAGAATGTCAATAATAATCCAGATTATGTAACATGCAAGGGAGAATTATGAAAATAATAATAATAATAAAAGCTAAATTTTCATTGGTTATTCTTTTATAAACCAAAAACTTTGAAAAGTGTCCATAACTGACATATCTACCCTATATATTGATTTTAGAAATTGAACAAACTCTAAGCACTAAAACTGTCTGAAATAAGATAGTTTCTGGAAAAGACTACTTGAGAGTATACTAGTTTCTGGAATTGGAGTTGTTATATAAGACGATATAAAAATTATATAGATAATGAGTTGTTATATACATTTAGTCTTTTAGTAATTACTTAAATAAATACAATACAAAGCTACATACCTGCCAAGTTTTCCAGTCAATTCTCGTATTACATTATTACGCTTCCTGGAAAAATCTGCCTATCTTTTGTTTTCTTTCCGGTTTTTTTGTTTGATGGGTTGGTTGACTAGTTGGGTTAAATGTAACAAAACATTTATATCCCATCTCAAGTTATAGGTCGCATTCGTAAAGTCGGAACTCGTTCAACTCGTGCAGTTAGTTTTCGCACTAGCCATTCGTAAAGTCTCTCGGTGCACTTAGTGCGTTTCGAAACTGTATTCTTAAACAGAATCCAGTGCGTTTAGTTTTAGAACTAAATGCACTGAAGAAAAAGTCAGTTTGTTTTGTGCACTAGCGGCGGCGTGTATACTGCGCAGGCGCGTGCTTTTCAATTTACGGATGTAAACAAATAGTTTCTGCTTGTCATGTTAGCAATAACTATTTTGTACGGAGAATAATAAAAAAATTGGGCTGTTTTGGGGCTACTTCAGGTCTTAAATAGTGGCTTACAAATAAATGTCCAAGCTTTTGCTGTGTATGAAAAATAATAAATCAAAGATAACTACTATTAATTCTTTTTTTATGATTTCAAATAAAAAAATACTATATATATATATATTAATAATGACTATAATGAATCCGAAGACTTAGAAGTCACTCATAATTAAATGAAAGTATTTTTTTTTTTTTACAGTAGCTTTTGTACCATATGAGAGCTATCCAAAATTATTTTTTTACTTTTCACATATTAAATTAAAAGTAGAAATATATGTTTATGATTTTTATTTCAGTGCTGTGCTCATTTTATTTGCACAGTATAGGATTTTTGTAAATAAAATTAAAATAACCCTTTAAATAAATACTCCTACAGTTATTTTAAGAATTATTTGCAATGTGGCCTTTACAGTGTTGCTTAAAATTATTTTACAGTAATGAATTTAGTATTAACTGAAGCCAATTCATCCTAAATTTTTGCTGTAAATCTGTTTATTCTGAATACTGTTAAATTACATGTTGCAATATTATTTTTTTAATTTTGTGGCAGTGCAGTTATATTCTAGATATAAACACTAAGTTACCTATGATTAGAACACAGAAGTGATTTTTCACTTCTAAGATAAAGTGACGAGTGAAATACTTTGTCCAGGGTTGTGACTGTACATATGAGGCAGCTCAAATTAGCAGAATTCTAATTAGACATGTGTCAATTGATTTCCTGAATTTTATAAGTACATTATGTCATTAGAAGAGTTAGCAAAATATGTAGTTCCTGCGCTGGATAAATATTTAATTTTACTACTTATTATCACTATAAAAATAATCAGGGTTAATGATGACTGGAAGCATTTTAAAACAAAATAACAATCAGTTTCTAATCAAATCTAACTAATCAGTATCAGAAGTTACTATTTGATTGGCATATAGACATACTGACATCTTGTCTTACCATATCATCACCATAGACAGAGTTATATGGGCTCGAGCCCCACTAATAATTTTTAAAATGTATTTTTCCCTCCACCCTCTTTAATATAAAACAGGTTTAATTTTTTGAATTTCTAATGTTTTATGTTATGTGCCAATTTTTAGCAAATAATTTTTTTTTCTTGAGTTTTGCCATTTTTTCCTCTTTTTCATTTGTTACAGAGATAAACAACATTAGAATTTTTTTGTTGTTTCTTTGTTTAGGTTCTATTTTTTATTTCAATTAAACTGCTTTTGATATAAAAGACAAAAATAGAAAAAAAAAAAAAAAAAAGATAATTTCCAACGTGATTTTATTAGAAACAATTCAGAAATAACAACGAATATATCATTTTATAAATGGGTCTGTACATTCGAAATATTACATTGTCTAAACATTTTATTTAACTTGTGAGTTATTTACCACTATACGATTCATTTTAATTTCTTTAAAAAGGAGTTAAAAAAGCAAAATGAAATTGGCAATCTATTTGTTTTACTCTAACATACACATATTTGAGTGGAAAAGAGTTGATTATAAGAGTTGATTGTCAATATTGAGTTGAGCCCTACCAATAATTTTCAAACCTCTACGTCTACGATCATCACTACAATGTAAAATTATTAAATGTGGTTATATCTACATTTTGTGAGCAAAAAAATTTCATAATAAAATACAAAATAAGTGTACTCAAGATTGTACATGACACCTTTATGATCTTACAGCAGGGGTTGATGCAGTTTTTTTCTCTTGGGTACCTTTTTTTTAAAATTATAGTTTTTATAAAAATTAAATTTTATAACAAAACACTAAATCAAGTTACTTAATCCTACTTTTTCTTATGTCTTCCTGCTAAAGTTTACCTTTCTTGCGAGCGTGTTTTGTTTGTAAATAACGTATTTTAAATCCTAATAAATTGATTACAATATGAAGAGTTTGCTTTTATTTTAAGAAGAATTTTGTGAAGGAGGCTCCAGTGTTGGATCAATCCCTGAATTTGACAATAAGTCGATAAAAAGCATACTTTTATGTTAATTTGACATAAATATTTTCAATAGCATTTTCTCCTTCCTCTGCAGCTTTTTATGTTATTTTATTTATTTTTTTTTTTTTTAGTGTTTAAATTAGAAAAAAAGCCTTAAATTTGAAAGAAAATGTACTGGTTTGTGAATTACTTTATTTTATTTTAAATGAAATGAGTGAAAGGCATGTATTTTAATTTTAAATAAATGTAATATATGTATTTTAAATAAAATTAATGAAAGTTTTATATTCTAAATGAAATGAATGCAATACAAATAATGGCAATGGAAACATTATGTGAAGATTTATCTCCTGGGCTCAGCTAACAAAAAAGTATCAGAAAATACTGTGAATTTGACAAACAACAAGGCTTATATTTTTCCATATACAATGTGCAAATGTAACAACACATCGGGTAACAGTTAACACATTACTCAGCTAGTTTAAAAATTAAAATATGAAAGAAGTGGGAAAGTTATAACCGAGTAAGTCTAAAAATAAAACACTCTTTTATAAGCACTCAATGTTTGTCAAAAATATGCTTAATAATTTCAGGACTGCAATTCATTGTGTTCCAAAAACATTCTATTACAATACATTAATTTGACTTGTCTCTGATATGAAATATTCACTGTTTTGATTTACACTTGGTAGAAAATGTGAATCAGTGAAGCATTATTTAAATTATATATTTAGGATTTCTGGATTGATTTCTCAATGTGTAATACATAATTAAACTATTTATATTAACTAAATAATGATAAAATAATAATAATAATAAAAATAATGATAATTATAATGATAAAAGCGTATCTCTCTCTGTTCTAAAAAAAAGATATATAATTATTAAAAGAAAGAACTTTATAATTTTTTCAAAGCCCCCATCAACTTTTAGTATGCAATAAATATAAAGCATAACAAATTTAAACGGCCTTTTCCAGACCTTAATTGATGTAGCTCACCAAAATTTTAGTGTAATTACAATATAAGGGGCCCAACACTTTAAAACTAGGACTCTGATTAAAGCAACGTGACCAAATTTTTTAAAGAAAGAGGAAATTTTGTCTTTTTTTATTGAAGCCTGTTAAATTTTAGTATAAAATAAATATTAAGGTCCAAAGAATTTAAACGGCTGTAACTCGCCAATAATTGATGTAGCCTTGCCTTTTAAGACGAGCATCTTTTATATAAAAGGGTGTAGATGTAAAATTCACAATCTCCATTTTTAGAAACTGCAAAAAACTGATTATGAATAAACATGATATATTGGCACAATCTTTTGTAACATATTTATTGCCATAACTTATGACAAGAAATATATCACAAAACAATTGTGCCAATATATCATGTTTATTCATAATAATCAGATTTTTGCAGTTTCTAAAAGTGGAGATTGTGAATTTTGCATCTACACCCTTCATATGTCCTCTAATTTTTAAGAATAAATTTTTCTGAATAGAATTCTTTGTCTTATTGAATCTTTGAAAACCTGCAATGAGATAAGGCAAAATTTTTTTTTCAAATTTACTGGTGTTGAAATTTTATGCATCCTAGACAGCACATACACATGTCACTTGTTACAAAAAGGTTAAATTCAGTTCTAATTATTGAAACCTGTCCAAATTTCATGAGTATACATAATCATTAAGGCTGTACCTATGTAACATTATCAATATTTTGCTAATTTTGGACCCCCCCCCCCCTTACGATACCATAAGTTATCATTCATTGAACTGCACAACTTATATATATTACATAAGCGTATAGAAATCATAATAAACAATTTCATCGTTTTAATTTAAATTCATTAAGCACTCTGTGCATTTAAACACCTCATTTAATAAGTAATTTTCAAATACATTAAAACCACATGTATTTGGTGAAGAGAAAAATGTTGCTCGCCAAACCGCATCTTTTTATGCCAAATACTCAAAAGAAGCTTTTTTTTTTTTTTTTTTTTTTTTTTTTTTTTTACAGGTTTTCTACTGGAATTCCACATTTGACTGATTCTTTATACCATGATTAATTTTGTTTCCCCCCCCCCCCCCAGAAGATTTTTGAATATGCGCTTTAAGGAGACCTTCCTTTTAAAAAAGAAAAAAAAAATCTGTTTAATGTGAAAGTATTAGGAGAGGCAATTGCCCTACTTTGTGGCTGCTCATGACTTAGCTAGCCAGGTAATAAGCACAGTGATAGTTTCAGGAGCAATTGATTAATTAAAATATCATCAGATGCAGAAAAGATTGCGTATTCCAATAAAGATATGTAAGCAGTTATGTTGGCACCACAGGAACTTTTTTTGACGCTTTATGCAAAATAAATTATTCAGCTTTTACTGATTACTATGCAGAATTCAACCCCAACATTGCCAGATGAAAAAATTGATCATAGTAGTGAATAATAATAGCTATAATTTTGCATTTACATAGACTAATTTAGACATGAAGTAAATTGTATATTGAATCAGGTCTGCAAATAAGCACTTGGATATTAATGCCTGCAAATCTCATGCACATATTAAAATGATCTTTTTATTCGCACTGTTGAGCATTGTGCATTTAAAGAAGCATTGTAATTTTAATTAATAAAATGCGTATTATATATATTACATGTGTTAAATCACATGTAAATTTTTTTACACACAAACTCCTTGCAACAAAATTTCATTTACGGCTATTTCAGGAGTTCTCATTGATTATATGGAAGAACAAGCTTTATCAAAGCCGCATTAACATTGAATGTAAGAATGGATAAAAGTATGACTGGATATTAATTTTTTTTAATTATTATTATGTATTTAAATGGAACAACTAAAAGCCATTATATCTAATTTTGTGACACATTATTTCTTATAATAAGCCTAATTTTAATTATTTTGAAATCTGAATAATTATTTATTATTCTGTAAAATACAAAATAATAAATAAAAGAGTATAATCAAACAAATAGACATTTAAAAATATAAAATCTGTATAAGCTATTCGTTTCGGATAACACAACTCACTGGTAATACACATACAAAATTTATAGGAATTTTGAATAAAATAATAAAATTAAACAAATATATGTTTAAAAATATTCAGCATAAGCTTTTATTTAAGGATAATAGTCATTATTTTATAAACTCATAATAAAGAACGATAATATTGAAAAATAAAGCATGTATCTCTCAAAAAGTAGTAACTGTATGGATATTTATAAAACAAGACAAAATCAGGTGCTAATCAACAGTATCATTAAACAAAATTGTACCTTGAATTAATATTGAAGTAAAATGCTGCCGTTATTATCTTGTAATCTTCATCATTTCAAACTTTGCTGAAACTTCCATTTCCTTTTTATTTCCTCAGTCAACATCTAGTATACAGAATTAGATGTAATCGAGAAAGTATTGTCAATGATACGATGTGAATTAACAAATCATACAGCACAGACAATACTCATTCAATTAATATGTTGGGAGTTGCTGCTGAAAAAAAATTCGCTTTCCTCTTCCTCACCAAGATGGACGCAAACGTAAACAAACTTCAGTGCAACACTAAACGCACTCAACAGCGTTCGTAAACTCGTAGAAAACTGGTTTACACCGAACCACACTAACCGCACTGATTTCAGTTTTGACACGAAAACCAGTGTGTTTAGTGTGGAGTTTACGAATGCGACCATAATTCATTTATTAAAAAGAAATCATTCAGTATTTTGAAAAATAAAGCCATATTTATTTGCGTATTTTTCAGCTTAATTCAAAGATGTTTCATGGATTTTTGAGTTGTTGTTGTTGTTTGACCCTTCAGGCCCGGTGAGCAGCTTTCTATACCTATATAGCTGTCCTAATCCACATACCGTACCAACTACCGAGACCATAAACTATAAAAACCCGTCAAACCAGTCCTACTCCGATATAACGACTACTGACAAGCCACCATAACTAGGTAACATCAAAACCAACTACTAATGTGACTATAAATCTCATTCAAGAACTGTGAAAACAAAGCCAGGTCTACACTTCCCTGTCTCCCCATCGCCGAAAAAATATCCTCATACTTCATACTCTGCGACACCCGTAATTTTCCAAACACCATATCTCGAATCCCTGAAAACTTTTTGCACCTCAAAACCAAGTGATCTTCAGTTTGTTCCTCACTTCCGCACAAGTCACACATGACTCACTCAACATCACCGTGTCCAGTGCGCATGTACATATGTTAAAAGCAAACTCAACAGCCAATCGGCCTCCAGAGCCAATCAGAGTGAGCGGTACTGACTGTATCTAGCAATGGAACGTTCGAACTCACTCAGTGAGTTCAGCTGTCTAAGATATCTTAACTATCCGATCTGAATGTAGTATTAGTAAGGAAACGAGCAAAAATAACCCCACTCGTCCTCCGTAGATTGTGATGCGGATGTTTATCCGATAATCCGCGTAATCCCAGCCACGACCTGAGTGATCATTCCAGTATTGCATCCACTCCCAGTCAGACTCTTTCCGTTTTTTCTTTTTCACGTCCACCATCCAATCCTCTGGAGAGAACCACGGTATATAAATATTGCTATACGGGCCCTTCCTAGCCAGCTCATCCGCACACTCATTGATCACTATACCTTTATGACCTGGAACCCAAATGAAATCAATCTGATACTTGTCAGTACTTTTGCTGTTAATTTCCTCCCTAAGCATAGTGATGACAGTCACAGATTTACGATTGACCTTATCCAAAGCCGTAAGAACACTCCTAGCATCAGTAAAAAACATATACCTCCCACTCTCCACCGTATAAAACTTAATAGCTACCAATAAGGCAATCACTTCAGCAGTAAAAATAGAGTTGATATTTGGAATTTTAAAAGCCATCCGACTACCTGTATTTTGATTGATCATCCCAATGGCCGTGTTATTCTCCTCTTTGGACGCATCCGTAGCAATGAAAATTGCCTTGTCAATGTGCCTCTGAGAAAAACTGTTGAACGAGTTTCTGATTACACCTTCCGGAAAATCTTTATTTTGGAAAGGCCATGTATTAACATAAATTCGAGTATTCTCATTTACCTTTGTGTCCCACTTGTAAGTGATCATTTCCTTGACATCCGTGCTATACCCACTCAGACTGTTCAGCTCTCTGTGGATTAAATCCTTTGAAAGGATATCCGTGTAGTCTTTGTGCTTGATGTCCAATATCGACCTTTTGATCGCCAGATATTCTCTTCTTACGTTGTTCCTCCAGACCCCACTTTCCTGCAACAATACCGGGATCGGGCACCATTGAGTTGTTAAAATTTAATCTTGGGATTTATATTAAAATCGTTAAAATTACAGACATTACATTACACTTTCATAAACCATTAAAAACATATTAAAATTGGACGTTTCGGATTTACATGAAAATCTCTTTTCAACAAACATTTTTCTTAACGTACAGTTCAAAAATATCAACAAAAACTAATCTTGGGATTTAAAAAAAAATCTGGCAACACATTTCAAAATTAACTGTGACCGCTAGTTATTTGTTTACAAACAAACAATAATGTAGTTATTTACAAAAAAGAAATGAATGACGTAATTTCGTAACTGCGCTGTATAGCTGCTGAATTTTTCGTTTTGTTAAAAGAAAATGTAGAAAGCGTTGTGCTTGAAATGTTATCAGATTTTCCAAGTTCACGGAACATAGGAAGTTTTAGATTCTTAACTTTTTTCAGTTATGGGCCAGCCAACACTATACCACATTTAACACAATATTTTTATTAAATACTTTAAAAAATAAGTAGTTATTTTGGAACAGATGTGTTACACTCACGCACAGATGTTTGGCGACTTTTTGATTGGCGCGATTTCCAAACCCGCGCCAAATCAATAACTTAATACGGTACTTTTCGGTTAGCCGGGCGCCAGTGAAATTTATATATCTATGTATACATATATATACATATATATATACATACACACATTTATATATGCATGTATATATATATACATATATATACACATACATATATGTGTGTATGTATACATATATATGTATATATAGATATATACATTTCACTGGCGCCCGGCTAACCGAAAAGTACCCTTAATACAATAGCCAGGTTACCATTAAAAGAAAAAACCCTCAAAATTTGGCGACTTTTTTCCTTTTTATAACGGATTCAAAAAAAAAAAAAAAAAAAAACGGTGCGTGAGTGTATGACATCATAGCCGTTATTTTTATGACAAATATCTTATCGCTGATGAAACAGGAAATAATTCCTGGGGGGGGGGGGGAGGGGGGGTCCGGTAATGTAAATAAAAATGTTGACCTCCCCCCTCTCTCTCTCTCTTTTGCTTCCACACTGGTGGCAGATACAGTATCTCTTTTTTTCCCCTCCCCTTGCCCAAAAAAAACTTAACATTACTTTAGACAATTTTCAAATAATATTGAAACAAATTTAGAATTCAGATTATTCACTTTCAAAATATTGAAACAAATTTAGAATTTACATTATTCACTTTCAAAATATCTTTATTCTTAAAAGAAGTAAATGAAGATGAAGATTCACCTTATTTTGTTGCTTTAATTATTCACAATTTTCTGCAGAATGGTTTTTTTTCTCACAGTAGATTTTTATAACAGTTTGCAAATAGTGAAGTGAAATTTAATTTTCTTCCTACAATTTCTTTAAGAAATCGAATATTGTTCATTTTTTAATACTGTATAGAATCATTTATTCAGTATGGTAAGGTCAGATATATACCAGATAGCTGGTTAGGTATTAAAACATCCATTTGATCACATCTTTAGAACATATGTGGCTGTGGCATTGTTTCCAATTTCAAATAAATTATTAGATTATATACACAGAGTAAGAATCAGCAAAAACCTGTTTAAGAAGAAATTTTGACAATTTTTTTCCCTCTCAAAACAGGATCCTTCACATAACTTTTCACCTTAAAACAGGACCCTTCACAAAATTTGTCTTAAAAATAGCTCTTTCACAAAAATTTTCGGCACAGATGTCATATACGCACCACATTGGCACTATTTTTTCCCCTGCCAATTTCGCGAAAACTTTGTTTTTGAATATTAACGTTATAACATTAACATTATTGCTTTGAATATAACGTTATAGTGTTTTGAATATAACGTTATAGTGTTTTGAATATAACGTTATTTTATTTTTATATTAAAATATAAAATTACGTGCTATTATTGCATGCTATTTGTAACTAATATTCAAAGACAAAGTTTTCTCCAAATTGGTGGGGGAAATAATCATGCCAATGTGGTCCGTATATGACATCTGTGCCAACTTTTCCCTCTCCAAACTGAACCTTTCACAAATTTAATCACTTAAAAGCAAAATTTGACCTGTCACTTTTACACACACACATATATATATCTTCCTAAAACTGTATAAAGAAGAATTTGAATTTAACGGTAATTTCAAATTCACAAAATTATGATTTAGATTTTTCCTAATTAAAAAAAAGCTTTAAATTTTCAGCATGACTGAAACTACGCCTTAAATCTTTAAATAGCACTACAAAGGATGGGAATTTTCTTTTTACTTTGCATAACAGCACACAACCAACTTGAGTGAAAAATGAGTCCAGGCCGGGGATCGAACCCAGATACCTTGTGCACCAATAAAGCATTTGGTGCACTACACCAAGGTATCTGGGCTCGATTCCCGGTCTGGACACATTTTTCACTAAAAAAATATCAAATATATATCAAAATACAGTAGGACCCGTATTTAACGAGGAGCTCGGGACGCAGAAAAATGCTCGTTAAATCCAGTCGCTCGCTAAATCCGAATCCAAGTTAATAACTAGTACGTACATTAAAAGAAAAAAAAAACTTACGGAACTGCTCGTTGATCATCTTTTTTAAGAAGTGGAAAAATATTCATCCAAAGTTGATTGTTTGAGTTTACAAAATTTTGTTTCATTTAATTTTCGTCGTAAAACAATTAATACACTAAATGTTGCAACATCAGTATTTTTAATTACTTCAAAAACTGTTCAAGATTTTGTAATGACTCTGCAGCACAGTCACGTGTCGGCGGTTTAAGTACAGTTTCTTCTTCCAAGTCACTGTCACTTACATTTGCCTGTTCCTGGACTTTTACCACTTCCACGATCATATCCTCAGTAGAGAGTATACCCGACGTTAAGACATCGTCATCAATGTTATTGTACTCATTGATGATTAAAATATAATCGTTATATCGATGAGTAAACTGCTCAATGTTATTTTGTTGCAACCAGACTGAGAGTGGCAAGATGTCTTCATCTTCGAAGTCATCTTCACTTCTGTCAATCCATCCAGCTTTCCTGTAACAGTTTTGGATACAGGATTGAGTCACACTTCCCCAAGCATCTGTCATCAAGTGTATAGCGTCAAGAACAGAAATTTTAACTTTCTGATCTTTATCATTTCTCTCTAACATCGTGAGAATGAATTGCTTTCTAGAAGAGCATATGAAGCTGTGAATAACACCTTGTTCGAGAGGCCATAACACTGACGTTGAGTTAGGCTGTAATCTTTTTTTGGTACTTTTCGGTTAGCCGGGCGCCAGTAAAATTTATATATCTATGTATACATATATATATACATACACACATTTATATATGCATGTATATATATATACACATACATATATGTGTGTATGTATACATATATATGTATATATACATTTCACTGCCGCCCGGCTAACCGAAAAGTACCCTTTTTTTTTAATCATTATTGCTCTAATTAATTCATGCTTCCATAATTATTTCCCTCGTTAAATCCGAGGAAAGTACAAAAATTTGCTCGCTAAAAGAGTATATTTCAATACATTTATAAACATTATACCAAGCAAAAGACTCCATTTTCCATTGACAGCATAAATACTTCCTTTAACTGAAGTCAAATTAATTTTAAATGTGGACTCATTGGACAACTACCAAAATAGGCTAAATTCCAGAGTTCGCAAAAACCCAACCTACATGGGTTTTTTCAGGTTTTAGAGAAATAGTTCCAGAAAATGTGGGAAATTTTGACAAATCCATTTTTAAAATATTGGAAAACATCAGCATTTTTTATGAAGCTGTTAACTTAGAACAACTGACAATAGTTGCAAAAGCTCTCAATAATCTGCCAAAAGATTCTACGTCAAGTTTTCTAGCAGTTGAAATATGGTTAGATTCATTATCTGAAGAAATATTGCAACCATACTTTGATTATTTTAGGAAAAGGTTTGAGCAAGCAACCAAACCACCTCATTTTTTAGCAAATCTTATGGATCTGAAATTTTGAGGACGACGTTTGGGCAGTATACAAGAAAATGCAGTTGAAGAATGGCTAACTAAACTATATCCAAACTATCTGCCAGCTATAGTGGCTTTTAAAATTGAGGATACTGAATATTATCCACCTTCAATGACAGAAGATGTGGTGAACCAGTTTTTTGGGAAAGAAAGCAGAAAAGGGATAAAAGTTGTCACCAGAGTTTTGTGATTTTATATATTCTGTTCATTCCTCTTCAGCATGTATTAAAAAATATTTTTCAACCTTTCGATTGGTCTGGAATAAATTGCGAAATAAATTGGCATTGAAAAGCAATGAAATTAGTAAAATTTTACAAATCATTACATGCAAAGTCTTAAATTTGTAATTTTCTTTTTTTTTATGAATGTAGTTAAAAAAAAAAAGAAGTAAAATTGTGATCTAAATAGAAGTTTTATTTTCATGAATATAGATGATTTGAATTTTTTATGTAAAGACATTCTTATCATATGCCTTATCTTATCATACCTATAATTATGTACTATGTATGTTGCCTATTATGTTAGTAAAATATTTCAATGTGCTAAAATACATTTTTTTTAACTTCAGGTGTTTATGTAATGGCTTTTATATATATATATATTTAATCAACTGAAATGACTTAAATTCATTAAATGTATATGTTGTTTAAACTTTTAAATATTGCTGAAAATTGAAAAAAATCCACATTATGGGTTTTTTTGGTGGGCTTTTTCAAGTGTCCCAAAACACGTTAATTTTACTTGGAAAAAGAAAGACAGAAGGCTGGCAACTATGAAAAATTACAGTTAAGCAATATCCTTTGAAGTAACAAAGTAAATTTTTTCATTAAAAAAATCAGCCTCTACTATGTATTTGGTTAGTAATTTAAAAAGGAAGGTCTCTATAAGCACATACTCAGAAAATGGTATACAGGAGTTTCCGTGCTATTTCAGTTTCATCATGTAAAATGATATAGTCATAGCTCGGATGAATGAAATTAGCGTTGCAGTTCGCAGCCTTGTCTAACAAATAAGAGTGAAATATGCCAGCCAGGATATCATCGGAAAAGCTCGTAGAGAGAACGTTGGCATGGCAAGCCAAATTACCCAGTTTTGAGTCCTGGTCCCGGCATATTTTCGCTCTGTTGGAAAAAATCTCAACTATGATACTCCAACCACTGGATACAAGATATTATATTTCCTTAAGATTATAAGAATCACTGGAAAATTTTTACTGACATACACCATGTGAATAGAAATGTTTCCTTTTTTTTTAAAAGTTATTTTATAAAACTAAACTACATGGTTTTGAACACTGTAGTAAATGAAGTGCCCGTAAATTATTAACATGGTAAAATAGAATAACATAAAATACAGAAATTAATAATGAACACCATTTCTTAAAGTATAATATTACCACACATAAAAACATCACCCAGAAGTTTCAGAAGCTGTTTTTTATTGATTAGTTATAAAAATAATAGTTGCTAAATACATCCAATAAATTATGTAGTAACAATTGTAGTTTACATTTAAAAATATAAACATATTACTTGTAGTTTGCATTAAAAGATTACATTACTCCACTTTCAGTTAAATAAACAATATGTATGTGAGTTATGCACATGAGTATATACACACTTGAAAGAGTTACAAATTATTATCTTAAAAAAAAAAATGTCAATAAAACATATAAAATTAAGAATTGCATAAAAACATGCAGACAATAATCAGCTGTATTTTACACCACTTTAGTGCTTTTATATCTTTAATTCAATATGATGAGACTAAGAAGTAAAATTTATCATAAGAAAGAAAAAAAATATTAAAATATTTATATATTAAAAATAAATATCTGCACACACATAATAGTGACAATTAAAAAATTTAAGGAAAAAAATTCCAGACCTTTAAAAAAACAAAGTGTGCCTTTTAAAAATGATTAATTTTATATAAAATTCCCGACAAGTTCTGATTGACCACTAGCCTTAAGTTTGTTAATTGTATGGAAACGCATGTTGTGAATTTTCTGTTTTACCACCTTACATACCTAAGCAATAGTTGCTGCATATACAGGGTAATGGCTCGCTAGGGTTGCCAGATTGTACATTGTACGCTTAAACCTTTCACGTATGAGGATTTCTTCAGATTTTTAAAAAACTGACTTTTATAATTTTATGAATTTTTATCAGTTTACCTCTCCAATTTGCTTCAAAAGTTTCACTTTTGAATTTTTATTCACTTTTTATCACAAAAATGTGACTGACAAATTAATTAAATTATGTGTTTAGAATAATGTAATACAAATATAATTAGAAAATGACAATTATACCTAATGATTAATGGGTACTTTTCCAGTATTGGGGCCTTGACAAGATAGAAAAAATGGGCTTGACAAGAGTAGGACATTTTTCACACATATTTTCTGGCAACTTATTCATCGTTTCATATATGCAAGCAATTTTTTCAATATTTATACAATTTATTTAATGTAAACAAGCATTTATCTATTTTTATACACAAACAGAAGTAAATTGTATATAAAAAACAACAATAATCTATAACTAATAAAAGAAAGTTTCGCTCTGTGTGTGTGTTTGTTTGTCTGTCTGCGATGGCTAGCAAAATCTAGCCCACCTAAAAGTCTGAAAATTTAGGTATGGATAGTCCAAGGTCAGACCATGTGCACCTGAGTCTCAGAATTTTAATATTTTGATAATTACTCAAAATATTAATTAGAATATCATTAAACAGCACATCCAAAATGCCATCTTTTAAATCAAAATGGCTAAAGATAAGAACTTCTGTTGTGCATTTACTAGCGGAAATGAACAAATTCAAAATTATTTTACTAATTAGCAAATTTTAAGAAAACTAATTAAGATATCAATTTGAAAATTTCTGAGCATATGTAAAAAAAAATTCTGCATCCAACTATGCGATTTTTGAAAAATTCAGCCGCTAATTTTTAAAAATTTATGCAAAAAACTGCCAAACATCTGCTGGCGCCAGTAAAAAAAAATCCGAGAAAGTTTCAGACAGAGATCTGCTTTCATTAAAAACTGAGCTACAAAGAGATCTGTTTCTCTGGCCGATCTCTCCATTTAGTTTGCGAAAATAAAAGGAAATAATTGCTAATTTTTACTAATGAAAAAAAGTTAGATAATTAATTAAGATATAGATCTGAAATTGAGGATGGGAAGTGTTGTCATCTGCTGACTATTTTAGCGTAGCGTCTTCGTTATGTTCTAATTATCAGAAAAATTTAATTATTTTTTTAATGATTGCATTAATGTAGGTGAAGATGGTTTTCTTGAACAAATTATTCGTTATATTTGCGGGTATGGGGAGGGAGGGGGTTAATGCCTTGCTCTGAGATTGTTACTATCTCGGGCCCGGGCAACGCCGGGCGGGTAGCTAGTAAAATATAAAAATAAAATGCTTATATATATATATATATATATATATATATATATATATTTGTAAGCATAAAAGTGGTTTGGTTTCATATCTGTTTATACCATTTGGCAACAAACTTCCCTTTCTGAAGTTCGAATTGTGTCAAGCTTTTTAAAAAATGTCAAGGCTCCTATACTGGAAAAGTACCAATTAATCATTTGTTTTCAAGGAAAAAATCTGTAAAGAAGACATTATTGACATATTCAACATAGTTCAGTATGTTATGGAAAAAGATGATTCTTCGATAAAAGCAAAACAAACTACTGTCAATATAAATCTTCCATATTTTTTTAAAGAGATAAATCTGGCAACTTTATGGCTCTTCCTGATTTGTAACAGATTTCGGTACCTCTCCATTATCCCGTCGACCACTTTCCATTTTAAAAAACTATCGCCAAACTACAGGATATAATGCCAAAAAATGATCGTGGCATCACATTTATTTGACATCAAATGAGTTACATGTGATTGTTATCTCAGCAAGTGATTTTTAATTCGACGTTCAATGCATTTTTAATGATATTTTACGTATTTATTAGTTATTTCCTTAATTAAAATAAAAATTACGTCTTTAATACCATGCTATTAAAAAAAAAAAATGTTGCAATGCGTAGTTACGTACAATAGATCAATTTGAACTGACGTCACAAACATTTATCCAACAGTCGAGATGGATAATTAAGAAAAATAATGTAAATAAATAAATATCCAAGATTATTTTGGTTTCTGTTTTAATTAATATATTGTAAATTTTATTGTTTAAATTTACTTTACAAATTACTTTAGTAAATGGGCTTTACCTAATTTCTTTTCTTTTTTTTCTTTTTTGAGATTTTAATGACAACATTCTTCCATTTGTATATTGGGCGTTACAGTGTGGCGATAGTCTTTTTTTTTTATGGAAAGTGGTCAATGGGATAATGGAAAAGTACCCAGATTTCTTAAAAAAGAAAAAAAAAAAGAGCAGAACATTTTTATGCAAGCAGATACTTATTCAGGAACAGGATACAAACAACTTTTACTTGAATAACGCTCTTTATGCCTTTTTAAAAGATTCTTTTGTGAAAACCCCTTTTGACACACATCACAAGCGAAAGGTTTTTCTATATTCTGAGCTTGTAAGTATTTCTCTCTTGTACAAGACTCACTGTGCCTTTTTAAAGTATGATTAGCTATAAATTTTTTCCCACAGGTATCGCAAGCGAACAGCCTTTCTAGCACATGATACTGAATATGTCTCCTTAAATTCCTCATGTTACCAAAACGCTTGTAACACAATTCACAATCGAAAGGTTTCTCATCTGTGTGGGATGGTCGATGAATATCCAAATCAGCTTTTCTCATAAACTGTTTCGAACATACCTCACACGAATACGGTTTTTCACCAGAGTGAATGCGGAAGTGAATATTCAGTTTGTCTTTTATTGCAAATCTTTTTTGACACACACTGCATTCATAGGCTTTTTCTCCGGTATGGGTGTAATAATGATTTTTTAAATGATTTTTCTCGGTAAATCTCTTATTACAAATATCACAGCTGTGTGGCCTCTCTCCTGTATGTGTCCTTAGATGTTTGGCCAAGTTGCCCTTTTTCACAAACGCTTTCGGACACATGTTGCAAATATAAGGCCTTTCACCAGTATGTATCAGAACATGGTCCTGCAGATGAGAATTATGTAAAAATCTTTTGTTGCACACCTCACATGCAAAGCGCTTTTCTTTCACTTTTTTAGTTTTTTTAAGAGCGTTTTTCTTTAAATTATCTGTAGATGAATGCGTTGTTTCACAATCTGATTCCATCTTTACATTATCCTCAGTGCTGTTGTTTAAATCATCTTGAGATGAACACACTTGTTCACACGAATCAGAGTCTAATGTATTCTTCTCCATCACACAGTGTGATTCCATGTTTAAATTATACTCAGTTCTATCACTTAAATTATGTTGAGATGAATGCACTGGTTCACACAAATAAGAGTCCAATGGTTTATTTTGCATGAGACTATGTAATTCCGTGTTTAGATTATTTTCAGTTTTATTGTTTATATTATCTTCGGGTGAATGCACTGCCTCACTCAAATCAGAGATCAATTGTTTGTCTTCCATAACTATTTTCAGATTAGTTTAATGACTAATAAATCAAAATATTAACTTACATGAAATTAGTTTTTCTTTTTCTCCAATTTAAATTTCTTGAAATAAGGAGGCACATTAAATATTTTCTTCACAAATTTTCTGGCCACCGCCTCATCACTAAAATTGCATAATAAATATCTGCAAAAAATAAAAAAATATAAGTTAATTTTTTTTTATGAAAGTAAATGTTTTTATCAAAACATTATTAATCAATTGAAAATTATGAATACATTTTTAGAATCGTAGTTGAAATATTTCTCTTTTGTACTTTTAAAATATATACACAAGCTGTGTGACAACCAGGTGCATTGCATTTAAATTGTATAAGATTTTTCTATTGTTTGTGGAGGGGGAGGAGGATCTAATTTTATTCTACACTTAGAAAGGTTTATAATATCAGTTTTATTAAATAACTACTACAGTAGAAGATCTTTATAACGCAAACCTGAAAACACGAGGTTGTGCGTTATATAGATCACATTTCACACATCATTAAATTTAGCTTGTAAAACATGGCCAAATTTGTGTGAAACATACCAAACTACATTAGAGTATCTTTATATTGCATTCTTTATTACCAGGAGTTGTGCAGATTATAATTTTTTGCATAATATAGATCATTCCACACATTGTTAAATTTACTTTATAAACATTGTCCAAACATACCTGTACCAAATCATAGCAATTTTTTCAGTAATAAGCTCTGAATTAAGGAGGTAAAGTTGAACTAATGTATCAAATTTAGTTCTCTAGCAAATAGCAACTATTTATAATGTGAGAATTCATGTGTTTCTTAACTGAAAATTCATTGTTTACATCTGAGAAGTTGTGCGTTATATGGAGAATTGCGTTATAAGGATCTTCTACTGTAATTACCAACTAAGAAATTATATTTACAATGTAGCTTAAAAGTTTTCTCAACAAAAAGGCACATTCTCATTGACATCATTTGTCAAAAACATTTTGCTCTCTCAAAATTTGGCTTCTAATTTTAGAGTTGGTGTAATAAAAATGACATTTTGATAAACTTATACAAAAATATTTCAATTTTACGAATTAAAATAAATTCATTTAAAAAAAATGTCATTTTAGAAGAGTATAGCAACGAAAATTTACTTCTGCAATGACAGACACAGACAGAATGAACTCTTTGGCTGTTCAAGTGTTCTATCACATTTATTGACCTATGCAATAATTGTCATGCCAATTTGAAAATGGGCAAACTGAATGCATTCCACAGGAGTGCAAGAGGTTTGGGGACACAAAGTCAGAGCAAACAAAAGTAGCAAAAAAGAGAAGAGTAATTAAAAAAAATTCAACCTATAAAACATTAATATGAAATCCAAAATAAATATGATAGTATAATAGAGTTGTGAGATATGCCCTTGCAGCCAGTACTTGATATTTGTGTTTTTACTTTTAATATAATAGCAGTATGTGTATTATAGAGACTAATGTGTAGGCAATAAATTATTAGTTTTTATGGCTGCCACATACAAGTACAGAACATAGCAGATCCATAGATTGTGGATAAAGAAAAACTCTTCAAAGAAGAGTTAAAGATAATTCCTGCCTCAACCAAGAATTGCAAGGTTAAATTTGATAATAATAACCAGTGCTCAACAAATTGGAAAAACATCTCATAGCCAGCAAAATTTTTAATCGACAGTAAAAATAATTATCCTCACAAAGGAAGTTTGGTTAGCAGAGATTTTCAAAAAGAATAACTGTTTTTTATGAATGGATTGAAAAATAATAATCATGGTCGTATTTATAGTATATCTTGAATACTGCCTTAACTCTACAATTCAATTAAATAAATTAATTTAGAAAGATAATATAAATGAAATTGAAACAAAATTATATAACTCTAATATATAAATTTTTAATTTAATTTCTTCTTCTTTTAAATAAGTATTTGATATCTATATTCATATTCATAGTGTTGGGGAACACTATCGTTGTCAATTAATTATTACATACTAAATCATAATTTCATAGTTTATGTTGGTGTTACGGTAATGTTTCATTAATGGTTTTATATATATATATATATATACGCTTATATATATATATGTATGTACAGGGTGTTTCACAAAAGACCCCTAACTTTAAAAATCAATAACCCGGAAACGGTAATAGATAGAAACATGAAACCAGTGATATGTTTATTAAAAAAATCGTAAGAATCTTATACATAAATCTCAATGTTTTGTTAAATCTCAATGAAATGTTTTTTATGAATGGATTGAAAAACAGTAATCATGATCATAGTTATAGTCAGAGTTGTATAATATAGACACACATGCGCAGAAAATTTTCTGCAAAATTCGGAACTTTGCAGAAAAAATTTTAGAAAAGAAAAACGTAAATTTTGTTTTAATACCAAAAAATAAAAAATATTCCAATTTTATGTACAATTTATTTACTCTTTGCACACAGTTCAAAGTTTAAAGATACAAAACATTGTTGCGACATTACAGACGCTTGCGAAGAGGTCACAATATTAAGGATTAGGCTGTTTCTAAATGCATTGACAAAATAATTGATAAGAATTCAGCTTTTTCTATCATGGATTTTTAGCTTTATTATTTTTTTAATCCAAAATAATTATTCTTTAATTAATTTAAAAGGTAATTATTTTAAACTACTGTTTTTAATTCATATCGTCAAAATAATATAACACGTAATTTTATGAAACATGAAATTAATTTGCAGAAAGTTTTTGACCCAATATTTATGTGCGCAGAAAGTCTTTGGTTTTATACAAGTCTGGTTTTAATATATCTTGAATATTGCCTTAACTCTACAATTCAGTTTAATAAATTAATTTAGAAAGATGATATAAATGAAGTTGAAAGAAAATTATATAACTCTAATACATATATATATATATATATATATATATTTCTGTGGAATTTGTGGTAATTTGGGCTTGACAATTCTGCCATCGTTCCACAATAATTTCCTTTTCGTCTATTTCAAAATTTACTTTTTTCCTTAATTGTTTATTTTTGGATACACTTCATAAAGATTTGTGTTTCATCGTTCAGGTTTTTAATTTTCTTTCCATTTTTCTCTCCAATCTATATATTATATTCTCTTTTTTTTTAAATTCTATTCATTGTCTTTTTTCTACATATTTACGGATATTGTTCAAAAAGGCACGTGTTCATTTTTCATATTTAATTTATTTTTCCAAATGTTGTATGATGTTTCTGTGTTGTTTTAATGGTTATATATATATATATACATACATTACAAATAAAGTTTTAATAAATAAAGTATTGAATATCATGAAAAATAAATGTTCTTTATTAAATTTTTTTTCTAGAAAATTATTTTGAAAGATATCACTTAACTGATCAGTATCCTTAAAGTACCAGCCTAATGGCATTTTAGCTTAGATAAGAATTTTACAAACACTTTTTCCGAGATGGTTCATCAAATTCTGCATTTTTTTACATTTTAGTTTCTGGTACATGTTCTTTATTATTATTATTGAAAGTACCACCTATCTATCGTTTTCTATGGTTTACAATCACTATATTAAAAGACTGTTCAAGTGAATTATCGTTAGATCACTCAACTTTGATGCTTCTAGTTGCTCGGTTAAAATATTTTCGCCATTAATGGCAAATGCATTTTTCAAGCCCTGATAATAACTATATACAGCTCGCAAAAAAAGAATAAATTGATAAGTCTCTTTGAAAAAAAATAGGTACGTATACATATATTTATATATGTGTATATATATATGTGTGGGTATATATACATGTATATATTTCACTGGCGCAAGGGCGCCCATATGATTAATTTTAAGGGGGGGCTGAAAAAAATCTCAACTTCCACCAAAGCTATCATACATGTTAGTAAATATTTAAGGTACTTAGCGTTTTTTCACTATCTTTTTGACAAAATTTGAGTTCCCCCCCCCCCGCAATTTTTTGACGAAATTTGCATTTTTTGCGATCTTTTGGCGAAATTTGCGTTTTTTCACGAATCTTTGACTAAATTTGCGTTTTTTTCGCGATTCTTTGACGAAATTTGAGTTTATCCCACGATTCTTTGACGAAATTTCGTTTTTTCGCGATTCTCAAACGAAATTTGAGGTTTTTTTCCCCGTGATCTTTTGACGAAATTTGCGTTTTTTCGCGATCTTTTGACGAAATTTGCGTTTTTCTCTACGAATCATTAACGAAATTTGCGTTTTTCTGCGGTTCTTTGACGAAATTTGTGTGTTTTCAGCTATTTGACGATATTCGCATTTTTCTCGCGATCCTTGAACAAAATTTGCGTTTTTCTGCGATTATTTTACAAATTTTGCGTTTTCCCAAGGATTCTTTGACGAAATTTCGTTTTTTTTCGCGATTCTTTGACGAAATTTGAGTTTTTCCCGCGATTCTTTGACGAAAATTGCCTTTTTTCGCGATCCTTTGGGGAAATTTGTGTTTTTTAGCGATTCTTTGACAAAATATTCATTTTTTCCACGATTTGTAGACGAAATTTGCGTTTTCTCCACGAATCCTTTGACGAAATTTACGTTTTTATCGTGATCTTTTGACGAAATTCGTCTTTTTCCCGAGATCCTTTGACGAAATTGGCGATTTTTTTCTGCAAACGATTCACGAAATTGGTGTTTTTTGTGGCCGTTTGTCAAAATTTGTGATATTCTTCCGTGATATATTTTATGTTCGTATTTTCGGAACCGAATGCCTTAAATTTTCAGACAGTTCGGAACATAATCACCTTCACCACTGGCCTGAGGGTACTGAATAAGGGGCTCACAACCATAGTTGACAAAATCCATTTTGAAAAAAAAATGAGATAGTCCATTGAGAAGGTGCATAAAATCTGTTTTATACACTTTCACAGTAAACATAGTCTGTAAACAGATGACATATACAGGGCTGCCACGGCTGAATATTTTTCTATTATATTCGCACCACTATTAAAAAAAAACAGATTTTGTAGTATATTTGTCTTGAAAATTTTCTCGAATTTTATTTCAATAATTTTTTTTTGAGAAAGTGGTGTGAGGTAGAATTAAAAAATTGTCGCCTGTATCAGCCCTGCATATATGAGAAAGTGAAAACAGATTTGGCTCAGTGTGGGAATGGATAAAACAGATTTTATGCACTTTCTAAATGGGCTATCTCATTTTTTTTTTCAAAGTGGAGTTGGTATACAGGGAGTTTCTAAATGAATATCGGGGTTTTAACGCTTGGTAGTATTTATTACATACAACTTAAAATTATAATTAATACTTAAAATGAAAGAGCAACTCAAACAGTTTTACCTACAAGCTTACAAGTGTTCAATGTGAACACCTTTCGTCACACACGACACAGCACACATGACGTCAATAGCTCAGTTCTTCCCAAACGTTAATTAGTGTTTGTGGGATAATTGTTGCAACAGCTGCCTCAATCCTGTTTCTTAGGTTGTGTAGGTTAGCTGATAGTGGAGGCATATACACTCGATCCTTTATGAACCTCAACAGGTAGAAATCACATGGCGTCAGATCGGGTGAGCGTAGAGTGGTGTTTGAGAAGAGCTATCGACTTTATGTGTTCCGTGTGACGAAAGGTGTTCACATTGAACACTTGTAAGCTTGTAGGTAAAACTGTTTGAGTTGCTCTTTCATTTTATGTATTAAGTATAATTTTAAGTTTTTTATAAAAGCGTTAAAACCCCGATATTCATTTAGAAACACACTGTACTATGGTTGTGAACCCCTCAAAATGACATTCCTACAGTGCAAATTTTTGGCAGAATTGTCTATAATTTAATATGGCTGTCTTAACCCCTTGAGGGGTACCGGTATATAATATATACCACTTTTTAATGTATAACTTTGCCACCAGTATTACTAAGTAAAAATATTTATTATTCTTTTTTGCAGATTGAAAAGGTAAAAATTTATTATTTAAATTTACTGGTGTCAAAACATCGCAAAATGTAGCATTTTTAGGCCACGTGCTTGCCCTCCAAGGGCTTAAATAAATGGGGAAATGTAGTTTCTGCGAGAAGATCATTTATCGTGACATTCTCACCACAGTCTTTGCTTTTCCACAAATCAAACCATGTTCTTGCTTCTGACTCCAAATTCTCAATATTATAAAAATGAGATAGCTCCTTGATTTCTTTGACAAAAAAATTTTTGCCATATTTTTCATCATATTGGGATGAAGTAAAATTGCTTTGAAGGACGTTTCATTTCGATTCAAAAACCTTGACTCAAGGGATATAATTAAAGAGTCTAAATATGGATTTAGAAATGCTGCTCTGTAATATTCAAGAGGAGTGGCCATAGGAAGGTAAGATTATCTAGTAGACGTTCTATACATTTTAATATCGATTTCTTACAATTACAATTCTCCATTTTAGCTCCATGAAAATTTCTGAAAATTCTTCTTCTGATTCCATTCTGTGTATAAGAAAAATCTCAAGAAGTTCATCTTTATGTTCTGATAAACCGAATGCAAATCTTAATCTACAGATTGTAATTTGTTTACAACTGGCTCCAGATAGAAAAAAATATCGAGAAATTATTTTGAGGTATACAATAAACTTTATAGATGACGTTGCAGCATCTAAATGAATGACTTGTGAGCGTGTTTCTTGGTTTGTACTATTGTCTAGAGAAAGATTACAGAGATTTTCTTTAACAGTGGCAAAATGATTAGAAAAATATCTTGTGGACTTATACTTTTCTGACCACATTGTTTCACGTAGACCAGGAAAGTGTGAGTTACAAGAATTATAAGGTTTCAGGTCGACGAAAATTATTTTGTCTTGTTCTGTAGGCTTAAGATAGAATTTTCGAGTTCGGGCTGCGTACAATCAGGATTCTAATCTTTATTAGATTCGGGAAAAAGAATTTTTCAATTAAAAATTGCACTGTACCGTTCACAACTTATTATTAAATCTCTCTCTAATTTCTCAGAGTTTTGTTCATGCAAAATCAGTTATACCTGTGAAAATGGATCCTGTCTATAACAAAATCCTTCCTTATGCAGAAAAAGTGTTATCGTCTTGTAGGAAAAAAAAACACACAGTAACACCGGCTAAGATAAAAATCGTCTGAAACGGAATTTGTTTCCTATCTTGTGCTTTTCCTCTTTGTAAGAAGCAGACTATTCGAAAGGACTAATTAAAAACTTATGAAAATAGAACCTGTCTAAAACAGAATCCATCTTTAAAAGAAAAAAAAAATTATGGTTATGACAAAATGAGTTCCTAACAATTATACCTGCTAAGACGGAAACCCGTCTAAAACGGAAATTCCTTCCGGTGACTTCTGATGTTGTCGAGGCATATTTTATTTATGCTTTGTTTTTAGAAGGTAAAGTTAAAATGTTCATATCTTGCAACTGATCTATATTAAAAAAAATTGACAAAACCAAAATCTAGGGGGGGGCTCAAGCCCCCCCTTGCCCCCCCATATGGGCGCCCTTGCACTGGCGCCCGGCTAACCGAAAAGTACCAAACAATCTTAGTTTTCCCTAAAACATCTGAAACAAGAAATTGAAAAAGGTTGAAATTAATCTATTTTTCTAGTTGTATCACCTGAAAAGTGGATACAGGTTTAAACAACAAATAATAGAAAAAAGAATTACAAAACCTAGCAGGTTAATATTCATAAAGATTTATCTTATCAAAAACACAAGCACAGTTTTAATGAAATAAAACAAAAAATGATGCCACGTTTAAATGAATTTTTTAAATGTATTCTAAAATCTTTTGTTTAATACTACTTTGGAATATCACAGTGATGATAAAATAGAAGACACAAATGATGATATGAACATGAACTTGGTGAATTACGGTCATTTTATTGTTTCACAGTTATTTAAGCTTGAAATTATTACAGAACCAAGTCTCTAGATTATAAGTATTTTAATGGACTTTTTTTTTTTTAGCATATAGTCCGTAGCTCAAATAATTCAATTTAAAATCAGAAATTTTTTATAGTAATTGAAGTCAAGTATATTCCGAGATCAAGAAAGTAACATTTCATCAAATACAATTTTTGGGTCTAAAATGAATTATTTGAACCACGAATTATAGGCCAAAAAATATACCGTAATTTCGGGTGTAAGCGCCGCTGCGCATACGTGTTTAAAAGTTTAAAATATCGGCGATGCGGCGCATACGCAAGGGCGGCGGGTACAATGATTTTTTTTTTTTTTTTCAACATAGCAGTATCTGGATATTGTGAAAAGCCTTCATTTCATGTTTTTTTTAGTCTTACTGCCTCAAATTCACTTTTAAACACATGCATTCATTAACATTCATTCATATTTCACCTTTATTTACATTCATTTAATCTCAGTATAAAGTTCATAAACAGTACATAGTATCACAATATATCTTTATTATAAAAACGTAATTACTATAATCAAAATATATTTAACTTACCCATATTTCTCTATTTTCTGTACAATATTAATAGCTCACTCTTTAAAAGTATTTATTGTATACTTTACAATAGTTGATAAATTGTAATTATTTCATAAGCACACCACATACGGCGATAATCGAATAATCGATTGGCGTAGTACGTTTTTTTTTTCCTATTGTATTTTAAGATAACCTGTGTTTCAATATTAATAGCTCACTCTCTTTAAAAGTATTTATTGTATATTTTACAATAGTTGATAAATTATATTTATGTCATAAGCACACCGCAAACGGCGATATTCGATTAAAACGATAATCGAATAATCGATTGGCGTAGTACGCATATTGGCGTAGTACATATTTTTTTTCTATTGTATTTTAAGATAACCTGTGTTTTATTGTTAATTCATATAAAGATTTTATCGTTATTCTTGTTATTTTTAATTCAATTTTGCCGATCGTATCGTGACTATTTCATTTTTCCCAATGATGCGGCACTTCTAATGGGTGCGGCGCTTACGTGTATATTTGTTTTTTTTTTACCGATTTTTCAATGATGCGGCGCTTACGATGGGTGCGGCGCATATTCCCGAAATTACGGTAGTAGTAAATCTGTATTTTAATTTTTGATATTTTATTTTATTATTCTGTTTTGGATGTGCTTTAATTCTAAATACAAGGGTCATTCCACGGTAACTTACATTACATTTAGAATAATTGTCTTCAGTAATTTTAGTAATATATCACTAAAAAATATTCAAAATGTAATGTTTATATGATTTGTTAATTAAACCTAACAAAGCTAAATTTGGATAAAAATTACTTAAATTTAGTACTATTTCTTGAACGTTAAAAATTATATTTACTATGGTAACTTACATTTCAGACAAAAAGAACGTAAGTTACCATAATAAATATAATGGCCAGTGTTAAAAAAATAGCACTAAAGATAAGTAATTTTCATCCAAATTTCGCTTTGGATATGTTTTAATTAACAAATCATATCAACATTACATTTTCAATATTTTTCAATGTTATATTATGAAAATTACTACAGAAAATTATTCAAAATGTAACATAAGTTACCATGGAATGACCCACAAGCATAAAATGTAACTGTTTATTCCCTTTTGTATGGTGTTCATTAAAAAAAAAAAAAATTGACCATTCAGGTTTCACACTCCTTTCTTAGAAGAAAAGTCCAGCAACGTCCCAGCTATTTTGAAAAAAAAAAATTATGAAACAAAATGTCATATTGATTTGTACAATGCAAAACTATCAAATAAACAAAAAACTTCTTTTTCAATTTCACCCTGTTTTCAGGTGAATAACATACAGTGCAGAAAAGTTTTGAATATGAAGTATTATAAGAAAGTCAGAGAAATATATAGAAAATCATTTTACACTCTACTTCAAAAGTTGTTCCAATCTAACAAAGAGCTCAAGCAGATGATAATTTTGTATTATTATGATGCTATAATTTTCTTTATTACAAGAATTCAACCTAACATTTTTCATAACTTACCTTAATTTAGAAACTTTTGATAAATCATTTTTATAAAAAATATTTTGCAATTAAAAAATACTACTACTAATTAGTTTATTTTGGCATAAATTTGCAGGATTTTTCAATAGTGAGACTCAGCAAGTACTACAACAAATCGCCAATGTCCTCTTATTTATTTATTTTGTTAACATAATCCTAGAAGGTATTGGGGGGGGGGGGGACAAAGTGAAGTACAAATTATTTAAAAAGAAATAAAGCACTTTACTAAAAATTAAACAAATTCAAGTGCTTGTTTGTAATTTTTTATAAAATCAAGGACTTTTACGTACCACCAGGGATTGTATGAATCTTGACTATTACAGAATTTTTAGGAGTTTTATTTCAGTTACTACAATTTTAATTCATAATGGGAAATATGACAGTGAAGTTAGTCAAATATACTGTTAACAGAATAATACAATAGAATAAATTAATAATTATTATAACTATTAATTAAAGGATATCCTTAAAGCAGGGATCTGTTTAGGAAAAAAAAATGGTTCCTTTAAAGGACCCTTCACAAAATTATTTTACCTAAAACAGGAACCTTCACAAAATTCTTTGTCTTAAAAATAGGTTTTTCACAAAATTTTTCCATCTTTGAACCAAACATTTCACAAATTAATCATTTAAAAGTAAAATCTGGCATGTCACTTTTACATACATAAAGAAAATATATGTATTTTGCATCCATATATCTTCTTAAAAATGTATAAGCAAGAACCTGAATATAACGATCATTTCAAATTCACAAAAATTAGGATTAGATTTTTCACAAATATAAAAAGTTGTTCACAATTTCACAAAAACAGGACCTTGGGGAAAAAGTCTGAACAGACCCCTGCCTTAAAGAAATTCCTTAAGATTGACCATCACTGCTACACTTATCCAGAGCTTTCAACTTTTAGCCAGACCCTCCCCCCCCCCCCAAAAAAAAAAAAAAGCCAGACGGCTTTTATTAAAAAAAGGTGGTTTACAGCTAATTCCCATTACATTCGAATTTATTTATTTATTTTTTTTAATGCACTCATAAATGTTTTCTACTAAAAAATTTAGAATTTAAAAAAAAAAAATTATTAAATAAATAAGTTTTATGACCAATAGAAGGCAATTTATGCAAGCAACATGTCTAAAAGAAAATTATTTGTACATTGAGAAGAATACATTAAATTAGACTGCAAGGTGATGTTTTGAATTTCTATATTACATAGCTCTATATACACTATACATTTTAAAGATTATATGCAACTAAGCAATAACAAATCACCAAATACAATATATATATATATATATATATATACAGAGTTCCCTCCAGGTTTAAAAATAGACAGGGTGCTGCTGGTGTGAAAAGGGCACTTTTTTAATTCTTGAGGGCATTTTTTGGATTCTTGAGGGCCCTTTTCAGATTCTTAAGGGTACTTTTTTTTTTATTGTTTTAGGCATTATTTTGGTTTTACAGCCACATTTAATATTTAAATGTCAGGGCACTCTTTTCAAGACAACATTCAGTCAATTTTTTACAATGAAAACAAATTTTTTAATGAAAAAAAAAAAAAAAGTGAAAATAAAGGACACTTTTTTTTACTGAGGGGCAAGAAGGGTACTGATTATTTTTATGAAGGGCAAGAAGGGTGCTTTTTTGTAGACCAAAGGGCAGGCAGGGTGCAGCACCCTTCTCAAACTATCTGGGGGGAAACTCTGATATATATATATATATATATATTTTATATATATTGCTATTTATTTTTAAATTTAATTAAAGCTAAATAATTTATATACAGTATTTAATAAATTATCAGATTAATACTCGAAAACAATCCATATTTAGTTAGTAATCAGTATGCTGATAACTTATAAAAATAATATATTTATTTTAAAAGCTTTATTGTTTCAGCTACTAAGCAATTATGTAACTTATTCTAGATAAATCCACCGTATGAAGAAATTAAATCATAGAATGATCAATGTTGATAGAGAAATTAGGAAGGATATATAATATTTGAGGAGATTTTAGTAGATAATTTGTGTTTATTCATGCAAAGGTGTCCTCAAAATAAAGATTTTTGAATTGTGTATCTTAAGAACTAATTAGTGGTAAGTTTACTTGAATATGTGAATTTTTATCTTAAAAATTTTGTATACTTATTAGAGAAACTATGAGAGATTTGAATCATCTTAAATCATAGAGAGTTTTGAATTTTCAGAGAGAATTATACATAGTTTTGAATTCATAGAGAGCTTTAACTATTTTCGAAAAAAATGCTCTTAAAATAGAAACTCTCTATCCTAATATACTACAAAAAACTCTTCATAAAATTCCTTAAATGATCAAACATTACTAAAATGGAAAAATTTGCAAATATGAACAATTTTTAAGGTTTTGATAAATAAGTTACAAAATTAATAGGTTATTGCAACTTATTACCTAGCTCTTGGTAGAACGAGACCTATTAAGTGAAATAAACTATTTTTCCTATCTCTAGTTACAATTATGTTTTATTCTAACAGGAAAAAAAAACTGTTTTAAGAATATGAATGTTGGCTACTACCCACTAAAGTTTCCCCAATAAATTACTCTACTTCAATTGAGAGAGTTAAATATTGGTACAAAAAGTCACATTTATAACTTTATTATGTAGACCCATTAATACTTAAGTAATTATTGTTTACAAATTTATGATCATTCATTATCAAAATAAAATAAATATACATTGGAATTAAATATTTAATGTTATGTTTATTCTATAACAAATACTACTATTATTAGTAATAAAAACTAGTTAGAAGTTAGTAAACATAGCTTACCTACACGTAAACATAAACAAAACAAAAAAATTCAATTTTTGAATCATGAATGATTCATTCAATTGTGATTTTTTTAATGAGATTCGGATGAGAAGTGGAAGATACCTACAAAAATTGATTTACAAAATTACGTTATTATATGCAAAACGCAAAAACTTATTTTATGTTTTTCCACCATACTTTGAGAATAAAAAGAAAAAGGTGGAATAAATAAAGGAAGATTGATTGATTTGATGGGAGTGCAGGACATGGAAGTAAAAGATACAACGTATCACGTGATATTTGTTTATACATCTGATTGGCGATTGCATGTTTGTAAACAAACAGCTATATCATGAACCGCTCTTTGGTTTACTCCTCTTAATATTTATCAGTAGATAATTCCGCAAGAATCAAAATGATTTGGGTTAAAAATATGATGAAGGGAAACTTTGGTCGCATTTTGAATGGATATGTTAATTTCTCATGCAGGATTGCATCTCGTAATGTAAGCACTTCACCAATAGCGGACGAAATTGTTTTAAAACAAGACAATGGTATCGTCAAACTGGGTTTGAACAGACCTGAAAGCAAAAATGCCATTAGCAGGAAATTACTTTATTCACTTAAGGAAATACTCGAATCTGTTTCACAAGATAAAAGCGCACGGGTACTAATTATTCACAGTTTAGTAAAAAATATATTTTGCGCTGGAGCGGATTTAAAAGAGCGGCTTAATATGCCCGAATCGGAAGTGGGGCCGTTTGTTCAACAGATTCGACGACTTCTCAATAACCTAAGAGAATTTCCTGTGCCAACCATTGTAGCTATTGATGGTCATGCGTTGGGCGGAGGACTTGAAATGTCTCTAGCTTGTGATATCCGTATAGCGTCTTCGACTGCCAAAATGGGACTGGTTGAAACTAAACTAGCCATAATACCTGGCGGTGGTGGTACCCAGTTATTGCCTCGCTTGATTGGACCTTCGCTTGCTAAGGAATTGATCTATACAGGTCGTATATTGGATGGAAAACAAGCATTTGATATTGGCCTGGTTAACCATGTTGTTGATCAAAACAACGATGGAAATGCTGCTTTCTTGAAATCATTGGAGTTAGCTGATGAAATAAAAAATCAAGGACCCATTGCTATTAGATTAGCAAAAATTGCTATTGATAAAGGATTAGATGTTGATTTGCATTCGGGACTAGCCATAGAACAAGCCTGTTATGCTCAAGTTATTGGTACTAAAGACCGAATCGAAGGTCTTAAAGCATTTAAAGAAAAAAGGCTGCCAAATTATAAATGTGAATGATTTTAAAGGGAAGTGAATGCAAATAAAAATTTTAACATAATTTCAAGTAAAAACATATTTTTGCTAAGAATTATATTATATTAACAACATTTTATATCTGAATAAAGTTTTGTTTATAGATTCTATGCTTACTTTCCTTTTTCTCCTATCAAGTATGATGTGTGTAATACAGTGTTTTTACATTTAGTTCAACTGAGATGGCTTTATGTATAGTCAGACTCACTTAATGTAATACCTATCAAAATAAGGTACTTCTCCATTATCCTGTCAAGCACTTTTCAGAACAATAAACTATCGCCAAATAAACAAATGGAAGAATGTTGCCATTGGAATAACAAAATAAATAAATAAAATACAAGAAATTCGGAAAAGCCCCACTTACAAAAGTGTCAACCAGTAAGTTTAAACAAAAAAAAAATCAATATATTAATGAAAATAGGAAAAAAAATCTTGTATATTTATTTATTTATATTATTTTTCTTAATTATGCTTCTTGGCTAATAAATACATGTTTGTGATGTCAGTTGAAACTGATCTATTAGACGTGAGTATGCATCGCAACATTTTTTCAATGCTTTTTCTCTTTTAATATCATGGCACCGCCATTTAAAGACACAATTGCTGTTTTAATTAACAAAATAACTAATAAATCAGTAAAACATAATGAAAAATATACAAGTAAATGTCAAATTGAAAGACACTTAAATGACATAACAAACAAGTGAAATGTTTCTGATGTCAAGTGAATGGGATTGCATTTTTGGCATTAAATCCTATAGTTTTTGTTATGAAAAGTGATCGATGGAATAATGGAGAAGTACCCAAAATAATATACTGTCTGGCATGTTATGTTTTGAATATCCCAACTCATACAAATTAGATTTCATCTTTTCAAAAAAAAATCTTTGGTTAATATAACATGTCTTTTGATTGAACCTATTTTAAGAAAATTTTTAATTCTGATATAGTCAAGTTTAATTCAATTATTGACACTCAATTTCAGAATTTTTTTGATTTTGCGTTTTCAAAGCCATTTATTTACCCTTTTGTAGAAAAGTTGAAGTCAATGGATTATATTGGTACTGTTTGAAAGTCATTACAGAAGTGTATTCTTATCTCTAAAGTTGCAGGCGTTTCTGCCCAATGACATTCTAATATCACCAAAGCAAGTAGCATGCTTAGCACATTGAGGTGTGTAGGCAAAATATATGAGAGGAGGTTAGATGTAATCAGCAAAGAGAAGAGAAAGATACTACAAAAATAAATTTGATTTTTCTGAATAGGAACTCTTACTCTTAGATGTCATAGACATTGGATAAAGAGGTTGCAGTTGCAGTATTTTGATAAGAATAACTAAACATTGTAAATGATGAAAGAGCTATTCCATCTCATCTCAGGCAGGGCATGTCAATTGACCATCATAGATCTTTTTTAAAAAAATACAGTAGTTACTACTAATTGAATCACACAATATCCCAAAAGGATTTTCCCGAAAAAAATTTTATTCTGTGGTTACAGCACTTTCAAGTTCACCATAAAATTGACCGTTTTCAGAAAATCAGAGAAACACTTCATTTTAAAATAAACACAGTACCGAAAATATTAAACGTATTCACTCAATTTATTTTTTACAAATAGTTATTAAACTGAATTTCACTTTATCATAGTTTAAAAAAATATATTGATGTTTTAATTAATAAAAAAAATTAATTTTGAAGTACAAAATTTGTAGTTATTGCTGATTTTATGATTTTTTTTTTTTCATAATAAAAAAATATTTTTAAGCTAAACACAGGTGGTAATCTAAAGACCTTTTAATAGTAGTTTCACAGCAAATTTTAATTTAAGCCTAAGATTCATACAACTTTTTAAATTCAATTTTAAATTATGTAAATTTTTGTAAAATCGCTACTTTTGAAATGCAATTTCTCAAAAAAGCCATTTTTTAAAATTCTAATAATATGCTCAATTGATACCTTATTAGTGTCTAATAAATACCTTATAAGCAAATCGTGTGTTTTTGCTTAGTCAATTTTCTATGATTTTTTGAAAATAACATGTCGTGTGCATTTTTCAAAAGATCTGAAAATCAAGCTTTTTCTTAATTCACTGAATTTATGATGTAATTATTTTTTCAACAAAAATATACAATGCTGTTACAATCATTTCAGCTAAATATAAGTTTATCTTCCGAAATCACTATTTTTATAAAGTGTGAGTAATTAAAAACCTTAATTTTTAAAAATCTGAAAATTTGTTCATTTTTTGTCCTGTTAGTGCTCAATTGATAGATTGCTGTTGAACAATGTGAAAATACATAAAACATATTTTCATGTTTCTGTGAAAATATTTTGATGTTCCAAGATTGTTATGTTTAGATATGTTCAATGATGTGCATATTTAATTGAAAATTTTGTTTAATTAACTTCATTGTGGTTAAAAATCCAGATTATTGATCCTGAATAATTACGATTTATTTTACCAATAACATTTAAAGTTTTAATAACTTTCTTATTTAAAAAAAATTCATATGCATAAGTTTTCTTTTTTGTTAAACTTTTTCTTAATTATTATTTTATCATTTGTCATTTTACTAATGCTGTATAAAAATTTAGAACATTTTTAGTGAAGATTTTTTATTCAGAATTGTATAAACAAAACATATGTTATTTCAAGCAGAAACATCTGCTCACTGAGCTACTAATCAGAAGTTGGCCATTTCCCCTTTTAAAACAACATTCTATTATTGCAACTGTATTCCACACATTAAGTTTTATAATTTTTATTGTTTGTGGAAGTGAAAAGTGAAGTTCTGTTTTTCTGAGTTATCATACTGAGTCTTTATAATAGTTTTTAATTAGAGGTTATTTCAGTTTATACAACTGAGATCAGTTTAAAATTTGTAAATTTTAAATTAGGATGAGGAATAATCATGTCTGATTTCCATAGTTCTAAGAGAATTAAATGTGTGTACTATATTAAGAGACACAGGAAAATTGTGTACAAAACTAATTCTGTTAGGCTATGTAGTATTGGTGATTTAGCTGATAAAATTAAAAGAATTGTTGGACATTCTGTTTCTGTAAATAGAGATGACAGTTTATGCTCTAATTGTATAGAATTTTATAAAAGGAAATTTTTAGAACATGAAAATGAATATTATGAAGAAATGCCTGTATGTGATGAAACCTTTATTCTAAAAGATGAAACCAAGAATATCTTAAATGAGAGTATTAAATCTCTTGATGCTGATATTTCACCACTAAAACAATCTTCAAAAATTAAATCAAATAGAAGAGAAAATTATGTGAAGAGGAAAAAAACACAATTAGAAGAAACATTTGTGCCATCAGCCATAAACAAGATGTGTATGGAGTCAATATTGTATGCCTGTGTTAACTGTAAAGAATGGTTTTCAAATATCAGCTGTGCACTTCATTGATGCAAATACAAAGAAAAAGTGCAATTACTAACGTTATTGCCAGAAAATTATAGTAAAAGAGAAGTGCAAGAAAAACTACCTGGTGTATAAAAATATCTGTTAGATAAGTCCTGAAAAATTAAAAAAGAAAAAGGCACAAGCTGATTCGTATATTGAGCATCCTTTATCAACAGAAGCACTAAATGTTTCATTGTCCTACTACTTAGAGCAGGGCTGTCCAACGCGGCGCCCGCGGGCGCCATGACGCCCTTTGAAGATTTTCTTGGCGCCCCTTCAAATGTTTAATTTTTCTAGATTTCTTTAAACAAAATTCCATCTCCAAAGTTAATTAACCTTAAAATAATTAATATTTGCATACTTGTTTTATTACAGGCGTTATTAAGGTTTTTGCCTCCTTTACATACAAAAGTCCTTAAAATCCCCCCCCCCCTTTTTTCATCCCCAAACCTCAGAAAAATGTAACGTTCAATTTACAATGATATGTTTTTTGTTCAATTTTTTAGATGAGCACCTCCAACTTAGGATGCCGATAATTAACCACTGTACATACCATTTTAATAACGCATACCACTTTGTCTGTGTATCCTGTAGTCATGTGGGTATCGCTATCACTGCTAAAGGGAAATAATATTTTTGCATTTTCCGAATCATATGAATAATGGCGCCCTTGATTGTGTGCCACAAGCTAAGGTGCGCCCTGGCTTACTGAAAGGTTGGACAGGCCTGACTTAGAGGATAACAAAGACTGCACTAACGATAGTCCAATTAAAAATTATGTTATTTATATTAAAAATGACGATGGTGAGGAAATTAAAAGAGTAAAACGTTTTATGACACGGGCTATTAAAGAAACATATAATTTAATGAAAAAGAAAAATCCCTCTATGAAAATAGGAGTATCAAAATTTTATTCATTACGTCCAAAATTTGTCAAAATTCAGCAAATACTAGCAGTATGCTGTTGTATTTACTGTAGTAATTTGAAATTAATATGTGTAGCCCTAAAAAATGTAACAGGCATTAAAATTAAAGAAGATGATCTGATGATGAAATGCTTATGTCAGAAAATGAATAATAAAAATTGTTGGCTAGAAGAGTGTGGTGAATGCCCTGGTAGAGAAATTCTTACAGCTGAAGCTTTTGATTTGAATGAAGAGGAAGAGGTTGTATATGCTATATGGGAAGGTGGTGACTTAATAAAAAAGTTGGTATATCTGTTAAAAAATTTCTAGAAGATGTAAGGCACTGGGTGAGAGAAGGAATTCCTCATTATCACACAAGGAAAATCCAAAGAGAAGGAATTGCTGAGGTAAAGTTATCTGCAAAACAAAATTCTGTACTTGTGATGCATTTTGATTTTGCGGAAAATTGGTCTGTAATACTGCCAGATGAAGTAAAACTGTCATTTGCAAAATACTCAAATATCGTTATTTATATGTGTAGTATATTTTTAAGAAGAGATTAAAAGTTTTATTGTAATTTCTGCTGATACAGCTCATGCTCTTTGTGCCATAGAAAATATAAAAAAAGAAAACTTAAGTTGTACCAATTACGAACACCTGGAATCAATTGTGTATAAATCAGATGGAGCTGCAGCACATTTAAAAATAAGTATCAGTTTTATGAAGTGTGTAAAAATCCTGAAATTGCAGTAAATAAGTGGATTTTTTCAGCTACTGGCCATGGTAAAAGTCCCTGCGATACCATAGGTGGGTTATGTAAACATTATGCAACAAAACTTAATCTCCAAAAGAAGCCAATAAGAGTCATTCGAGATTCTGCCTCTTTTGTTGACTGCACTATCATATCTAATAAAAAATATAAATTTACTCCCTCTTGACAGCAAAATTATTAAAGTCTATAAAGCTAATAAAGAGAAAGAATATGCTAACGTAAAATCTATCATCAGTATACAATCCAAACATTATTGGCTAGTTCAAAATAACAAAGGTTATATGGGACGAACAATTAAAAATAAATTGAGAAAAGTTGAAACATCCAGCCAGATGAAAAAGCAATTTTCAATTACATGATTTTCAAATAGGTGAAGTTGTTGGATGTATTTATGAAAATAATTGGTGGATGGGACAAATCAATAGTATATCGCAAGAATTAAAAGACATTACTGTATCATTCATGCACCCCCATGGTTCAGCAAAATGATTCCAGTGGCCAGAAGAATCTGGAAAGAAGAAAGATGAATGTGCAGTACCATTGGAAAATGTGCTACTAAAAGTAGGAAATCCAACTCCAACTAGACTATCTGGACGGCTTCACACTTTTGATGATAAGGAATTGAAGTTGATTAAAGATATTTATAGTACCTAATTCTTCTATAAGGTACTTTTTCATATTAATAAATTATATCAGCACTATATAACAAAATATTTAATGCACTGTAGGTGAAACTGACACATTTATGAGTATGAACTGAAATTACATATGCTGCTAGTGGCTATACTTTATATAATTTTAAATTTAAGCAAATGTTTATCTATGAATTAACAGTCATAATTATGCACCAGTATTGTATTATTTTGTTCGAAAAATTAATTGCATTATAAATTCAGTGAAATAAGAAAAAGCTAAACTTTCAGGTCTTTTGAAAAATGCACATGACATGTTATTTTAAAAAAATAATAGAAAATTGACTAAGCAAAAACACACAATTTGCTTGTAAGGTATTTATTAGACACTAATAAAGTATCAATTGAGCATATTATTAGAATTTTAAAAAATGGCATTTTTGAGAAATTGCATTTCAAAAGTAGCGATTTTACAAAAAATTACATAATTTAAAATTGAATTTTAAAAGTTGTATACACCTTAGGCTTAAAATAAAATTTGCTGCGAAACTACCATTAAAGGTCTTTAGATTGCCATCTGCGTTTAGCTTTAAAATATTTTTTCATTATGAAAAAAAAAATCATAAAATCAGCAATAACTACAAAATTTGTACTTCAAAATTAATTTTTTTTGTTAATTAAAAACGTCAATAACTTTTTTAAAACTATGATAAAGTGAAATTCAGTTTAATAACTATTTGTAAAAAATAAATTGACTGAATATGTTTAATATTTTTGGTACTGTGTTTATTTTAAAATGAAGTGTTTATCTGATTTTCTGAAAACGGTCAATTTTATGGTGAACTTGAAAGTGCTGTAACCACAGAACAAAATTTTTTTGGGGAAAATCCTTTTGGGATATTTTGTTTATCACTTAGTTGTAACTACTGTAATTTTTTGAAAAAAATCTATGACCGTCAATTGACGCATATCAAGACAGCCTGCCTGAATTGAGATGGAATAGCTCGAAATCACAATTTTAAAAGTATTTCTTAGTTCATTTTAAAAAAAATTATGCCTCCATTAAAATCTTAGAAAAATGTATATCCTTCAATTGTTATTGAAAGAGCATAAATATATGATATTAGATTAATCTAATTAAGACTAATTGTGATCCCTAATAGTCCACCTTTTTAGAATATATTTTTGCATAATGGTTATTTAAAAAAGCTGGCTCAATTATAGTAAAAACTGCTAAGATGGAATCACAAGGAGTGACCTGAGAAAAATTCAGTTTTGGACAGATTTTCATCGTAACAGGTGTTCTCCATTACTCACATAGATATAGTCATTTTATCTCTTTATAATCATTTTCATACATCAATAAAATGTCTGAGTGAAATTAAGCATGATTTTTTTAGATTTTTTAAAAATATATCATCAAGTTAATGCCAGAATCAGAACATTCCATAAAATACTTCCACTAATCTAAAATTCATGAACTGCTTATTAAATAAAAATATTTATCAATATCTTTTTGCAAATTTGTATTTGTGAGTAACTAACTTGAGAATAGTGCATAATTTATGTTTCAAAAATATACGAAACTTACTATCATCAGATTAACATTACTTCTTTCTATTATTATCATGCATGAGTCGGGTTTTAACTCAGAATAAATTGTTCAAAGAAAAGTCTTGGTGATCACCAGAGTCCTGAATAGAGTTTGTTATGTAAATTATGTTGATTTTAATTGCTTCAGGTTGACATTTGACTATGGCAAGTCAGGTTTCGATTGACCCGATTCTTCAAAACAAAGTCTAGCATATTTTTTCGGATTAAGAAAAAAAATATATATTTGAAGATTAAGGAATATATATATATATATGTATGTTCATGTTTCAATGTAAAAGTTAAAACTGATTATGAGAGATATATTTGTGGACTATTTTCTATAGTTTCCATGTGGACTTTTTTCCATTTCATGTTTTGGTTCATGAAATTTTTTTTGTTGTTGGTTCAGGTTGACTTAAAATAGAATTTTCAGGTTTAGGTTTAGTATAAATAGACCTACCCAAGATTCTACTGATGACCATGTAGTGGATGTGCTTATAAAACTATATTTGATATATTTATTCTTCAGATTACCAATTTTACACTCTGACATAATGTAAAAAATGGTAAAAGTTCCATAAAAAACAGTCCATCATCACTAAAAATGTTAAAAAAATTCCATAAAACTGCCACCATTGCTAAAACATTTTCACCCCAGCTGGAGCATCATCAGTTGTAATTTGATGCATATGGCAGTTGCTGTAATTTGTTAACTTGTATGGCCTTGCAATGTAAGATCAAATTGTAAGATTATAAGATTGACAGGTAAGATAAGCTTTTGGACAAAATTTGAAATCTTCCTTCAAATATTTTACTTACTGAATATAAAAGAAAGATAATATATACAATAGACTCCCTAAAATACGCAAATTCCTAAAATACGCACATCATTTCTGATGTAAACAAGGAAATTTACAATTAAGATGTAGGTGTAAAATTCAACTTTTTTTTTGTCATTCTGTACACCATTTTAATATGTAATTCTGGTTAATATGGTTCAACTCATGTTTTCTCATGAAGGAAGCATAAATTTATTTCTGAAATTTTTCAAGATAGTGCTGATATCAGTGGGAATCATAATATTTTTACCAAATAATTTATGTATTAATCAAGCTTTTTTGGTAATTAAGTATGACTAAACATGAAATAAAACTTTGTTATTTTAAGATTTTGAAGTGAATTATTAGTGTACACTTATAAGGTGAGTTTCACTGAATAATTAAAGAAAAAAATTATCTCATCATCAATATGCATAGTTATGCATTATTATTTATTTACTTGACCTTTATTTTTAATATTTTAAATGTTCTTATTTTTTATTATTTTATTTTATTGTAAGCATTCATTATAATTTCGAGTGCATTATTAAATTCAAATTATTGTTTAAAAAATGTAGACAAAACAGTGACCAGAAATCTGCAAAATTCCAAAATCTGCACAATCTCTGGTTTTAAGCGATGCAGGTTTAAGGGAGTTTACTGTATTACACAGATTGTGTTTATGTTTCAGAGAAGAGTATAATTAAATTGATACACTGTAAGATGCTAGGGTCAGGTGGGGTAAAATAGGTCAGTTTTAAAAAGATTCTAAAAAAATAAATGAGTTTTTATTTTTGTGTTGTCATTTTTATATAGTAATACTGATACTTGTCGTTATTTTAAATGTAAAATTAGCGTCAACTTTTACTCTGCAGTTATAGTTTATAACAATTTGATGTTTTTGTGCTTGAAGCTTGCATAAGTTGGTCCTAAAAACTTTTGATTTCAGAAAATTTAAGAGATAAGTTCACATGTTTTTATAATTCTATTAGATAAAGTACTTTATCAAGATTAATTTTCTACATTTTTAAAAATATAACTGCAAAAACAAATACTTTAGTACAAAAAAACCTGTGTGGGGTAAAATAGGTCATGTTTTGCTGCAGGTAAGGCTTAGCATACACAATGTATATAATTGCAATTTTTCTTTTTAAATCACTTTTATGGTGATAAATATGTTTGTTCGGATTTTAAAATAGACTGAAGCAAAATTAAAAATGCTGCTTTCAGGCATAATTTAAAATAATTGTTCCATTTTTATTTTTTCATGGTGTTTACGTAGTGCAGCCAAGAAATATAACATACCATTTGATACACTTAAAAGATATGTTCTAAACCCACCAATACATGACGGTTCAGGACGAAAAACATATTTGACCTCACTAGAAGAACAATGTCTTGTTCGAGTCATGAAGTTCACAGCTTCATGTGGTTTTCCTTTTGATCGAAGTGACCTTGTTAGAATGGTCAATAGCTATTTAGAATATTCAAGTAAGCCAAGTTCTTTTTCAAACAGTACTCCAGGACCCTATTGGGTAAGAAATTTTGAAAAGCATTGGGAGAAAGAATTGGAAAAGTGAAAGCTTCAAATTTTAATAAAATTTAATTAAAAATTGCAAAGAAAAACAGGTGAAATTCTCACAACTGCAACAACACTGGACAGACTTCATGCTGAAAAAGTCCACAGAAAAAATAAAACAACTAAGATGTCTCTAAAGAAACAGAAGAAAATTCCAACTTTTCTTCAGAAGAAAATACAACATGCTCTGATTCAGAGTAGATTGAAAATGAGCATTCTTTAAAAGTTGGGAAATGGGTGCAAGTAGAGTTTTTAGGGGAAAAAATAAAATATTTTACTTTCACAAATTAATTATGCCTACATTGTAAAATTTGCCAAGCATAGTGGAAGTTCTCACTTTGTGTTCCCAGAAATAGATGATATATCTGAAGTAGATGTAGCACAAATAGTTAAGGTCCTTCCAGAACCTGAAATGAATCACAGGGGACAGTATTTTTTTATACAAGTGTTCATCCTCATTCTTTTCACATTTATATACATATTTACATAAATAGTATTCAATAAATTGTGCAATCGAACCTGTTTTTAGCATGACTTATTTTACCCCACTACTGACTTATTTTACCACACCCTATGGGGTAAAACAAGTCATAAACAACACATTTTAAATCTCGTTTATCAGTTCCAAAAATTTATTAATTCAGAAATATTTTTCTTAAAATGTAATACGAAGTGTCCATTTACATATTCTGAACTGTTTTTTCAGTGGTGGAATTTTTAATTTTCTAATAAAGGTGAAATTGTAAAATGTGCTATTTTTGACCTATTTTACCCCACCTGACCCTATGCTAAGGAATTTCTAGTCTTATACTGTGTATTTTTAAAATGCCTCATAGGAGTACTGAATGTGAGAAAATATTCATTATCTAAAACTAAAACTGAATTTTTCTAATTAGAAATTTTGAAAATAGTTCGGCTTATTTTTTATGTATATTATATATTTAGTGACTCATACTGAAGTACATTAGAAATGTAAGATTTTAAAAAAATAGATATGTTGACAGGACTGAATATGTGTTACAAACAGTAATGATTTCATTTTAAGGAATTTTCATGATGTTTTTATATTTGTCAGAAAAGTAGAAATAAAGAAAACACTATATTTCATAACTCCAAAATGGATATATTTTTTAAAATGTTCATTATTAGAACTTTTGTTAAAATTGTACCAGGCAATTAAATTCCCATTCCTTAAAAGAAAAAAAAATCCCTGACGGCTCGGCCTACAGGCACAGGTAGATTTCGAAGGCACAGACCGTGGAGTACCTGTTTATTAGGAATTGGTGAAGAAATGACCTTTTTGCCATGATGCGGCAGTTGGGACTGCCCACTTCAAAATCTACCTGTGTCTGTAGGTAGAGCCGGCAGGGATTTTTTTTGTTTTTATTTTATTTTTTTTGCTGTAAGGGTTGGTCCTATAAAAAACTTGTCAATATAAAGTTGTAGATAATATTAAGAGGATTTATAATAAATTTAAACAGATTTGATGTCTTGTGAATTGACAAAGCTATGATTTTTTTTCTTCTTAAACCCTTATTTTTCCCCCCTAGGCCATTTTAATGATATAAAAAATCTATGATACATAAATTTTCGTCCTTTTCCTAGAAGTAATAATAACTTTAAATGGATTCAATACGTATCATAATTAAGAAGTTATTGTTTTTTTTCTGTTTTCACAAAAAGCCCCCCCCCCCCCTCCCTGGTTCGATTTTACCCTTTAACGAACTTGACTGAGATTTTATGTATCAGTTTGGAAGAGATTTGTGCAGAATTATTGAAGTTATCGTGTCCATAAAAAAGTGATATAGATAGATAGATAAAGTTTTGAACTGGGGGGTGGTTTTGGGTTCTGGGAGTCATGATCAGCGTTGATCTGCAAAAATTTTCCAGAAATTCCAACATAGGGGAGAATGTAATAAGTAGTATTTCTTATGAAATCTACCTAAAAAGTAGACAACTTTAACATTAATGAGGATATGCTAGCGAGATTTCCATCAGATTAACTTTGCTTTGTATGAAATGTGATGACATGATAGGAAGTGTTAGAATGCATTGTAATTTGGTTAGTGACACAGTATGTAGTACTGCATTCTGAATTATGGAGTGCCTAGCTCAGCATTTTTCATAATGTTCATTATATTTCACAGAATGCAAAGTCTGTTGAAAATAGTGTTACAATATCTTCATTATTGTTAAAGTTATGAACAAAAATCCAATTTCAGCTTATAGCGAGATATTCTGTATTTTGGACTGAATAAGTGTATTGCGACCCTAATTTTTATTACAAAAAGTGTTTGTCTCGAGATACAATATGAACCCTGAAAATTTATTCCATTAATTTAGAAACTCCCTGTATATTGACATTCCACAATGTTTAACTAAATTTACTATTGGGTATTATTTGGCTTCTTGGAGAAAGATTCGGTGAAACAATAACTTTTAGACTTCATTTCTTCTTCGACTTTAATATTTGTATTTTTCACATTCATGAACATGGATGTAGTGGAGGGTATGTGTCATATACTTTGGATTTTTTTTAAGAAGCTCTGTATACCCTCTGTTTTATCAAATAATGCTACAGTGTATACTATCTAGTGTACACCCACTGCCTATAGCATAATAATATAGGTATTTCACTAATTTAAAATCTCTCCTCTCCACATATTGACATTCTATAATGTTTAACTAAAGTTACTATTGTGTATTATTTGGCCTCTTGGAAAAAGATTCGGTGAAGCAATAACTTTTACACTTCCTTTCTTCTTTGACATAAATGTTTGTATTTTTCACATTCATAAACATGGATGTAGTGGAGGATATATGCTGTATACTTTCTGGATTTTTTTAAGAAGCTCCGTATACCCTGTTTCTCAAATAAAGCTACAGTCTATACTATCTAGTGTACACCCACTGCCTATAGCATAATGTAGGTGTTTCATTAATTTTAAAACTCTCCACATATTGACATTCCATAATGTTTAACTAAAGTTACTATTGTGTATTATTTGGCCTTTTGGAGAAAGATTCGGTGAAGCAATAACTTTTACACTTCATTTCTTCTTCGACTTAAATGTTTGTATTTTTCACATTCATAAATGCTGTATACTTTCTGGATTTTTTAAGAAGCTCCGTATACCCTGTTTCTCAAATAAAGCTACAGTGTATACAGAGCCCGATCAAGCTGAAGTTGGGCCTAGGGCCTGGTAAAAAGTTGCCCCCCCCCCCCCTACCTCCCCATTCCTGACAACACTTTCAGAAAAAAAAAGTAGGTTTATTTGATGAGTTGACAAAGTTGTTTGGGTGAAAGTTTCAAGTTTACAAAAAAAAAAAAAAAAAAAAAAAAAAATTAACTTAGAAGAATAATCAAGAAAATGAATTACCGTCCACTTTCTCAAAAAAGCATTTGTATAATTCACAAACATATATGATCCATAGTTTATGTTGCAGAATAAATGAGTACGTCTTTTTCAAAACTCTCCTTATCTAAAATCATAAAAATTGTGTTTTCCCTAATATACAATAGACACAGTATGCAGTTTTTGGCATTTTTCCCAAATTTGATTTTCTGGATACGGAAGTTTTGAAAAATATAGGTACTCTCAAATTGAAAAGGACTTTTACAGAAAAATTAAATATGGAGGTTTTTTATTACAGTAAAACTTTGTTTTTACGTCAGGGATCAAAATATAAAATGCAAACAGTGGAAACACTTAAATTGTGAGAAAATTTATATGCAGGAAAACGCAAATTCCAAGAACATATAATCGAGGTTTCACAGTATTTATCAATTTTTCAAAATACTAAATTGCAATTATCAGAAAAAAAAAAATTGTGCATACATACTAATCATAAATCAAAAGTTTAATTTAAAAAAAATGTGCAGGGTTTAAACAAAATAATATCAATGAAATTTTGTTTAAAATATATCAATTATTAAACTACTCTTGGTTGCATTATAATTTTTCTTTTGCATTTTAATTTCTGTATAAATATTGCCAGTTAAATTTATAGTTTGATGAAAACAAATTCAAAACAAAACAAAAACAGTGATCTACAGTCAAGGTTAGTTGGATTTGTCTAACCCAAAGCAACACAACTTATTTAATTTTGCCCAACACCTATTTAATTAATAATAAACATGTAAATTTAAAGCAGGGATGCACAAACTATTGATTAAGGAAAAAAATCAGCCACATAATTTGTGGGCCCCTGAAAATGGTGGGCCGAGGGCCCGTGTATTAATCAGGCCCTGAGTGTATACTATCTAGTGTACACCCACTGCCTATAGCATAATGTAGGTGTTTCATTAATTTAAAAACTCTCCACATATTGACATTCTATAATGTTTAACTAAAGTTACTACTGTGTATTATTTGGCCTCTTGGAGAAAGATTCGGTGAAGCAATAACTTTTACACTTCATTTCTTCTTCGATTTAAATGTTTGTATTTTTCACATTCATAAACATGTATGTAGTGGAGGGTAAATGTCATATACTTCGGATTTTTTTTAAGAAGCTCTGTTTATCAAATAATGCTACAGTGTATACTATCTAGTGTACACCCACTGCCTATAGCATAATAATATAGGTATTTCACTAATTTAAAAACTCTCTACATATTTACATTCCATAATGTTTAACTAAAGTTACTATTGTGTATTATTTAGCTTCTTGGAGAAAGATTCGATGAAGCAATAACTTTTACACTTCATTTCTTCTTCGACTTAAATGTTTGTATTTTTCACATTCATAAACATGGATGTAGTGGATGATATGTGCTGTATACTTTTTTTTTTTTTTAAGAAGCTGTGTATACCCCCTGTTTCTCAAATAAAGCTACAGCATATACCTTCTGTATTTTTATGAATACAGTATTGTTCATAAAACAATAATCATAAGAGTCCACAGTATGATTGTTTTAATAAAATTATAATATATATGAGGGGTTCTGGGAAACAAAGTGTCAAGTCACATTTTTGGTGAAATAAATCTAACACTGTAATCTGTCGCTTATTATTGTAAATTATATCCTACATATTATTTGTTTCTAATGTTACTTGATGGCAGCATATCCCAGGTTTTGTTTTTGCCCCCAAATGAAGATAGCTAATTTACAAAGAATGTAATAATAATACCATTAAAGTAATGCCATCATATTATTCAGAATAGCTCAAATGTTACTAAGACATTAACAAAATAAACTTTATTTTATATATATCTTGATTTGAGTATTTGATCTAACTTTCAAACTGATATATTTCAGAACTTCAAAAATGTGGCTTAGCACCGATCTCCTCATATATGTGTACATGTGTATAAGGTAAAGATGTAATAGTTAATTACATTTGTCATATGCTATGAATTTATTATTTAGCTAATGCAATGATTGTAATTTCTGAAAATGCTCAGGTAAAATAAAAATATTAATTAAGTTTTTTCAATTGAATGAGAACTTGATAAAAGGTTTGGAAACTTGCATTTTGCAACTGCTGCATGTAATTTAACAGAATTCTGACACATCATAATTGGCATTTAAAATTATTCAAGGGTACTTCTCTATTATTCCGTCGACTACTTTTCATAACAAAAAACTATCGCCAAACTGTAAGATTAAACGCCAAAAACGCAGTCCCATTTACTGGATGTCAGAAGCATTATATGTGTTTATTATATCATCAAATGGTTTTTAATTCGACATTTGCGTGTATTTTTCATTATGTTTTACTGATTTATTAGTTTTTTCATTCATTAAAATAACAATTGTGTCCTTAAATTCTTATATTTTATTTATTTATTTTGATATTCCAATAGCAACGTTCTCCCGTTTATTTGGCGTTACAGTTTGGCAATAGTTTTTTGTTATGAAAAGTGGTCGACGGGATAATAGAAAAGTACCGATTCAAGTTTCCTGTGTCCAAAATTCTTCTAGTTTTAATGTCTTTAAAAGTTTTGAGGATATGTAGGATTCATGAAGATATGCAATATCAATCTTTTTTTTTTTTTTTTTTTTACCTTATACATCATTAATGATAAGAATTATAGAGATAAAATTTAACTAATTTAATAAAGGGGTTACACTTCTTTTTATTAGTTCTGCTGAATGCTAACAAAATATCAATTATTAATTACATATTCACATTTCAATATTTTTAAATGATTTTTTTTTTTTTTGCATTGAGGTTATTGGTTATTCTCTATGCAGGCCCTTTTGTACTTTTTCAATTTTGATCACAAGTTTTTATTATTAAGATAGTTTTGAAAGTGAAAGTATCCTCAATAAAAAATAATGCAACCAAAATCGAAAAAGTAAAAAAAGGGCCTGCATAGAGATTGACCTCAACTATCTAATGCAAAAAAAATCGTTTAAAAATATTGAAATACGAACAAGATATAAAATATTTCCCTCATAGGATTAACATTAGCAGGCGGGTGTTTTCAAGTGAGTGAAGAAGTAGCCTCTTAATAATCAATATTTTGTTAGGTTTCATAGAACAAATAAGAAGTAGCTTTTTTCTTCACACTTTTTCTCTGTCTCTTTTTGAAATTTTCGGGTGGGCCTTATTAGTTGCTGAACATTAAATACAAGATTTTGCCCAGTTTGTTTTTATCTGTGATGGATGCCCTAGAAAATTTGAAATTTTCAGAGAACATCTTCATGAAATGTTCCAAGAATATTTGTCTGAAAAACATATACTAGAGTCATGGAAAGCGCTTGGCTGTTAAGTAATAGTGTGTTATTTAATTAGGCAAATGATAGAAAAACTATTAATAATTTATAATCACAAACACATTAACACTCAGCCTCAACTAATGGTTTTATTATCATGATTTTTGTTTAAATTATTTTGACCTTCTTGTTTAACATGACTACTAATATACAAATATATTAATGTGATTATAAGATATCTTTAAAACAAAAAAATATATACTAAATGTGATTACAGATTTTGAGAATGTCATTGGTTGTATGTACGAAATTAGTAGGTCTATATATTAAAAAGGATTTTTAAATCTTTATGTATACCATAATCATTTTTGGCATATATATTTTAATTTTAATGACAAGTGATTTTTTTTAAAATATTATTCTGTAAGATATCTGTTATAATAGTGATATAGCAAAATGTTTAATGTGCAAAAAAGTGTTGCCATATATATATATATACATTAGGGGTGCACAACCTGTGGCCTCCGATTGGATTACTGGTGGCCCGTGGATCAATTCTGCCGATAGGGTGCGTATAAATCGCGAATTTTGTCGATCGTATGCGTATAAATCGCGAATTTTGCCGATCGGGTCCGTAAAAATCGTGAATTTTGCCGATCGGGTGCATGTAAATTGTAAATTTCGCCGATCGTCTGTGTAAAAATCACGAATTTTGCTGATCAGGCGCATAAAAATCGCGAATTCCGCCGATCAGGCATGTAAAAATCATGAATTTCGCTGATCGGGCACGTAAAAATCGCGAATTTTGCCGATCGGGTGCATATAAATCGTGAATTTTGCCGATCGGGTGCGTGTAAATTGTAAATTTCGCCAATCGTCTGCGTAAAAATCGCAAATTTTGCCGATCGGATGTGTAAAAATCTCAAATTTTGCCAATTAGGCGCATAACAATCGCAAATTCCGCCGATCAGGTGCGTAAAAATCATGAATTTCGCCGATAGGGTGCGTATAAATCGTGAATTTCGTCGACCGTATGCGTATAAATCGCGAATTTTGCCGATCGGGCCCGTAAAAATCGTGAATTTTGCCGATCGGGTGTGTGTAAATTGTAAATTTCGCCGATCGTCTGTGTAAAAATCGCAAATTTTGCTGATCAGGCACGTAAAAATCGCGAATTCTGCCGATCAGGCGTGTAAAAATCATGAATTTCGCTGATCGGGCATGTAAAAATCGCGAATTTTGCCAATCAGGTGCATATAAATCGTGAATTTTGCCGATCAGGTGCGTGTAAATTGTAAATTTCGCCGATCGTCTGTGTAAAAATCGCAAATTTTGCCAATCGGATGCATAAAAATCTCAAATTTTGCCGATTAGGCGCGTAAAAATTGCGAATTCCGCTGATCAGGTGCGTATAAATCATGAATTTCGCCAATAGGGTGCATATAAATCGTGAATTTCGTCGATCGTATGTGTATAAATTGCGAATTTTGCTGATCGGGCCCGTAAAAATCATGAATATTGCCGATTGGGTGTGTGTAAATTGTAAATTTCGCCGATCGTCTGTGTAAAAATCACGAATTTTGCTAATCAGGCACATAAAAATTGCGAATTTCGCCGATCAGGCGTGTAAAAATCGCAAATTCCGCCGATCAAGCATGTAAAAATCGTTAATTCCGCCGATCAGGCGTGTAAAAATCATGAATTTCGCCGATCGGGCACGTAAAAATCACGAATTCTGCTGATCAGGTGCGTATAAATTGTGAATTTCACCGAACGTGTGTGTAATAATCGTGAATTTCGTCAATCACTAGGAAAAAAACTATGAATATTGTCAATCGCACATGGAAAAAAAAATGCAAGCTTTTTCCATCCTTTCTAACTGTATTGGGTTATGCTGACTAAGGAGGTGGTTGAGTATAGGGAGCTAACCGTCTGGCAATCTTTAAAGCTAAATTTATTCCTTCAAATAAAGTCAAGGAGTATTTTCACTCTTTGAAAATAATCTTAGCTCTATCTTATCTATATCTCTTGTATAAATACAAACGTAAACTGTTAATATATCTTTGCCAACAGAACTGAATACGTTGACAGGAAGGAAGGAACCTAGGGGGCTAAAACTACCCTTCCGAAATTTATGTTTTTTTTAATCTGACCCCCCCCCCCCCCGAAACAAAAATTTTCTGATGGTGGCCCTCGACAACCCAGTCATTTTTGTAAGTGGCCCTTCGCTTAAAAAGGTTGTGCACCCTTAATATACATATATATATATTTAATGAGGAAACAAGATTTTAAAATGGAAACAGATCATACTGCTAATACAATCCAAATGCGGACAAATACAAAATATAAACAACTTTGTTTATATATCATATTAAAAGTAACTTAGTTAAGACTGAAAAAGTGTTACACGAGCATTTTTTAAATAAAAATGTTTTATTTACACATCACAGCTACTATAAAACAGCATGAACAGGTATAACTAACAAAACCTCAAAAGAGAAATGACCACTAGAGAAATTTTATTGATTTAGTAGGACAAGAATTTTCATTAATTTTTGTAGGATGTATTTGGATCATTATCGCATGAAAGGTAGCATCACATTTTTTAAACCAATTTCACCATCAATAATTTTGGTATGTATGATGGTACAGATAACAAAATTGCCAGTCAGCTGGTATACCAGCGTTAGATGTTGCCATAGCAATATCGTATGCCTTGCTACAATCTGAAATGAATGGCAGCCAATTACTAATGATACCTCTGAGTCTGAATGTTATCAGTAATTGGGTTGACATTCATTTCACATTGCAGCAGGCTGTGTGATGTTGTTATGACAACAACTGCACTGCTTCAAAAAAAAAATATTTTATTACATACAGATACAACATAGATAAACATAATAAACATTTTTTATTAGTTTGTTTTTTTATTACTTGCAGTTCCAAACTAATTAGTTCAGCTGTTGCTCAAAAACTGAAAAATGTTATCTCCAGACAAAGGACGACCTATATCTATTGGATTGTTTTATAGTCCAATAAGTTTGTTTTTGGCATGCATATTTGTGACACTAATCTCAGCTAAGAGAATGGAAGTGTCACATATATGGGATGCTGGTAGCAAGCATGTTAAGAAACATTCAGATAAACATTTTTTTATACAGTATTATTTTTGTCTATTACATGTTATATTAATTACAAGTGCTACCGCGAATCCTCCCATTTAAAAAAAAAAATAAATTGGCCTTATTGGTTAGGCTTTTTAATATTTAGAAATAATTCCCCTAAATGAAAATTTGTCAATAAATCCAGTTGTTGTTGACTGGATTGGATATAATGTATCATTCAAAGGATTTTAATTTGGGGCAAACAGTTGAACAAATTTTTATTATATCGCTAAAATTTGGAAATACATGTGCATCTGAAAAATTTAAGCTGGTCAAATTATCTTTATGCATCACATAATATATAATAATCTACATATAATAATTGGAGAATGATAGAATTATAATCAATCTTTTCAAAGGAAGGCAAATTTTGTATAAGGTAATTGCCTTCCCCTGTAACTTCGGAAAATTCAACAAATAATGTTTTTTAACTCAGGACAATACATATGGATCTGAAAATTTAAAACTGTCAAATTATACTTGCACATTTCTGACACATTATCTTTATGGATCGCATATAATAATTGGGGAATGATAGAATCAAAATCAATCTTTTCAATTTTTTTTCAAGGGAAGGCAAATTTTGTATAAGATAATTTAGGCCTTCACCTTAACTTGAGAAAATTCAATAAATAATGTTTTTTAATTAGGGACATGGAATTTACAAGTGCTGCATCATTTTTAAATTCTGAAAAAGCATTGAATGTGTTTAAATTACTTAGTTATTATGATAGCAATTTTCAAATTGCACCAGAAGAGAATGGCAATTCCAAGAATGATTATGAAAGTAATTAAATGATAATGCATAGTATCCAATCCAAGCATGTTTTTTTGCCATTGTATGTTATTTATATCCATAATAAAATGTAGACGTAATATTATTTTTACACTGTGTTTAAGATTCAAGAATTTTAATGAGAGAACAAAGAAACATGAACATATTGGATCAGATTGGCTGGTATAATGATTTAGTTTCAAAAGTTTTTTTTTTTTTTTTTTTTTTTTTTTATAAACGATTTACCAAAATTTATCTGAGAAAATTTCATATTCAATCTATTTTTTCTATCATTTTGATTGAATTTTTTATTGAAAACTACTTTCCAAAGATAGAACATGAGAAGATTCTTGAAGATATTCATTATTTTGTATATTTTTAATCATTTATTATTTTGATTGATTTGATAATGATATAAAATACCAATACATAAAATATAGGATTTCATACCCCTTTTTTATCATTTTAGTCATTTTCTTCCTTTTTAATAGTGAGCATCTGCCCAGCTTTGCTTATATCTGGTGGTGCTACATTATTGTGTAAACGAAGATTATGTTGTGTCAAATGATGTTTTTCAAAAAAGGCTCTCTGACACACGTCACAAACATAAGATCTTATTCCACTGTGATAACGGAGATGAAGCCTTAATCTTCTACTTTGGGCAAATGTTTTTTGACAAATGTCACATTCATAAGGCTTCTCTCCTGTATGGGTGCGTAAATGGTCATTTAAAGAAGATTTTAATGAAAAGACTTTATCACATACATCACAAATAAATGGCTTTTCTCCTGTATGTGAACGGAGATGAGTTTTCAAAGCAGACATCTGAACACAGGCTTTCTGACAAAATCTACAAACATAAGGTTTCTCTCCTGTGTGTATACGGCGGTGAATTTCTAGATATGTTTTTTTAGAAAATGCTTTAGTGCATATGTCACACTTATAAGGTTTTATACCCATATGAATAGTCATATGATTGTCTAAATAAAGTTTTATAGGAAATGCTTTATGACATACATTACATATAAAGGGTCTTTCAGTAGCATGAGTCTGTTGATGCTTCTTCAGATATTTCAGTAGGGTAAATGCTTTTTGACATATTTCACATACATAAGGTTTTTCTCCTGTATGATTGTACATATGATTTCTAAACAGATTATGCTGAGAAAATCTTTTTTCACATACATCACATGTGTAGGGTTTCTTATCTTCATGGATGTACATGTGAGCTTTCCAAGATTTCTTTAGGGAAAATGCCTTTTGACATACTTCACACACATAAGGTTTTTTTCCAGAGTGTGTGTTTAAATGATCTTCTAGAGCACATTTTTGAGAAAATGCTTTCTGACATACATGGCATATAAACCTTTTCTTTTCCATATCTATACAATGAAGTTTAATTCAGCTTATGAAAATTTTAAGCCTATTCTTAGAAAATGTACATTTGGATACAGTTAAAAAACAAAATACTTATTCATTATTTACCATATATTTAGTATTCAAAATGTATCTACACTATGAAAACAGTATTATATACTTTCATAATTTTATAATTAAGATTTCCTTAAGACCTATGCAAAAATACTTTCCATTATATTGTTTGTCTGACTTGGTTGATAAACATAGCTTTGCAAATGCACTAAATACTTAGAAGAATTTCGTAGCCATATACTTGTTTCTTTTAATTAAAAAATACATGGATTTAAAAAATTTAGTTGAGATAAGAAAGCATGAGATAATTTTCTTTTACACTGAAGATTACCCTGATATCTGAAAGAAAGAATAAACAAATAAATTAGCAGAGTAAAGAATACATAAGCATATTTTATTTTTAACAGCTGTGATTCATAACCAAGGTAGACCCACAAAAGGTCATAACTACTGCTTGACCAGACTTAAAAGACGGTCCTTGGCATGCTGCCAAAAAAATGGATTAGGAGGAGACAAAGTTCAGGTTTTGCTTAACCCGTCTGACCGATCACATGTCATTTCTTCACTGGCTGTTCTTGTACTACTACATACGAAACTAGTGGAATTTTCCTACTCATCTCCCACAAAAGCAAAACTAGGGGAAACTACCCTTTCATTACCTACATCCCTATTATTAAGAATAGACCCGTCTTACTCACATGACCAGTCTTTAAAGCTTGGCTCAGCAGTAATTGAATCACAAAAACTCAGAACAACACATTTTTTTCGTATGTAAAAACATAGTATCTTTGTGATTTAATAAAATATAGTTATTTTTTAACCCTTCATACTTTATTTTGCTGATTTTGATTCTATACACTTTCCTTTCCACTTTTCTGTCTCCTCCTTTTTCTCCTTCCTTTCTTCCCTGTGCAATGTCCCCCCCCCCCCTCTTGCACCATTTTTCTTTCTTTGCAGATTTTTTTTCCCCTTACACCACTACGTGGTTGCTTTCTAGCTGGACATGTATCCAATATAGGATTGTTTTATGTATTGCAATCAGAAACAATATCATCATGTTTCATAAATTTATATGGTTTTGTTATACAAAGTGTTTTATACTTATTGCTGGTTTCTTGGTGCTTTTTTACAACCAATAGAAAGTTATTTCTGCGTATTTTGTAAAGTGAATGTTGAGGATATTAAGATTTTGAATGTAGATACCCTTTATTTATAATTTTTAGTTGATGCAGCTATTTTAGAAGCACATTAAATTATAATAACTTTATTATTTTGAAATATTGTTTTCATCACCAATCAAGATGTGAATCTAAAGACAGTGCAAGTTTGTAAACTATTGTAAATCTGCCAAACTTGATCTGAATTAAAAATCAACTAGATAGCACCTGTCAAGATTTGACAGTAAATAACTTGAAAGTTCCTTTAGAAATATATTTCAATTTTTAATTAGTTGATTTTAAACTAAGTGATGAAAACTTGATGAATTGTTATATTGTGTAAACGATTCCGATAGATATAAGATGATAGATGGTGTTGTCAGTCCAGCCTACCCAACTAATGAAATGAAAGAATTTTAAGCTCGTAATTTACGTCCTATTAAGCTTGATTTTTAGTGAGAGTTTAACGAAAAATATTAAATGAATGATTTATTTTTACTTACTAGTCGCAAAATTTTTGTGAAATATCAATATTTAATATTTTCTAATTTTTTAATTATGCGACCTTTAAATTTTTTCATTAATTTTATTTTTATTAGGCTGACTGTAAAACCCTGAACTCAAAATTTGCTGTTTGCAACTAAAGATTTAATATATATATTTTTAATTACTTGAATTTTATTTTACAGTTTCATACACTATTTCATAGTTAAATCATGGATATCAAGATAATTTCTTTTAGATTTTCTGTATGAATATTTTCCCTTCTTTCTGTTTTTTCTCCTTTTACTTTTCTTTTTTATGAAAATTGATCACATATTTATCTTAGTATATATATGACATCTTGATAATGGCCATACCAAATATAGCTAAAATTGTAGATCAGCTCAATTTATTTAATTGATAATTACATGTACAATCTCTAACTTTAAATACTTTTAATATAAAATTAGTAATTACAAAAATATTCTTGGTTGTTAAATTTTACTTAATTATAAAGTATATGAATTAAAAAAAATACAAATTATATAACTTTTCTTCCTGAAGTAGAATATGATATTATTAAAATGAATTATCGCCAAGAAAATAACAAAAATAATTCTGTCCAGAGTGGGTATCGAGCTGACGATCGAAACAGAAAACCACAGCATAAACACAGAGCCTTAGACCACTCAGTCTCCCTTATCTCGTTCTACTGTGCAATAAAATTGGATATGTTCTAAATTTAATTCGATGCATGCACAAATGTCATTTTTTTATAATCTTAACGAAATCCCTTTTTGTTTTAATATATAGGATATTCGGGCCTGACAAAAGGGAAGAGTTTCTGGGGTTGTAGCCCCAGGACCAAGACATTAAAACAGAGTGTAAAAAAAAAAAAAAAAAAAAAAAAAAAAAAAAACATAATTGAAAAACAAATCAGATATTTTTTCTAAATTAAGATTAGATTTATTTTATTTTATTCAAACCAGATTTATATTATTTTTCCAATAGCAATGTAGATTTTTAAAGTAAGTGTAGGGGAAGGTGGTGTACCTCGGACCTATTTTGACTTTTTAATTTTTAGTTTTAAAACAAATCGCCAAAATTAAAAAAAATATATATTTTATAAAACTTTATGTTGTTACAAACAACATATATTTGTCTTAAATTTTTATATAAATAATTTCCATGAAAATTTTTGATTTAAAAATAAAATGAAAATAGGACCGAGGTACACCACTAGTGGTGTACCTTGGTCCCATTACTAACAAGTGGAAAAAACTTGTTTTTTAGTAAAAAAATCCACATTTATTAAGAAGCTACATATATAAATTTTTTCCCTTAAAAGCAATAAAAGGATTGATAGATTTAATTTATTATTAGGTTTAAAAAATAAGTCTAAATAACCTCAGAGCAATTACACTTATAAATACAAATACATTAAAACTTATTTATATTTGTAATAACACTTAATTTTAGCCAAGATTGTTATTAGATAAGTCAATTCGAAATGTTAACTTCTTGCGCTACCTTTCAGATCCACCAGGCAATATTGGATGTGGCAGCTTGAACTGATATAATTTTTGTCAAATTCACAAACAGTAGGATCTTCTCTTTTGAACTTCTGAGAGTTTGGATCTCTTTTTATATATTGTACTTCACATACATTATCAGTAATTTAAATAATTTCAGCAATAAAGTATTTAATACTTTTTTACCAGCAAACTTCACTAGCAAAAAAGCACCAATCTGAATATTATCTGAATCTTCCAGTTCACCAAAGTGTTTCTCTGAAAAACCAGATTCCTCAAATAAATTATCTATATCCTCGTCTTCCGATACTGTTGAATAATAATAAGGCCTCTTTTTAGGTGGCTTAGTAGGAAGTTGTACTGTTTTACTTTGTTTTATTTTTTCCCTTTTTTACAACTAGGTTGAAAGCAAAACTGATGTACTCATTAAACCATAACTATTTAAAATAAACCATGTTGCTATTAAAAACATATTTTTAATTTTTAGATGCACCTGTAAAACTGATTTTGTATCAATATAGTTAAAATTATGGGGTTAACATAAACCAAATACATATATAAAATACATATATAAAAATATCACAAAGTAGTCCTAACTTGTTAATAGACTTTAAAAATAAAATACTAATTTGAAAGAAAACATTTTACTTGAATTTTAAAAAGATTTTTCAACATATGTATTGTATTATCTGAAATGATATTTAGGTGGTGTACCTTGGACCAGTCCAAGGTACACCACTTTTATTAGGTTCAAGGTACACCACTTGACACTTAAAAACAAAACTGCCAATAATGATGTTAAGGTTAGACCTAACTTTGTTTAAAATACATGGTGTAGTAGCTGGAACATTGCTTTATAATGCATAACCCTCATTGTTTCCTCCATGTCTAGAAATTAGTTTAATAGAGGGCGCGACAGAGCGCAGAAGAACTGTAATGATGAGCGGGAGATATCCCGCCAGTTCTGTGATCAGCCTTGGACGTAAGCGCAGCGAACCCACCGCTGCCTGTCATTTCATCTTTATTTTGTAAATAAATTGTTGTGTTTTAACATGAAGTTTCATTAACGAAAATCACTAACATAATAATACAGTTCACTGAAAATCGCCGGATCAAAATGGTCCGAGGAGCTGCAGTGCTCATATTTAATTGAACATTGTTCGAATCAAGACTTTTGGATACAAAAAAGAAGCGTGATACCTACTCGCGTAGCTAAAAATGACAACTACAATTTCTGGAGCTATGGTGCTAAACAGAAAACGAGGAAACATTCGAGGACAGATAACAAGAATTGCTAATGCGTTGAAATCAAAAATGAGCGAAAAAGAACTGGAAATCAAGATGAATTCAATTCAGAACTTAAAGAAAAAAACCGATGAGCTTAGAAATGAAGCGTACGCCATAATTGCTGAAGAACAGTTGGAAGAATTCAAAAATTCGTTAACGGATATCGATGAGCAACTGGAATCTATAGAGGTGAGTCTTCTCGATCTAATAAACCCTGTAGTTCTAATATTGTTCAAAATGCTACTCACGATAGAATAATATCTAGTGATTCAAATATAAAATTGCCACAAATAACTCTACCACAATTTTCAGGTCGTTATACAGAGTGGATGAATTTTAAGTCACAGTTCATCACTCTAATTGACAATAACGACCAGTTAAATGATTCACAAAAATTGTATTACCTGCAGTCAGCCTTGACAGGCCCAGTGAAACTTCTTCAGAATATCGATGATTCTTATGAGTCCTTATTCGAAGCCTTAAAGAAAAGGTTTGAAAACAAAAGACTGATTGTTAACGGACATGTAGCAGAACTGCTAAATATGAACAAAATAAAAATTGAAAACTCCAAAGAAATCCGTAATTTGGTAGACAATTTACTTAGTCATTTAAGAGCAGCTAAGCAATTAGGATTAGGAAAAAATAATTTGTCTGAAGCAATTTTAATGCATTTTGTGTTGCAACGCATTGATGACGAGTCGAGAAAGGCTTTTGAAATGACTTTAAACTGTAACGAATTGCCACAATGGGATGTTTTCATTGATTTTCTACTAAAAAGAATTCAAGCGTTAGAAAATATACAGAGAAATGTCTCAGCTTCAAGGCCCAAAACGGAATTCGTTCATAAACAAAAAAGTTTTGTTTTGCAAAATGATCGAATTGTATGTCCCATGTGTAATCAATCTCATTTAATTTTCAGATGTAAAGATTACCAAGATTTATCGGTTCAGGATAGATTAAATTTTGTGCGGAAATTAATGCTTTGTTTTAATTGTTTAAATAAACATGTAGTTTCTCGTTGCCCGAAATTAAATAATAAATGCAAGTCATGTTTTTTGAATCATCATACTACATTATGTGGAGCTAATTTTTCGAAATATAAACAAAATGACAGTAATCAAATTAATCCGTCGAATAAAAGCCAAACTCAATCAGAAAAAAACGAAAGATGCGTAAATTCGGAACTTTCAACTTGTGGAGAAACTAGGTCAACTTCTTTAACGCTGAGCTGTCCGAAAAAAGGCGAAGCGTATTTTCCATCTGGTGTTTTTTATAATGGGTTATTATCGACTGCGATAGTTTATATTAAGGGAACTAATGATTATTTTTTTCCGTTCCTTGCTATTTTAGATTCAGCAAGCACAATTTCGTTAGTTACTTATTCAGCTTTAGAGATTTTGGGATTGAAAAAATATAATGTAAATTCTTTAATTAGCGGCTTAAATGGATCAATCTGTAAAATTAAAAATGGAATAAAAACGGAAATATCTAATAAAAAACAAAGATTTTCAGAAATCAGTGAATATGTTTGTCCTTCCCAAAATTATTGATTTAACCCCTTCAAGTCCGATCGAAATTTCTAGTCTCCATTTGCCTGAGAATATAGCATATGCGAACCCGAAATTCTTTGAACCTCATAGAGTTGACATCTTATTAGGAGTAGATATATTTTATGAATTACTATTATCCGGTCAGATAAAAATACCGGATAGTTCCGTCATTTTACAGAATTCTTGTTTTGGATGGATTGTGGCTGGGACATTGCATGATAAAAATGACAGAGAATTTCAGTGCCATTTATTGCAAAATGAAGAGGAATCGTCATATTTAAGGGTGTTTTGGGAATTAGAGCAGATGGGCATTAAAGATGACCCAAACAGTGTTAAAAACGAGAAAATTGTAGAACAATTTCATGAAACTGTGCGTTTTGAAAATAACAGATATGAAATCAGTCTCCCTTGGATAAGGGATTGGAACCATTTAGAAAATAATTATAAAACTGCCGAAGCGCGACTCACAGGTCTTATAAAAACAATGAAACGTGATACAAAGTTATACGAACAATATCGCAATATTTTGAATGAGTATTTAGAGATGAACATAATTGAAAGTGTACCTAATTTAGAAAACCCTTCAGATAAACCAGTTTTTTACTTACCGCACCATACAGTATTTAGAGAAGATAGTGTTTATACTAAATGTCGAATAGTTTTTGACGCAAGTTCCCATGAAGCAGGACAATTGTCGCTGAATGACTGTCTTGACGCAGGAACTAATTTAAACCCTAATATTTTTCATTTATTGATTTTCTTCAGACTAAACAAAATTGCTTTTCTAGCAGATATAGAGAAAGCTTTTCTACAAATTGCCATAAACGAAAAGGACAGGGATGTGCTGAGATTCTTATTTATAGATAAGAATCCTGTTGACAGTGACGCATTTAATGTTATCGTCTACAGATTTTTATGCCTAACATTTGGCTTGAATTCAAGCCCATTTTTGCTATCTGCTACAATTAAGCATCATCTTAATAAATTCGAAACGGAATATCCGATAACGACAGAAGTACTCCACAATTGCATTTACGTGGACGACTTAATAACCGGGACAGACACAGTCGAAGATGCGGTGAACATTTCGGAACAATCTCATAAAATAATAAAGGAAGCTAGCATGAATTTACGGAAGTGGATTTCGAATAACAATTTGTTAATGGAAATATGGGATAATCGTGGATTTAGTACTATGCCACAACCCTTTGAGGATACTACAATACATAAAGTTTTGGGGATATCGTGGCAACCCAAGCAAGATATACTTTTGATAGATATTGATAATTTGCTCGAATTTTTGCATAACTCAAAAAATACAAAACATTTTGTATTACAAGTTGCAGGTAGAATATTTGACCCTCTGGGTCTAATTTCTCCGTACATAATAAGAATAAAATGTTTATTACAAGAACTATGGAGTAAAAAGTTGTCTTGGGATGAAGAATTGCCTTCCGATATTAGAGAGACGTGGGAACAGTGGAGTTTCGAACTTCCCCAGTTGAGAAATCTAAAAATTCAAAGGAACATTTTTCAGTTTCCCGATGACTCCAATTATACCCTAACGTTGCATACCTTTGCCGATGCCAGTCCAAAAGCATACGGTGCTTACGTTTACTTAGAAATCAATTCACTAAGTGAATCGTCTATAAATCTGATTACATCTAAATCCAGAGTGGCACCATTGAAAAAAGTGTCACTTCCGCGACTTGAACTTCTAGCAGCATTAGTTGCTGCACGTTTAACCTGTGAAGTGAAAAAGGTAGTAGATCGCAAGGGACCATCTTCTGTGTATTTGTGCACAGATTCGCAAATTGTCTTGTACTGGATCAAAGGCTCCGCAAATAGGTGGAAATCGTTTGTGTCCAATAGAGTACGAGAAATACAAACACTCACCGACCCATCACGATGGTTTCATTGTGCAGGGTCAGAGAATCCTGCAGATTTGCTAACAAGAGGTGTTAAGTGTGACCTTCTTGTTCAGAATTCCAAATGGTGGACTGGACCAGAGTTTTTGAAAGACTTAGATCTGTGTAACAACGACCAGACTTTAGTGATTCCTAACAAGGACATATATATAAACGAACTAAAAAAAAACTGTGAGAACCTAGAAAACAGAGACTTTACAACGTTGACACTCTCACCTGAAGTTCCTATGATGGAACATATTTTTTCTTTATCTAATAACCTTGTTAAATTAATTCATATAATTAGTTTTATTTTTAGGTTCATATGTAATTGTTCTCACGTGCGTGAAAAGAAAAGTGGTCCATTAAGTGTGACTGATGTAAAAGAAGCCGAAATCTTTCTAATAAGGTCAGCACACAGGGGTAAGTTTGGTGAAGAAATCGCCTGTCTTGAAAAGGGTAAGCCTATTAAAGGTAAGAGCAGACTTTCATCGCTAAATGTATTTTTGGATGATGATGGTTTAATTAGAGTAGGTGGACGTTTATGCCAAGCAGATATACCGTTTAATGCCAAATTTCCAATAATTTTGCCTGAAAGGCATAAATTAACCGATATTGTATTGAAATATTTTCACTTAAAATATTTGCACTTGGGCCCACAAGCCTTGCTTTTCCAGGTTAGGCAAAAATTCTGGCCACTGAATGGCAGAAATAACTGCCGTAGAATTGTTCATAAATGTATCACTTGTTTCAAAAACAAACCTGTAATTAATTCACAATTAATGGCCGATCTGCCAAGGGAACATATAACTCCAAATTTTGCCTTTGCCGTAACAGGCATAGATTACTGTGGCCCATTTTTTGTAAAATTTAAACACCAAAGAAAGGGTGTATTAAACAAGGTATATGTTGTGGTATATGTATGTTTATGTACGAAGGCAATACACCTGGACTTTGTGTCAGATTTGACAACTCAGACCTTTATCTAGTTTAAAACGTTTCTTTGGCAGAAGAGGCAAATGTTCGAAAATTATGTCTGACAATGCAAAAACATTTATTGGAGCGGACATTGAATTGAAAAAATTACAAAAATTGATTAGCTCTCCAGATGAGGAATTGTATAATTTTTTAACCCATGAAGGAATCGAGTGGGAGTTTATTCCCCCAAAATCCCCAAACTTTGGCGGAATATGGGAAGCGGGTGTAAAATCCTTCAAGTTTCATTTGAAACGGGTAATAGGGAATCAAAATTTAACTTTAGAAGAATTCTTGACGATACTAGCCGAAATTGAAGGTGTTTTGAACTCGCGGCCACTCACCCCGTTATCCTCAGAATTTGAAAATTTCGAGACTTTAACCCCTTCTCATTTCCTGATTGGAAGAGCTATCACTTCGATCGCAGAACCCCAATTAGATAATATCAATGAGAACAGACTAGGTAAATGGCAGAAAATACAAAAATTTAGTCAGAGAATTTGGAAACTCTGGAAACGAGATTATTTGAATAATCTCCAAGAGAGGAGTAAATGGAAATTCAAAAAAGATGATGTACAGAAAGGAACTTTGGTACTGTTGAGGCAGGAAAATGTACCTTCTACCAAATGGTTGGTTGGTAGAATAATTGAGGTTTTTAAAGAAAGGGATAAAATAATCAGAATTGTAAATTTACGTCTGCCAGACGGACGAATTTTGAAGCGAAATGTCAGAGACGTATGCATTTTACCAGTTGAGTAACAAATTTCCTTTCTTCCTTTAAGTATAACTGTACGGTACAATAATTCAGTATTTAATCTAGTGTGATAGTGCATTTAATGTTGTATCTATTTTGTGTGTAACTTTATAATTTTCCTTTGCGTGATAATTTTTGCAAATTTATATATTGACTTTATGTTGAAAGTTGGATTTCAATCGTTGGGGGAGTGTTTCTACCATGTCTAGAAATTAGTTTAATAGAGGGCGCGACAGAGCGCAGAAGAACTGTAATGATGAGCGGGAGATATCCCGCCAGTTCTGTGATCAGCCTTGGACGTAAGCGCAGCGAACCCACCGCTGCCTGTCATTTCATCTTTATTTTGTAAATAAATTGTTGTGTTTTAACATGAAGTTTCATTAACGAAAATCACTAACATAATAATACAGTTCACTGAAAATCGCCGGATCACTCATTTAAAAATAATTAGATATGTTTTAGTATAAAAATAATATAGAAATATCTAAGAAAAACTTACTTTTGAAAGATGAATTTCTTTTTTCAAAAATTGTACAATTAGTTGAGCTTCTAAACAAATGCCAAGAACTTAAATGAGACCTCTTGTGGCAAGTATTTAAACTACAAATGTTGTTATTTAATTATCTAAACAAGTAAAGCTAGAATTAGAATAGGTCCGAGGTACACATATGTCCAAGGTACACCACTCTCCCCTACTTTTATTTAGATGATATAAAGAAGCATAATACATATTTTTACACAATAATTAACATAATTATAATTAATTACAGAAACAATATGAAATGTAAAATATCAATTTTATTAATTAGTATAGAAGTACATATAGCAAATCAAACAAAATAGCGTGGCAGCTTCTCTGCATCAGTAACTTATGAAATAATTTCAATCACATAAATTTGTATACATGTGTATAGTAATTTTCTAAAAATGTAAAACAATAGCTTTATCTTTAAATGTGCACATTAAATATAACTATTAAAAATGACAATAAGACCTGCAATTCACTTTATCAAAATATTAATTATTGGCATTGGCATTCCGTGCGTTTAATTTTAACAAAAAGTTTTATCGTCTCAATTCCTAGCAGATTTTTTCAGTTGAAAATTACCAAATATTTAATTTTACTTATAAATTTATTTTTAAAAGAAACTTGAAATACAGTCTCAACTTGAATTGTAGACAAATTAAAATCAATCTTTTGGTCGACCAGATAGCTTGAAAAGCTATGATACAGCTGGAATCTTTGACGCTTTCTCATGTAAACTTGTGGGGTTTTTTTTTTTTTTATAAGGAATAACTGAAGTCATTTGAATATTTAAAAAAAAAAAATTGTTTTGGTGATATCTAATTTAAAATATTAACGTTTGATTGAATCCTTGATTGATGTTATTTTTTTTTTTTTTTTAATCACAGAACTCATTAAAATTTAAAAGTATAATCAGGGGTGCAAAAATCTAGGTGCCAATGGGGCGATTCCCATCACTAAAATTTCAGTATTCTTCGTCTAATAAGAATACTGATAAAATTTAGGCAAAGTATACTAATAAAATTTGACGAATATTAATAAAATTAAGTGGTGGGAATCAGCCTATTGGCGCCTAGATTTTTGCACCCCTGAGTATAATGTATACAGCAATTAAAAAATATATTCTACTCATTTTTCTAACAATGTTTTAAACTGTAGAACTATTAAAATTTCATAGCACCCTTACATACAAAACCATACACACACAAAAATAGGCTCATTTAGGTTCATTATCATTATCTTCCGTCTCTACTTTAAAACAAGCTTGCGTTTTGTGAATTTTAAGATGTGTTTTCAAATGTTGCTTCTCTAAAAATGCTCTCTGGCATACATCACAAACAAATGGCTTGATTCCGGAATGTGAGCGAATATGCACTCTACACCGAGATCTATTCGCATACCTCTTAAAGCACACAGTGCACTGATAAGGTCTCTCCCCTGTGTGTGTCAGAAGATGATCATCTAAGGTAGTTTTCAGAGAATAGGCTTTATTACACACTTTACATACATACGGCTTCTCTCCTGAATGAAAACGATGATGAATAGTCAAGTAACTTTTTTGGCGAAATGCTTTTTGACAAATGTCACATTTATAAGGTTTCTCTCCAGTATGTATAAGGAGATGGTTTGCCAAAGAAGTTTTGCTGCAAAAAGCTTTTTTACATATATCACATATAACAGGTTTAGTATAAACATTAGTGTGTAAATATCTCTTCTGTTTATGCACATCGGTGCTCTCATGTTTATCCTCATTTGTATTTTCATCTATGTGTTTATTACGCACATGAACCATTAAGTACCTTTGTTGAGCATATCTTTTTTCACATAAGTTGCACGTATATGGTTTTTCTCTATTGCATTCGGGTGCATTGTCGTTAACAGAACACTGCCCAAAAAGTCCTTTATTGCATACGCCACACACACAAGGTTTTTGGTGTTCATGGGTACGCAGATGAGCTGACAAGGATTGTAATTGCGAAAATGCTTTTGGACATTTATCACACAAATGTGGTTTTCTTCCAGTATGTGTGTTTAGATGATCTCTCACAGCACATTTTCTAGGAAATGTTTTTTGACATATAGGGCAAGAAAATAATTTTTTCCCCATGTTTTACTAAATAAGTTTTAGTGACTGAATTACCTAAAATAAATTATAATGGGAATTGCATTTTTACTTTCTGCATATTTCTTTTAATCTTATATACGGCATGATACACAACTTACTTCTCAATGATATACATATATACAATTTTTTTTATTAGAAAATAAATTTTTCTATACATATATTTTTTTTCCTCCAAAGAATATACTATGTGCTTTTTTAGTTCAAATTATTAATAAAACAGTTGCAAATAAAATAAACCATATGGGCACATATGTTAATATTACTGCTTCTCTAATTTAGCTATAATTTTAAATTCATAAATTACCATTGGAAATAGGTGCAGGATAAGGAATCGTATTCTTGGTAGTTGACATACATTACAGATGTGGAAAGAGATCATATGAACATAAATAATGCTACTTTTTCATAGAATTTTTAAGTAGAAGCCATTCAACATCTGAAATGAAAAAAATAATAATAATAAATATGTTTTAATTAATAAATAAGTTACATATTTGAAAATGTGATATTCTAACTGCAGAGAGAATTAATTTAAAATTCATGTATGTATTAGAGTACTCCCTTAACATTCATAAGCATTTAATAATTAAAAAAAAACAAACAAAAAAAAAAAAAAACAGAAAGATTCTTATTAGACATTTTTTAAAAGGATGCTGCTCCCTCCTCCTCTTTTTTTAAATGTCAAAACACACTGCCTTTTTAAAAAGGGAAAAATGTAGTATCCTGTCCTTTTAGAAATGAAAAATGCACCATGCTCTTTTTCCAACCTCAACTTTTCACTCGGCAATTTATTTAAAGTATTTTGCCCCACCTTTTTTTTTAAAATTGTAAATCATAGTTTAAATGTTTTAAAAAAAGATATAAAACTAGAAAGCACCACCGGCGCCCTCACGGCGCCGAGCGAGCCCTTCTCCTCGTCGGGCCCAAGTTCTGAGGAACTTTTAACGCGGCAGCGGCTTTGTCTCGCCATGGCGCTCCGACCGATTCAGAGGGGTCGCATTCCAGCGAGGCCTCTCAATCTTTGCCCTGGTGTCGACGACAGAGGTCGTTACGATTTGGCAGAAGTTCCTACTCTCTGAAAGGAGACTTCCCCATGTGACACCTGATGAACCGTAGGGACTGTCGAACGGTTTCCTCGCCGAAACCCCATAAGGGAGTCGGTGATTCCACCTGATGTCCGGCATCCCTACGGCCCTTGCTTTCCCGCGGAGTCCGAATGTGAAATGCATGGAAGGGCAAGCCACTGGTCTCATCTTCCGCGGGCTTAAAAAAAAAAAAGATATAGGCAACATATTACATAATTCTTTTTAAATTAAATTGTTTGTTGTTCTAAAATGCAATATGTAATGTAAACACAAATAATTCAGTGGAGAGCAAAAGTGCCCTTTTACTCAACAGAAAATGCCTTTTTGATAAATTCACACTGGCCCTTTTAAAAAGAAATGTGAACATTACATGAATGTATTTCTTACTTATGTGGGATTCTTTTGTTCTTAGATGATTTGACCAGTTTCTTTTTTCCTTCCTTATATAAAGTATTTATTCATCAATTTTTAGATGTTAATTCAGAAAAAGTGATTGTTGCTTGCTAGTAATGAAATCTAATCTACAGAGTCATGCAAAACAAGAGTAGTGCCAGGGACAAAACAATAATCTTCTGACCTCCCTACTTCCAGGTTTTTTTTCAATCGATTCAATTTGTCAATCGATTGCAGCAAAAAATAGAGAAATTTGTATATCTGTCACGAAAGAACATTTATTTTTCTTAGAACGCTGAACTAAAATTTGTAAAGTAGCATAGAGAGAGGAAAAATGACTAATTCATGTTCCATATTCTTTTTTTTTTTGAGATAGTAATTATTAAAATATTTTTTAATAAATGATATTGTTTTAAAGAAAAATGTTCCAGAAATAAATGGCTATTTTTTGGAAAAAAGGGGGGGGGGGGGGGGGGCAGGTAGTGAATAGGCAGCATAGGAATGCATGAAAAACTTCAACGTGCAAATTGATCTCAAGGAAATGTGTTTTTTGGAATAATAACTATTTTTTTAAACAAATTTTTTTAGTAAAAAAAATAAATAAATAAATAAATATCAAAATCTGTACATTACTAAAATAAAAGGCAATTAAACCACAAATGTAATGTTGTTTCGCATTTCATTTGAATTCAAATATTATTTTTGTTTGATAGGCACACTTAACTGATGATGCCCTTTTGATATTAAAAAGGATTATAATGACATTTCTCTCAATTCTAAAAAAAATAACCATTGTTCTTTCTCGACTTATATTAAATAAAGTATTACATATAAAAACATGAAATTGGTAGCTTTGAGATATGTATGACACACTGAAACAGACAGTTTTTAAATCTAAGAATTATTTTAAGCACTATTTAATGTTGAAATTGGGCCATTTATTTCAGTTATATAAGCTTTATAAGATCAAAAACTATATATAGCAATTTAACTATTTTTTGCAGGCACATACTTGACTAGATTGTAGTGTGCAGTCCAATAATTTTTTTTATACGACTAATTTTGTAGAGTTTGTAGGATCTTTTATTCAAAATTTCATTAGCTGAATAAAGATTTAATTCATAGTTTGAAATAGTATGATTTTTTTACCTACTGTTGCCAGATTTTAAAAAGCTCAAATAATAAAATTTACAAATACTTTTCAATAGAAAAATATGTTTACGTGTGAATATTAAAATAGAAAGAAAACTTAAAAATAATTAAGCTATTACTTACATAAAGCACTAAAAAGCCCTTTTTATGAAAAAGTGCCCCTTTTTTTAAGGAACACCCTGCCCTTTTTTATTATGGGGAAAACACTAAGTTAAATGTAATTTTTCAAAGAGCTAGGATCATTTTTAGAGACATTAATAACTTCAAAATGAGAAGATCTTAAGAAAAAGTTGGATTGGAAAATTTCCAAGCTTCGGCTGATTGGCTAGCGAAATTTAAAGAAAGATATGGACTTAAAAGTATAAGTGGCAAAAGTGGCTCAGTGGATAAAAAAAATAATATCTACCTACTAAAATTTCAGAAGTTGATGAAAGATTTTCTTTCTATTTCTTGGTCCCTATTTTGAGGGAAGAAATTATAAAATTACACATGACATTGTATACAACTACAAATTAACAATATTTGTATGAAAATCAAAATACAAAAAGAAAAAATATGCATTGTATTAAATATAAGCAAGATAAACTTGATATTTCTAGACAGATAACAACAAAATTATCCAAGCATTTGAATTTCATTGGTTAAGTAAAAGGGTCATTCCATGTCAAATCAACCAAAAAATTTCAATTTTCAACCTGGCCATTTCAGATTTTAATGAAACCTTCTGGAATCATTCTCTTTGATGATACAAATAAGAATATACTTACAGAATTTTTTTATCACAGTAAATTTTCATACAATTAATTTTTTTAATTTCGAAAAATCACCATTTTTTGGCTTGTATTAATGTCTTCAATTTTGAATTTCTCAAGTTCTATCAGACGTAGAGAGTTGTTTGACCCCTTGTTTTAAAGAGAATTTCATTAGGTTTAATTTGATATGCAAATTGACTATGCTTGGTTAAAAAAAAGTTAATTTAATTTAATTTAATTTAAAAAAACTGCAAACAGTGTATTCTAAAAATTTTGAAAAAAAATATATGTTTTGTGCCATATTATAATCTTTAAATTCTGAAAGTTTTAGAGTGGGATCTCAATGGGATCAGCAGTTATAAAAAAAAATAATGTTTAAAATGAATAAAACAATACTATTTTTAGCACCATCATAAAGTTGGCAAGGTGCCAACTTTAAATACTAGCCCCAACTTGTGTTTAACATTAGTTTTTTTAACATAACTGCTGATCCCATTGAGATACCACTCTAAAACTTTCAGAATTTAAAGTTTATAATATTACAAAAAAACATATATTTTTTTTCAAATTTTTTAAAAACACTATTTAAATTTTTTTTAATTTAAAATTTTTTAATTAAATTAAATTAACTTTTTTTAAAAACCGAGCATAGTCAATTTGCATATCAAATTAAACCTTATGAAATTCTCTTTAAAATGAGGGGTAAAACAACTCTCTACACCTAATAGAACTTGAGAAATTCAAAACACTTATAAGCTGAAAAATGATGATTTTTCGAAATTAAAAAGATTAATTGTATGAAAATTTACTGAGATAAAAAAATAATAAAAGTATATTCTCATTTACATCATCAGGGAGAATGACTCCTGTACGTTTCATCTAAATCTAAAATGGTCAGGTTGAGTCACTGGTTGATTTGACATGGAATGACCCGAAAGTTTGGAACATTGGCTCAATAAACAGTTTAATTTTTTGGTTTATCATCAACATTTTTTTAAGCATATTTTATAGACAGTTATTATCTTTGGATATGAGATAAAATGCAAATGAAATAATCTACAGATGTATTGAATAGAAGAACTTTTCAAATAAACATTACCAACAAAATTGTTTTTAGAATAAACTGATGCAAATTGCATGTCAATACAATAATCAGAAGGTGTATTTTTTATGTTGTACCACCTATGGTTGCTGTGCCTTCTTCTAGGATTTAATTTTTTTTTTTTCAGAATGAATTTTCTTAAAGTTTCACATATTTAATTTATGTACCTAAATTTCTATGAAAGATTGACGAATTATGAAACATTGTGCAACATTTTTCAGTTATATATTCTTTAAATTGTGTACAAAATTTTTTGTTTTGAAAGAAAATTTCGAAAATTTGATACTCATCATAAAAAGTACTCATTAAAAAAAACATTTAAAAAAAAAGAATTATTATTTTTTCGAAAATAAATATTTTTGTAAATTGCAAACACAAATTAATGGCCATAATCTCATACACAGTTGCCATTATAATTTTAAATTATATATATACAAAATAGAAAAATATCTAAAAGAAATGCACAATAAATACATTTACTTAATACTACATCTACAGAAAAGAACACTGTTTAAAAAAACAATTCGACAGGTACATGTATCGCAAAAAAAAAAAAAAAACACTCGCCAAATCTATTAGCATATGACATGGGACTTTTCTTTTCCCTTTCTGTCTTACACAGAATCCCTCTTAGACAGAGTTCATTGTGTTTAGTGTCAGTGAATTTGTTTTGTACTACTATACTATTTCATAAAACAAAATATATCTATTTTCTACATTGAATTGCATGTCTTATTAGGCTTCCATACCTATCTCCATTTGATGCCAGCCCTTTACAATTGGCACTCAGGGGCATACAAATAACTGAAAAGTACCGATTAAAATTATCATTTAAAGACTTTTGTATACATTGAGAATAATTTTCCGAAGTTTTAAACAATAAATATTGTATGTATTCCGATTTAGAGCAAAAGCATTTAGTTAAAAGGAAATTTACGCATTTTTAATGTACAGTATGCTTAAAGAATGAAAATGATATCAGGGTAATATGAAATGAATGATAACTATCAAATCAAGGTAATAATATTTTCTAACAGTTAAGCTAATTATTTTACATAAAAGGTTTTCTGAAACATTAAAACGGAAAATCGATACCTAACTAATTTCCCTTTCCCATTCCAAAGAGAAATTGTATCACATAGTAATAAAGTAATTTCGTTCACACTGTTGATTGTTGACAGACGCTCATTGTAAATATTTAAGTGAACGTGAACGACCAAACTCAAACGAGTTTTTCAGAGGAATTGATTCGTGATTTATTCTTTGAATTGCTACTGCGCATGTTTACAAATCCAAAAGGTTGTTGATGAAATAATAAGACAGACTGTTGTGTATACAAATATAATGTTATACGAAAAAAATAAATCTTCGGATATTCTTGAAAGAATCGTCGTAGTTCTTAATTATTCTGTTTATCACATATATTAGTATCGATCGTAGTATAAAAAGGGAGTTTTAATGTTGTTTTATTATAAAATAATTACTAGAGTTACTCTTAGAAGTTACTGAGGGTGGAGCCCCATAAAGTAAATGTAAGTAATAGTTAGTCATGAACATGTTAGTATATTAAAATACTTATTTCTCAAACGCTTGTTTTAGCAATAAAATTTGTTTTAAAAGTTCGATATCCGATATAGGGTTGGTGTACCTGTTTTGGCCACATTTAACCAGTTTGTCCAATATTTAGCTTATAATTTGATATTAACCAATAAAATGCATTATTAGACCTTAAGAAAACCTATACACAAATTAAAAACCTCTTTTACCTAAGCAAGGTGTCAAATACATGTAAAATAAAATTTCCAAACTTGACATGTTTCGGTTTCAAAGTATAAAACCATAATCATAAGCAAACAAACATCGTTAAAAACCAAACCCGAATGATTTGGTAAAGTAAGAAAACCTTATTTTATTACTTCCAACATGATTGGATTATTTTTTCATAACGTGTGTCTTGCAAAAAAATTAAATGTGTGAACTTATAGTGTGTGCCCAGAAATATTAAGATTTTTGCTTAGCAAACAAGTTTCTAGAATCTTTCAACATCAGGCTCAATTTGTTCTACAACTAATTGCTATTGAGTTTTATGAGATAAGCTTTTTTTCTATATCAATTTTGCATTTAAATTAATTATTTTAACCGTTTAATGAGGGAAGGCCAAAACTGGTGTTCTAAATTTGCTATATGTACTCTTTTTAACCACATGATTCATTACAGTGAGAATTTTAGCTATTAAAATATATTTTTAAATATCTGTATAAAATAAAATAAAATAATTTAGTTTTGTTTCGGCTTTAGACTTAGTATGAAAAGCAAGGCTGGTGAGAGTTTCAGAAAGAGGTTTTGTTATTTGCCCTCTAATACATAATTCACTTTAGAAAAAAAGGGCACTGTGCTAGTTACTAAAAAAGGCAATATTACTAGAGAAAATATAGTATTGTTTCTAGTGTTGATAAAATGGGAGGAAAAGGGGTAATGTATTGTTTAGGAATGATAAATAAAGTCATTTACTTCTAAACATTTGATGAGTTATAAATTAAAAAATTCAATAAAATTACAACATGATAGAAATGAGGAAGTTCCATAATTTTTGCATTATTTCGGGCACACGTGGATTTAGAAATACTATAGTATGATTAAAATATTTACAAGAGATATCTAGATACAACTAAGGGTGCATTTTACTTATTTTAAAAAAAGACAAGTGCATTTTAGCAATTTAAAAAAAAGACGGAACAGATGTGTTACACTGACGCTAAAATGTAAACAAAAGATTGGCGACTGTTTGGTTGGCGCGATTTCCAAGACTGCGCCAAGCTACTACAGTAACTAAATACAAGCTTAATAGCAGGGTTGCCATAAAAGAAAAATAGTCCCCAAAGTTTGGCGACTTTTTTCTTTTTTTTAACCGATTAATTTTTTTTTTTTTTTTTTAGCGTCAGTGTAAAGCATCTAAGCCAAAAAGACAGAATGCTACACCCTTGCCTACAGGAAACACGACTCTAAAATAAGAAGTGCAATTAAGAATATTCAAAATGGAATGATGGTAATGAAAACTAACAGTTTTTGGAGTACCTCGAACTTCACAAGATTGTAGGATTGACACCATTTCACCCTGCTAATGTTGAGCCTCAAACAGTAGGTACTAAGAATTAAAGTTGAAAATCAATTAGAAAAATGGATTTTCGAGATTGTCAGAATAGGATTTCCTATAACAAAAGAACAACTTTTAGATTCCGTTCAGAAAAATTTTGGTTTAGCATTGAACAATGATTTAATTGAAGTATACAAGAGTAGAAAATGGAAACATATATTACATGGTGAATAATACTGCTTAAGCATGTATGGCTTAGAAGAGCTATATTAACCTTTCTTTAGAGGAAGTAAAATAAAAATCTTCTCGTGTTTAAGTGATTACTGCCAGTGGCGCCAGCTTATATAGGCCGTTGGGGCCCGAGCCCGCCCAATAATTTGCTATCCCAGCTTACCCAATTTCCATTGTTCTGTTATTTATTTACCACTGAAATGAAATTTCATTTTGTTAACATTCTCAAAATTGTTTTGTTTGAAAAACAGTAAGTGGAGGAGGACTAAAAGTAATTCAACAGACATATAGTTTGATTTCATTTAAAATTATTCTTCCTGCATATTTTACCTGTGAGTATAAGTCAATGGTCACTTGTATCAGGGATCATTCTAGAACATAATAAAGGGCACGGCACACATTACATAATAAGGGCAATTTTGTTGAAAAGGGCACATCATTTCATAAAAAGTGCATTTTTGTAATAAGTGCATATACCAATATACTAGTGAGGAGGGAAGTCTGGCAACAGCTTAAAGTACTCTTTAATTAAAAAAAATCCAGTAACATTTCTAATTTCCATATCTTCACCATTTGAAAAGTATTAAAAATAGCAAAATGAAACGTATGTTCTCGATTTTTATTGTAAAATTGTTTACTATAATTACAGTCATTCATTTTCCTATGATACTCAAAAACTTCTCTCTCTAAAACTTTCATTCACCAGATAACTTTTTCCCGGTTTTAGCAAAACTGGTTTTGAAAAAGCTACAAAATAAAAGTTCTGAAGCTACTTCTCATATTTTTTATAGAACTTATGTAAGTTATCATGTGGTCAAAGGCCAGAAGGCCTGATCTAATACTACATTTCACTAGAGAAGGTGAAATTAATCAATGACCCTTAGTTACCCTTTATGTCTTGTTCAATGGAAAAAATGATAAATGGAAAGATGAATCACTCGAAGTCAAAGATTAGACATACCAGGGCATTTCACAGAGAAATAAAGAGGGAAAGAGGAGTACTCCTGGTGTACCATACTAACATTCTAAAAATAAAAGATAGGTAAAGAATTTTGGAAAGTACAATGCAAACAAGGCAGAATTCTCACCAGGGAAAAAAGCAAGGTAGAGTTCTACCTGGAAAAAGAAAGGGCAAGGAGGGTGGGATTTTATCTGAAAAGGGCATGAGGGCAGGCCGCCCCTCTGAAACTCTCTATAGTGATCACTGCTTGTATTAATACCCTAACTCACAACCATAAAGCACTTAGATAACTTCATTTATTTTCTCGATGTTCAGTTTTTTTCGCATTTTATTTGTAATCATGTCCATTGTATGATAATTGTGACAAATACTATTGTCTTTATAAGGAAGAGCTCATGACAGTATAATTTAATAAAATTACTATTTTACACATTAAAAAAAATTATAGCTTCATACTTGACTTAGAGTTATTATCTCCTCCTCCCTACCCTCTTCCCTCAAAGAAAAAAAACTACCCATGTCATTTTGCCAAAATGTTTTTGAGCCCACCTAATTTTTCAAAAAGTGGCGCCACTGATTACTGTCATTCCAAAAGAAACAAAATAATAAGTTTCTGTTTTTTTTTATATATATTATGGTTGTTCCCTGAGAAAATACAGTAAGTCCTTTGACATTCTTATACTCCTTAGAATTTTTCTAGACTCCTTGGATTTTTTTCTTCTCAAGTCCGTATGAACCCTGTATTTTTAAAATTTTCGACTAGGTACCTGACTGACAATCTTCCGTATTTGGTATAATATGGATGAGTCATTTAACTATAGTTATTGGATGAAAATCATGAACGTGTAATGAATGGGACATAACAATTATATAATTTTGGCGTTAAATCTTATAGTTTGTGTGGTGACAGTTATTTTTTTATAGAAAGTAGTCGATGGGATAATAGATAAGTGCCCATAAAAATGGTCTTGAAAGAAAAAAAAGATATCCTCAGCTCTTTGAAAAATGCTTAGTTTTGCTTTAGTTTTTTTTTTTTCAACTTTTATGTTAGCCGAGGTGCAGGTAATAAATCACCAAATATTGTTCCCATTGTTGCATTCATTTTATTTAAATATAAACCTTTCGCTTATTTCATTTAAAATACATAATACATTTCAAATATATATTATATAAATTTAAAATGCATGCCTTTAACTTATTTTATTTTTTATTTAAAATATAAAACATTTTATTTCAATATTAAAGCATTCTAATTTATACACGTAAACAATATAAGCTGATATTGGTGAGATTTGCACCCAACTAACAAAAAATACATTTTTTTTTTGACTCTCTGTTCTTTATTGACTAACCATTTCAAATGTCTTAGTAACTGTTTTCTTTTCTATTTTTTTAGATGTAATTCTTCAACTTTCAAACAGACTGATTCATTCTCTCTTTTTATCTGAAATTGATAAATCAAGGAAATGCCCAGATTTTATGACTCCTACAAATGATTTAAAGGATTATTTATGTATTTACATTTTATAGAAGTCTTATTAAAAGAAGAAAAATGTCAAAATTTCATCCACCAGAATAAATTGTATGCAGGCCATAAATGTATAAATATTGTTCACTAAAATGCATGCTTATATTATTTTCATAAAATTTAGATAATGGAGCCAGGAAAAGTTCCTTTTTATTGTCATGTATGTGACAGAGCATTTCCATTTAGAAGTTTTTTAAGCCAGCATCTTCGAACTCATACTGGAGAAAAACCATTTACGTGTGATACCTGTCAACGAGGATTTTCCCAAAGGGATCACTTAAATCGACATATACGTACACACACGGGAGAAAAACCATACACTTGTGATGTTTGCCAGAAGAAATTTACACAGAAAGCGAACTTAACTGCTCACGAGCGTACCCATACAGGCGAAAAATCGTTTATATGTAAAATATGTAACAAAGGGTATTCCCATCGTAGTTACTATCATTCTCATCTTAGGACTCACACTCGAGAGAAACCTTTTGCTTGTACCATATGTCCTCAAAAATTTGCCGAAAAAAGGTATTTAAATGCTCACATTCGCGTTCATACCGGAGAGAATCTCTTCAAATGTGATATTTGCGACAAAGCATTTTTACGCAAATCTCGAGTGATTTCTCATCGAATGACTCACACTGGCGAGAAACCCTACAATTGTGAAGTATGTGGAAAAGGCTATACAGAGAGGTACGTTTTAGAAAGACACAAACAAACTCACCTGCAGGAAAATCAGTTTGCGTGTTCTGTGTGTCAAAAACAATTCAGTCAGCAACGCCTCTTAGACAAACATATTCAGATCCACTCCGAAGATAAATTGTTTACTTGTCCTGTATGTGAAAAAAAATTTACTCGTAAAAGGGATTTTCTCAAGCATGTTCGTATCCACACTACCGAAAAACCATTTCAATGCCATATATGCAATAAAGGTTTCACTGAAGCGTCTCACATGAACAGACATCTGCGTATCCATTCAGGCGAGAAACCGTTTGTGTGCCATCTTTGCAAGCGAGGTTTTGCAGATAATGGTCACTTAAAGGTGCATATGCGCATACATACTGGCGAAAAACCTTTCTCGTGTGTTAAGTGTAATATAGGATTTATTCGAAGAGGTGATTTAACTAAACATATATGTGAGAAAAAAGATGAAGAACCTGAGGAAAATGAAGCAGACTAACTGTTAAAAATGTAAGCATTAAAGTTTGATTTTATGGTACTTATTGGTTATTCCAAATAACATTGCTTTGGTAACTTTGCTTGCAATTTTCCTAAGCAATTAATTTACTTATGAAATCTTTAAGAATGGTAAGTAATATAAAAGCAAACTAAAATAATACAAAATAGTAATTTACTATGCATTTATTAAATACAAAACATACGGTTTGTGGATTTTAGTGGTAAAATATATTTACGATGGTAATTTTATTTCCAGTAGGATCTTATGTCTGCTGGAATAAAAATAGTATATATATATATTTTATACATATAACTACATATTACCATACTATATAATATTATATTGTTATATATAAAGATTTCAGCATCTGCCTGTAATATGGAAGCTGCTTAATATTAAATATATATTGTAACTACAATGTAGAAAGAAAAGAAAAGTGAGTGAAGGGTTGCTGTAATTAATATTTTTGGTTCCATTGTTGCCATAGATAATAAATAAGTATCTAAGATGCTAACAATTTAGTGATAAATTTATAGAAACTTGAAATAGTGTATTAAGTGCCAATAGCTCCGAGAATGTCTTATTTGTTACAAAAAAGTATCCAAGAAAATCAGAACTGGGATAACCAATGAGTACCTTTATTTATCTTTATGTTTATATTTTTTAAGATTATATTTCTTTACATTGTTTAAATTTATATTTAAACATATACATATTTCAAAGTAACAATTTATGTTTTATCTGAATTGGAAAAATAAATCACCTATTAAACTTAAATTGGTGAAATTCTGACTACTTTACATATAGTCATTACTGCCAGATTATTGTAAGCAACAAAGTGTTAATTTTGCAACAGACACTTTTTAAAATCTTATTTATGAATGTTCTTAATTAGTATTTAAATTTTGTTTTTTAATCATTTCTTAACTTTTTAAAATGATTGTTTCAATATCTGCAGTATATTTTTATGTTTACAATAACATCATTTGCAATTAAAAATAAATAAAACACTTTTTGGAAAAATTATACATATTTTGCATAATATTAAACATGTTTTAATTAGTGATGCAACGAATAGGGGGTTTGACCGAATATTCGGCCGCCGAATATTAATTGATAAATTCTGATTTAATCCAAAATACTATATATCGATATATTCATACAGTTCTTATTAATAAGTTCTTAGAATGATTATTACAACAGACTTCAGTTTGATAAATCATTCTTAGATATGAATGTCCAACTAAACTGGTGGAAAGCAAATTCTGTTGAATTTCCCAAGTTATCACAACTAGGCAAGGAAATATTTATCAGCTTCTGCCAGTGAGACAGGCATTATATATATATATAATCCCGAAAGTAAGCCCCCCTCCCACTTTTAAGCAATTTTGGTTTTCTTTTCCATTCCCGAATATAAGCCCCCCCCCCCCCTCATGCACACAAAATTTTTTATGTACAAAAGATTGATTTTAAAGAGAATTTTCAATCTTGACATTTTTGGCAGATTTTTACTTACATTTTTATATGATGTTAATGAAATCCTTCCTCTCACATGAAATGTCTGTTTCCCTTCTATGCCCTCTCTAACAAAAAAAGTTTGAAAATTTGAGAATCCTAAATCCTTCTGTACTTTTTTCTGCCCACTAGTAACGTAACAATTAGTAAAAAAATCAATCCTCTACACAATCTCCCTTTCCATCCAAAATTTATGCCTCTTCTCCCTCAGAATATAAAGTTTAAAATCTTTAAAACTCTTTATAAAAAAATTATGCCCTATTTGTTGCTCTCTGCTAAAAATAAATAAATAATCAGCCATTTAAATTTTCTCTCTACCACCAAGATGTCTGCTTCCACTCTTTTGCTTCCTCCCAGAAAAAAAATCTTTAAAACTCTATTTAAAAAATATATTCTGTCTTTCATGTTGCTCTCTAGTAAAAATAAGTAAATAATCAATCATATAAATTACCTTCCACTCTACTCCTCTCTCTCATCTGAAACTTACACTTTTCCTTCCATCCCTCCCTCTCCTTTCAGGATACAAAGTTTAAAATTTTTATTAAAAAATTTGCTGTCTAGTAGCAATAAATAACTAATAAACCATTTCAATTATCGCTTTACCACCAAAATGTCTGCTTCTTTCACTTAGCTAACCCCTATCAAAAAAAAAAAAAATTATAAAAAAAAAATCCTCTGTCCTCTTTGTTGCTCTCTATTAACAATAAATAAATAACGAATCATCTAAATTACAAACTGCTTCCATCGAAATTCATATTTCCCTCTCATCCAAAGAGTACAAAGTTTAAAATTTATAAAACTCTTATGTGAAGAAATTTTATGGTTGCCTTCTAATTTGTCACCTACGTTTTCTGTCTACTCCAAAAGCGTCCCCCTCCCCCCAAACACACACACAAATTTTAAAATCTTTAAAACTCTATTTTTTTTTAAACTGCTGTATTTATTTCTCTTTAGTAACAATATTAATGAATAATCAATCATCTAAATTACCCCCCTTTCTCCCAAAAAATCCACTTCCCCCTCTGTCTTCTCACCCAGCAAATAGTTTAAAATCTTTAATACTATTATTATTATTTTTTAAATGTTGATCTATTTATTATTTTGTAGTAAGGTAACTCATCTCATATAAGTATCACTCATCTAAAATCATCATTCCGTTTGAAATTTTTTCTCTGTCCTATTCTCTCAAAGAAGAGGAGTGGATTTCTAAATATGTGAGAGGGAAGCAAAAATGTTCATCTTCTTTGCAGTTTGACTGTTCTTCCCTGAATCACACATATGTTTTATGTTTTGAAAAAATATATTCTCTAAAATAACTCTCTATCCATTAACAAAATATCAGCTGTGAGAACAGCCAAACTACAAAAAGACTAAAATCTTCTCTTTGCCCTTCCCCCCCACTCCATGTCTAGAAATTCAACCCTTTTTCTGGGGATGGAGAATGGAACTTTAAAGGGAGAGTTAGATGATCATTTATTTTTTGTTGCTACAAAGTGACAATACTACATAAAATCTTTAAAAAATAGTTTTAAAGATTTTTAAGTTTGTGTGCTGAGGCAGGGGGGGGGGGAGCAAATTTTTAGAGGTGTGGGGGGAGAAGCAATTTAGATAATTATTTAATTATAGTTGCAAAAAAGTTCTAAATAGATTTAAAAAAAAAAAAAAACTTTTAAAGACTTTAAAGTATGTATTGGGGGGGGGGGAGGACAAAGGAAATAAAAAGGACTTTTTGGAAGGGAGGAGGGTATAATGTAGATCGTTATTTAAATATTGCTGGGAAAAAATCACAAACAGAGCAGAAAAAATTAAGAAGAAAACTATGCATTTTTGGTACCAAAGGGGGGAAACAATAATTTTGAGAGCAGATTTAGATTATTGATTATTTATTGTTATACAATAAAATAAGAAATTAAAAAAAAATATTTAAAATTTTTTATTTTATTTATTTATTTATTTATTTTTGGTGGTGGGGGGGGGGGGAGCAGGATTTTAGGGTTGGAAATTTATTTTTATTTATTTTTTTTATATTTTTTTTATCTACCGAAATACGGAAGATTCTCGCCCCTTTTTTTAAATTTTACAATTTTACAGATTTTAAATTTTACGAGATGCATTTGTAGGGGTCGTGGATCTTCATGAGATAAGGGAGGGGGGCAGAGGAGGAGAAGCAGGGATTTTAGGAGGATGGGTTAATTTTGGTGGTAAGTTGGAGTTATTTATTTTTAATATAGAGTATTTAATAAGTCTGAAAAAAGTTTAAAATTATAAAGTATAAAGGTTAAACTATGCATTTTTGGTACCAGAGGGGAGGGGGGGAAACAGTAATTTTGAGAGCAGATTTAGATTGATTTTAGATAAATAGTATTTACTGTTACAATAAAATAAGAAATAAAGAAAAATATTTAAAAAATTATTTTTATTTTTTATTTTTTTTTGTGGGGGGGGGGGGGGCAGGATTTTAGGGTTGGGAATTTATTTTTATTTTATTTTATTATTATTATTTTTTTTTAAATCTACCGAAATATGGAAGATTCTCGCCCCTTTTTTTTTACTTCTAAATTAATGATAAAAACAGGTTTTTAAATGATTTTTAGAAAAAATCCCAATTATAAGCCTCCTTCCCAAATTTAACCATTTTTGATTTGGAAAAAGGGGGGACTTACAATCAGGATTTTACGGTATATATATATATATATATATATATATATATATAAACGCAATTGGCTTTTGCCTGAAAATGTAGAAATGTTGTTATTTTTGCATCGCAGCATGAGATTATTTTGTAAATAAATGATATTGTATATATGCAACTTTACAGTAGTTTTATAACTATATTCCAAAAATTGAATGAATATTTAAATTTCTTTAATGTTTAATACTTAAGTATAATTAAATCATTTTTATAATATATGTAAAATTTAAATTTATAAATGTACTTGAAATTTTTAAATATGATTATTTATGTATTGCACATTAAGAAAATTCAAATGATTATTAAATTTATATTTAATATTTGAAATAAATTTGTATTATAAATTTAATAAACATTTAAATTTCTATAATGTGTAACACATAAATATAAACCTATATGTATGTTATTTAAAATATATCAATCAATATTATTTATTATAAATATAAATAATTTTGTTTTAGTATTCGGCTGAGCTATTCGGCCGAATACTGTATTACTCAGCCAAACCGAATATTCGACTTTTAAACCGAATACCGAATATTCGTTGCATCCCTAGTTTTAATTAACAGATATCCATAGAATGGTTCTGTTTAGATATTCAGTTTGTTTTAGAAGCCTTTGTTTATAATGTTGAGGGCTACTAAAACTCTATTATGTGTGAACAAAGAACAAAAATTTTAAATGTATACTTTCTGAAAATTTTCATTTAAATCAGCCATTACTCAACTTTTTTTTTTTTTTTTTTTTTTTTTTTCTTCAGTTTGCAAATATAGCTGCAATACACTAAACTTATTTGTATATAATATAAAAAATATATAATACAATGAATATTGGTTTCCTTTTTTTTTTTTTTTTTTTTTTTAATAATGTGTCATTTATGAAACAGTTTAAGCGTACTGCTGCTTTGTTGATTACTAAAACAGGAAATTAACTTCAATTAATAACATAAATGTAAACTAGTCTGTAAAACAAAAAAAAAGTCTGTAAAAAGTTATGTCTGCTCAATTAAGAATGATAGTAGTGTATATAATATGCTTACTTACTTTGCAGTGCAATTTATACTTTTTTTTTCTCTTTTGTAACACTTTCCAACATAGTTGAAAAGTGTTTATGATTTTGGTTCATCTTTATGCCGCAGTGTTGAATTCAGACACTTTTTTCCGGGAGGGATTTCTGTGGCTCCAGGGAGGACATTGTACAGTTTCGGAGGAGAGAGGGAATTATTATTTTTTAACCATTAAAAGCATAAAATCTCATACATTAATTGGTTGGGGGACATTTCAGTGCTCTGGAGGGGATGTCCCTCCCTGAATTCAACACTGGTTTGCCCTCTGACCATGCAGTGTTGAATTCACACCCCCTCCCCCAGAAGATTTGAAATTTTATGCTTTTATTGGTTATAAAGTATAATTTCCCCTCAGAACTCTGCAATGCCGTCGTCCCCCCCGGGACTACAGAAATCCTTCCCAGAGAAAACTGTCTGAATTCAACACTGTGACCGTGCTATAATTCACATTAAATATATTTGGATTGCTATGCAATTAATATATAATATTGAGGATTAGAATGTTATGTTCAGTATTGAAAATGAGGTGTGTAGCATTTATAGTTTTTATACAGGGAGACTCAAAACAATTGCATTATATTATGGTCTATCGGGAAAAATTGTCTGTATTGTATTTTAATGATATTACTCTATTTCAACCATATTGAAATTCATATACATCAATGAGGTGCACTACAAGATGTTTACTTTAAAATATGGTATGCATAGCGTTCATCATTCATTTACAGGGACATACAAAAGTATTCGGTTACAGTACTGCCTATGAACAATAATTGCTGGAAGTGCGTTTTCAGATGTGGTATGCATTTTTAAATTTAACTAATTTTTTGCATATTAGTTGGTGTATATAAATCTTATAAGTCATATACAGGGCTGCACAAAAGATCTTGTGTACATTTCTTTTTATTGACGGAAATTGCTGAAGGAGAATTTTTAACTGTGCTATGCATTTCCAAACTGAAGTAAATTTTAATATACTATGTAGTATATACTATAAAAATCTATAGATCATATACAGGACTGCAGAAAATAATTTAGATATTTTTCCGACTATTGGTGATAATTGCAGAAATTGAGTTTTCAAATGTGTTGTGCATTTTTCATACTGTTTGTTTACATAGACATCATCTTTCGACTTATTAATCTATGAAGTTTTGTTACAGTATTCTGAATGTGTTGGAAAGTGTTTCATAATTTATGCTTGACACATGATTTTTCATTTTTGTTATTGTTAAGTTGCAATTATACTGTGATGTACTTCAGATGAAAATCTGAACCAAAATATCAGAATGTTGATTCTAAGCATAACTGAATTGGGAGTTCATCTTGCATAAGCTTTTTTTATCTTGTTTTAAGGTGTGGCTTGTAAATAATTAATGCAAAGTTATTATTATTCCAATGTGATTTTTATTTATAAATTCTTTGAAAGGGGCTTGATGTTGCATTTATATTGCTAGTGTCACTGGACTTAACAGAAAAAAGGAACATCTATAACATATGTAAGAAATGAACAAATTCAACACAATAAAATTTTCACGATAATTCGGTTTACTAATTTATTATTATATTTTAGAAGCAAGGAAATATATAACTAAATAACACATTGAAGCAGCTATTCAAAATTCTCGGATTATGCAACAACTGATTAAAGAATTTGAGAACCCTTTCATGTGAGATTTTAGCAGTTAATATAAATATTAAAAAACGATAAATCTCCATTTTTTTTTTTTAATGCTTCTATTACATGCTAGATTTTATTTATTTGTTAGGAAGTGATTTAAAAGAGAAATTCTTCATATATTTTTTAAAGAGCTGATTGTGATTAATTTAATTTATTTGTTGCTAATTTTGTTTTTATTGTTTCACAGAGCTCTTTTAAAAGTATGAAATATTTGTAAAATTGTTATAACCAACTCATTTTTTCTAAAAACATGTTTGGGGTACATGCTGTTTGACTAAAAAAAAAATCACCACTTTGTAGTTAAAAATGAAAAGAATAATTTGCATTACACAGCTCCTGATAATTTCCAGATTGACATGAGATTCTATTCTGTCCACTAACACCCTTTGTTTATTTTTTATGCCTGTCGAAATATGACATACTTACAAAATCCATTCATTTACATATATTCATATTCAGGGTTCATAAATATCATGATATTTTGATTATATATCTGGTATTTTTTATATATATATCTGATATTTTCAAAATAGTCAACTTATTGATGATTAATACTAATATAAATTTGAAACTGAAATATATTGATATTGCACTTAACATGAAAACTTAAAAATATATATAACATTATTCTAATACAATTTTCTAAAAATGTCTTTTTTCATTTTTGTTAGAAAATTAAACATCAGCTAATTGAAAACAGATACAATTTGCTTTTCACACTCACAAAAAACAAATTATAGGATTTAGTATCAAGTATCAAAAAAATTTTGTTTTATATAACAAGATTGTAAATACAAAATAATTTGTTTTTATTGAAAAATTTTGAACATAAATGTAAACTTGTCTGCTTCTTCATTCCCTAACCGTTGTACAGTTTAAACTGAATAGCCAAAACAAAAAAGATTCTTTCTAATGATCCTGTAAATAATTTATTAATCTGTATTAGACAATCTGTCTTTCAAGGGCTGTTTTAAGTAAATTTTGTTCCACATAATTATTGATTCTACATTTAAAAATTCAACTTCAAACATAAAGCTTGGAATTGTTGTTTTTCCTTTTTTTTTTTGGGGGGGGGGGGGGGGGGGGGGGGTGGAGCAAAAATTCTTCCGCTACAGAATGTAAATCTTTCACACAAGTTCATTATTTCTGTTTCACCAAAGAAAGATTATCAGGCCAAACTTTACAACCTAGCACTTTTGTCTATTGTGGAATTTCTGCATCATCCGTTCCTGAATTTTATTTCTTTTCGTTAGATTCACAACATGTTTAAAGGTATATGTATATATTTTTTTAATTATATGATAATGAACATTTCTTAAAAAAAAAAAAAAAAATCTTCAAATGTAGAAGATTTTATATTGCATTTTAAAATTGGTTGCAGCTTCAAGTTACATCAATATTCTTTTCTTTTCTGCATTAGTTCATATAGTTTTAAAATGTTACATCCAGCCCCTAAAAGAGAACAGAAATCCATATTTAGTGCAATCTATAGTTAAACACTTTGCAGCTTTATGAATGTATATATATATTATTGATATTGTATTGATTTTTATGATACTTAACGGTTTTTGAAATTTTTTTCATAATACTGACTCATGATAGAATTTGTGCAAGTATGTGTACCTTTGTCTTTAGACATTAACCTGGTATTTTAACCTTCTCGTTCATAAATTATGAGCGGGGGGAAAAAAAACTCTGAATTGATCTACAGTAGAGTACCTCTAATTTGCAAACCTGTAATTTGAAAATGCCTGTAATCCACACTGTATAAATGAATGTAAACAAGCAATTTTAATTCTTAAATAATAATTTCTCAATGGCAACAGTTTTTTTTTTAGTTTTCCCCTTAATCTTATACAGGGTGTATCTGAAAAGTTGGCAAAACTTTACGGGGTGATAGAATGCAGCTATATGAGCAATTTTCATCATAGATTGTATGGTCTGAACGCAGGCGGTGAGAAGTTAAAAGGTAGTTTTCCACTGTTGCAGTTAAAGAATTAACACAAGAATGAGAAGAGTTACTTTAGAAAAAAATTTATTAACAGCAATGTAATTAATGAACATACTCAAAGAAATTGCTCAAAAGATCTTCAGCCAGCTGAGCTGTAATGCACGTTTCACACCTATGGGATAGGGACAGACACACAATTTGCAAAGACACCAGGCATTTCCCGAATTGACAATCCTGGCGACTACATCCATATCGGTTTCAATGGAGCACTCGTAGATTAGGCTTTTCATATGGCCCCACACAAAAAAATACAATCATGAGAAATCCGGCGATCTTGGTGGCCAAGCTATGGGACCACCTCAACTAATTCATCACCCTGGGAACGTTGCATCTAAAGTGTTCTGCACATCCAAGGCAAAGTGTACAGGCACACCGTCGTGTTGAAACCACATTCTTGACCTGATGGGGGTTGAAATCGGGCGCAGCAGCTCCGGCAACACCTCTTGTAGGAATGTGTCATACCATTTACAATGCCACCTAGCGGCTCGCACGGCCATATATTCTATGACGAAATATGCTCATATAGCTGCATCCTATCACCCCGTAAAGTTTTTCCCACTTTTTCAGTGTATGATACATATGTATCATACATAAATTAAGCTTATTTTTTACAATTTGAAATGATAATACGCAAAAAATATTTTATTCATTTAATCCTTTATATGGTAAATATATATATATATATATATATATATATATATATATTTCCTTTTGAAAATTTATTCTTAAGAAAGTATTTGTTTTAAAGATGGTTACTCAGACAACATATTTAATCTTAATTTATAGAATTGACAATAAAACAGTTTATACAAAAACCAGGTGATTAATTCCTTAAATCAATGTTAATAAATATACTAAATAGCAATAAATTCAGATTTAATACTTATACATGTATTTTCAATATCTGATAAAGGATGTTTAAATTCCTAAAAACAAAATTTTATGGTTTAGCAGCCAATTATAGCTGTTTATAGAGGACTGTAAGATATAATACAGAAATACAAATCACATGTTTTAATACTAGCAACTATTGATGATATATTTAAAAAGTATATAAATCAATAAAGTATTTTTTTTAAATAATTCTTATTTAATTCATATCTTTAACTGTGTAATAATAATCTAAATTTGTCTAAAAGATAAATACCTAAACAAAGTTTAAATACAAAAGTTTCAAATCCTCAAAATGAAGCTATGCAGATTGGTGCCTTCTACTGTACGTAAATTGTTATTCTAAATTGATGGGGGTTGAGAGAGAAATATGCCATATTTAGATATTAGATATTTAAGAGAGGTTACTCAAACTATAGTTGTCTGAAAACTGATTTTGAACAACTGTTTTCTATAATTTAAGTTAGGAACCGTATATGAGATCTAGGTGAATGAGAGGGTTAAAAAAAATCTGAAAAGGTATTTTAGTTCCTAAATGATGAAAATCTTAATGTACAGAGTGCACAGATGATATTACTGGTGATTAAACATTTGAATGTTCATCATAACTCATTCGGTTAAAAAATATTGAAATTGCATTTTTTATTATTGACACATAATATCAAAATTGCTATACTGGTAATGTGAATTAAAATTTAAAAATTAGTGTTTGTAAGTGTATTTACCTGGATAAACTTTCCCGACATAAAATTTGGTGAGAAATCTGCAATTTTTTCATTTAAATTTTGTGATATTTGGCATTAAATCGTCTGTAATAGTGGCAAAATATGCCAAGTCCAGAGAAATACACTAGAAAAGGGGGGGGGGGGGGCTGCTAAAATTAACATCTCCAAATTGTTATTTTGGATGGGTATATTTTTTAGTACAGTAATTTAATAGAAGTAAACAGAATAGACTGTGCACTTAATACTCCAACTAGTTCAAATAAAAAAAAATAAAAAATGCAATTCTCTACATAAAGTATTTCTTTATGCAATAATGCATATGTATAAGATATGTATTTGTATGTGATATTATTAAAAAAAATTAAAAGCTCAAATTTCATTTATTTATTTTCTCTAATGTCTCAAAATTTTTATTTTACAAAATCATATCGATCATTAAATACAACAGTCATAAATAAAAAAAGTCTTGCTTTGTTCAAAATGTAATTGAAATGTTCAAGCTCAAATTAAAATTCAAAGTTGAAGTGCAATTGAAAGTACCCTTTACTGGTGCGTTTTTAGCTTACAAATATGTAGCTGATAGAGTTAAATGTCCATGATTTGATGTTTTATGATACTGTTCTATTTAATGAGAGATAAGATAATGTATAAGTTGTAATTTTCCAACTGGACGAAAAATGTCCGGGCCAGGATTCGAACCTGGGATCTCTTGGCTGAAGCTGACATGCTCTACCAAACAGACATTTTTCATATCATTTCTTTATCAATTTGACGGACATTTATTGTCCAATTGGAAAATTACAACTTATATGATTTCTTTACCAATTTGACGGACATTTTTCATCCAGTTGGAAAATTACAACTTATACTTTTTTTGACCAATTTCTTTACCAATTTGAATAATTGTGTTAAAATTAATCTAGTATAAGGTAATGTAGTTTTGTTATGCAAGCTGAGAAATTAAGCAATTAACAACTTACTTAAATAATTTTTAAAATACAAAAAGAAAAGTTTTTTTTTTTTCCATACCTGCAATTTTTTACAGATTATAATGAACATTTTTTATTAGATTTTGCCACTTATGTACTGTATATAATTTTCAATTTATCCTTCATTAGCTTTCTAGAAGTATATTTGAATTTTTCCGGAAAGAAAAATGTGTTAATTTAAATTTGTCTCTGCATTAGTTTTTTAAATGTGACATATTTCTTTTCTTTTTGTTGGTTCTCATTGCCGGAAAGAAAATAAAGCTCTACATGGAAGTTATTTACAATATTTGTAAGATTGGAGTACTAGAAGAAAGCAGTACATTATGAAAATAATGAAGTATAATTTTAAGTTGAGTCAGAAATAAATATCAAGCCGTTCATGCTGTAATGCATGATCAGGGCCCAATTTGGAATATTTAGGGTCCCGGGGCAAGCATTATTCTGCTCCCCCCCCCCTTTCTATCTATCCATAGGAAATTTTCTTGATGAATTATGCTGATGTGACTAAACTGCCTATATAAATTTCGTACTTGGTACTATTCATATTTGTATACTGGGTATAATAAAGAAGAAGATAGAATATACTTTTTTTTTTGTATAGGAATATATGTGCTTATGCAAGCTATTGAAATGTAAATAAAAGTCATTCTGTCATTCTTGGCTAGTTGTCATAATATCATACACAGAATTTCCCCCAAGTTTAAAAAAGGGCAGGGTGCTGCTGGTGAAAAAAAGGGCACTTTTCAGATTCTTATTGGCATTATTTTTAAATATTAAAAGTATTATTTTAGTTTTTAAAGATACTTTTGATATTTAAAAGTCAGGGCACTCTTTTTAAGATAACATTGAGTCAGTTTTTACTACGGAAGCAAATTTTTTAATGCAAGAAGGAGAAAGGGCACTTTTTTTACTGAGGGGCAAGAAGAGTGCTAATTATTTTACTGGAAGGGGGCGAGAAGGGTGCAAATCCTTTTTACGAAGAGCAAGAAAGGTGCTGTTTTGTAAACCAAAGGGCAGGCAGGGTGCATTACCCTTCTGAAACTGTCTGGGGAAACTGTCACAAGATGTCTAAAAGAAATATGTCCCAAATTAATTATCATTAAAAGTTTTAATTTGCCTTGTTACGAGGATAATATCAATAATGAATTTCTCTTGAAAATGATGGATTGCTTAGTTGTTACAGTAAAATTTTAATCATCAACTTTCTTTGATGTAGTTTTTTTTTTGGGGGGGGAGGGGGGCATTTTTGCATAAATCTTTACAAAAGAAAAAATTTTGGTCACTTTTGGCCAATTTTTAACATTTGGCTGCCTTTTTAACAAAAATTCCACTTATTCCCATGGGGCCGGACTCAACTGGAAGTAAATTAGTCAGGCCTTGTGCATGGTTTATGAAATCTTTCAACCTGACTAATTAGATTTTTGTTATTGGAGATATTTAAAATCCTGTGTGCTTACTAATAGTCCACATTCTTTGCTTAAAATGTAAGGCGTCATTCAAATTCAATGAAATAATCATCACTGAATCCCATTTGCTGCAAATAAATGCAAGCTTGGCTTTTTGCCAGCTGAAACTAGTAAAAAGTGGCATTATGCAGCGAATGTAATTAAAATCCATAAAAGTGTCGGTTATTAATAATGATTTTACTTTAAATGAGATTCATTTGAAGTAAATTAAAAGTACAAATTGTTATTGTAATCACTTAATATGAGAAGTTATGCTTAATTTAATAAACAAAACTGTTCAATAGAGTACCAATTTTAAAGTAAATTAATGATGCACAGTTGATATTGTTTAAGATGTAATTTAGTATATAATAAATAACAGATTTCAGTATTTTGTCTAGTGATTCCGTACAAAAATACAGAGTAGCATAGATGACAAACAAGTTGTTTCACTGAATAAATAATCAGATATATAAAATAGTCAAAAACTTAGTACAATTACTAAAGTACATGTTGTTGTTCTTCATGAAATTCAGAAAAATGACTGTGCAAGTCGCATATGCTTCTGAAATTTCACTGACTATGACAAATGATAATCTTGCAGAAATTAATGTAAAAAGTAAAATGTAGATTTAATTAAACAAAAACTTAGTATCAGGCATTAGCTTATATGCATCATTTATGAGCCTACGCTAGTCACACAAAGATATTTGTAAGCTAATGTTAAAGCAGTGATAGCTTTCTTTTCAAATTTCTCATTTGCATTTCAATATTTTTTAACAATTTCTTTTCATATAGGATATTTGAGATCAATCTGGGACTGGGTACTTTTTATTTTTTCAATATTGGTTGAATTTTTTTTCTTCTTTAAATGAAAATACTTTTACTTTCAGAACTGGTCCCAAAATAGAAAGTGTTCATTAAAAAACAAAATCAAAATCAAAATCAAAAAGTACATTAGACATTAACCTCAAATATCCTATTAAAAAAAAAAAAAAAAAAAAATTAAAATATTGAAATGCAAATGAGAAATCTGAAAAGAATATTGTCATTGGTTTAACATTAGCTTGTGAGTACCTTTCTGTATCTAGCATAGGCTCTTCAAGTCTACACTCACAGCAGGGGTCGATGCAGTTTTTTTCTCTTGGAGCCCATTTTGTGAAAAATACAAGTTATTTTTGTGAAATTTATTATATTTTTGTGAAAAATAACATTTTGCAACAAAAGATGAAATTCAGGTACTCAAATTAAAATCAAGCATTTAGTAATAATAACTTAGGTATTTAAGTTCTTCTGCTAGTTTTTTTTTTTTTTTTTGTGAACTTGTTTTGTTTGCAAATTACATGTTTTGAAACCTAACAAAACAAAAATAATTAATGAAGAGTATGTTTTTATGAAATCTAATTTTGTGAAGGGACCTGTTTTATAAAGAATTTTGTGAACAGGCCTGTTTTATTAAAAGAAATTTATGAAGGGAACTGTTTTATTATGAGGAATTTTGTGAAGAAGGTCTGTTTTATTAAATGGATTTTTGTGAAGAGGCACTAAAATAGGCCCCCTATTTTTAATGAATTATCTTCTGCACAGCATACGAAATTCACAAGCTAATAATAAGCCAAATAGAAGCATTCGTTGCAAATTTCTCATTTACATTTTAATACTTTTAAATGATTTTTTTTTGCATAGGATATCTGAGGTCGAAGGCTAACATGAGAGTTTTGTGCTTTTTCTATTTCTATTTTAGTTTCATTCTGAGGGCACTATCAATTTTAGAACAGTGAGGATCGAAATATTGTTTCCTTTATAGCCTTGCAAAATCTATACCCAGCAAAATTCAGATTTTTCTTTTTTAATGAAGTACAACAATGACCTTTGATCTCGGATAACCTATGGAAAAAAAAATCATTTAAAAATAATGAAATGCAAATGAGAAATTCATAGAAAATGCTTCCACTGATTTAACATTAGTTCAGATGTTTTCTTTTCTGATATAGGACCACATGATAAAAATTTAGAGATAAATAAATAAATCCGAATAACTTCAATGCTTTACTATGTTTAAAAATCATAAAACATTTATGAATATTTAAAATATAGGATAGGGCAGATAATTTTATCTCTAACAAGGTATACAAAAACCATATTTTTCATACAAGTCACAGAAAATTAAATTATTACATAAGTAGTTTTGAGCATCTTAACTTTTAATCAGAATTTAAGAATGTTTATATCTGGTATATAACATATTGTAAATGCATACATGAAAGCAATACAAAAGAACATTTTATCCTTCATCTTGAAGTAATATGATCATTTCTATTTGTTGTTATTTTAAACCTATTTTACCTTGTATAATAAGAATGTACAATCTCCCTCCCCCCACCCCTTCTCAGAAAGAAAGAACACTCCATGCATTTTAATCACTAAATTGTCCCAGAAGAAAGAAAATAAAACATAAAATGCACATTGGACTAAAAATTGTGTCTTTTTTTCAATTTATGTTTAAAAAATAAACTTATGGGGTTGTCTTCAAACTGAAATTGTACCAAACTCTGAAATTTTCAAAACCAACACCTAATTCTTACATCATATTGGAATTTTTGACGCATTTTATCTAAGAATATCAAACGAGAAGACATTCACACAGTTGAGTAGTTTAGGAATTATGAAGGTTTAAAGCTTGAAACTTCTAATGTTAAATTCAAACCCTTATCTCTTAGAAAGAAAGGTTGTTACTTTCTGTCTCCATGTTGCCAAATAATTCTCTCTTAGAATTCTTTCAAATTTGCTTAATGTTCAGGATTTACAATAATAATAAATCTTTGAGTTTTGCATCGTAAAAACTTATGATTGAACCTGCAGTGTTTGATGAATTTTTTAAAGAAAATGTTTTTATTTGTGACCTATCCTCAGCTAATGTTAATCCTATGGGGGAAATAATTTACGATATCTCGTTCGCATTTCAATATTTTTAAATGATTTTTTTTTTTTGCATTGGATATCTGATGTCAATCTCTATGCATGCTCCTTTGTACTTTTTCGATTTTGATTACAAGTTTTTTTTATTGAGGATACTTTTACTTTCGGAACCGGTCTCGAAAGTGAAAGTATCCTCAATAAAAAAACTGCAACTAAAATCGAAAAAGTACAAAGGAGCATGCATAGAAATTAACCTCAGCTATCCGATGCAAAAAAAAAAGTCAGTTAAAAATATTGAAATGCGAATGATATATCGTAAATTATTTCCCCCATAGGATTAACATTAGCGAGCGGGTGTTTTCACCTGAGTGAAAAAGCCTCTTAAGGCACTGTTACTTTACCATAGCATTATTTTATGTCACACATACTAAACGATATTTAACCGTTTGTATGAACCCGCTGCATATCTGCAACATACCTAAAAGTCAATGTTTCTTATACATTGGGCTTTAAAATACGATTTTATTTATTGCTCTGCTATCTTCAAACAAAGCAGTTAATATAAAATGTTTGCAGAATTCTCAACAGATGGCGTTATTGAGTTAATTTTTCATGACAAAGTTTTATTTATCATTTGAGCAGTTTCACATCGTTATTGCTTAAATGAACTTCGTAATTTTTTTTTCAAATTCAAAACACTGGAGATGTCCCAAAATAGATTTTGTACGAAGGTAAGTTTGTATACTTTACAATATTTATGAGAAGTGTGTAATTTTCTGTTTATTGCAGATGTTAAAAAGTATGTTTCAGTCAATATTTTTTTATTTTTATGTTCTAAATTTTTGTAGTTATTTTTACATGCTCGAAATGATATATTCTAACATCTGAGTAATTTTTTTTTCAAATCAGAGTTGTTGAGTCACAAAGGGTTAAAGAATCATTTAACTTCAACCTTGCACTTTTCATGAAAAATGGTTGAAAAAACAGATCACAACTACATTTTTTTTTCAGAAGAAATGAAATCTTTGTACATTGCAAGTTTAGAGCAAAGTTTCTATGACATGGAACTACATGAATACAAATACTCAGTACTGAAAAATTACATTTCCTTTTATATTTCTGATAGGATGAATTTTGAAAATAAAATTACACACACACACACATATATATGTGGAAAAAATATGTAGAGTTTTGGTTGTCATTAAGGCAGATTTTGTATGGAAGATAAGATTTTTTTTTTTTTTTTTTTGGCATGAGAAAAATTACTAAAAAGCCAGAAATAACTTTTAATTATTTTTAATGAAACTAAAAAGCCAGAAATAATTGTTTTCATTATTTTTACAGTAACATGTATACTCATTATATAGGGTAGTCAAAATTATGTTAATACTTAGATGGGAAAATTCAGTCAAAATTTTGTAAATACATACATAAATACTAGAAAAAAAAATATTGAACAGATTTAATGTAAGGTCTCAACTTGTCTGTGCTGTCAACTTGCTTTGTTAACAGCACATGAATGGATAGATCAAAATTAGTAATTAATGCCCTAATACAAAATTCTCCATGAATAGATGTTACTACATTCCTTATTCTCTCTGTGAATTCATTGATAATCCAAATTCATGTGCTGTACACTCTCTCTTTCTTCATACACCATAACCAGGATTGTCATAATTTTGTCTAATCCTGTATTACTTAATACAGTAGACTCCCTAAAATCAGCACATTGTTTCCGATGTAAACAATGAAACTTACAATTAAGATTGTAGGTGTAAAATTCAAGTTTTTTTTTTCTTTTTCTTTTTTTTTACATTATTCTGTACATATTTTAATACGTAATTCTGGTTAATATGATTCAACTCACGTTTTCTCATGAAGGGAGTATAAATTTATTTCTGAAAAAATTCAAGTAGTGCTGATGGTGATAATATCAAGTAGTGATGATATCAATGGTGATCACAATATTTTTACCAAATAAACTTATGTTTCAATCAAGCTTTTTTTGTTATTAAGTATGGCTAAAAATGAAATAAAACTTTGTTATTTTAAGATTTTGATGTGAATTGTTAGTGTACAAAGGTATAAGGCGAGTTTCATTAAATAATTCAATAAAAAATTATCTCATCATCGATATGCATATTTAGTTATGCATTATTAATTATTTACTTGACTTTTATTTTTAATATTTTAAATGTTTAAAATTTTCTTAATTTTTATTATTTTACTTTATTGTAAGCATTCATTATAATTTTGAGTGCATTATTACATTCAAATTATCATAAAAAAAAAAAATGTAAACAAAACAGTGACCAGAAATCCACAAAATTCTAACCTCTGGTTTTAAGCTATGCAGATTTAAGAGTATACTGTATCTACTTATTGTCTACCATCAGAACAAAAGAAAACAAAGATTCCATTTCAGCGTTACCATAATTTTAACTAATTCTGTATTACTTAATATCTACTTATTGTCTACTTTCAGAACAAAAGAAAACAAAGGTTTTACTAAATATTTTATTAACAATTGATACGTCATGGCAGTACAATCCAGCTGACTTTACTGAAATCCTGCTTTTTCTACATACACGCATTAAAATGTAAGAAGAGAAAGTAGCAGGCAGTGCAGTGAAGAAAGCAGGGTATCAATATATATATATATATAATTGAACTAGCAATAATATATCTATGCTTTCAACTAAACTCCAATATAGTTTCTTTTTAAAATTATTAAATAGTATTAATTATTTAACAGCACAAATATAAAAACACAAAACAAATCATAAAATCACACAATTCAAAAAATGATAATAAATAAATAAATAATTCAGTTAATATTATTCACCAATAATTTAAAATTACACTATATTATAAAATTGTAAGTAAACATTCAGAGAAAAAAAAATCATTTCTTTAATTGTTAAAATCACTAAAATTTTCAAAAATATTTATTGGAGGATTTTTAAAAATATTCTTTTTATTTATTTATTTTGAAAGTTTTTAAAACGATTTTTTTTTTTTTTTTTAGTATTACTTTTAAGATGCCAACACATTCTAAAAGGAAGATAAAAGATAAATTTTGTTAAGTCAATTTAAAAGATGATAAATATGAACTTTATCATACAGATGTTTACAGATGTTAGCATTTTAATTAATTAAAACATATATTCAGTAATTAAAAAATATAAGCACTGAAATCTTAAAAATTAAATTTGTTAATCCTCAAATATAAAAACACACAACAAATCATAAAATCACACAATTCAAGAAATGATTTAATGAAATAAATAATTATGTTAATATTATTCACTAATAATTTAAAATTACAATATATTTTTAAATTGTAAGTAAACATTCAGAAAAAAATAAATCATTTCTTTAATTGTTAAAATCCCTAAAATTTTCAAAAATATTTACTGGAGGATTTTTAAAAATATTCTTTTATTTATTTATTTTAAAAAAATTTAAAACAATTGAAATAAATTTTTAGTACTACTTTTAAGATGCCAACACATTCTATAACGTTTTAAGAGGAAGATAAAACATAAATTTTGCTATGTCAATTTAAAAAATGAATTTTCTCATATAAATATTTCCATCAGATAATTAAAAAAATGTATGCAGTAAAATTTACAAAAATAAAATTTGTTAATCCTCAAATTTAAAATTGAATCTTAATTTATGAACTAAGGAGCATTGCAAAATCTACTGACATACATCTTTAAGTTTGGTAATCAATACGAATAAGATCAAACAATGTATTGTCACTAGAATTGTGGCTTTATAGAAGCATTTCTTAACTGTTATTTCATATAAGATAATGTTTTATAACTTTAACTTAGCAAATATTTTATAACTTTATGTTTTATAACTTTAGCAAATTATCAGAAATTGGGATATGTAGTTATGTATAATCTGTGTCAGGTCAGATACACTATGGACTATGCCAACAATGGCACCAATTGTACTGTAATCTTCTTTTATCTTTCTACATTGTTACTGCATTCTGTATTCTATATTTTTAATTGTGACTTGCGCTTTAACTTATTTTCTTTCTATATATTTTTTTTTTATTCCGCATTTTGAATAATACATTTGAAGGATTTTCAAAGAAATGAAACAGTATTTCCATGAATGTGGTACTGTTATACGAAAATATAGAGTGTTCCAATTCCGACAGAATGAAAGTGTACATTAATAATTATATTATGTGGAGATGCAATATAGATAAATATAGACATTATGAGTCATAAAAATATTAAACCGTGGAGGTAATCATTCGCAAAACAAGATCTCCTTGGTGAATTTTGCAGCGCTGTCTGGTGTCGAAAAAAATATTTTCTTTGTAAACGTGGCATGCATAATAATAATAAAAAAGGCATGCTCATAGCTAACGATATAATTCATTTCACTGAAATAATAAGGATGATTTTTTACATTGTAAAACTAGTTATAATATGAATGCACCTCATTTGTCATGTTTAATGTACAACTTCCAACTTGTTTACATTTAATGGCCTTTGACTGGTAACCAGCACTAATTTTTCACTTTATAAATTCAGTTACCAGCAGTAAATATTAAAACAGAAAAATATATTAGACTATCTATAATCAATCCTTAACAACATAGTAAAATTTCTTTCTACCTCCCAAGTATAATAAGAATAACATGAGAATAGTGAACTATATATTTAAATGTGTATTCGAATGAACTTAGCTTGGCCTTCACATAAAAGAATCAAATGCACAAATCGAATTGCAACTGAGTAACTCAAATAATGCTACCCTGAGAAAAAAACTGTTGCCAAAATTGGATTTGGGTGACACTGGTAAGGGGTTAATGTCATGTTCAAACAAATTATTTATAAGCATTTTTATTTAAAGTTGCTTAAACTGGGGCAGAAAATAAATAGATGGGAGGAAAGGTAGTTATAAAAACCTATGGTGACTAAGCTGATTAAATACTGCTTCAAAAAATTTATTAAAACATACATTTTATGAAAAATAAAATTAATTATGAGCATTCTCAATATTTAAAAAAATGATAATAAATTAAAAGATATTTAAATAAAACTTAAAGCGAAAATAAAATCTTTGTAATTTTAAAAGTGTGGTATGCACATATTGCAATACATGAATTCTAAAGATTAAAATAAAACATTTAAAATTCATTATAAGCTAAAAGATTTAGCAAAAATAATCTAAAATTAAGATCTAAAAAGATTCTTCATCCTAATTTCTTGTCTTATAAAATCATTGAAAGTAAATAAATAAATTTTAAAGTAAGATATAAAATTTTACAGAGATAAGAACAACACAAGCAATTAACAAATTTTATACTTTCATTTATTTTATAGGGGCCTTGGTGCTTTTTTAAATGGCAATGGCAAAGTTTGGGCTTAAGAAAGCAAGATTAGTTATAAATTATATAAACAGCTATGAAAGTAAAACTGATGAACAATTATGCTTGTTTATGTATGGTTTAAAAAAAACGGTTTCTGATTACATGCATTAGATAAATTACTTATGTTTGTGTATAATAATAGAATAGTTTCTATATATAATTGTAAATCTATACTAATATATAAAACTGGAGTGTCCGTTTGTGATTTTTAAGAAAACCACCTATTTCTAAGTTCATTCGACTATTTAGACCATGCATAGTACAAAATAACATTCTTCTTATTATTTGGTCTGTCTGTACAAAATAGGCTCAGAAACAGTTGTATAACAAATGCTAAACTTATCAGGGGCAGATAGACAATGTGTCTGGCTACTATTTGCAGTTTGTTACAGTCTGATAGCTAAAATTAGCTATCAGAAGAATTCATCTTAATTAATTTCATCATTTTCTGTACCAGCTATATGGAAATGCATTTTGGAAGGAACTGTTATTTAGTTGAACATGAGTTTCCAGTTACATCGCTGATTCACAGAGGGCGCCACCTGGCTTATTTTGAATATATTGTTGTAATTCTGTTATTTTTAGCGTCGTGTCAGTTAGAACTTTGGATTCAATCATGTAACAAATTTTAATTTTTTTGCTGTTCATATTTTTGAAGTTTTTCTCCTGATGATGGTTATAAAGATGAACCAAAACGTCGAGGTTTATTTATATATGTAGTTTAAAATAACTCATATTTATTAAACAAATTTTACGTTGGAAGCAAATGTTTGATGAGTATTAGCTAAAATAGTTTTTGAGAAAAACTATTGGAGAACTAGGAGAATCAATTGAACACTATTCTTACAAATATAAATGCTGGATGATTACACCATGAAAAAGTATTACAATAATGATGTGAGTATAAAATATCACAATTTTACTAAATGGTGTATAAAAATGTCTTCAAGTTAAAACTCCATAAACAGTAAAATCATCAATGTTTCAGCCATCATCTATGGCCATCCTCAGGAAATAGTTGTTACATTGCTTCTAAAGTTTCAAAGGAGAAAGACAAGCAAAAGTTCACTAGGTTAACAATCAACCAACATTGTTTAAGATATTTTTATACACCATTTAGTAAAATTGCGATATTTTATACTCGCATCATTATTGTAATACTATTCTTACTATTGAACTGGGATAATCAATCAATTAACCTATCTTTCAATACTCAAAAACTCACAAATTAATTGATCAATTTTAAAGTATCTTATGATGATAGAAAGGTTCAATTAAGATTTATATATTATAATCCTGGCTCCAAGCAGTTTGTTGCATTCCAATATCTAAAATAGTTTTTGCAGAAAACAAGGAAAAACCACAAGAAACAACCAATCAACCAATCTTCCAGTGCTCAAAAACTCGGGAACTAATTGATCAATTTTAAGGAATCTTACGACGATTAAAAGGTCTAATTAAGATTTATAAACGACAATAATCATATATTTAGCTTATAGCTTATACGTTTTTAATTTAAAAACTGAATTGGTAAATCTTAAAAGAACTTTTACAATACAAATACAACAAAATATATTTTTTAAAAATTGCATAAATATTGAATAGAATTTCTAGTGTGTATGAAACGGTAAATAAATTGCAAGAAAATATGGCACAGATGTCATATACGCACCATATTGGTGCGATTTTTCCCCTCCGCCAATTTGGCGAAAACTTTGTTTTTGAATATTAGTTACAAATAGCATGCAATAATAGCATGTGATTTTTTATTTCAATATAAAAATAAAATAATGTAATAAATGAAATAGCTTCTATTATTTTAAAAAAGGAAATAAAAATAAATAAATGATAGTTTGATATAAATAAATATTGATATACATAATAAAAACAATTTATAGAATTAAAATAAAAAAATAAACGTAAATAAACAACAATTTACATAACAAAGTTTTTGCCAAATTGGTGGGAGAGGGGAAAAAATCATGCCAATGTGGTGCGTATATGACATCTGTGCCGAAAATATGTGTGAAAAATTTTTCTTCTCATGCCAGGGCCATTTTCTTAATCTCATCAAGGTCCCTATAACAGGAAAGTACCACAAATTTAATACAAACAACATTAAAATAAATATATTCTATATTAAAATAAATATTTCAATAAACCATTAATATATGTCAAACTTCAGAAGTTACCGGTGTTTCTACATTATGAGTGAGACGATGCTTCTGCATCATACACCTTTGAGAAAACTTTTTTTCACACACATCACATGTGTAGCGTTTTTCTGGTTTTTCACCAGTGTGTACACGGGTATGAGTTTTTAAATGGCTTTTCCGTGCGAATCTTTTGCCGCATATTAGACACGGAAAAGGTTTCTCACCTGTGTGCGTACGAAAATGAACATTTAAATCACTCTTCTGAGAAAATCCTTTCCGACACACGCCACAAAAAAATTTCTCCCCAGTATGAGTACGAATATGAATACTCAGAAGATTTCGATAAGCAAACTCCTGTTGACAGATATCGCACGAGAAAGTTTTCAGAAGTTTTTCACCAGTATGAGTTCGGAGATGTGAATTTAAGCCACTTTTCTGGGTAAAACGTCTGAAACAAAAGTTACAAGTAAACGGTTTTTCTCCAGTATGGATTAGAATATGCCGATCTAAATGGCTTCTATCTGAAAATCGCTTTTGGCAGGTATCACAAACGAATCGTCTGTCCCCAGTATGAGTTATTAAATGCCTTATTAAATGATTTTTCTGAGCAAATGCCTTTTCACAAATATCACAAAGAAAGGGTTTCTCCCCAGAATGTATTCGCATATGGTCATTCAGAACACTTTTGCGAGCAAATCCTTTCGAACATATATTACAAACAAATGGCCTTTCACCAGTATGAGAATAAACATGGGCATTGAAATGACTTCGATGAGAAAATCCCTTTTTACACAATTCGCAAGTAAATTTCTTTTTAACACTTTTATCAACTGATGGTTTAAATGTCTGAGAATTACGGACAGGTGCATTTTTGGATTTTTTGCATATCAGCGCATTATCAGAAAAAAGATTCCTAATATTAATTCCTTTAGATAGTTCCTTTTCGATTGATTGCAAAGAAATGGTGTTTTCAAACACTTCTTCACTTTCAGGCTGATTCAGATTATTAATTCCTTCAGACAATTCATTCTGGAAAGATTCTGAAGAAATTATGCTTTCAAACAATTCTTCATTCTCAAGGGGATTCAGGTATTGGTTTTCACAGTTACTACTTTCTTCTGAAAGTTCATCATTATTTAAGTTTTCTTCTGCATCATTCACTCTATCACTGTTGATGTCAGCTTCACTTACTTCATCATTGCTAATGTCAGCTTCACTTGCTTCATTTCCTTCATCACTGTTAATGTCAGCTTCACTTGTGTCATTTACTTCATCATTTTCACTTGTTTTATTCATTCCATCATGATTACCATTCTCACTTTTTTCTTCTTTTGAAGTATTATCATAAACTGGATCATTTATTTCACTCATTTTATAATGGATGAAAATATTTCATTTGCTTACCCCAAAATTCCCATTTGAGAATTGACAGGGAAAAACAGTATTTTGCATAGTGTAAAAAAAAGCAATTTACTTCCGACGTAATTCTTTATAGCTGATTAATAAAGTTTTAATAGACATGAATAATTCATACATGAAATAGAAAAATCTTCAATTTTAAGGCCATTTTACCACTTACAAAAAGAGTTATGATAAATTAATTCACACATTTTATAGTTTAAATTTTATCATAAGATTATCATTATGTCTTAAACAAAATATTTTTTTCTGTCGAATATTCACAAATCGAAATTCTTACAGCAAGCAAATATTCTCTGCTTTCACATCAAGCTAGATAACATGTTTTCTCCCAAAACATCCAAGACCTAAAACAAAAATAATAAAACTAATAAGACATGATAATAAAAAACAAATTGATAAGAGAGTTTTCCTAGAATTTTAGGTGATAAGAGAGAAACATACAATGCAAAACATGGCATGATAAAGACATTAACAGATGTATGATGAAATCTTAATAGGATAATTATCTAAAAATTGCCAGGCAGTTCACTCAGCAAAGTGGTACCGGGAAAAATGCTGTAAGAATTCATACTTATTATACTAAATTATAATTAAGCCTGGGCAATATCTCAATTTCAATAACATTTACATTGCAATATCATGATAATGAAATCAAAATCTATAAATCAGGGGTGGTGAACTCAAGGCATGTATGACATTGGTGGCATATGGCCGAATATTTTCGACACTTCACTGAATGATGTTCTAAATCAGGCTTACACAATATACACAAATTTAGACTAGCTGAGTTCAGGGTTTGTTGATATATATCATGACGAGCAGGGAAGACCGAGCTATGCTCGATCAAAATTAAATTTGAGTTCAAATATCATGACCCACTAATTGAATTTTCTCAAACATGTGACTTAGCCCAACAGTCTTCTCGTGTCCGAAAACCATAGGATGCAAAATTTAGTGTAAATAATCTGAGCAGTTTTTAAGATAAAATAGCTTGACCCATAATGACCCATGACCAAAATGACCCACTAATTGAAATTTCTCGAACATGTGACCTAGCCTAATAGTCTTCTTGTTCCCTAAACCTGTAGAGTGCTAAATTTATTTCAAATCCTCTGAACCGTTTTTAATTTAAAATAGCTTGACCCATAATGACCTATGACCAAAATGACCCACTAATTGAATTTTCTTGAACATGTGACCTAGCACAACAGTCTTCTCGTGCTCGAAAACCATTGGATGCAAAATTTAGTGTAAATTGAGCCGCTTTTTAGATCTTGACCCACAATGACCCAGAAATGACCCGCTAATCGAATTTTCTCGAACATGTGACCTAGCCCAATGATTTTCGCGAGCCCGAAACTCGTAGGATACAAAATTTAATCAAAATCGTTAGAGCTGTTTTTTAGATAAAATTAATTTGACCCAAAAATGACCCACTAATCGAAAGTTCTCGAACATGTGACACAGCCCAATAGTCTTCTCGTGCCTGAAAATAGTCGGATACAAAATTTCGTCAAAATCGTTTGAGCCGTTTTTTAGATATAATTAGCTTGACCATGACCCAAAATGACCCACTAATTGAATTTTCTCAAACATGTGACCTAGCCCAACAGTCTTCTCGTGCCCGAAAACCATTGGATGCAAAATTTAGTGTAAATTGAGCCGCTTTTTAGATCTTGACCCACAATGACCCAGAAATGACCCACGAATCGAATTTTCTCGGACATATGACCTAGCCCAATGATTTTATCGTGCTCGAAACTCGTAGGACACAAAATTTAATCAAAATCGTTAGAGCCGTTTTTTAGATAAAATTAATTTGACCCGCGTTGACCCCAAAATGACCCACTAATCAAAAGTTATCGAACACGTGACCCAGCCCAATAGTCTTCTCGTGCCCGAAAATGGTCGGATACAAAATTTCGTCAAAATCGTTTGAGCCGTTTTTTAGATACAATTAACTTGACCATGACCAAAAATGACCCACTAATTGAATTTTCTCGAACATGTGATCTATCCCAATGGTTTTCTGGTGTCCCAAAACGGTAGGATACAAAATTTCGTCAAAATCGTTAGAGCCGTTTTTAAGATAAAATTCGCATATATATATATATATATATATATATAACCACACACAAGATTTGCTCGTATTAGAATATATGATATCTATCATGATATATATCCGATATTTATTTTCAAAATATCAAGATTTTTGATATTTTTATATTATTTGATATTTATTTTTAAAATATCAAGATGTTTGTTATTTTCAATATTTGATATTTATTTTCAAAATATCACTGTGCAAGATATTTTTGCTATTTTAAGTCAAAACAAGTGTAAATGAAAATTTCAACTGATATTGACTGTCATTCTGTAGATAAAGAACATTTGTCTCTAGCAGTGACTTTTCTAGCTAAAGAAAAAAAAAAAATCTTATCCAAGCTTCGTTTGAAGTTTTTATTTTTAAATGTAGATTATATGGGACTAATAATTATGTGGGGCATAACTAATTCAGGGCAGATATAGAAAAATAAACTGTCTAATTTAGATAATCAGTTCTATAGAGCTTCATTAGAAAAGAATCAATTTCTCGTTTTGGTGTTGTTGAGCTTAAATTGTACAGCAAATTAGGGAATAAAAAAAAAATAAGCTTACATTTATGTTTAAATTTTTCAATTAAAAAAAAACTATTTTGTATTTAATTTTTTGTTTTATACATTTCTGATTTCTTCATAGTTGATACTGAATTTTATTAGTTTTTTTTTTTTTATAAGTGTATAAAGCAAATTGTTTCTGTTTTGAATCTTATAATTTTTTTTTATATAAGTGTATAAAGCAAATTGTTTCTGTTTTGTTGATTAGTTATCTTCAATTTTGTTCAGAGTGAAAAATAAAAGAAGAAAAAAGGGGGAAAAAAGCATTTTGAGTATATTGTTTAAGTTTTCATGTTAAGTGCAATATATTTTAGCTTCTAATTTATATTATGCTTGAAAATATTTATTATCAGCAGTAAGTTGACTATTTTGAAAATATCGGATATATATCGAAAATATCGGATATTTTTTATATTTTTGAAAATATCATGATATTTACGAACCCTGGCTGAGTTTGCCTAAATAGAATTGGTTGGTAATTGAAGAAACTGAAATGCAACTTAATGAATTACAATGTAGTTCAATTTCAGTTCAACATTTTTTCAAATTAATAGTGGATTTGGAAATTATGGAAAAGGAAAGATAAGCAAAAATGTCAATGATAAAATTATGACAACTTGGAAGTCAATTCCAGGTACTAAGAGCAGTAATGTAGTCATAAAAAAAAACCAAAGGGTTTCCGATGTAGGCTGAGAATATAAGCTAGATAGTTTATATTACTTATATCACTATAGCTTTACTTGAGTAACAGACTATAGTGATATGATACTTAAAAAAATCCAGAAAGTATAAGGCATATACCACCATATACCCTCCACTAGATCCCTGACTAAGAGCTGCTTAAAGAATCTGATGCTTACCATTTTGACAATTTTTCCTCAAAGTCATTATTTTTGGAAATGAATAATATGAAAAACTCAAGTGGAAACCTTTTATCATATGACTGTTGTTAAGTTTGGATGCTATTAAGAATAACCAAGTATTAACTTGATATCAATAATTTGGCATCTAAGATGCAAAAAAAGAAATCGCAAATTTCTTTTTTTTTTTTTTTTACTTTCCAAAATATAACAACATATGTTACCCATATTTTTCAAATCCTAAAAACAAATTTTTAAGTAATTTTGAAACATTATTATTTAGTACACAAAATCCTTTGGTTGTTGGCACGTTATTGTCAAATAAGTTTTTTTTTTTTAAGCACACACATGTAAAATGACTCACTATCTCTCTTATAGATTAAACAGAAAAATATTTAGAATATTTTTCTACATAAATATTATTGCAAAAAGTTTTAATGTAATTGAAGTGTAAATAAACTGTATAGAATTGATATTTATTTTAAGAAGAACCATAAAACGTGCCCAAGACTTTCATTAACAATAACCAGTTGACCAAAACAAAATTTTCAGTCTACCTTGTACACTTGTAGTCATTATGGCAAAATGAATGTGATTAATTAAACCTCTGACTGCTCAATTTTTGGGCAAAAACATTTCAAAAATTGTGTTGCATATTTCAAATCTATATATATTTGGGAATTAAAATATGCAATTCCTTTTTGGAACAAAGATTTTTTTTTTTAAACAGATTTAGATTCTGAGAAAAGAGTAATTAAAAAGTTTAAAATACTCCAAAATACTTGCATTGTTAGGCAGATTCACAGTTATTCCTTGATTGCCCTCAAATGGATATGAGGCAGGAGATTAAGGAATATTTTTCATATCAATTTTGCACCATTGCCTAAAACTTCACATGGATAATGATTTTTCTTCAGATCCATCGCTATCTTGAGAAGAATCTGATAAATTACAATCTATATTACTGTCTTCTAAACAACTAATATCACTTTCAGAATCCGATAAATCATCTGGAATATATGTTCTGTCACTCGCTAAATGCTTTCTGCCAGCCAATTCGGATTTGAAAATAGTGAACAAAGATGAATAAGAGTGCTTCTAAAACCAGCTAATGAAATGACTCAAATTGAAAATAATCAGTAGATAACCTACCGTCATTTGTTGGCTAAGACCTAAGATCTAATTCAAAGACTAAATGTAGTATTTAAAAGGGCATGAGAAACACTATTGAATAAAGAAAAAAAAAGACTGTGCCCATGGTAATCATAGGATGAGCAAACTTTGTTGCATTTGCATTGCATACGAAAATAGCAGGATAAGCAATCACAGGATTAATCTTGTACTACAGCTAAAGAAATTCTTTAACATGATGACTGCCTAGCCTGAAATTGATTCCTTTTTCGAAACTATGCAAACTACCACCCCTTATGTATTTGATTTCCCATGATCAGCAACTTTTGTCTGTGAGTTGTACAAGGGTTCAGCAATCTTGTGCCATAATAATCTGCCATACGACCGTAAGGTCTCATAGTAAACAGATTGAAAGTCATGCATGAGACTATATGGACTCATGAGGCAGTCAATATGTTAATGTCATCATGGTTTTGGGATAATTTAAACTCTTAACAGTTATATGATAATCTTTAAATAAACTAGTCAAAATAAATAAAAATAATAAATTAATTGGAAAAGAAGAAAGGAACTGTTAGAGATCGATTACCTATACATTCAGACCAATGGAATAGATATAAAACTTCTGAACGGATGTAGCAGACACACCAGGGTTGCAACGATTTTTGTTTTTGTGCCATTTTGGTGAGAAAACAGTTTTCAAATACATGTTAGACCTAACCTGCAAAAAGAGTATGTCAGTTTTATTTTATTATGAAACAATTTATTTTATTATGAAACAATTTATTTTATTATAAAACACACACAATTTTATTATAAAACACACACAATTTTTACTATAAACACAAATTAATTTTTTTATAAAACACATACAATGTTTAATTTATTATAGAACACACATTGTCAAGAACACAACTGACTGAGCCATTAATACCAGAGGGATTTGATTAATACACACTATATGGTCTACTACCAACCAAAATCGCCGGGTTGCCACACCAGGCAAAACATTGCCACGCACCTCGGTGCATCCGAGACATATGCACTAAAACTTTTGATTTGTAAGTTGCTGGATACAAGTATATAAATTTTATCATTTCATGATCCAGTTACTACATTTCAAGTTCAAGCCCAATCTGTAAAGAATACCTTGGACAGTGCAAAATTGTGCACTAAACACTTAGCAGCATCCACCCCCCACCCTATTAACATTTAGATTATTATTTAATTGAATTTATGAGGCATCCACTGTATTAAAAAATGAAATGTTCTCTGTTATACTGCACACCATTTTTAATTTTATGATTGAAGGCAAGTCTTATATAATTATTTTTTTAGTACAATATCCATTAAACTGCGAGTCACATCATCCACTTTTTGTATATAATCTTCAAAATTGGGTTGGTTACAAGGGCTTCTTACAAAATTAATCAATTTCACAAGTGTACGGATATTTTAAAATCAATCTAACAATTTTAAAACATATTTTAGATCTTCCGACAATATCATAATTGCGCAACTTTTTTTTTGTTTGGGAATGAATAATATTAGTAACTGAAACAAAACAAGAAGGAAAAAGCATGCATCAAGCATAGATTATGAAACACATTCAGATTACTGTAACAAAACTTCACTGTTTAATAAGGTGTAAGATGATATCTAAGTAAACAATTTGGAAAACGCATAACACATTTGAAAATCCAATTTTAGCAATAACCGTCTATAGTCTGAAAAGTATTTGAAATCTTTTGTGAAGCCACATATATGATAAATAATTTAGTTTAGCTATTGCATAACAATAGACCGGGAGGCGGCAGCACAGACAATCACCTCATCGAGTTCACGGCTGAAATTCCAGAATTAGTTAAAACTCGATTCGCATGTTAAAACGCAATCGGTCTGCCAAGTCATATCTTGGTGGAAAACACCTTAAAACCTAATTTTAACAGTTGACTCGTAGGTTTACCATTGTGTTTTCCTGCACCCAAAGGTATGAAAACATGGAGGACTGGGAGCAGGAACACACAATGGTAAACCTACGAGTCAACCGCTAAAATCGGGTTTTCGGGTATTTTCCACCAAGATATGACTTGGCAGACCGAGTGCGTTAATATAAGCGAATCCAGTTTTAACTAATTCTGGAATTTCAACCGTGAACTCGATGAGGTGATTATCTGTTCTGCCGCCTCCTGGTCTACAACACAGTTGAAGATTTCACTTCAACAATTTCTGCCAATAAACAGAAATGTACTTGAATTCTTTTGTGCAGCCCTGTATTTGATCTATAGAATTTATACACACCAAGTATACAAAAAAAATAGTTACATTTAAAAACAAATACCACAGTTGAAAACACACTTCCAGAAATTATCCCTTATAGACAGACCTATAACTGAATTATTTTGTGTGTCCCTGTAAATGACCGATAAATGATATGCACACCATATTCCATAGTAAGAATCTTGTATGTACCCTCAGTGATGCATTTCAACTTTAATATGTTTGCAATAGTGTAACATCATTAAAATATAGGCACAGATGTCGTATACACACTACATTGGCGCAATTTTTCCCCCCGCCACTTTGGTGAAAACTGTATTTTAGGTAGATTTCGTAAGAAATACTACCTATTACATTCTCACCTAAGTTGGAATTCCTGAAAAATTTTTGCAGATCTACGCCGATCATGACTCCCAGAACCCAAAACCACCCCCAGTTCAAAACTTTATATATCTATCTATCTATCTATGTCACTTTTTTCTGACCACGATAACTGGAAAAATTCTGCATAAATCTCTTCCAAACTGATACATAAAATCAAGGGTCATAAAATCTTGGTCAAGTTCGTTAATGGACAAAATCGAGCCAAGGGGTTGGGGGGGGGGGGGCTTTTTGTGAAAACAGAAAAACCCTCATAATTTCTTTATTATTATACGTATCGAATCCGTTTAAAGTTATTATTACTTCTAGGAAAAGGGCCGAAAATTTATGTATGACAGATTTTTGATATAATTAAAAATGGCCCCAAGGGGGGTTTTTAGAAGGAAAAAAATCATAGCTTCGTCAATTCACAAGATATCAAATCCGCGTAAATTTATTATTAATCCTCTTAGTATTATCTAAAACTTTTATATTGACAAGTTTTTTATAGGACCAACCTTTATAGCAAAAAAAAAAAATTAAAAACAAAAAAAATCCCTGCCGGCTCCGCCTGCAAACAAGTTATTTTTCGAAGTAGGCGGTTCCTACTCCTGCATCTTTTCGAAACTGATACATAAAATCAAGGGGCATAAAATCTCGGTCAAGTTCGTTAATGGGCAAAATCGAACCAAGGGGGGGGGGGATGGGGGGGGCTTTTTGTAAAAACAGAAAAAACCCATAATTTCTTAATTATGATACGTATCGAATCCGTTTAAAGTTATTATTACTTCTAGGAACAGGGCCAAAAACTTATGTATGACAGATTTTTGATATAATTAAAATTTGCCTTAAGGGGGGGGGGAGGGAAGGGGGGTTTTTTAGAAGAAAAAAATTCATAACTTTGTCAATTTCCAAGATTTGAAATCCGCTTAAATTTATTATAAATCCTCCTAATATTATCTAAAACTTTTATATTGACAAGTTTTTTATAGGACCAACCGTTATATCAAAAAAAAATTAAAAACAAAAAAATCCCTGCCGGCTCCGCCTGCAAACAAGTTATTTTTCGAAGTAAGCGGTTCCAACTCCCGCATCTTTTCGAAACTGATACATAAAATCAAGGGGCATAAAATCTCGGTCAAGTTCGTTAATGGGCAAAATCGAACCAAGGGGGGGGGGGGGACTTTTTGTGAAAACAGAAAAAACCCATAATTTCTTAATTATGATACGTATCGAATCCGTTTGAAGTTATTATTACTTCTAGGAAAAGCGCCGAAAGTTTATGTATGACAGATTTTTGATATAATTAAAAATTGTCTTAAGGGGGAGGGGAGGGGGGTTTTAGAAGAAAAAATTTCATAACTTCGTCAATTCCCAAGATTTCAAATCCGCTTAAATTTATTATAAATCCTCTTAATATTATCTAAAACTTTTATATTGACATGTTTTTTATAGGACCAACTCTTATAGCAAAAAAAAAAAAATCCTTGCTGGCTCCGCCTGCAAACAAGTTTGGTTTCGAAGTAGGCGGTTCCAACTGCAGCATCATCGCAAAAAGGTCATTTCTTCTGCAATTCCCGACAAACAGGCGCCCCACGGTCTGCATCTTCAAAATCTACCTGTGCCGAGCCGTCAGGGATTTTTTGAATATTAGTTACAAATAGCATGCAATAATAACACGATTTTTTATTTCAATATAAAAATAAAATAACGTAATAAATGAAATAGCTTCTGTTATTTTAAAAAAGGAAATAAAAGTAAATAAATGATAGTTTGATGTAAATAAATATTGATATACATAATAAAAATAATTTATAGAATTAAAATAAAAAATAACCGGGTTACCATGGGAGGCATAAAATTGCCATTTTGTTGCTATTGTGCCAACGTGGTGCGTATATGACATCTATGCCAAAATATATTGTCAATGATTTTTTGCATAGGCCATAATGCAACAGAATTCTTTTGAGTGTCTTTGTAAACGACCTATAAATGTTACACACTTCATTTTCAATACCAAACATGCCATAGTAAACCTCAATAACATATATTAATTGCATAACAATCAGAGTCCGAGTATATTTATGCAAGTTAGAGCATGGCCAGACAAACTAAAGTCATAAATATTTTTCAACTATGTTAGAAAATGTTAAAATACTAGTAGTAAATAAAATTGGAATGAAAGGATTAAATGAAGTGTATGCATGGCTATCCCTGGGAGCCAATTATGAGGATTATAGGTTTAATTACTATTAAAACATAAAGAAAACTGTTTAAATCACAAAAAAGACTGAATGGCATTAAATTTGAATATGTGCATGCTTACTGATTATTAGAGATCAACCGAAATTTCAGTTTTGGCACAAAATCAGAGTTTTGCTGAATGTTCGTTTTCGGCGAAAATGCTGCCAAAATTTCGGCCTGATCGAAACTATCTGTATTTCAAAATCTTGTTCCTTGTTTCGGAAATTTTCAACTTTACTCATTGATATGAGTTGTATCGGCTCAAATGAGACACTGTTTATTGATATGAACTCCAATGCTTATCATTATCTGTCAAGACTCATTCATGTTGCGAGTGTAATTTACAAAGCAAGCAATGCATAATGACGAAACTTAAAAGACACTTATCACATGATCTTTAAAAGCTGCAAACTTAACAGTAATAGAAATTTTTTACTTTGAAACTCCAGATTGTTTTAAATACTTTATGAAAAAGGTGTTGTTAAAACATATGAAGATTTACGAAATTTATTATAAAAGATATAATCGAGGTATGTATACTTAAAATATATTTTTTATTAAATGAAATTCGTATAATTAGAAACTATTTCTGTCTTATTGATAAATTAATTGTGTTTTATTTCATATGAAAATAAATAGTTTTGGATAGAGGCACAGAGAGTCAACATGGCACCGGAGATAAAATATTCAAACAGGTGTGCCCTTTTAATAATTTCTTAGGGAGGCAGGGAGTTAGAATTAATTTTTTTTTTCTTTTCTTTTTTTTTTTTTTGGGGGGGGGGGAGGCGGTGAGTAAGCAAAGATTAATTAATAAATTAATTAGTAATGTAATTAGTCATTATTAAGTAATTGTTAATTATTAGTTATTAATTAAGTAATAATTATATGCAGTTATGTATGTATTAATCAGTTTTTAAATTTTTTTTTTACACTTTTGGTTTTGGCCGAAAGTGGGAAGATCACCGAAATTCAGTTTCAGTTTTAAAAACCTCTTTTGGTCGCACTCTACTGATTATATCCTGTACTGCAACACAACAAGGAATTTTGTGCATTCTTTTGAATCTAGACATATTTATGAATTATGAATGTAAAAAAGATCACTAATAGGTAATATTGAAAAATTGCTAAATTTTTGGTCTAAGGGTTGAGTTTATAATAATACTAATATAAGTAGTTCAAGAAATTCAGCTGCTGTTAATTTGTACTGCTTGTATTTAATATACATATTTAATAATTAAAAATCTGAGTTTCCACCATGTAATTTCAGAAGGGTTGCCTTTGGTTTAAACAATAGCATCTTTCTTGCCCTTCATCTAAAAAATATAGCACCCTTCTTGCCCCTCAGCCAAAAATAGTCCCCTTCATGTCCCTCAATAAAAAAAATTATGCCCTTACTGCCTTACAGTGTTGAATTCAGGGGGTGGCCCAGGGGGGAAATTCTCCCCCCCCCTTCCAAGCCACAGAAATCCCTCCCGGAGAAAAGTGTCCGAATTCAACACTGCTGCCTTTTGCGTTAAAAATTTGCTTGTATAATAAAACTGACTTATAGTCTTGAAAAAAGTATCCTAACTTTTAAATAATTAAAGTGCCTTTAAAAATCTAAATAATTAATTTAAAAATAAAAAAGTGCCCTAAAGAATTTAAATGGTGCCTCTTTCCCCTCAGCAGCACCCTGCCCTTTTTTAAATCTGGGGGAAACTCTAATATATATATAAATCCCTTAATGTATAGGATCCCTAAATATATATATCCCTTATAAATAAAACTCAATTTTAAATAAAAGAATTAATAATTAAATCAAGTACCTATGTTTCAAAAAACATTTTTCGTTAAATGTTACATTTGGAAATAACTGCAACAAAATTTATTTTGTAGTAATACGAATAGTATTTTTCTTCACTAATTCTATCCCTCCTTCCCGTTTTTTCTGACAGATTTATGATTTTCTTTTTCAATCGATATGATAATAATTATAAAAAAAAAAATTGACGTAGACTTCTTCAAATTTAGGTTAATTTCTCCTGGATAATTTATTTAAAAAACATATTACAAAAAAATTTTATATTAAAATTTATCGTTGAATCGATACAAAAAAAGCATGACTTTCATAATATTTAATCCGTTAAAAGATAAAAATTAAAATAACAAGGAGATAATATTGATAATACCATGAAAGGCCAGCACAGCATTAAGAAAACGAAACAAACAATCAAATAGATGAAAGGAAATAAACACGATGACGTCAGTCGATAAAACTAGACGGTTACGAAAAAAAAAATTATAATAATGTTAATGCTTCAAAAAATTAAATGGAGAATCCTCTTGAAAATAAAATCTACTGCAATGGCATAATAATTATCAACTGTGAAATTTGGCTGCTAAACATAAAAAAAAATATATATAAGTTGATAACAACTGAAAAAAAAAACTTTTATTTTTCAACTTTTAGCTGGCAACCGCACACGAAATGGTTGTTTACTTGTTTATGTTGTGTTTGCCAGCTGATTTCTTCACAATTTTATTTTTATTTTTAAATTAAATAAGTTTTATTTAGGATCAAGAATTAAATAATAGGTAATTCACACATTTTATGATTAGTTTTGTATCTTGCTATATTTTCGTTGTTTTAATAATATATGTAAGCGTACATGTAATGTCAATGTATTTGAGATTTTTATGTGTTATGCAAAGATTATGTTTGTAAGTATAGAATTAACTAAGCAGTTCGCACTAAAAAGTTACCGCTCACCTACTATGATATAGAGTTAAAATGTTTGAATATATAAGTCAATTTCGGAAAATATTTATGTTTTAATGATTTTAAATAATCACTTGCAAACGAGAATGTTTCAAATGTTTAGTTTCAAATTTAGCCAAGTTTAAAACCCCAAACTATGCAGATCTCCTACATTTCATTATAATAATTATGAATAATAAAAAAAATTATTTTTATGATATATGATAACTGCTACTTAATAAAAATTTTCATACTTTTATGTTAGCTAGGTGCGTACAGATGATAAATCATCAAATATTGTTCTCATCATCATTATTCGTATTGCATTCATTTTATTTAAAATATAAACCTTTCACTCATTTCATTTAAAATATATAGGTATATTGCATACATTTAAAATACGTGTCTTTCTCTCATTTCATTTAAAATACATAGGAAATACCACAACCGAAACCATTTTAATTTCAACTTTAAAGCATGTTTCTAATTTATGCATGAGAAAAATAAAACACCTGTTATTAGCAAAATTTGCACCTGACTGTTATAAAAGTGCCAAAATTTTAATGTTAAGTCATGTCTTTTAAGTTTTTTCGCTATAACCAGGAAGTCAGAGGATTTTTAATTCCTATTTTTGATAATGAAATAAGTAACTTTTTTTAAAAATATTATATATATTTTCTCTGATTAGGAAAGTAATCAAAACACCTAATTTTTAAAATTCTTCTCAATGTTGACTCTTGCAGGTCATTTTCAAGCTAACTTTTTATCTTTATTGTTATTATTTTTTGCTGCAACCTTCCATTTTAAATTAGGCAGTATATTGCTTTCTTTTTAGCTTCACTAAGAAAAACTTGTGCATACAACTTCTTTATTTGCAAGTTTAATTAAAGATCTGAAAAAGATGTGTGCAATGTATATAATCATGTTTTTATTTTTGTTTTTATTATTTTTTTTTTCCATAAATAGAATGAGAGGAAAAGAAATGTTTTACAACACTCAGCAGAGTTTGTATATTATTGTACTTACTTTCATAGTATAGGTGAAAACTGAGAAATTTAGTTAGTAGCCAGTGGCCGGTAGACTCAGTTTCATTAGTGGCCACTTTTTAAAGTTAGTAGCCACTATTATGTTTCAAACTTTCTTGACATCTAGATAAATTATAATCATTGTATATAAACATATTTTTCTATAAGAGTTTTATACCTATTGTATGGACATTAGTGTATTTCGCACGATTAAACAGTATCACTTAAAGACAAATAATTCAACTGGTGAGCATGTGGCAGGAGTCGAAATATTGAAAATAATCAAATGTCCTTAAAACTCGCTTGTATTCGGTGGAAAAAAAGAAATAAATTACTTGAAATGCATGTGGAATCAAAGCTGATGAATATATTTTGCAGAATAAAACTGTATTTCTTGAAAAAATAATCCAACTAAAGAGTAATCATAACATGCACGTAAGAGCACATGAGAAAAAGCCGAAATATTGAAAATACAGCTAAGTCGTTGAAATCTGTTTGCATCTGGTAGGAAAAAGAATTAACCAGTTCTCTAATTAGATGTAATCAATGTAGAGATGTATATTTCCATGAAAAATGGTGTATTTCACTTGTCGATCAATAACAGAATTTTTAATCGCCACTTGGCGAGTGGCGACTAGGGTGGCGATCGATGGCTGATTTTTTAATCGCCACTTTTTAAACTTTAATCGCCATGTGGCGAGTGGCGACCGCTAATTTTCACCTATATTTCACAGATGGTTTTATGACTGTGGCATTAGGATGTATAAAATGAAATTCAATTTCTTTTTTCCATTCATTCTTCTTCTTCTTTTTTTTTGTGTGTGTATGTGTGTGTGTAACTCAGAAAGATGAATCAAAATGCTGGTAATAAGCAAATACAGTTTTAGTAGCCTTTTAACTCACTGGCCGAGCGTATTTTCAGTACACCTATATCCATCTCTAAAGAATGTATTAAAGCAAATGTAGTATTTTGTATTACCAAACCAAAATAAATAAATCAAGCATAACTAAATATTTTGTGTACTTTTTTGCTCCTTGATTTTTAGCATCCTGGGTGGTTGTCTTTCTCTAAATCTGTCTCTGCGTATAAATAAAATATTTAAAGTACTACTATAATAATATTTTTCCATTCCGTATACCAAGACTTTGGAAAATCACCATTGTGTAGAACATAATATCAGGGGTCTGTCCAGACTTTTTTCCCAGGGTCCTGTTTTTGTGAAATTGTGAACAGCTTTTTATATTTGTGAAAAATCTAGTCATAATTTTGTGAATTTGAAATGATCGTTATATTAAGGTTCTTGTTTATACATTTTTTAGAAGATATATAAAAAAGATATGTAAAATACATATACTTTCTTTACATGAGTAAAAGTGACAGGTCAGATTTTACTTTTAAATGATTAATTTGTGAAATGCTCAGTTAAAAAATGGAAAAATTTTGTGAAAAACTTATTTTTAAGATAAAGAATTTTGTGAAGGGTCACTGTTTTAGGAAAAATAGTTTTGTGAAGGGTCCTGTTTTGAAATAAAAATAATTGTGAAGGGTCCTTTAAAGGACCCAATTTTTTCCTAAACAGATCCCTGAATATGTAGACCATTTTAGACCATTTGGAAAAAATTTTGCAGATCTACACCAATCATGACTCCTAGAACCCCAAACCATCCCCAGTTCAAAACTTTATATAGGGATGCACCGGATGTGAATTTTTGCTGGATATCAAATATCCAGTATCCGGCCGAATGCTTTTTTGGTTTTAATTTCAATAGTAATATTTCTATTTTATACTTGTTTAAAGAAGAAAAACTTTAAATTATTATAATTTTATGTCATTCGAATGTTAATAATAGATTTAAATTCATTTGGGATTGAAACAAAAAAACTTTGAATACTCTTATCTCTCTCTCTCTCTCTCTCTCTCTCTCTCTCTCTCTCTCTCTCTCTCTCTTTCTCTTTCCCCCCCCCCCCCCCTCTCCTCTCCCTGTGCATGTACACTTGATATTTTTGATTATCAAATTTACATTTGGGCAATTCCATGAAAAGTGAAACCAGGATGTCAAAATTTCATATTGTACTTATGTTGCTATATTATATATTGTTGTAAAGCTTAAACTGTCTATTTTCAATATATAGTATTAGATTTATAATAAATTTTAATTTATGTGCCTTTTTTTTAGTTTGAAATGGGATACTCTTGGGTTTTCATAACATCAGTAAAAAACACAATTTTTCAGATTCATAATTTCTATAGCAAAATAAAATAAACAAAACTAATTGCTGCAAATTTTTAACAGCTAACATTATACTACCGTAATATGCGAAAAAAAATTTTTTTTTTACAAATTAAAATTCTATAATTTAGAATTTAAAATACTGAATTTTGATGTTACGTCCGTAACAAAAATATAACAAAAGTTACCATTATCTCTTAAAAAATTGAAAATATAAAAAGCCCTTTCTGGTGCTCTTAGCAATTCATTAGACTAAATGTTTACCATAAATTAAAACATTTTATCTTTTTTAATTTTTTAGAAAATGGTGTTACAGACGTAACATTTTTTGTTTCGGATGTAACAAAAGATAGTATGTTACGTCCGTAACACATGTATATCTCTAATTAAATAATAAAAAAACAGTACAATCAGCCATTATTTAATGTATTGACAAATTTCCAGATACTTTGTCTTTGAAATTTTTAAATATACCAGTAAGTATTTAATAATTTTATTTTTTAAGACTATTGTAATGCATATATCTTTTCCTCTCAATGAAAGATTTTTTCTTTTTTCGAGTAATGCAATAAACTCCAAGTCAATTTTAGTGAAAATTACTTGATCATGCAACAAGATGAAATTCAAAGTGCGCACTGGACAAATGATCAAGTCTCGATATATACAGCAGTTGCTTACACAGTTTTAGGAACATTTTCCTATGCAATCATTTCAGATTACATGCATCACAATAAAACTGCTGTTCATGTATTCAATAGCAAATTGTTTGAAGACCTAAAAGAAAAGCTTCCAGAACTTGAATGCATTGATATTTTCTCTGATGTTGTCGCACAACATTTTAAACAAAAATACACTTTGTGCGACATAACCTATGGAATCACAAATTACAATTTATACCTTAACTGACATTTTTTCGCTACATCTCACGGCAAAGGAGCTGTTGATGGAGTCGGAGGAATGATAAAGCATCATGTATGGCAAAGAGTAAAATCTAGAACTGCATTTGTCAATGATGCTATCTCTTTTTTTCAGTGTGCTGACTCAATTACGGAGAAAGTTAAAGTTATGTATATTCCTCAAGAAGATATTTTAAAAGAATCGCCAAAATTAGAAGAACGGTGGGAAGACATAGAGCATTTGCCAAAAACACATGACATACATTGTGTTCGAACCGAACACATAAATGTTGTTAGATTTTCTCAAACATCTGATAAAAAAGGAAATATTTTTGTTTTTAAAAATAATCTGTCAACAGCAGCAGCAACCACCACCAACTTACCAACGAAACCTATTATCACCAGAAATGATGAAATTAAGTTTGGAAACTGGATTCTAGCTGAGTTTAAGTCAGACAGACAAAGTGTTTTACAATTTGTTGGACAAGTTATTAAAAATCCTACAAAATCAAAAGCTACTGTCAAATTTTTAAAGAAATCTGGCAATAAATATGTTTGGCCAGTGGTAGAAGATGTTGCTATCATAGATAAAACACAAATTATAAAAGTACTCCCAGAACTTGTTACAGATTCAAGAGAAAAATTGACCTTCCCAGAATTAGTCTTATAGAAGCCTATCGATGTACTTATCAGGAATTTGAAAAATAAATTTCGAATTAGATCTTCTAAAGTTTTATTTCATTAACTTTAATATTTTCTTACATGTGATTTAGTTCTAGATGCATCTAATTATTTATTATGTATTTCCACATTGGTGTATGCAGGGGGGTGATGTCTCCCCCCCCCCTAAATCTTTTAAACTAGTAAGATACAACTTGAAATATTAAGAGACTATAAATTGATAGTACTGTCCTCTCCTAACAAAAATTCTGCGTATATCCATGATTTTACATGCTTAGGGAATTTCAAGTATCAGAGAAGTTACGTCCGTAACACCTATTTGTTACGTCCGTAACAAATATAAAAACCTCTGTCATAAATTACACAAGTAAAATCTACAAAAGCTTTATGATTTTAGAAAGCTTAAAGTCTCTAGGACAAGTATCCAAAAGAAATTTTTCAAAAATCCTGAATAGTTCACAGAAATATTTGCAATTGTATAGCAGTGTAGAATTTTGCCTGTTTTCTGAGTTACGTCCGTAACAGGCAGTTTTTATTTTTTGTTATTTTTTCTAATCAAGGAATCTTTACCCAAAGTTAGGATAGCATAAATAACCTCAAATTGAACATCAGAAAAAAAAATTGCATATTTTTATCAAACCAAATTGTAATTATGTGTGTTTGAAGTCTGCAATTGTTACGTCCGTAACGATGGAATTGCCCATTTATGCATCTACTTTGGGGGGGGGGGGGGCTGCTAATCTCATTTTCAGTAGCAGAATTTTCTGTGTCATCTGCAGGAAACCAAAATTTATCTGTGATCCAATAATGCTGGCCAAGCTTAATATCATGAGAAATTATAATAACCCATAAAATAAGCAAAATTTGGATTTATGAAGAAAACGTAATCGGAAGATACAATAAATCTAGAAATGTAAAAGTACATTTTAGCACTTTTTTTAAACACTGCCCGAATTTCTTTTTAAACTATTAAATTGATCTGCAAGATCTACAAAAATCTGCAGCACCCGCTGTCATGCTTCACTGTTTCTGCTACTGGGTCATAAAAAATGAATAGCTAAGTATATGTGATGAATAAATACATTTGTATTTTAATTTCTACTTAATACCGTTTTATATCATTTATTACATAATTTCTTGACTGAATTTATTTTTAATGTTTCTTTCATAAATATTAAAAATGTCTGTGCTGTAGTTACAGTAAACTAAAAAATAACTATTGTGTGTATCATTATTAAAACTTGTTACACTACTTTAAAACTTTGGAATGCACTTCACAAAGCTTTAAGGAACCTTTTTATTGACTTTTTTACCTAAAATTTCAGCTGATTCTCAACAGTGACAACAAATTTTTGCATTTTATTTATGATTATTCCTTTAAAAAAATTAAATTTTTTCATAGAGAAAATAATAAATTTGAAAATGTATTAAAAAGAAAAAATACATATATTAATATTTAGCATCATATATAATGATTTTATCCATATTACCATCTGAAATTTTCAAAAGGCATATTAAAAAATTGTTTAAAAAATGGCATTAATTATAGAGTTGTAATATTAAGTATGCGTAAGGGTCAGTCTCTGTACATTTTATTATGCTTTTAAATGTTTCTTTATTATTTTTGTACATCTGTTTTATTTTTTCCTTTTTAAATTTCTGAACAATCCTTTGCCGTCTTAGAAAAAATGAGAAAAAATAATTTTTAATATCTGAATATTGAATAAGAATGTTTGCAAATTTTGTGGATATATATATACCGGGTGTCCCAAAAATGACTGATGGATTTTAAAATTCAATAACTAGCAAACGGTGACAGATATTAAAAAAATTCTTGCAGGAGGGTTATGTATGATGTCGGGAGTTTTTTTACTGTGATTCTTGATTTTAGTTCGAATTTCACACAATAGATGGCGCTGACAGCGGTTGGCGCTCATTCGAGGCTGAAACTGACGTCACTCAGCATTGATGCGAAGAAAGGAGATTAAGGCTATGGAGTGGAGTGGGTCTAATTCGCCAGTACAATTTTGCTCTTAGGCCCCGATTCAGAATCCCAGATCACTCGAATGAGACCCACTCCATAGCCTTAATCTTCTTTCTTCGCATCAATGCTCCGTGACGTCAGTTTCGGCCTCGAATGAGCGCCAACCGCTGTCAGCGCCATCTATTGTTTGAAATTTGAACTAAAATCAAGAATCACAGTAAAAAAAACTCCCGACATCGTACATAACCCTCCTGCAAGAATTTTTTTAATATCTGTCACCGTTTGCTAGTTATTGAATTTTAAAATCCATCAGTCATTTTTGGGACACCCGGTATGACTTTGAAAATATAAACAGTTTGGATTTTTAAGAACAGCTTTAAATGTGAAGGAAGAAATCTGAAGTTTTCTGAGAGAAAGTTTAATTTGAACCTGTAAATTTGTTAATCACTCTTTCTCTGTGGGCATCTATTTCCCCATTTTTCCTTTCAGACATTGTGATAAAAGTGTGCGTCTGATTTTATCTTGTGGGATGACTATTCTGTTGTCAATTTCAAGCTTGGAAAATACCACTGGACTTTTAAAGTGTCAATCATTGTGAATGGGATACATCCTACATGTGGCAACACTGTTGCCCTATTTGGCAGATTTTTTCCAATGAGTGAAGTAGTCTCTTAATTTGTAGTTGTCTATATTTTCAGAAGAGGAATGGGGATGCAATTTGTCTTAAGAAAAAGCTGAAATTCTTCAATGGATGAAGTATCTCATGATTTTGAAATTTTTTCAAAATGTTATTAATAAAAATGATGTAACCAAAGTGCTGGAGAGTGATTGGAATATATTGATCTCGTACCAATAGATAGATAGAAAAATTATAATTAGTATAGTCCTGAATTCAGAAACATTCTCTTCAGCCCCTCTCCTTCCTGATACCCCTCGGATAATAAACTAAGTAACGATCAAGAAGTTATGGAAGATAGCTAGAAAATTTCATTGGTCAATGTTGTGCAACTAATCTAGCAAATAAAGAACTGGGTGAAAGAAATTTTTTGATTGATGAAAAGATCTTTCCTTGTAATAAGATCAAAATAAAATTTGAACTTTTGATTACATTCAATAAATTTACTAGTTTTAATGCTAAAACTTCTTGGATTTGAATAGCTCAGTTAGGAATGAATAATTCAAAAGATTCATTCAGTTGTAAGTTTTGATAATTCTAGATTTTGGATCTTTTTTTTTTTTCACTTTAAAAGAGACAATGAAGACATGTCTAGATCTTATGTAAATAAATCAAGAGAAATTATTGATTTAGTTTATAATTATCTCTTATTCTAAATATGTTGTATTATGTATAATACCTACATTCATATGTATATATATTCATACATATATATTGTTCAAGAAGTTTTAAAATACAACCTTGTGTTTTAGTTTATTTAAATGATCATTTAAGTTTACCTACATAATTTTTTATTAAAAGATTAATATTGTAAAAGAATTATTATAAAAGAATTATTGTAAAAGAAATTTTTACAATATTTTATTGTGAATTTGTTGTGCTTTATTAATATAAATGTAATAAATCCTTATAGGTTGTTTTTCTTTTTCAGATATTTGATTTTTGTTTTTTTTTTTTTGAAAAAGAATCAATTTCATCACTGCTATCTTCATTGAAGGCTCTGAAACGACTGAAATTAGATTTCTGTTCTTAAAACATATTTTTATTATTATTACTATTATTTATCTTGAATTTTCAAAGTCGTAGTTATGCAAGCTATAAAGATTTTTAATATTGACAAATCATATAATTATTTATTCTTAACAATATATGTATGTTTATATATACATATTCTTCTTTGAATTAACTGAAATGTAAATAGTGGCTGTGCCCTCTGAAAAATTACTAATTAATATAAAATAGTACTGTGGCAAAAAAAGTCTCATGAAATATTACCTCTATAATAAAATTAGATTGCATTTAGTAAAATAATTGTATTTCATTCCATGAAGTGGTGCATTAAATCATTATTTGCATGAGATAGTTACTTATATAGACACAAAGTTAAGAAATTTCTTATTGAATATGAATGAATTATTTTTCAAATTCTGTGAAATATTTAAAAAAAATAAAATATTTTCAATGTGAAATGCATTATGGTGCTACAAATATAAAAAATGAAAAATCCACTGCCAATTCATGTAGTCAATACTACTCTTATTCAACTTTCAAAATATTGATGTTAAAAATAAATAAGAATAGTTACACCAGTCTCAGTTTCATGTATACATTTATTCTTTTAAGAAACATATTTTTCAAACAATTAAAAATCGCTGAAAGTCAAAATATTTTGATACAAATACTGACAAAAACTTTTATGTATTTATAAAAATTTTAGTTTTATTTCACTATGGAAGTAATAGTGCTAAATAATAATAGTGAATTCAAGGATCTAACAAGAATATCTTCAAATAAGTCATCAAGTGAAACTAATAATGTTGCTGAAGCATCACCAGATCATAAAACTGATGTAGATGAAGTGCTAGCTGATACTTGTAGTGAAATAGAGGTTGACTCTGAACCAGTATCTAATGTTTCTGATAAACTTAGTGATAAGACTGAACTATTAGTTAAAAAAACTAATAAAGCAAGTAATAATTTGAAAATACTTGATGTTTCTGCTAAAATTAGTAATGTGACTTTAATTCTTGCAAAGAATGCTGAATTAGCATCTGATAATTCTAATGAAGTTAATGATCTAACTGCAATACCAGACAACAAAACTCCTAAATCAAGTAATGATTCTGAATTGACATCGGATAAAATTAATGATGGAGCACCACCGCCAAAAGAAACTCATGCAGCGGTTAATGATGATGGAACTACATTATCTTGTGCTTTCTGCCAGAAAGTTTTTGCTACAAAAGGTGGATTTAGGAGACATTTTCGTCTTCATACAGGTGACATAGATATCTTTTGTAATGTGTGTGGCAAAGGATTTTGTTTTAAAAGCCACTTAGACTCGCATATGCGTACACATACTGGGGAGAAGCCTTTCGAATGTAGTTTATGTCACAGAAGATTTACTCTGAATGGAGATTTAAAAAAGCACCTTCTTCTACATACTGGAGAAAAGCCGTTTGTATGTGACGTATGTCAAAAAGCATTTACTCAATTAGGCGATATGAAAAATCACATTCGGACTCATACTGGAGATAAGCCGTTTGTTTGTGGTATATGCCAGAAGGGATTTACACAGAAAAGTAATCTGAACCAGCATCTACGAACACATACTGGGGAAAAGCCATATCCTTGTCCGCTTTGTGACAAGCGCTTTTCTCAAAATGTACACTTAAATAGACATCTCCTGGCACACGAACGTCCAAAAGCTTTTATTTGTCCTGTGTGCCAGAAAGGATTTACTGCTAGATATCGTTATTCTAAACATCTTGATTCTCATGGTTGAACTTTCATTATTAAGACTACTTCATGAACATTTAACAAAAATAAAAATTATCACCAGTGCCATTAAGGTTCTTAAAAAAAAATCTAAGTACTGTAAAATTTTGGAAAATTGACACCTAGGATTATTTAAAATTAATGTATACAGTCGACTTCCTCAAATCTGCACAGCTTGGGACCAAAGGTTGTGCCGTTTATGGAATTTTGTGGATTATAGATCATTACTTTGTTTACATTTTTTTTCTCCCGTAATTTTATAATAAATTAATTATTAAAAATGCATAAATTAATTGATAAAAAAGATAGACATTGTAACACATTGGGCTATTGAATTAAAAAACACATTTATTGTGATGTCTGCTAAAAAAAAAAACCCACAGTGAAATGTTTCCTAAAAATAACCTACCCTAGTACTACATCAAATATTTTACTAAAGTCAATTTTTTTGTTTTGTTCTGTTTTTATGTACCTTTTAGAATAATAAAAATAGTTAAAAATACCTAAAGAAAGCTTATTTAGTTTTAAAATAATTTAAATTAACAATTGCAGAATTCTGGCAAAACACGAGCTTCATTTTTAAAGATTTTCTTTTTATAATGGAATTTTAGAATGATCTACATAATTTTTTATTTATGTTAAAATATTAATATGTAAAAAACTTAATTTTCAGCTGATTATGTCAGGTGGTGGGTTTTTTTTCAGGTAATGGGTTTTTTTTTTTTTGGAAAAGTATATTTTTTTTCTTTCAAATTCTCACATAATTGACTGCCATTTTGTAATAAATTGATAAAATAATGCTCAACATTAAAATCTTAGCCAGAGCAAGCTGTAAAAATTTATCCATGTTTAATTTTTATAAATTCTTTATTAGACTTCATATAGAGAAAATTTCAAAAAATGGGGTTTTTTTAGAGGACAGCACAATATATTTAAGGAAAAATTATTTAAATTATATTTTATAATTTCTTTTGTTTATTTTTATAATTTTCAAACATAGTATAAATTGTGATTTGTTTGAGGATTTGTGACCTAGTATTTTTTCTTGGAATCTGTGTACATTTAGTCATTATTTCTTTTTCTTAAACAAAACCCTGTATCTGAAGAAAATCCAGATATATATAAACTCTGCTCAAGAATTATTTTTCCGCCTTCATCATCAGACTCTGTGTCAGAATTGTCCTGATTTTCAGTAGAGTTTAACTTAGTAGTATACTTATAGTGTCATCTGTGAAACTCTCTGTAAAAAGTCTCCTGATTTTTTACTTTTTTTTTTTTTTTTTCAATTTGAAAAATAAAATTTTACTTCATTGAAATGAAAAAAAAACTGAATACCAATCATCAATGAAATTAACGCCATTTTGAATTTCTCTCACAAAGTTAACAGTAACCGAATTTTTACTGCTTACAATCTGAAACAGTGTGTGGATTATAGGCTTTGAGGAAGTTGACTGTATTTGTTATTCTTTCATTTATTTCATTCATGTAACTATCTGGGAATTTCAGGGAATTTTTACTTTGGAAAAGCAGAGTGATTGATACTATAAATGTTGCATATATCTGTGCTGACATCTGGAATATAGTGAAGCTTTTGCATTACTCTTAAACTATGCATTTGTATCTGGATCTAATGCAGATTTTTCTGCCCAAATTCTGAATCAAAGTTCATTGGCGTTGGTAGAATGATATCAGAATATTAAATAGTCTTTCAGTTGGAAAAAACAATTTTAAACTTTAATTTAAATAATACACTGCTGTCCAAAAATTAATGAGCAGTGACCAAACGTTTTCGCTTTTTCCACAGTTTGTCGAATAGCTACTGAAATTTTTGACGAATCGTGCTTGTACTTCGAGAATGTAAAGCACATGTTTGACTTCAAGAACAATAGAAATGGTATACTGCAATTGAAAAATTAATGTATTGAATATTGGATGATATATGGGCATTTGCATGAAATAATTTTTGCGCATGCACAAACTTTACCAATGATTTTTTTTCATGATTTGGTAGTCAATTCTATAGCAGTGATAGAAATTGGGAAATAAAACATAGGTGTCAAATAACGCCTACTGTAAATATCTTAGGTGTCGAATTAAAAATTTTAGTTGCAATTTCTAAAATTCACTTTCAACATAACTAATATGTATGCTACTTTTTAAAAAAAACACGAATATTTTGTTTTTATTTAAAATTATTGAAGTTTTTAATCTCCAAGATTATAATAATTGAAGTTACTGTAAAGAATTTTTAGAAATTAATAGAAAAACACAATCATGTAAAACAAAATGTTATCCAATGTTAATAATTACAATTGAATTTAGTGAAAAAGACAATAATAATACATCTACATTTGAATCTCGTTAAAATCAAATCAAAAAGTGCACTATTTTATTTTATTTATTTGTTTTTGTGTGTGTTAACCATTAAAATAATAGTTAATAAATGTTTTTAAAAAGGTAGGCATCAAATTGGACGACTGAGAATAATTTTTTAGTCATCAAATGCAATAATTTAATTGTATTTGATCACTAACAACAGTTAATTTTGAACACTGTTCTGTAGAGTAACTCGTATGAAAAGACCAGTTAAATATCGTGAAAACTCAGAAAGATACTGACAATACAGTGAGCTAATTGACAAATTTGGGGAAAATCCAATTGGATTATAAGGGATTCGTCAAGAATTTCAATAGATATTCAACAAACCGTGAAAAAGCGAAAGTGGCCGATCATTGCTCCTTAATTTTTGGATAGCAGTGTAATAAATAAATCCACTGAACAATTATCAACTCTTAGAGCTTTGTGAAGTATAATCTTGCTACGATGTTTGGTTTGAGTAATGCTGAAAATAAGTGAAGTAAGAAAAGAAAAGGGTGTCTTAAGATTACAGTTACAGTCAGGGCCGGCACAATGTTATGCAGGGCCCTGGCTAATCACCTAGCGGAACCCAATATCTGTAACTGGATAAAAGAAAATTACTTTTAAGTTGTATACATAATAGAATAATCTATGATTTAGATTATAAAATATATGAAAAATACCATGCAAATTTCTTTCACATGTAATGTGCATAATTATTTTTAATTTTATTTTTCTGTGTTCATGGTTACTTTCACGATCCTGAAATATATATATTCCCTGACAATTATATCAACTTTGATTGTAAAAAAATGAAGTTAATATTGACTTTTTTCACAAAAAATCATTTAAAAAACAAATTTAGAGCAAAAATATCATTATTTTACATGCAGGCAACATTATTTTGAACTGTACAGAGAGGCTTGGGGTCACTCACAAGATCACAACTGGCGCAGGGCCCTTGGCAGCCAAACTTCTTGCCTGATGGGTGCACCAGCCCTAGTTACAGCTGATAAGCAGGGCCCAACTTAGACTGTCAAGGACTCCGGGGTAAGAGAATTCAGGGGAGGGCTCCGTCTATTTATCCATAGAAATTGTTTATGAATTATGCTTAAGTGACTAATACTAAACTTCATACTAAATGTATATATACATACCAGAGTACTTTTCACGTCTGTATACAGGGTAGCACAAGAAAGATTGTAAAAAAAATATATACTAGTAGGAAACTAGTAGAAAAAAAATGATGGATTGGCTGTTAAAAGTATTTGTTTTGAAAGGGACATGGGTTACAGAAAGCGGAGTTCCTAAATCTTTGAAAATGTTTTTGGTCAAAAAGAATTTTGATTCCTTTTGTTCAATTTTTATCATTTGGCACCCTCTTAACGAAAATCCTGTTTACTCCCATGGGGGGGGGGGGGGGGTCAGGGGCCCGAATGCCCCTGCATTAGTCAGGCCCTGCTGATAAGCAAGTGTAATAAAAAAAGTGCATTTGCTTGAAATTCCTTATGCTAAATTGGAAATTTAATTTAAAAAGCATGAAAATATTTCTGTACTGTCTCATAGATTTCTGTTATTTTTTCTCACCAGAATTAACATATCAATCCATTTGAAACAAATAATGCATAAATTATGAAAAGAGAGAAAGTGATGATGTGAATAAGGAAATTGCAAAGGGTTTTTTTTAGATACAAAATTGGGTACTTTTCTGTTATACCAACACCATTGTCACCAAGTGTAACAGTTGAAGCCGAATGAAACATTTGAAAAAATGAATATTGTTGGTGTGAAAGTGATCATTTAAAAAAATATAACATTTAAAATTACATGAACTGTTTTATTAAATAGATACAAATATATAAATAAAATAAAAGAACAAATAAATATTATATAATAAAATAAAACTCAATTTAAACTGCAGGCATGAAATTGTAAATGCCTCTTAATAAAAAAATATTTTTCATTTTAAAAATAGCAAATTAAGATGTTTTGTGTTTATGCAATTAAATATTTAAAAAGTAAAAGGATTTACGTTCAATAAATAGCGAGTCACAACGTTTGGCAGGGTTTGCAATAAAAATCCTTTGCACTGTTAGGGTTGAAATAAATGGCGCATTAGCGTACATTTTTGGTATGGTGTTGGTATAATGGAAAAGTCCCCAAAATTCTTTTTTTGAAATAAATTTTTTAAAAAGGTACATATGCACTGATTTTTGGCAATGATTTTTCTTTCTTTCTTTCTTTTCTAAGATGTTTTAATATTAATATAATTTAGGATATATATTTACTCAACCTCTGGTTGATTTTTTTTAAAAGATTGTTTAAATGTGTTATACAAGGTCAAAAATATAACGCTATTATATTTATTATGTTACTATATTTTGCTCTTATTAGCCGTGATTCTGCTTTTGCAGCTTGTAAAAAACATGATTAATCTCTTAATGTGCAGCTTACTTGTTTAAACCAAACTTATATTAGGCGAGTTCAACTGTATATTAAAACAATCAAAACATCTTAGCAAAATAAATAAATAAATTGACCCTTTTATGAAGCCAAAAATCAGTGCTATCTACCCATCTCCTTTGGTGAATAATTTTTTGAGAGATATTTTGTATTAAATACTTTGAACTTGTCTTATTACTAAAAAGGGTGACTCACTTTTGTAAAAAGAAAGAAAAAAAAAAGAATCCAAATATCTACAAACGTGTCCCAGTGATCTGCATTTTTAATAATCTAGCAGCATTATGGATTACAAATGAATATATTTTAAGTGGTACGGGTTTAATTTATTAACTTATGTGCAATTTCTTGAAAGTTGAAAAAGCAGCAATCTTAAAAAAAAGCCCAGAATTCACTTGTAATGTAACTAACTGGTAATCATTCCATTTCTTTGCTAGCAATATATAAATATATATATGTAACGAATTATCCGGGGACGACTTGGGAGACTAATATTTTACAGAAACATACAAATAAGTTGGACTCGGGACCTCTGGACAGATCGAACTCGTTTATTGAAGCATTTCTTCGTACAGACATCTTCGCACGTTCAGTCAGAGGTCCCGCGAGCCATTTACGTTAAATTTTGAGAACTACATGGCCGAGGGTTTGGCTGACCGCTCAAATGTGCCAAAATTCTGTCTTCTTCGTCCTTGCATGTGGTTTTAATCAGAATTTAGGATATTTTCCAGCAGAGGGAGAAAGAGTCAAATTGGGAGGATCATTTATTTTAATTGGTCAATGAGCTTTTGATTGATGTCTGGGGTCTTATGCCGACACCAAGGCTTGGCCGGGCCTGGGAGCCGCACCCAACAGACTGCTGCAAGAAATGCAAACTCATCACTTTTAAAACTTAAAGAGATGTCGAAATTGATAGATGAAAGTAATATTTGTGAGGCTGAGAAACAAAGATCACAGGGGCAGATTAGATTTAAAAGTTAGAAAAAGTGTTTTGGGATTTTAAATTTTAATTTTGCATTTTAAAAAGGGTTTATTTATATCCTTTCATATATATATATATATATAACACGTACAATTCCCGCTAAAATGTGTTATTATATCATTGTTATATGGAATTTAATATGCAATATTTTTCTTTTACATTTTGTAAGTCCATAACTAACTAAATAAATAAATGGTATTTTTATAAAATGTTTGTAAATCATTCATTTATGTGAATAGATAAAAATAACATTTTATTAATAAAAATTATAGTCTAGCAACAACTTTTACCAGTATGATAAACTGATAGTATGAAAACTTGTTTGCATTTTTAAACAGTTATCCAAGCCCATAATTCTTTGTAAATTTTGCATTAAGATGTAATATTTGTATAAACAGTGTTGCAATTCAACAGTGTCCCCGCTTCACACACAGAGCTGCAAAAATCCTTCCCGTAGAAAAATGTCGGAATTCAACACAGTGTATAAATATTTAGTTTATCCAGCTAATAAATTTTATTTATCAGAAGGTTTTTGTCAGATACCTCTTTGCATATAAAACTCATATTCACTGTGGCAAAACCAAAAAGTCTTTAAAGATATCTCTAAGCTTAGTAATCAACTGATGATATAATTTTGCTGTATTAAAATATTACATTGAAATCTGCTTAAGAAGTTTTCCATGGGACCAGGTAAATAAAAACGTGTTTGTTAAACAGGAAAACTTCCCAAAGGAAAAACTATAATAGCAAACTACATAATGAAGACATTAATAGTATAAAATTTTACGAAGTATTGAATTAGATAGTTTTAAAAATTACAAAAATAATTTACAAAATAGTTTTAAAAATTACAAAAATAATTTACAAAATAGTTTTAAAAATTACAAAAATAATTTACAAAATAGTTTTATAAATTAAAATTTAAATATTTTAATGCATTAATATTATAAAAATAAAGAATATTTTTACATCTAAAATATAATAATTCTATATTCTTGATGATTCATTTAATTGAATCAGGCACTCAACAATTGACGGTCATCGTTATCCTACACAAAAAGTCACATGATACCCCCTACTTCCTCCCCCTAAAACATACAGCCAAAAACAACTCAACATTTTACACCTTGTTCTTTTATATGATCCAGTCACGTGACACCCCATGCTCCTTTTTCATTGATAACTGGCCAGGTCCCATTTTATAGTTATAGTGGGACATGCAGCAAAAAACAACTCAACATTTACCCCTCGTTTTCTTATATGATCCAGTCACGTGATACCTCTGAGAAAAAAAAAAACCTAAAAAATCCTGTCCCCAACCCCACTCTTAAAAAAGCACCCCGACCTCCAACAGTTGAAAAAATCACCCATTCCCCATCTTGTAACATGAAAAAATGTCATCTCCCACTTCCACCCTCCCCAAAACAAGTCCCCTATCGAAAAAAACTCATGTAATCTACACTCTCTTGAAAAAAAAACGAAACTAAAAAATCCTGCATCCCTCCTCCCATTCCTGAGAAAAAGCATCCTGACCTCCAACAGTCAAAAAATCACCCTCGTCTTGTAACACAAAAAAAAAAATTCATCCCCCACTTCTGCCCTCTCCCCCCCCTAAAAAAACAAGCCCCTATAGAAAAAAAAAGTCATATGACACCCCCCCCCCCCTTTTCTCTTCCCTTAGAAAAACTAAAATTACTTTTCCTCATTTATGGGCCATTACATAGAAATACACCAGAATTAATAAATGTGCCAAGCTAGTCATAAGAATGGAGCTTGATAGTGCAAGCAGAATATCATTTATGTTCAAGAGAAAGTCTGTAGAGCAATCACAGATATCTAAAAGTATACTATCGTGAAAATGTCAACGAAGACAGTAACTTATGATTCCTTCTGCGAATGAAGCTTGTAAGATCACTCAAAAACAACTTAATGCAAAATCTCCCTTTAGGAAACAAAAAAAAAAAAAAAATTCAAACTGTATTTTTGTGCAATATACCACTTGCTTTTGCATAATTAACTGCATTCATCACAGCGATAATCCCTTCCCAGCTAAAGTCCGGCACAGAAAGAAAAAAGAAAACCCCTTGCTTTACAAGAATGAAATTCTCAAAACTGGCTGATTACTTCATCAAAATTCTGAACAATGGCTATCGTGTATTCTGTGGGGAGATGTCACATTCTTTTGCTTTTCCGTGTATCTATTCCTTTCTTCATATGTACATTTTGAATCTTCTTTTCCCTTGAAAGGAAGAACATTGTAAATGCAAAAAATGATTCTGTATAGTGAAATTCGGAAAGAGGATTTTTGGGAGAAAAAACTTCTTAAGCAGGAAAATTTTCAAAATTAATACTTTTTAAAGAGTGGATTTTAGCATTAAAGGAATAGAAAACCAATTGGGACCATTTATATAAAATTTCTTAAGCAGGAAAACTTCTTAAACGGGTACCACTGTATTACAGAACAATTTTAAGTTCAAGGAAAAGCTTGCGAATGTTGAGTCTATCTCTTTGCACTAAGAAAGGAGTTACATTCTGTAAAATTTTAATTAGAGTGGCACAGCATTTCAACAAACAAAAGAATATATGTATTAATGATACATTATATAAAACGCATATGTAGAAGTTAAATGTACACATATTCATAAATATGAAATTTATTTATTGAAGATAATTCAAATTAACTGACTGGAGAAATAATGACAGCTAAAAAAGCATAAGTTTTTGTATAAAGTAATTTTGACTCTGTATTCGCACAGAGATGATAATGTATTAGTGGGTCAGTATGCAATTTAAATACAGCTAAATGCTTCAGAAATGTTTTTATTTTCCATTTAAGAGCAGCTTTAGTTCCATCTTTACAAGAACCTGCACTAATTAATAGATTGAAGATGCTGTTAACTTACCACTTCTAATATCCCCATTTCAATGAATATTCTGCTGCTGTTGTTATTTTGTTTTCCTGCAATACTCGCTCCTTTTTCAGTTGATGACTGAAAATTGATTTGTAAATATATATTGAGAAAACACAGAGGAAATAATCTTGAGTCTCATGAACAATGTAGCATAGCAGCCCCATCTGTTGGGCGATTTACATAAAAAACTAATCAGCGCCAATAAGGTCTAACTGAACCTAAAATTTTATTAAATTCTGTGCATTAGTTCTTGAGATAGAGCGCCCACAAAATTTTTGTCACATACAGACTGACAGACAGACATTCTCTAAAAGTAGTCATTGTGTTCAGTACCTTCTAAAACATATAAATCCGTCCAAATCTGGAAGTCAAAATTTTTTATGAATCTAATACTTTCTTCTTGTAAAGATAGAAGAAAGTAAAAATGAGTTGGTACAATTTTTAATATGTAGGTAGCCCCCCCCCCCTCCAATCCTAATCCATGAATAGCATTTAATAATAGGTGTTATTTCCAGTCTGTAAATACCGGTGTGACTTTTATACAATGAATTGCAACAGAATTAGCTGGGAAGTGCAAACTTTTTTCCTCACAGCTGTACTTCTTGTATAAAATGAAATAATTTTTTCTCCTTTATCATATTCATTGACTTTTAGCAGTTACAATGTGGCCATGTTTATGATCACTTCAACAGTTTCGAAGATATTGTAGCCTTTTAAGTTATTTAATGTGATAAAACTAATTTAAATAAATTATTTTTATTTCACTAATTATATTTTGTTGTTATTGTTGTTCTCTTAAAAAAATATTTTTTTTTGTGTTTACATGGAATTTACAGAGTTTTTGTAAAAAAAAAAAAAAATGTATTTTAGATGCATTCTTAAAAGGATCTTTATTTTCTTTCAGATAAGAGGTGACATTTCAGAGAAATGTCTTTGTGCTTCAACATTAAAAACAACTCAAAATGAATTCAGTCTTAAAACTTCATTTTAGGAGAAATCAGAATTTTATGTTTATATATACCTTGTAATACTATTGTTATCGATAAGCTTATTCAAAAGGTGTTTAATTCAAAAAATTTCAATTGAAGTTGAAAGCCTCCAAAATAACTTCTACTGATAACTTCATTAGTTATATAATATAATATATATATATCATCGCTTAAAAAAATGAATGAAAATGATTAAAGTTGTGATGCATGTAAGAAAAAGTTTGCTTCAAAACAAGAGTTGACTTCCCACATCTCTACCCATCTTAATCTGCGTGCTTCAACATTAAAAACAACTCAAAATGAATTGATTCTTAAAATTTCTTTTTAGAAGAAATTGCAATTTTATGTTTATATATCGCTTGTAATATTAATGTTATTCCTAAGCTTGTTGAGAAGGTATTTAATTCAAAAAATTTCAATTGAAGTGGAAAGCCTCCAAAATAACTTCTATTGGTAACTTCATCAGCTATATAATATTTTTCTGTACCCATCTTCATCTTTGTGCTTCAACATTAAAAAGAAAAACTCAAAATGAATTCAGCCTCAAAACTTCTTTTTAGAAGAAATCACAGTTTTATGTTTATATATACCTTGCTACATTATCATTAATAATAAGCTTATTGAGAAGGTATTTAATTCAAGAAAATTCAATTTGAATGCTTCCAAAATAACTTCTATTAGTAACTTCATTAGCTATATCATTTTTTTTTTTCATCTCTTAAAAAAGAAATGGATAAAAATACTGAAATTTGTGATGCATCTAAGAAAAATTTTGCTTCAAAGCAAGAGTTAACTTCTCACACCTGTACCCATCTTAAAAAAATATATCCGTTTCCCTGTAACATGTGCCAGAGGAAATTCAGATTCCAAAATGAATTACTGGATCACATTCCTGTGCACAGCGGTGAAAAGGCTTTTGTTTGTCAAGAATGCAATAAGGGATTCTTTCACAAAAGATCTTTAAGAACACATTTGCAAATTCATTTTAAAGAAAAACGTTTTAGATGTAGTTTCTGTGATAGGAAATACTTCTATGAAAGTGATCTAGAAATCCATTTAGCCGGACATTCTATTGATAAAACTGGCGTTGGTGATGTGTCTGATAAAACACTTCCTTCCAATGAAAGATTAAAAGAGGACCAACTTACAAACAGTAAGGAAACATCATTTGCTTGTGATATTTGTGATAAAGTATTTGAAAAACACAGGTATTTGAAAAGACATATCCGTCGCATGCATACCACTATTGTAAAAAAGCATGTATGTGATATGTGTGAAATGACTTTTTTAACATTAAGTAGATTAAGAGCTCATTATCGTTGCCATACAGGAGAAAAACCTTATGTATGCGAAGTGTGTCAAAAGGCATTTACTCGACGCAGTTATTTGGAGGTACATCGTCAGAGCCACACTGAAAATTATGTTCCATTACCTTACGTTTGTGGTATCTGTCAAAAAGCATACAGTCAGAAATATGCTCTTACGCAGCATCTCATTACACACACTGGAGCAACTCCTTATGAATGTAATGAATGTCCCAAAAAGTTTGCGAAGAAGAAATCTTTGAGGTTACATCTTCTTACTCACAGCAAATTTAAACGTTACATTTGCGATATATGTTCGCATGCATTCAGCCGCGATGATTATCTGAAACAACATCGCCTGGTTCATACAGGTGAGAAACCTCATTCTTGTAATCAGTGTGAGAAAAAGTTTTCATTGAAATCTTCTCTCACACGTCATCTCCGTAGTCATGCTGGAGAAAAATTTTCATGTCAAGTTTGTAAGCAAGAATTCAGTCGGAAACACAACTTAACACGTCACCAAAGATCTAGCATTTGCGGTAAGACATTACTTTAAACCAAGACCAAAGATCATCAACTATGTGGTCATGGATTCAGTTACTTCCACCTGATGAATCCTCTGTAATTATATGTATAAATATTTTATATTTATAGTTCATAAGTGGTGCTTTGATTGAAAGAAATAAAAAAGATTTCCTATCTGTACAGTTTTGTTAATGATATCCGCTGCTAATAAAATATTAAAAAGACACTCGCACTGAAAGAAGTATCAATTTTGGACATTGTTTCATTCTTTGTATCTTTGGTAGTTGCAAAAAATCTTTTTTATCACATTGAAATTGAAAATTTTTGGAAATATAACTAAATAAATGAGAGGAGGGAGGAAGAAATGCACATGACTATATAAAGGTTGACAACACCTTCTTTAGACATTATTTATTGTAAAGATGCTTTTGGCATTGTATAAAATTTTTGTATAGTATTACAGCTTTTTGAAAAAAAAAAAAAAAGAGAGTTCCCAATCCCCACCTGAATCATAATTCTCTAGTGCTGCTTAACTTTTTAAAGATTGCATGTAAACTTATTTAGTTTCCTTATTTTTACATTTCATTGTGAAACAAAACATAGTCAATCCACTGCTGAAATTCAACATTTCCATACACAGAATTTTAACAATATCACAATATTAAATTTTATAAAAATAGCTCTGAATCTCTCTTTCTTGAATCATCATGTTTGAATTGCTATAATACTATTTATCCATATGGACTCAACACTGAAAAATTCAGTAGATCTAAAAAAGTTTTTTCAACAATTAATACTATTAATGATTATTCTCCAAATTATCCGACTCTTAATCATGATTAAAAAAAAAAAAAAAAAAAAAAAAAAAATCCAAGTTGTCTTCTTTACTTTATGTTTCCAAAACATCAATATTCAATAATAGTTAAATTTTCTTCAAAACAATTATTTGACTGATTTTAACTCGTTATTAATTCGCAAATACATCTTTGCCACTAAAAAGAAATAATTAGTATACTATTTAAGTGTATTTCTTAGTGTACTAAGTGATAATTCATATTCTAAACATTTTTCAGATATTTTTCTTATTATAGATCTTAGATTTATCTTATTAGATATATTTATCCATATGACAAGAACAAATCTTTTTAACATTAACGTAAATAATAATTTAAAAAAAAAGAACCCTAAAAGTCACAACACTAATACTCAGATGGTCATCACTTTTTTAAATCAATTCTTTAATAAAATTAGTTTATAATTAATCACAAAAAATGTGACTTTCCAATTAATAATCTTCATATATCATGAACATTTAAACATCCAATTACAATTGGTAGAAAGATAACTATAATACTTTATCAAAAAATACTTTTGCAAATTATTTTCCATGTAAATGCAATAAACCCTCTCTTAAAAAAATTATAAATATAATCACTGGAAATTTGAATTTTGTAAATGGTCTTACATTTAAAAAACTAATAGGTTATGGAACAAAATATTGGCTTTCTTTTAAATTCAATATTATTAATATTGTAAGACAGTTAGTTCACATATGATATTGATTTATCTATATATAAAATATCAATTTCTTACAATAACCTGTTGAATATTTTAATCAGTGGAAAATATTGGTTATTCAACAATTGCTCTAAAGAACAAGATTTCAGCTCATGTTATCATCAATATGAAGCATCTCTTCTAACAAATTACTAATTTTCAAAAGAATTTTGTAATTACTTATGCAGATAAATCTCCAAATAACTATGCCTTCATATGCAAATCATATTATATCCATTATTTCTTCGAATAATTATTTCCAAAAAAACTAATGATACCACACTGATAAACAATTGTAACATTCATAGTTATTATAAACTACTAACTTTAATTATTCCTATTTGGTTGTTATACCCAAATTTCATAAAAACATCCGTTAAATTCAGAACTGTTATTATTGGATGCAATACATATAATAATACAGCTAAGAAAATTCTATTAAAAATACTCAATCACATATACACACATACAACTACAATAGATAAACGTACATATTGTATAAAAAACAGATATCAATTGGTCAGTATTCTTAATGATCATAAATGTGTAAAAAATATAACAACATATGATTTCAAAGATCTTTTCACATAAACTTACTAGTAGAGATCGACCGAAAGAAGTTTTTAAGACCGAAACCGAATTTCGGTAATCTTCCTACTTTCTGCCGAAAGTGTAAAAAAAAAAAATTAAAACTGATTAATACATACATATATGTATGTTTTAATCGGTTTTTAATTTTTTATGAGGTTATAACTTCATATAATTATTAAATTTTAATTAATTAATAAAAAATTATTAATAATTACTTAATAATAACTAATTACGTTACTGATTTATTAATTATACGTGTATTAAACCACATTTCTAACAAACAGACGTACATATGTGTGTGTATAAGTTTCAAACAAAAATTAAACATACATAATACAACTTTTATATTTTATTCTTTTATAACAACCAATAATTATAGGCATTTATCAATAATTAATTAACAATATACTTAAATAATATCAAACAAATTCAATAATGAATATTTAATTTTTAAATATATTCATATTTTTAGTTCGTTAATATTTTGCATTTAAATTGATTGAAATAAAGTACTCAAAAGTTTGTTTTTTAGGAAATTAACATTGAATATGTTTTAACTATTTTATAATTATAAATATTATTAATTTAATAGACGTTTAAATATAGATACAATATTTAAATATTGCTAAATATTATTACTAATTATTTAATATTTTGTACAAGCATTTTTATGGTACATATGTTTAAATAACATGTTTACTTGGCATCATCTTGAAATTTATTAAATCTTCATATCTTTAACACCTTTCTCATAAAGCATTCTAAACAATCTGGAGTTTCAAATAAAAATTTTCTATTACTGTTAAGTTTTCGGCGCGGCGCGTCTTTTAAGTTTAGTCATATATGCATTGCTTGCTTTATAATTTATATTCGCATCATGAATCAATCATGATAAACAGTGGAGTTCACAGCAATAAACGGTGTCTTATTTGAGCCGATATAACTCATATCAATGAGTAAAGTTGAAAATTTCCGAAAGAAGGAACGAGATTTTGAAATACAGATAGTTTCGGTCCGGCCGAAATTTTGACAGCAGTTTCGCCGAAAACGAATATTCGGCGAAACTCCGATTTTGCGCCGAAAACGAAATTTCGCTCGATCTTTACTTATTAGATCTTCATAATATAATAAATGCATTATTTAAAAAATTTCAAAATCAATCGACTCTTTTTATACATGTGGATATGCAGATTACTTCCATACACTTACTACTGTGGCGTAGCCAGGGGTAGGGGGGGTTCAGTGTATCCGACCCCCTCCCCCCCCCCTCACGAAGAACTGACTTACTGAACCATCGATACATAACAGTAAAAACTGCTAAGACGGAATCACAAAGAACCGATGAAAAATTCTGCTTTAAACAGGTTTTTGTGTTAGCAACTGTAATTTAAAGGTATGTTTTTCGCTGGAGTTATGAAATTTTTTCATTTAAGACAGGTTTCGTTCCGTTTTCTCACAGGTATATGCCTATCTAAAATGGAACTTTTTCATGATTCCTTCTTGGTAGGTTTTCTGTGAACACAGAATTGTCTCGTAAATGGAAACATTTCATGGTTCCAATGATGGAAGGGTAACTTTAACCTTATAAAATGGAATTTGTTAATGATCCCTAGCGATTCCGTTTTTAGATATTTTAGTGTAACTAGATCAATAAACGTAAAACTTCTTCAACAGAAACTTTATGAGACCAACCAACTAACTGTTGCCAACACTTTACGGGAAAAGATGATTTTACACGAATGCAATAACGGCACATTGATCAGAATTTGGCGACAGTAGAGGGAAAAAGACAGTTCAGCGGCAACAGGATCAATGATGTGGTGGTGGTGGTGGAGGGGGGCTTATTTTTAAGGGGGGCTTATTTTTGAGTGGGGGCTTATTTTTAAGGGGGGCTTATTTTTAAGGGAGGCTTTTTTTTTTTTTTTTTTTTTTTTTTTTTTTTTGAATTTTAGAATGGACTTTCAGTTTGAAGGTGAAACGGAGATCAATTTTTTTTTGATGGCGCCCTCTATCGGAAGGGAATGCAATAACGAATATTTAAAATAGGTTTTCTTGAAAAGATTTCACTGGGGTTTGAACCTGCAAAATAGCTTCTTGACTTGATAATTTGTGGTAGGTTTAACTGATCAAGCCAAGAAGCTACATATGAATGTCGAGATTTTAAGTGTTTAAAGAGAGGTATCGCGGTACCGGAAGTGAAAAGTTTAAGGTTTATTTTATACTGAATTTAAATGAAACCGTAAATTTATCTTTTTCGATATGATTGGATTGAATATTAACATATTTATTTTAAAATGTATAGTGGAAGCAATGGTAAAAAGAAGACATCTTTAGGGGTAATTACTGTGTTTGGTGTAGAAAACATAGGAAAGAGGTATAGTTTAAAAAAAAACAAATTCAATTTTATTAATAATTTTCCCAATGCAATACATGTGGACCCACTTTTCGTTTTTTAGTGGGTTTTGACAAATCTAATACAGAATCTTGTTTAATGTTTGTTGACAAATATTTATTTTTAATAAAATTTCGCGGGACATTCATTTCGTTTAATGTTTCTAATAATTCTTTCTGTGCCTTGATCGGTTTTCTTTTATTCACAGAAAACAAAAGATTAAATAAATCTGCCAAGTTCGATTCGGGGATAGGTTTTCCTTCGAAACTTACAGTCAAATTTTTATCTTTTCGAAATTTTCTTGGTCGTGGCGTGACAAACTGAACTAATGCTTTGATAATTTAGGATAGCTTTATCTGGATATCATGATTGTTAGATTACGGATATTTGAGTTTGGAATAACGTGATTTTTAATTTTGCCTGTTCAGTTTCAATTATATTGTGAAATGAGGGTTTATTTTTGAAAGATAATGTTAACTTTTTGTGATTATCTTGTAACAGACTGCTTTCATTAAAAGGGTATTTTAGAATTGTAAACTACAATTTTGAAATTTTTGTCTGTTTGGAAAAAAGCACAGAAAAAAATAAAAGTATTAAAAAAATAATAAGAACAACTGTTCAAAAATATAATAACAACTAAACAAATGATCAAAAATAAAAAAAAACTGTTCAAATAATAATAACAACTGTTTAAAAATAATAAAAACTGTTTAAAAAATAATAACAAATGATAAACGATTGACTTTATACAACCAACATTTAAAAAAAAGATAATCGAATGTAGTTTTTTCTAACATGACTTATTTGAAATATTCACTTTTTCTAGTTAGATTTATAACACGTAAGTGATTCGATCAGTAAAATATTATTTATAAAAGCACTAAACACGAGATTAATAAGAATTTTTAACTTACAAACATATGAACTTCTGATACACAAGTGATTCGACCAGTAAAATATTATTTAGAAAAGCATTTTTGACTTACAATTGTACGAACTTCTGATATGTAACCCTTTCTGAATCAATGTGTAAGAATTAACTGACTATTGAACTTATAACAGAGTATGATAAAATAATCACGTGACTTTTTTAAACCAATAAAATGTTATTATTTTCAAACAAGCGCCCTCTATCATTTTATGAACTTCCAAGAAACGAGTTAATATGATTATATTGTTTCCTGTTACCGCTGTGAAAGGTTGTGTTTTCCGTTTTAAGTTAGTTTACATTTAAGTGATTACGGAACGAGTCATGGATTCTGCTTTGTTAAGTGCTAATGATATGTCTAACGTGAAGAGTGAACCCTCATCACCAGGATTAAATGACCATGACATGGAATTTTTAATACAGCCTAAAGAAGAACCGGTTTCGAATTGTGAAGTGAAACCCACCTCATCAGGATTAAAGAAACAGAAGTTACCCTTTGTGTGTTCTACTTGCGACAAAGCTTTTCCCCGAAAGGTTAACTTAACGTTTCACATGAAATGTCATCTGGAGAAAATACCTCTTGTGTGTATAATTTGTGAAAAAACATTTGCTAGAAAGTATCATTTATTAAATCATATGAAGGTCCATTCAAAGACCCCTGTGATTCATAATTGTAATGTATGTGGCGAAGTATTTTCACAAAAGAGTGATTTATTAAAGCATGGGAAAATTCATAATACTTCCAAGCCAAATCAAAGGAAAAGTAGACAGTCACCCAGTCACTGTAAATGCGACGACTGTTTTGAAACATTTAATAATAGATCTGACTTAGTCAAACATAGAAAAATTCATCTTTCACCTAAAGAACTTAACCCGTCTGATCAACTTTCCTTGGGAAACAGTTCGAAATATGAAATTTCAGACATCACTCAGTTTAGTAAAATATTTAAGTTTTTCGATGTTTTTACTCCTGCTCATTGGAATTTAGGTGAGGAAATGATTGTTGAAGTACAAATGAATAAGAACTATGAGCTTTATGTTCACATACAGAAATACGAAGAATTTGAAAAGAACGGTCGTGAACTTACCCCCACAAATGAAGGCATTACATTATCATGTGCAACATTCGACAAATTTGAATCGAGATTGGATAAATTTAATTTTGTTTCTGAAAAAGATACATTCGTATGTAATAATGACTTACTAATCGCTTACGTAAATAAGGAATCATGCATACTGCAAAAATTATTCAAATCGAAAAAGTTTGGGTTTTGTTTGCAGTCGGATTTTTTACTGCTTACAAAAGATCAATATTTGAAACTAGTGAAAAATGGCTTTAAAATTACCAAATGTCTCATTGAGACGCTTTTAACCAAGCTTATTCCTGTTTCGATTTTAGAAAACTTAAACAAATATAAATGTACCCACCTCACAATAGAAGAGACTTTGAACTATTTCTTAAAATGTTTCGATGACGAGTTAAAGTCATCCGTTTCTCGCGTGTTTGATTGCTATCGATGTTCAATCGGAGAACCAATTAATGTGAAACACGAGTGTGATAGTTATAATTTGCGTAGAAAGTATAATTGGTGTAGCGACAGTGCACTGCTAAATTTCAACGTGACTGAATTTGTAAATAACATATTCAAGAAATGTTCATGTAATTATACTCATTTATTTTTTGAAACTATGAATATGGACTTTTATAATAACCATTTAGACAATGTATTTGTAAATTAACATAGAAATGTATTTATTTAATAAATATTTGTTTTTATATCACATATCTGTTTTTATTTCCCATGTCTATTTATTTTTTTATTTTTATTTATTTATGAAATCAATCTTTGAAGTTTCATTTTCTAGAAAAAAAAATGAACATATATTTATGAGTAGGCAAAATTTTTTTAATTGTAGTCTTTAAAGTTAACACTTTTTGGTTAAATGAAATCTCTTTTTAAGAAAAATTTATTATTTTTATTTGAATAGGTATTAAACTTATTTATTGATAAGAAAGTTTAATTTTCTCTCTCCTTTTAAACAATGACATTGCATGTTTTGATAATTTCCATCCCACAGTTAACATTACAGTATTTAACATAGTTAAGAAAATGTTTAACTTAAACCGTCACTGTATTTATTATAGATAAGTAAACATTTTATCTTTAACCTAAATGTAATTTAAATGATTAACTATAACTGTGACTGCTTTTAATCTAGATAAGTAAATGTTTCCAGGAAACACAATCAGTTTACTGTAGACTTTTATCGAGATTACACCAGTTAGTGGAATACTGATTAAAAATATTTTATGACATTAATATGCAGAAAAGATCTCACGAAGAAGTACTTTCACCTTCAAAACGTCTACGTTTAGAAAAAACCATGGAAAATTTAAATACCTATGAGAAGGAGTTAAAAGACCCAAGATTAAAACTTTCTAAAATGGGTAATAACTGTGTAACTACTGAGGACTTACAAGATGTGAAACCCGAGATCGCTATGAATTTTTCAAACTTTGCCTATGGGAATGATACAACATCTTTCGAGAATCCCGGTCGAATGCCAAATTCTGCCACGGACTATTTGAATACATTTTTCGAAGACATGAATTTTGAAAATTTAGATTGTTCTACTACCTTAGCGTTTCAAGAACCTACAAATAATATTTTACAGACTACTGTTAAACGCGAGGTCAACGAGCTACAAGCAAGCAACCTTTCGCAAACAAGTGGTGAATTACAAACCACCATCTCACCTGCAAATGACATTAAAAGTGATAAATTATGCAATTCCTATGTGTTTCACAAAGAACTAAGTGACTGTTTCTATTTAACTTTGAAGTTAAGAACTAAACAATATTATATACTTATACGAGAATTTAAACGCAATGTATCTACTAATGAAGAAATCCCGACAAACCGAGTGGTTAATATGGATATTCCTAGCTGGTTTGAGTTTCAATATAAACTTATTGCATTTAATTTAAGATACAAAAGCACGTCCTTTGTTTCTAATAACATGATTTTAGTGTTAAATCAAAATTCTACAATGCGAATTAAAAATTTAAAGAATCATTCTTATATTGACTTAAACGAACATCAACTAGAAAAATTAAAAGAAAGTACCTCTCATTTAAATAGTGCACTTTTACAACATATGTATACAAAACTTTTACCATCTCTTATTAAAAAGAAATGTATGGTGAGTAATATATCTACAGAAAATGATGAGGTGTTAAAGTATAAACTTAACACATGTATCGAGAATAATATGTTATCAATACTTAATCAATTGTATGAATGCCATGCATGTGCACTACGACATTCGAGCAAAAGCCTTCACTCCTGTTTCACATTTAATAATAGGGAAAAATTTAATCAATTAGGGGAAGCTTTGTTAATGCTCGTAGATTTCGGTTATGTAACTTCAACGTTTCTAAACGGAGTTTATAATGTTAGTGAGCACTTTTTATGTAAGATTAATGAACAAACTATTTGTAATGAATTATTTAAGACCTGAAAATAAAATGTTTTTGATTAAGTTCTGTGTGTTTATTTTTGCAAAGTGTCTATGAGTGAATTTATTAGTTTATAATTTAGTAGAAATTTTAAGTGAAGTGATGTAATCCAATTAAAAAATAAATTAATCTATAACAAAAATTAATTGTAATAAAAATATTCACATTAAAAAAAAAAGGTTAAAAAAATTAGAAGTTAATGAAATTAAAACTTATTAAAATTAAAAGTTAACAACAAAAAATAAATAATAAAATAAAATAAAGATTAACAAAAATATAGTTTTAAAATAAAAGTTAACAAAAAGTTAAAAGTTAATAAAATATTTAAAAAAGCAAAAGAATGTATGTGTTATGAAGAGAGGGGTTTCCTTGTGGAAGTAACTTACAAAATGTATGTGTATGTATTTATTAGTTTTTCATTTAGTAGAACTTTTAAGTGAACAGTTAGAATTTATGTTTTTATATAACTTAACACAAAATAAAATTTTTAACTATTGCAAAAAGATTCAACTATTGAATGGAAATATGCATATTAGTAAAACAATCACAAGTTAATAAAATGAAAGATTTTAAATTTCATACAATTTAACAAATATATATATATATATGAAACACATTACGGATTTAAATATTATAAGAAATGTTTGATTGAAATTTTTAAGACAGATTTAATTCTTGGTTCTACCATATATAGTTCGAACTTATTTTAGAAGATAGTTTTCAATAGTCTTGTCGTTCGAACTTGACAAAATGAAATCAAGACACAATGAATTGTATGTTATTTTAATCATTATGTCATGACTTCATACTTCTGAAAGTGTATTTAAAGGTTTCTCTAGCTTTATTCAATGTTATTAAGCGTTTGTGAAACCGAAAATTAATGAAAAAACAGATCGCCTTCTACCAATTGCGCTAAGAATGTTTTATTCAATTATTATAAATAATAAAACCTTTTAGAATATTACTTATTTTAAATTCAAAATAATAAAAATTTAAAGTTAACAAAATAAATAATTCCTCTGTTCATTATAAATAAATAAAAGTTTACAAAATAAAAGTTTCAAAATTAAAGCTTTATAAAAATTATAAGTTAACAAAAAATTAAATAAAATAAAATTTTAAAATAAAAATTATGAAAAGTAAAGTTTATAAAAATTAAAAGTTTTTAAAATTTTTAAGTTATGTTTAAAAATCTTCAAATTAATCAAAATTGACTTTTAGTTTTATGTTAATGTAAGTTTCAATGTTTTAAATATCGAGCTAACTGTTTATCCCCATAATCATTTGTTTACCCATCTTCCAACCAACCAACTGGTTGCCTAGCCAACCATATACTTTGTATCTACACGTGCGCAGAAAAAAAAACACTAACTTGAGTTTTACTTTAAACCTTTGCTAGATTAGATATATTATACAAGTCGAATATCTTCCATACTTAGAAAATTTATAATTTTCAACTATTCGTCCCTATTTATCTTAAAACATTAACAAATAAATATAATTTATATACTTACAAAAACAGGATAACTTAAAAAGGGGTCCATACATTTCAGCTTGCTAAAGTCAAGTGTCTGGTTTATAACAGAATGAGGTTAAACTATCAGTTTACTTCCTTATCACTCACGTGATCAAGACCTTATCAGTTACATGTTCAGGTCGATAACAGCTAAAAACAGCGTGTTGGTCATTTTAACTTCGGACTTCGCATACTGTGGTTCGGTAAGTTTTCTTGTCTAACATTTCTTTCTTTTTAAGAAATAAACTAATCGGAAAAATTTCTTTTCATACCCACTTACTTTTAAATCACAATGTTAAAAGACTAAATTTTATTATCTTAAATTATTCTTTTAAATGTCAAACAAAAGATCTTACACTATATTTGCAAATAAGTTCTTATAAAACGGTTTTAATTAGTTAAAGGATGAACATTGTTATTTTAACTATCTGTTATTTTGAAAGCGAAAAAGATTAATTCACATGAAAATTAAACTTACCTTATTTATAAGCTGGGTAAGCAGGGTCTGGCTTTTGTGACGACTTGTAGAGATTTGAAAGATAGTACAAACGTATATCAGTTAATCTCACGTGATATGACGACGTTACTAAGTGACGTCATCCACCACAGGTTAATCACGTGACTACGCGACCATAACCTTCACATTACTAGTGATGTTTAGATCACGTAGCTAATTGTAATTATCATAAAATATACTTATAATATATTTATAAAAATATATTCATAAATTAATAACTAATTTATTTGCGTATTATTTTGAAAAGCATAGCATTTTAAAATAATAAATTAATTAATTATTAATTTATGAATATATTTTTATAAATATATTATAAGTATATTTTATGATAATTACAATTAGCTACGTGATCTAAACATCACTAGTAATGTGAAGGTTATGGTCGCGTAGTCACGTGATTAACCTGTGGTGGATGACGTCACTTAGTAACGTCGTCATATCACGTGAGATTAACTGATATACGTTTGTACTATCTTTCAAATCTCTACAAGTCGTCACAAAAGCCAGACCCTGCTTACCCAGCTTATAAATAAGGTAAGTTTAATTTTCATGTGAATTAATCTTTTTCGCTTTCAAAATAACAGATAGTTAAAATAACAATGTTCATCCTTTAACTAATTAAAACCGTTTTATAAGAACTTATTTGCAAATATAGTGTAAGATCTTTTGTTTGACATTTAAAAGAATAATTTAAGATAATAAAATTTAGTCTTTTAACATTGTGATTTAAAAGTAAGTGGGTATGAAAAGAAATTTTTCCGATTAGTTTATTTCTTAAAAAGAAAGAAATGTTAGACAAGAAAACTTACCGAACCACAGTATGCGAAGTCAGAAGTTAAAATGACCAACACGCTGTTTTTAGCTGTTATCGACCTGAACATGTAACTGATAAGGTCTTGATCACGTGAGTGATAAGGAAGTAAACTGATAGTTTAACCTCATTCTGTTATAAACCAGACACTTGACTTTAGCAAGCTGAAATGTATGGACCCCTTTTTAAGTTATCCTGTTTTTGTAAGTATATAAATTATATTTATTTGTTAATGTTTTAAGATAAATAGGGACGAATAGTTGAAAATTATAAATTTTCTAAGTATGGAAGATATTCGACTTGTATAATATATCTAATCTAGCAAAGGTTTAAAGTAAAACTCAAGTTAGTGTTTTTTTTTCTGCGCACGTGTAGATACAAAGTATATGGCTAGGCAACCAGTTGGTTGGTTGGAAGATGGGTAAACAAATGATTATGGGGATAAACAGTTAGCTCGATATTTAAAACATTGAAACTTACATTAACATAAAACTAAAAGTCAATTTTGATTAATTTGAAGATTTTTAAACATAACTTAAAAAATTTAAAAACTTTTAATTTTTATAAACTTTACTTTTCATAATTTTTATTTTAAAATTTTATTTTATTTAATTTTTTGTTAACTTATAATTTTTATAAAGCTTTAATTTTGAAACATTTATTTTGTAAACTTTTATTTATTTATAATGAACAGAGGAATTATTTATTTTGTTAACTTTAAATTTTTATTATTTTGAATTTAAAATAAGTAATATTCTAAAAGGTTTTATTATTTATAATAATTGAATAAAACATTCTTAGCGCAATTGGTAGAAGGCGATCTGTTTTTTCATTAATTTTCGGTTTCACAAACGCTTAATAACATTGAATAAAGCTAGAGAAACCTTTAAATACACTTTCAGAAGTATGAAGTCATGACATAATGATTAAAATAACATACAATTCATTGTGTCTTGATTTCATTTTGTCAAGTTCGAACGACAAGACTATTGAAAACTATCTTCTAAAATAAGTTCGAACTATATATGGTAGAACCAAGAATTAAATCTGTCTTAAAAATTTCAATCAAACATTTCTTATAATATTTAAATCCGTAATGTGTTTCATATATATATATATATTTGTTAAATTGTATGAAATTTAAAATCTTTCATTTTATTAACTTGTGATTGTTTTACTAATATGCATATTTCCATTCAATAGTTGAATCTTTTTGCAATAGTTAAAAATTTTATTTTGTGTTAAGTTATATAAAAACATAAATTCTAACTGTTCACTTAAAAGTTCTACTAAATGAAAAACTAATAAATACATACACATACATTTTGTAAGTTACTTCCACAAGGAAACCCCTCTCTTCATAACACATACATTCTTTTGCTTTTTTAAATATTTTATTAACTTTTAACTTTTTGTTAACTTTTATTTTAAAACTATATTTTTGTTAATCTTTATTTTATTTTATTATTTATTTTTTGTTGTTAACTTTTAATTTTAATAAGTTTTAATTTCATTAACTTCTAATTTTTTTAACCTTTTTTTTTAATGTGAATATTTTTATTACAATTAATTTTTGTTATAGATTAATTTATTTTTTAATTGGATTACATCACTTCACTTAAAATTTCTACTAAATTATAAACTAATAAATTCACTCATAGACACTTTGCAAAAATAAACACACAGAACTTAATCAAAAACATTTTATTTTCAGGTCTTAAATAATTCATTACAAATAGTTTGTTCATTAATCTTACATAAAAAGTGCTCACTAACATTATAAACTCCGTTTAGAAACGTTGAAGTTACATAACCGAAATCTACGAGCATTAACAAAGCTTCCCCTAATTGATTAAATTTTTCCCTATTATTAAATGTGAAACAGGAGTGAAGGCTTTTGCTCGAATGTCGTAGTGCACATGCATGGCATTCATACAATTGATTAAGTATTGATAACATATTATTCTCGATACATGTGTTAAGTTTATACTTTAACACCTCATCATTTTCTGTAGATATATTACTCACCATACATTTCTTTTTAATAAGAGATGGTAAAAGTTTTGTATACATATGTTGTAAAAGTGCACTATTTAAATGAGAGGTACTTTCTTTTAATTTTTCTAGTTGATGTTCGTTTAAGTCAATATAAGAATGATTCTTTAAATTTTTAATTCGCATTGTAGAATTTTGATTTAACACTAAAATCATGTTATTAGAAACAAAGGACGTGCTTTTGTATCTTAAATTAAATGCAATAAGTTTATATTGAAACTCAAACCAGCTAGGAATATCCATATTAACCACTCGGTTTGTCGGGATTTCTTCATTAGTAGATACATTGCGTTTAAATTCTCGTATAAGTATATAATATTGTTTAGTTCTTAACTTCAAAGTTAAATAGAAACAGTCACTTAGTTCTTTGTGAAACACATAGGAATTGCATAATTTATCACTTTTAATGTCATTTGCAGGTGAGATGGTGGTTTGTAATTCACCACTTGTTTGCGAAAGGTTGCTTGCTTGTAGCTCGTTGACCTCGCGTTTAACAGTAGTCTGTAAAATATTATTTGTAGGTTCTTGAAACGCTAAGGTAGTAGAACAATCTAAATTTTCAAAATTCATGTCTTCGAAAAATGTATTCAAATAGTCCGTGGCAGAATTTGGCATTCGACCGGGATTCTCGAAAGATGTTGTATCATTCCCATAGGCAAAGTTTGAAAAATTCATAGCGATCTCGGGTTTCACATCTTGTAAGTCCTCAGTAGTTACACAGTTATTACCCATTTTAGAAAGTTTTAATCTTGGGTCTTTTAACTCCTTCTCATAGGTATTTAAATTTTCCATGGTTTTTTCTAAACGTAGACGTTTTGAAGGTGAAAGTACTTCTTCGTGAGATCTTTTCTGCATATTAATGTCATAAAATATTTTTAATCAGTATTCCACTAACTGGTGTAATCTCGATAAAAGTCTACAGTAAACTGATTGTGTTTCCTGGAAACATTTACTTATCTAGATTAAAAGCAGTCACAGTTATAGTTAATCATTTAAATTACATTTAGGTTAAAGATAAAATGTTTACTTATCTATAATAAATACAGTGACGGTTTAAGTTAAACATTTTCTTAACTATGTTAAATACTGTAATGTTAACTGTGGGATGGAAATTATCAAAACATGCAATGTCATTGTTTAAAAGGAGAGAGAAAATTAAACTTTCTTATCAATAAATAAGTTTAATACCTATTCAAATAAAAATAATAAATTTTTCTTAAAAAGAGATTTCATTTAACCAAAAAGTGTTAACTTTAAAGACTACAATTAAAAAAATTTTGCCTACTCATAAATATATGTTCATTTTTTTTTCTAGAAAATGAAACTTCAAAGATTGATTTCATAAATAAATAAAAATAAAAAAATAAATAGACATGGGAAATAAAAACAGATATGTGATATAAAAACAAATATTTATTAAATAAATACATTTCTATGTTAATTTACAAATACATTGTCTAAATGGTTATTATAAAAGTCCATATTCATAGTTTCAAAAAATAAATGAGTATAATTACATGAACATTTCTTGAATATGTTATTTACAAATTCAGTCACGTTGAAATTTAGCAGTGCACTGTCGCTACACCAATTATACTTTCTACGCAAATTATAACTATCACACTCGTGTTTCACATTAATTGGTTCTCCGATTGAACATCGATAGCAATCAAACACGCGAGAAACGGATGACTTTAACTCGTCATCGAAACATTTTAAGAAATAGTTCAAAGTCTCTTCTATTGTGAGGTGGGTACATTTATATTTGTTTAAGTTTTCTAAAATCGAAACAGGAATAAGCTTGGTTAAAAGCGTCTCAATGAGACATTTGGTAATTTTAAAGCCATTTTTCACTAGTTTCAAATATTGATCTTTTGTAAGCAGTAAAAAATCCGACTGCAAACAAAACCCAAACTTTTTCGATTTGAATAATTTTTGCAGTATGCATGATTCCTTATTTACGTAAGCGATTAGTAAGTCATTATTACATACGAATGTATCTTTTTCAGAAACAAAATTAAATTTATCCAATCTCGATTCAAATTTGTCGAATGTTGCACATGATAATGTAATGCCTTCATTTGTGGGGGTAAGTTCACGACCGTTCTTTTCAAATTCTTCGTATTTCTGTATGTGAACATAAAGCTCATAGTTCTTATTCATTTGTACTTCAACAATCATTTCCTCACCTAAATTCCAATGAGCAGGAGTAAAAACATCGAAAAACTTAAATATTTTACTAAACTGAGTGATGTCTGAAATTTCATATTTCGAACTGTTTCCCAAGGAAAGTTGATCAGACGGGTTAAGTTCTTTAGGTGAAAGATGAATTTTTCTATGTTTGACTAAGTCAGATCTATTATTAAATGTTTCAAAACAGTCGTCGCATTTACAGTGACTGGGTGACTGTCTACTTTTCCTTTGATTTGGCTTGGAAGTATTATGAATTTTCCCATGCTTTAATAAATCACTCTTTTGTGAAAATACTTCGCCACATACATTACAATTATGAATCACAGGGGTCTTTGAATGGACCTTCATATGATTTAATAAATGATACTTTCTAGCAAATGTTTTTTCACAAATTATACACACAAGAGGTATTTTCTCCAGATGACATTTCATGTGAAACGTTAAGTTAACCTTTCGGGGAAAAGCTTTGTCGCAAGTAGAACACACAAAGGGTAACTTCTGTTTCTTTAATCCTGATGAGGTGGGTTTCACTTCACAATTCGAAACCGGTTCTTCTTTAGGCTGTATTAAAAATTCCATGTCATGGTCATTTAATCCTGGTGATGAGGGTTCACTCTTCACGTTAGACATATCATTAGCACTTAACAAAGCAGAATCCATGACTCGTTCCGTAATCACTTAAATGTAAACTAACTTAAAACGGAAAACACAACCTTTCACAGCGGTAACAGGAAACAATATAATCATATTAACTCGTTTCTTGGAAGTTCATAAAATGATAGAGGGCGCTTGTTTGAAAATAATAACATTTTATTGGTTTAAAAAAGTCACGTGATTATTTTATCATACTCTGTTATAAGTTCAATAGTCAGTTAATTCTTACACATTGATTCAGAAAGGGTTACATATCAGAAGTTCGTACAATTGTAAGTCAAAAATGCTTTTCTAAATAATATTTTACTGGTCGAATCACTTGTGTATCAGAAATTCATATGTTTGTAAGTTAAAAATTCTTATTAATCTCGTGTTTAGTGCTTTTATAAATAATATTTTACTGATCGAATCACTTCCGTGTTATAAATCTAACTAGAAAAAGTGAATATTTCAAATAAGTCATGTTAGAAAAAACTAGATTCGATTATCTTTTTTTTAAATGTTGGTTGTATAAAGTCAATCGTTTATCATTTGTTATTATTTTTTAAATAGTTTTTATTATTTTTAAACAGTTGTTATTATTATTTGAACAGTTTTTATTATTTTTGATCATTTGTTTAGTTGTTATTATATTTTTGAACAGTTGTTCTTATTATTTTTTTAATACTTTTATTTTTTTCTGTGCTTTTTTCCAAACAGACGAAAATTTCAAAATTGTAGTTTACAATTCTAAAATACCCTTTTAATGAAAGCAGTCTGTTACAAGATAATCACAAAAAGTTAACATTATCTTTCAAAAATAAACCCTCATTTCACAATATAATTGAAACTGAACAGGCAAAATTAAAAATCACGTTATTCCAAACTCAAATATCCGTAATCTAACAATCATGATATCCAGATAAAGCTATCCTAAATTATCAAAGCATTAGTTCAGTTTGTCACGCCACGACCAAGAAAATTTCGAAAAGATAAAAATTTGACTGTAAGTTTCGAAGGAAAACCTATCCCCGAATCGAACTTGGCAGATTTATTTAATCTTTTGTTTTCTGTGAATAAAAGAAAACCGATCAAGGCACAGAAAGAATTATTAGAAACATTAAACGAAATGAATGTCCCGCGAAATTTTATTAAAAATAAATATTTGTCAACAAACATTAAACAAGATTCTGTATTAGATTTGTCAAAACCCACTAAAAAACGAAAAGTGGGTCCACATGTATTGCATTGGGAAAATTATTAATAAAATTGAATTTGTTTTTTTTAAACTATACCTCTTTCCTATGTTTTCTACACTAAACACAGTAATTACCCCTAAAGATGTCTTCTTTTTACCATTGCTTCCACTAGACATTTTAAAATAAATATGTTAATATTCAATCCAATCATATCGAAAAAGATAAATTTACGGTTTCATTTAAATTCAGTATAAAATAAACCTTAAACTTTTCACTTCCGGTACCGCGATACCTCTCTTTAAACACTTAAAATCTCGACATTCATATGTAGCTTCTTGGCTTGATCAGTTAAACCTACCACAAATTATCAAGTCAAGAAGCTATTTTGCAGGTTCAAACCCCAGTGAAATCTTTTCAAGAAAACCTATTTTAAATATTCGTTATTGCATTCCCTTCCGATAGAGGGCGCCATCAAAAAAAATTGATCTCCGTTTCACCTTCAAACTGAAAGTCCATTCTAAAATTAAAAAAAAAAAAAAAAAAAAAAAAAAATAAGCCTCCCTTAAAAATAAGCCCCCCTCAAAAATAAGCCCCCCTTAAAAATAAGCCCCCCTTAAAAATAAGCCCCCACTCAAAAATAAGCCCCCCTTAAAAATAAGCCCCCCTCAAAAATAAGCCCCCCTCAAAAATAAGCCCCCCTCAAAAATAAGCCCCCTTCCACCACCACCACCACATCATTGATCCTGTTGCCGCTGAACTGTATTTTTCCCTCTACTGGCGACCCTTATCTTTGTTCATTATATAATTTTATATCGAGCAAACAATATTATCATTTACTTTAAATCTGCTGTCTGCAATTAAAACAAGAACGAAAAATCATGCGTCAAGCATGGATTATGAAACACTTTCCAACACTTCCAGAATGCTTTAACAAAACTTCACCGTTTAATAAAGTGAAATATAATGCCAAGTAAACAAGGTTAAATTCAAACAGGGCGGGGGAGGCCTACCTTTCGGCTTAAGCTCACCTTGCCCCGCCCAATGCCAAGTTAACAGCTCAGAAAACGAATAACACATTTGAAAATTCAATTTCAGAAATTACCATCAACAGTCGGAAAAATATTCGAATTCTTTCGTATTGCCCTGTATATGATCTATAGATTTGTATATATACTGCATAGTATGCTAAAATTTACTTCATTTAGGAAGCGCATAGCACTTAGGTGAAAATCCCCCTTCAGCAATTTCCTTCAATAAACAGAAACGTACTCGAGTTATTTTGTGCTGCTCTGTATATAATTTTTAGAATTTATACACACCAAGTAATAGGCAGAAAATTAGTTAAAAAACGCACACCACAGCTGAAAACGCACAATCAGCAATTATTATTAATAGACAGTACTGTAACCGAATTCTTTTGTGAGTTCGTGTAAATAAACTATGTGCCCCTATTCTATAGTCAGCCTCTTGTAGTGCACCTCTGTGATATACAGGGTGTCCCAAAAGTCTCCGTACAACTTCAAAAATGTATTACAAAAAAACAATAGGCCTACAGCAAAAATAATTGCAACAGTACATAGGGTAACTTAAAAAGTTTTTTTCTACTACCTTAGTATACTTGTACATGAGATCCTTTCGTTGCACGAAGAATATCAAGTCGATATTCCAATTCCACCCACGTGCGTTTCAGCATGCTAACATCAACTATTTGATGAAATCTAAACAAAAGTTAATAGTCTCATGGAATTGAAACAAAAGATCCAAACAGCAGTAGCTACTGTTGATGTTAGCATGAAAAACGTTCGTGGATTGAATTGGAATTTCGTCTTGATATTCTTCATGCTACGAAAGGATCTCCTATTAAAGTTTACTAAGGCAGCAGAAAAAAAAACTTTTTAAGTTACTCTATGCACTGTTGTAATTACTTTTGTTGTAGGCCTATTATTTTTTTTTGTAATAAATTTTTGAAGTTGTACAGATACCTTTGGGACACCCTATAAATCAATTTCAATATGTTTGAAATAGTGTAATACCATTAGAATACACCGCAAACGATTTTTCCCCATAGACCATAATGTAACAAAATTCTTTTGAGTATCCCTGTAAGTGAACTATTAATGCTACACGCTTCATTTTCAATACCGAACATGCCACTATAAACCTCAATAATATATATGAATTGTATGGCAATCCGAGTATATTTATGCGAGTTAGAGCACGGACAGACAGACAAACCGAATTCATAAATACTTTTCAACTATGTTGGAAAGTACTAACAAAGGATGTGAATTTTTACTTTGCAACACAGCGTGTACATCCAACAGAGCGAAAATTCACATCCTTTGTTAGTATTAATTTCTGGCGTAGTTTCAGTCCCACTGAAAAAATTAATTAGATATAAATATGTTGGAAAGTGTGAAAAAGTAACTTTATTCTTAGGCTGGTTATTGTGAATTTTTATTCAACATTACATTGCCACTTTTGAAATACCTGAAAAAATCTAAATGTGACCTAATGAACAGAGGAAAGTATTTCCAGCCAGGTAAATTATATCGAATGGTTGGAGTATCATAGTTGAGATTTATTTCAACAGAGCAAAAAAAATCCGGGACCCAGACTCGAACCTGGGTACTTTGGCTTGCTGTACCGACGCTCTCTCTTACTGAGCTATCCCAACGGTATCCTGACTGGCATATTTCACTCATATTTGTTGTACAAGGCTGCGAACTGCAGCGCTAATTTCATTCATCCATTTTTAGGTGCGTTCGTAATTATATAAATACGTAGCACCTATTGTCGTCGTCTGGTCCGTCCGTCTGTCCGCATATAACAGCGCAAAAACTACCCAACCGAATAGTTTGAAATTTAATATATATTATCTTTGCAGAATTTTGTCGAGACATTTCAAATTTTATGAAAATCGAATCAAAACTTTAGAAGATATTAATAAAAACATTTATTAAGAAATTTGAATTTTTTTTTTAAATCGGTGCTTTCTTGTTATAGGAGCTTCCAAGGTTTAACCGTCAAGCGACCGAGATACTTATTTTATGACAGAAATGAATCTGCAGACGAATAATTTATTTTACAGAATTAAAAATCATCAAGATCTGAATATTTATAGAACTAACTATAGTTCGAACGCACCTCATTTGTCACGTTTGACGTACTATTTCCAACTTGTTCGTTCTGTTATCTCAACTATGATACTCCAACCATTAGATATAATTTACCTAGTTGAAAATACTTCTCTCTGTTCATTATGACCTAATTACATGGTATACAGGAGTTTCCGTGCTATTTCAGATTCATCATGTAAAATGCTATAGTTATAGCTCGGATGAACGAAATTAGCGCTGCAGTTTGCAATCTTGTCCAACAAATAAGAGTGAAATATGCCAGCCAAGATATCGTTGGGATAGCTCAGCAGGAAGAGCGTTGGCACTGCAAGCCAAAGTAGTCAGGTTCGAGTCCTGGTCCCGGCATTTTTCGCTCTATTGGACTAAATATCAACTATGATACTCCAATCGTTGGATATAATTTACCTAGTTGAAAATACTTTCCTCTGTTCATTATGACCTAATTACATGGTATACAGGAGTTTCCGTGCTATTTCAGATTGATCATGTAAAATGCTATAGTTATAGCTCGGATGAATGAAATTAGCGCTGCAGTTCGCAGCCTTGTCCAACAAATAAGAGTGAAATATACCAGCCAGGATATCGTTGGGGTAGCTGAGTAAGAAGAGCATTGAAACAGTAAGCCAAAGTACACAGGTTCGAGTCCTGGTCCTGGCATTTTTCACTCTGTTGGAATAACTCTCAACTATGATACTCCAATCATTGGATCTGAATGTGATTTGTCTTCTGTTTTGTAAAACATGGTGATGATGTCATTTTTCAGCTTCGTGAACTTTTCATCAGTAAGCAAGGAACAGGAGACTGATGTTAAAAAAATTTCTGACCTGTACAAGAGAGCAGAAAATTTTAACACAATTTTCTTTATCCACACGCATTCCTTATCAAGGTGGCCTTCAGATAAAGAGAGATAATACATCTCATGACAAACCTGATGAGATATACAAACCTGAAATATTTCAGGAGATGAAAGTTTCTTCCTTGCTCTGATACTTTTATTTCTGGTCTCGTTGATCATTAAAGGAAGTGCAGAAAGATATTGAAAGGTTTTGATATTCTTCTGGGATTGGACAAAATAAAGGCAATTTTTGTTATTCAACTTTTCAAACCGAGCTATTTTTAATAAATTGTTAATGGAATATTACGTTGTCGGATATTATTTTGAAGGGCTGGTTTTTATCTAATTATTTAATGTCATAATTTTGTTTTTCGCCTATGTACAGAGATATTTTAGGCAGTTACAGGACTATGGGAAAGTTCGTATAATATTTTGTACCAATTCAAAATGGTACGAGAAACAGTGGAAACTGATTTTAAACCAACTACGCTACAGCGTTTAATTCAGTGAGAGCGGGGTGGGAGGTCTCCACCCCGGAGCATCAGCCCCCCCCCCCCCCCGGAAGATTTTGGATTTTATGCTTTTTTGTATTCAAGAAGTGCAATCCCCGCAAGAAAAATGGTTCCCTCCAGAGAAAAATGTCTGAATTGAATTCAACATTACATTTGACCCGTTGTGAACGTCCAGAAATTTCATGGTGGTAATGAGAGTTTTGAATATGGAGAAGGTCGTTGGTGACATTCTCTCTTTAACAATGAACAAGAATGGAAAATCATGCGTCAAGCATAGATTATGTAACACTTTCCAACACTCCGAAAATAATTTTACAAATCATTACCGTTTAATAAGCTGAAAGATAATATCTATGTAAACAATTTGGAAAACGCATAACATATTAAAAAAGCGTAATTTCAGGAATTACCAACAATATTCGGAAAAATATCCGAATACTTTTATTCAGCCCTGTATAGGATCTATAGATTGATACATATACTACATAGAATGCTAAATTTGAGTTCAGTTAGAAAACGCGTAGCACAGTTTAAAATTCCCCTTCTGGAATTTCCGTCTATAGACGGAAATGTACTCGAGAACTTTTGTGCTGCTCTGTATAGGATCTATAGAATTTATACACACCAAGTAATAGATAAAAATTGAGTTAAATTTAAAAACGCGTTCAGCAACTGAAAACGCACTTCCAGCAATTATTGTTAACAGACAGTACCGAATTCTTTTGCGTGTCCCTGTAAATGAACGATGAATGATATACACGCAATATTCTATGGTAAGCTTCTTGTAATGCACCTTAGTGATATATATCAATATCAATATGCTTGAAACAGTGGAACATTATTAAAATAAACCACGAATGAATTTTACCCATAGACCGTAACGTAACGTAATGGAATTATTTTGAGTGTCCCTGTGAAAAAACTATAAGCGCTACACACTTCATTTTCAATACCGAACATGCCATAGTAAACCTCAATAACATATATCAATTGCACGACAATCCGAGTATATTTACTGGAGTTAGAGCACAGACAGACAGACAAACCGATTCATAAACATTTTTCTACTATGTTGGAAAGTGTTAAAAATTGAAAGCATAAGTTGAAACTAATCCACGTACCAAAGTCCGAGAGCTTACTGCTGAACTTGAAGTATGTTCTAAAATTGTTTCCAACCACTTAAAATAAATTGGTTGAAAAGTAAAATAACAGAAACCACCACTGTTTTTTACACAATCTAATACGTTCCATAAAGTGCTAATCCATCATAAATAAAATTGTTACAAAAATTTAACGTCTTTTAAGTCGACCAGATATCGAAAATAACTATTTGAGACCGAATATTTACTTTCGTATCAAAAACGGTGAAACTGGAAACAGAAACCCAGAAGAATTAGGATTGTTTTAGAAAATTGCTGTTATTTTAAACTGAATTATTTGTTCCTAACTTTAATGTAAGCAAATGTTTATATTATATGAAACTTGATTTTAAATGCATTTAACTCTTCAGTATACGCTCAGTTTTTAACACTTTCCAACATACTTGAAAAGTGTTTATAAATTCGGTTTGTCTGTCTGTCTGTGCTCTAACTCGCGTAAATATACTCGTATTGCCGTGCAATTGATATATGTTATTGGGATTTGCCATGGCATGTTTGGTATTGAAAGTGAAATGCGCAGCATTTATGATTTTTTTTTTTTTTTTTTTTTACAGGGACACTCAAAAGAGTTCCGTTACATTTACGATCTATCGGGAAAAATCATTTGCAGCGTGTTTTAATGATGTTACACTATTTTAAACATATTCAGATTTATACATATCACTTCGTACTGCGTCAATTTGTCGCGCACAATTCATCGCAGCGAAAATGTTTTTGAAGGCGATGATAATAAAAGTAAAGCTAATTTAATAAAATTATTTAATGATAATTTAATTTTTTTTTTTTTTTTTTTTTTTTTTTTTTTACAGAAATAGATAATTTTAAATAACATTTTAAAGATTGATTTTACATGTAGTTAAAATATTTATATAGATATATTTCTTCTTTTCTGCTTTAGTCTAAAATTTTCAATCATTAAAATAGAGAGAATTTTCTTTAAATATGTAATTTCTGTGAAGTTCCCAATAAAGAAAATACATGTTTAATGCACTACACCAGAACAAGTCATTTCTTATTAAAATTACATATACAGTAGATGAAATTTAATCACCGGAAAAATGTCGTGGGATTTAAAATAAAAGTACTAAAATCATGAAAGAAAGAACAAAGAATAATGCTAGAAAAATTACAAAAAAATATAAATTAGCATGGGCGTACTAAGGGGAGGGGGGCAAGTGAGCTCACCCTTACCTATGAAAAATTAAAAATACGATAAAAGTATACAGAGAGAATGTAAACACGAAATTCTGTGTGTAATTGTGAATGAGCTGACCATTGCATGATTTAATGTCATTATATGGTAGTTTAGAGTAAAGTTTATTTTTCCGTTATTTGATTACAAAAGTAAAACGAAATTGTATTATAACTTGGTTATTTTCTTTCACTATTTATGCTTAACATAATTGAATGTTTTCAACTTTCTACTGAATGTTAGTATTTAATGTCGTTAGCTTAGAAAATTGAAAGAGTCGCCTTCAAAAACATTTTCGCTGCGATGAATTGACGCGACACCATATCACTGAGGCGCTTCCTCTAGAATATGATGTGCATAGAATGTATCGTTAATTTACAGGGACACTCAAAAGAATTCTGTTTGTTATATTACTGTGTATGGGAAAAAATCATTTGCAGCGTATTTTAACGATATTTCACTATTTTAAACGTACTGAAATTGATACACATTCCTGAGATGCACTACAAAGCGCTTACTGTAAAATGTGGTATGCATAGAATGTATCATTCATTTACAGGGACACTCAAAATTATTTGTTTACAGTACTGCCTATGAACAATAAATGTTGGTTGATCGTTTTTTTTGTTGTGGTAAACTTTTTTAAATGGAACTAATTTTTTGTATATTAATTGGTGCATATAAATTATATAGATCCTATACAGGGCTGCTCAAAAGTTCTCACGTACGTTTCCGCTTATTGACGGAAATTGCTGAAGGGGAATTTTCAATTGCGCTATGTATTTCTTAACTGATATAAATTTTAACATACGTGTATATACAAATCTGTAGATTATATACAGGGCTGGGCAAAAGAAATGGAATATTTTGATTCACTATTGGTAGTAATTGCTGAAATTGGGTTTTCAAATGTATTATAATTTTCTAAATTATTTACTTAGGAAACTGAAGATTTTTTACAGCATTCTGAATGTGTTGGAAAGTGTTTCATAATCTATGCTTGATGCATGATTTTTTGTTGTGACGGAAATTGACAGAAACATGCGGAAACGTATGGACGTAACTAGATTAGCGTTGGTATATGTACCCTGTGACTAAGGGAGCCCATATTGAACATTTGTAATAAGTACCAGAAACTTGGTGAATGTATGTATCTTTTCATGTATCTTCCGTCTTTGTACGTCGTGTATTTGTAGATAAACAGTCTTTTGAAACCCGATGAATCATTTAGACGAACCCGGTACATTCAGCACAACTCAATTTATAAGCGACCGGACGAAATTCCTATTTACGTTTTATATATACAGGGTGGTTATAATATAGGTATCTCTATTTGGAGCTGTCTGTAGCTCGAAGGAATAACCCGAATGAAACCAAAATCGGTACACTTATTATTTGAAAAGGGGCAAAATAAATATAACGTATTTATTTTGCGTTATATTATTTAACGTATTTCATTATAAAAAAAAAATTGCAATAATCATCAATAATTACAGTCAAATGTAATGTGTAATACAAGAACAAAGAATTAAGGCGTCAAACCGGATGACACACCTAATTTATTGGAAAATGTCACAGTGAATGTGGTTACGATTTCGTATGGCTGTGACGATCATGTTCAGGTTCCATATGGTTATTGTGCTGGAGGATACAATTCAGGCGGTGCACGACGCGCTCAACTGCGGAATGGAGTGATGTTTCGCACATGTGATATGCGGTAAAGTCATTGAGGTTTGCGACACCTACATGGTACACAATAACATTACATTTCGCACTCAAAAGCATTATTTTTTATTTATTGTTCTATTCTTTTTTTCCCTTCTCGAATAGTAAGTGTACCGATTTTAGTTTCGTTGGGGTTATTCCTCTGAACTACAGACAGCTCCAAATAGAGATACTTATATTATAACTACCCGGTATATAGTAGAAGATTTTTTTTAATGTCATATGTTTTTAACGATTGTTCTTTAATAATTTGTGGGCATGAATAAATTTTTGGATTAGGTTTTTTTTTTCCCCGTTCTGTAAATTTTTTGAACCGGCCCGTGCTGGCATGAAGTTCGAACCCGGAACTTCTCCGGGTCTATTTTGGAACAATTTTATCTCATTAGGCTGGGGGTGGGGCCACCCGGGCTTAGTTTTTCTCGGCAGGCTCGGACCAGGGTGAGAGAGAGAGAAAAGAGGAGAGTCGTACCTCTTAATGAAGTAATTTTTTTTTCAATATCAATGTGTACCAATTTGAATAATTGTATTTAAAAACACATACATAATTACGTCTAGATAAAACTTACAATCACTAAAATAAATTCAACTACAGACTTTATTTTTTTAAAAACATATAAAAACAATTAAAATTATATAATAGACGTTTCGTGCACTTTCGTACACCTCATCAGTACTTCGAAACACAATTGCCAAGCCACCAGAACCAAAACAAGAAAAACAGTTAAAGTCACAGTTTAGTTAAAACATTATACTCTGCAGGAATCTGTGCAGCCTCGTTAATAGGAGATTCAGCTAAAACTGTCATCCAACCCTCCAGGAAGATACGACTGCTGTACACGCAACATTTTGAGCAGGCAATTTGCGCGTTCTGAAAATCAGGCACATGATCAAAATCCAAAGCATGCGCAACCAATCTCGAGGTTAGAGTGCCTCTATTAAACGAATCCCTATGTTCCTTCAACCTCACATTTAAGGATCGTCCAGTCTCGCCTATGTAGCTGGATCCGCAACCCTTGCAAGGAATTCGGTAAACTACACCTGTGAGGTCAAATCTTAAATATCTATGCTTGTAGTTACCCAAAAAAGTCTTAATTGGATTTAAAAGCACATACGCAGTCCTGATGCCTACATTCGCAAAAACACCAGATATTTTCTCAGAAATGTTGGCGTAATTTGTAATAGTGAGGTCATTTTCAATAATGAAGTTTGTAAAATAATGTCTGATTTACGTCATAACGATTACCCGCGAAGATGGTGCCATAGAGTTTTATCGGAACTATCGAAGAGATCGAATGAATATCCCACATCTTACCAACGTACCACACCTGTGGGAACTATATCAAGGCAACACTAGATACTGGGCTTGCTCATTCACTCTCAAAACGTCACAAATGGTGGCTGACCGCGACCTGCGATTGGTCCAAAGCAACGCGCCCATCGTTTTGTGCCAATCGCTGTATGTCTTTCCTCCTAGTCAGCCACCTTTTGTGACGTCATCATAATGAATGAGCAAGCCCGGTATGTAGTGTAGCCCTGACTATATCCTTACCGTACTACGCCAACATTTCTGAGAAAATATCTGGTGTTTTTGCGAATGTAGGCATCAGGACTGCGTATGTGCCTTTAAATCCAATTAAGACTTTTTTGGGTAACTACAAGCATAGATATTCAAGATTTGACCTCACAGGTGTAGTTTACCGAATTCCTTGCAAGGGTTGCGGATCCAGCTACATAGGCGAGACTGGACGATCCTTAAATGTGAGGTTGAAGGAACATAGGGATTCGTTTAATAGAGGCACTCTAAGCTCGAGATTGGTTGCGCATGCTTTGGATTTTGATCATGTGCCTGATTTTCAGAACGTGCAAATTGCCTGCTCAAAATGTTGCGTGTACAGCAATCGTATCTTCCTGGAGGGTTGGATGACAGTTTTAGCTGAATCTCCTATTAACGAGGCTGCACAGATTCCTGCAGAGTATAATGTTTTAACTAAACTGTGACTTTAACTGTTTTTCTTGTTTTGGTTCTGGTGGCTTGGCAATTGTGTTTCGAAGTACTGATGAGGTGTACGAAAGTGCACGAAACGTCTATTTTATAATTTTAATTGTTTTTATGTGTTTTTAAAAAAATAAAGTCTGTAGTTGAATTTATTTTAGTGATTGAATAATTGTGTTATAATTAATCTAGTGTAATCACGTATCCAGCGTTTACTGTAGTTCCCATTACCTGCGATTTATTCTGTTGAGCTGATTCAGATATCAGACCAGATGCTACGATCATTAAGGTTAACTGGGTGAATTAGGTCCTCCAGATTCGTTTGGGGTGGCTCAGTTTGTAGAGCATTGGCAGCTTCAGCCAAGAGATCCCTCGTTCGAATCCTGGCTTGGACATTTTTCGCTCAGTTGGAAAACTACAACTCATATGATTTCTTTACCAATTTGAATAATTGTGTTATAATTAATCAATGTGTGTTTTCGTACAGTAAAATAATTTTTTGTTTAATTTTTCTTAAATCAGTATCTTATGATCCTTCCTTTAAAATATTGAAATGCAAACGAGATATTAAAATAATAATGAGGTATAGGATTAACCCATTAAAAACTGACGTTGCGTTTTCGCAACATTATGTTTTTTACACCAGGTTTTAAGGAAACACCAGTTTGTTTTTAGGATAAGTATTAGCTTTATTTGACGCAAGAAACACCATGATAAAGTAACTCTTATGCTGCTATAATATAAAAGTGGTATGAATCGCAATATTTGTATTTTATTGAGAAAAATAATTCGGTCCTTAATGGGTTAACATTAGCGAGCGTGTTTTCGCGCGAGGGAAGAGGACCTTTAAGAGTCTACATCAGTCATGCGAAAAAACGCTCAAGTTAATGTTAAGTCTATGGGAAGGTTCTAGCGCGATTTCTCGCTCGCATTTTAATATGTTTAAATGCTTTTTTTTTTTTTTTTTTTTTTTTTTTTTGCATAGGAGAGCTGAGGTCAATCTCCAACGTTGTTAGTTTTTACTTTTTCGATTTTGGTTCCAGTTATTTTATATAAGGGTACTTTCACTTTCAGAACCGGTTCCAAAATTGAAAATGCCCGCTTATAAAAAAACTGCAACAAAAAATCGAAAAAGTAAATACTAACAACGTTGGAGATTGACCTCAGCTCTCCTACGCAAAAAAAAAAAAAAAAAAAAAAAAAAAAAAAAAGCATTTAAAAATATTAAAATGCGAGCGAGAAATCGCGCTAGAACCTTCCCATAGACTTAACATTAGCTTGAGCGTTTCTTCCCGTGACCAGAGGCGGATTACCCATTAGGCTGAGTAGGCTGAAGCCTAAGGGCCCGGAAGAAAAGGGCCCCTGTGCTAAAATTTTATTTTGGGTTTTTTCTTCATATTGGGCTGATATTTTATGCAAAAGAGAAATGATGCACAACATTCTTTGTTTCATTCATTTATTGAATCTTTCATGTTATTAACATATAGATGGTATTCCAAATGCTATTCCCCTTTTAATTTCTTCTATATTCACAAGAAGAAAGTATTGGATTCATGAAAATTTTCGGTTTCAAGTTTGTACCGAATTATGGCACTTTAAAATTAATGTAATTTCAATGTTTACCTGCACTAACATTGCTTCTTTCTGTTTTTAGTGTCAGAAACACTGAAATTTCATAAAATATGAAGTATAATAATTTAGTAAGTTTTGGCCATAAAAAAATAGGATTTTTTTTATGTTCTTCATAAACGAAGGAGATTTTGCTAAATATAACTTATAGGGGCCGTGTAAAAATTAAATTTCTTATTTTAATATGTATAAAGCCCTTTATAAAACAAATGCCATGACTAAAATCTGTACTTGTTGTAGTTAGAATTTCGTTTCTATCATAAGTGGTCTAAGAGATAAATGGGCAAACATGTATTTTGAATCACCCTGTATATATTGCTTTGTAGGAGCGGAGGGGGCAAAAAAAGATCAAGCCTAGGGGCTCGGGTGGTAGTTGATCCGCCTCTGCCCGTGACTAGTGTAGGCTCTTAAGACGGGTGCTGTCCACAAGGCAGCACCCATCAGCGAGAAAACAGAGTACCCGGGTTGACCTTACTCTCCCCTAACTTTTGATATTACGCCGATTTTGCTTTGTGTGTGTGTGTGTGTGTGTGTGTGTGTGTTTTTTTTTTAGTACGTCTTCTTAATAAATCTACACTGTTAAAAATTTGCAGCAAACTGTCCAGTCATTCGACTGTTTTTAAAGATGACCGTTACTTGTTACTTTACACATTATTAAGCCTAATAAGCACATCTGACCATATTATTGGCCATATTATGATCAAAATAGGGGTAAATTGCGGTTATGTAAAGGTTTTCTGTATAAAAACGGTCGAATGACCGGACGATTTCCTGCAAATTTTTAGCAGTGTATCTTCATACTTCATTTTTGGGGCTGTACATGTATAACAGCAATATGTATTAATCATGTCATTGTATATAATAACAACATGTACTTAGGGGGGAGGGGGAGTTGGCACTTGATATCGTAAGATATTCATATCTCTAGGTGGAGGGGGTTTGTTGTCTTTTGATATCGTTATCATTTTTGGTCCAACAATTTTTTTTATGTAACTTTTTCTTTACATCAAAATAACTTTTTTTTTTTTTTTTTTTTTTTTTTTTTTTACTCTTTTACTTTCTATCTATTATTATGAAAATATTAAGCTATTAACACTAGAGCTACCATGAGCTGTCATTTTGACTGTTACCAAATGAATATATTCCGATTCGAACCATAAATTTCTTTTTTAAATAAATTAAATATAAAACTCACAGAAATACGTTAAATGAATAAGTTAAATAGTTTTGAATAAAATTTCTGGTGTGAAATAGTTTTAAAAAACTTGTGTAAAATTTCCGGTAGTTCTAGTGTTAAAGCCATTAAATGACTTTAAAATCAATTCATTCTAAATATGGAATACCCCAACATTCGGCTTTCCTTGTTCTTCTGACGCCAGGTGCGAAATATACAGGGTGATTTTTTTTTTTTTTTAAGTTGTGAAAGTATAACAAAATATATATAACCCTATAACAAAAGAACCACTGATCCAAATGACCTGAAATTTCAGTAGTGTACTCCCAAAGCAATGGGAATTTTTTATACGTTGTTAAAAAAAAAAACCTTAAAATCTCACCGACAGATGGCGCTGTATATGCAGTAAAGTCGGGAGACGAGCACGGCACACGTAGAGTGGCGTTAAAATGTGAAGCACGCCCACCTCGTGTTTATTATTCTAAGGATATCCTCGCAATGACTATGCCATTGACTATGCTGTTGTTAGTGAAACTGTATTATCAGAATAATGACAGCGCAGCAACTGCTCTTATGAGATTTAGGACACTTAAGAATTTAAGAAAAGGTCCAATGACGACAGAAGACCTACGGAGGAGAGTTTGGAAATTTAAACAGACTGGTTCACTGAACCTAAAACCAGTAGAGGAAGGAAACCAGTTGATGTTAACCCACAGCGCCATCTGTCGGTGCGATTTTAAGTTTAATTTTTTTTTTAACTAAGCCTAAAAAATGCCCATTGCTTTGGGAGCATACTGGTGAAATTTCAGATCATTTGGATCGATGATTCTTTTGTTATAGGGTTTTACTTTCACAACTTTAAAAAAAAATCACCCTGTATTTGAAATGATACTTGTTGTGTTTAATAGTTTAGAAAAGGAAGAAAAAGAATGTTTTCCACTTGTTTTGTTAATAAGAAGATCTGCTTTCACCTTCCCCGTAAGCCGTGAAGGGGACATATGCAAAAAGACAACATTACTGTTGAGTGCATTAATTATGTGACATTAAGTTATTATTAAATATTTTTTAGTTTAGATGTTATTTGATATAAAGTTATTTCATATGTATAATAGTAATATTTTATTGACTTATTCTCTTCATTTGAATCCGTACAGTACGCGAATATAAATGTATAACCATATCAGTATATCACTGCAAATGCGAATGCAAATAATAATAATAATAATAATAATAATAATAATAATAAATAGAAAAATTGCAAAAATAAGAATTTTTAGAAATTGATAACGATATCATTAAGAGAAGGAGGGGGTTCGATTCATGATAACGTATGATATCGTAAGGCGGGAGGGAATCCAAAATTACCAAAATGTTGATAATGTTATATATGTACATCCCCTTTAGTTCAGTAATTCAAATTGATGACTGAATGACTTTAAAAAGAGATTGAGATCAATTAAAAATAATTTCAGTTTAAATTTTTTCAATCATTTTTAAGCATTAATATATAGATAAATGTTCAACTTTAATTTCTTTTTTCTTTCAGATAAAAGATCTTGTTCAAGTTAAGAAGTCAGCATGTTCAACTTGAGAGTTATTTTCCGGTTGTAGACTAAGAGATACATGCTCTGTAATAAAAATTTGAGTGAAAAATTATTCTTTAATCACACATGGATTTATTATAAAAAAAAAAAAAATAATAATAAGAGATTAGTTCACTCATATAAAAAATCATTAAATCAGCTATTTTAGCATTGAATAAATATTTCCTTGCTATGTATAATATTTTATGATTCTTACATGAAATTTTGAAAAAAAAAACTTAGAAAGGTCAGTTGATTATTTTAAGAATATTAGCGGCAATTAAAGCACGGAAAATAAATAGTCATTTGTAGAAAATGACACGTAAGTAATAGAAACATTCAGTTTTGGTGTTGCCATGTACTGAGATTTACTTTTACCGCATCTTTCTCGTAGATTTATTTTAATAAAAATGAATGAGAAAAACTCTGTTGCTTCAGAAATCTGTATCAGCCAGAAACATTTTACTTGTGACATATGCCAGAAAGAATTTTGTACAAGAATTCAATATCAGGTGCATTCAATTATCCACTTGTTGCCAGAGCATTTTAAATGTGACGAGTGTGAAGAAGGATTTACTCACATCTTGAGTTTGGACAAACATCTTGAAACGCACAATATCCCAATGTGTATTGTTTGCCATTTGTGTAAAAAAGAGTTTTGTGATACCGATTCCCTGAATGAACATGCTAAAACCCACAAATCTACCAATGCATTGATTGTACAACTGGTTACAAATAATGAAAAAGCTCCAATAAATATAAGCGAGGATGGAATACAGAGTTCATGCGAAAAAGACAGCAGTGAAAAATCTACGTTAGAAAAGCATAATCCACATGACAATTCGCCAAATCTCTTCAGATGTGACAGGCGCAGAAAAGAATTTCCTGAAAAGCATCATTTCGATGAGCATCATCAAAACCATTGCATCAAAAAAGAGTTGGTTTCAGATGAAGACGAAGAATTGGAGTCTGTGACCTTTACTGCAGTAGATAGTTTTCATGTATCTGATGACGATGATGATGATGATGATGCTTCTGGTGCTTTTAGTTTAACTGAAAATGCTACCTCACCTGAAAGCTCTCAAGTATGTGAAAGTGTAAAAACATTTACATCTGAAATCCATGAAAGACATGATGAAAATACATGTTCTCAAAATTCACCCAAAATAAAACAGTTTGTTTGTGAAGTATGCCAGGAAGTGTTTCTAAACGAAGAATCATTAGCCGTTCATTTTTCAAGTCACTCGGACGAAAAAGCGTTTTCTTGTCACTGTTGTGACAAGAAATTTCTTTTTAAGAGTCTTTTAACTGCCCATCTACGAACTCATGAAGTAAAGAAATTTCCCTGTGGTGTATGTCACAAAAGTTTCTCTTCAAAAGACAAACTGTTTGATCATGTTCATATCCATGCCATAGTGAAAACTTCTCCATGTGATGCTCGTCAGATGACATTCTCTCAAAAGTCTTTATTTTCAAAACATCGTCTTAGTCATACTTCTGGAAGATCGTTCACATGTGAAATATGCCAGAAACATTTGTCTAGTAAGAGAGCGTTAGAAGATCATAAGAATACTCATTCTGGCGTGCGCCCTTATGTTTGTGATATTTGCTCAAGAGCGTTTAGTGATTCAAGAACCTTAACCCGGCATAAATTAGTCCACACTGGCAAAAAACCATTTAAATGTGAATCGTGTGGAAAATGTTTTCAACAGAAGAGCAATGCCACTAGACATCAGTTAACATGTCAACTGAAAAAATACAAACACGGCCTCGGTGATATTTCAGAAAAATCTCTCACTTGTGATGTATGCCAGAAGAAGATGAAGAGTAAGAAAGTGTTGTATGCCCATAAGCGTATTCATTCGGATTTGCGCCCTTACGAGTGTGACGTTTGTTCAAAGAGATTTACTTGGTCATCCAGTTTACGAGAGCATAAATTTCTCCATACCGAAGAGAAAATATTTAAATGTGACTCTTGCGAAAAAAGTTTTAGACAGAAAAAAGGTTTAATTAAACATCAGACGACACATCAACCAAAAGAATCAAAATCATCAAAACATCTTCGTCGAAGTCATACTGCTGATAAAACATATACATGCGAAGTATGCAAAAAAAAATTGTCTAGTAAAAAAACGTTAAATAGCCATAAAGAAATTCATTCGGGATTGCGTCCGTATGTTTGCAATATTTGTGCGAAGAGCTTTACTGCACGGAGAAATTTAAACCGTCATAAAATGACCCACACCGGAGAAAGACCGTATCAATGTGAAACCTGCGGAGCAAGTTTTAATCGGAAAACCAATTTAACTAAACATCAACTGACACATGAACCAGAAGATGCCTCCACGAAAGCTGATGTTAAACCATGCAGTCTGTGCCCGGAGGGGTACATGTTGAAGAGCTCTGGCAATTCACGACGCTGTATTCATTTGGAGAGCAAGCCTTTTAAATGTGAAGTATGTGAGAAAAGTTTTTCAACTAAATTGACTTTAAGGAACCACCAGTATATCCATACTGGACAAACTCCTTTCGTGTGCGAGATATGCAACAAAGGCTTTCGCCAAAAGACTGCGTTAAAGTTGCATCACCATACGCATACTGGAGAGAAGCCATTTTTGTGCGACACGTGCGGAAAAGGATATGCAACAAAGATAGGTTTGCAAGGTCATGCTCTTGTTCATGAAGGAAAGGCACTATTTAATTGTGAAATATGTCAAAAAGGGTTTGCCGTTAGAGCCCATTTAGATCGACATGCCCTCAAACACACTGGAGAAAAACCTTTTGAGTGTGATTTGTGTGACCGAAAGTTTAATCAAAAATCTCATTTGAAACGCCACCTACGACTCATGCATGGAAAATAATTAGCACTCCTATTGTTAATAATGTGGTCTAATGGATCCAACTGTGTCAATGTCATCTAACAAACTTTTTTTTATATTGAAATGAAGTTTACTATTTTAAATAAAGTATTTATTACAAACAATTTTTTAAATGAGTCCTTTGTATTTATATATATATATATATGTATATATATATACTAATAAAAGAATGTATGGCTCTGCGTACGTGTCGGCGTTGGCTAGCGAAATCTAGCGCACCTAGAAATCTGAAAATCTCGGTAAGGATAGTCCAAGACATGTTCTTGTGCACCTAAGATTTTTAATATTTTGATAATTAACCGATGTATTAATTAAAAACTTATTTTTTTTTCAAGCCGGCAAAATTGCTCGCGCATGCTCAGAACCTGATTTACGCATCGGGAGGAAATTAAGAACCAAAGCGCGTTTTTTGTGTGTGTGTTATTTCCGTAATTTTAAATCGGCCTAAATCAACCAAACAGTTCTGTATAGTTAAAATTGAAAGACATATTCTGAAAGATCGTACTCTTACGTCTCAAATGCCGCAATCAATTCGAAAATATATCGTTGCTAATACTTAGAAAAAAAAATCAAAAAGGGTCGTTTTCCCTCAGGACGTTTTCCCCCTTATCGCAACGTCCCTCCAGGGCGCAGTTATTTAGGTACCAACAAACTAAAAATATGCTCTTAAAGCTGAAACCACTTTCTAATGAACGGTGTAATTGGTTTTAAAAAATACGAATTTTAGCCCTTTCAGAAACACTAGCAAACACAGGTCACTTCGCGCTTCACGTAGACTATTTTTTTCCATGCTAAAATTAACTAAATATCCGTATTTCGATACAACCTTTTTAGATCATCTCGGTAGATCAGATTTACATCACCCACAAAATTTTCTAAGGATTCGGACGTGTAGAAATATTTAAAAAATAATAATAAAATTGAGAAATTTTCGAAAAAAAGATCGCGAAAAAGCAGGTGTTTCGGCGTGGCGGCGCTCTGCTACGACTCATGTTTTCACAAAATTTTAAAGAGAACTTGAATACATATTTATAATCAATTAAAATTTCAGAGAGTTCGGAAGATGAGAACTATTTTTTTATTGTTATGTTAAAGGAGCCGAAGCAAAAACAAACAAACTAACAAACAAACAAAAAAAAAAGGCGAGAAGAAATATATTTCTTTCACAACTAGATAATATTTTTTTTTACGAAATTTTTACACGGCCTGTAAAACCGTTATATTTATAACCGATAAAAATTTCAAAGAGTTCAGACATCAAGAACAAAAAACAAAAACTTTCAAAAGACCGTACGTGAAAAAAAAGTAAAATGTCTTCTTATGAACGCTTTTATCACTAAATATCAATATTTTCTGCGAATGTTTTATTTTAAATTATGATTTCATACAAAATCGGATTAAAGCTATAAAATCATACAAACTTGAGATTTGTTTAAATTTATTTCATGAGCTCGGACAACGCCGGGTGGGTCAGCTAGTATATATATATATATAAGTGAAATCGCATGTGTGAAAATCAAAGGAATAAATATCATGGGAAAAGATATGACAAAATTTTTCACTATAAAATGAAAATGAAAAACTATGAATATCATATGGATTCGTCAGAGGAGCTTCATAAGAATAATTCATAGTAAAGATATGTTATTTCGTCAAATATTGTCAGAATTAAGCCTGAAAAGGACAATATTAAACTCCTTATAACATGTAAAAAAAATAAGAAATCCAAAAATTAAATAATGATCCATCTGAAATAGCTAAAAACTTATTAATAGTAGACACAACTCACAGGTAAAAAAATGTGGTAATAATTATATTAGATGCAAAAATGGGACAATTATATAAGTCCACATGTTCTGGACTAGGAAATGCTGATTCATGGGGAAAATGATAATAAAACGAGCTTGGAGCTATTGCTGCCATCTAGCTTTAAATAACAAAAGGAAAGACTGGAGCAACCAACTATCTCTATAAAAAGTAGCAATTTATTATTGTGAATCTAGATATAAATAGATATGAAGTTAAAGGGTGGTAAAATTGAAATAAGAAATATTTGACAGTAGTAAATTATATGAAAGATAAATGTAGGTAATTACTTAAAAATTGAATAGATAAATAATATAATGTTAAAAAAAAGTATAGATAGAAAGAAAAAAAAGGAGATGACTATGTAGATGATAAATTTGTATTAAAAAGTAATAATTTAAGGGGGATGAAAAAATCTTGCCATGTATGAGTAGTCATTATTTAAAATATAGAATGATAAATGATTGTGTTGAATGCATGAAATGCATTATATATATATTTTTTTCTGCATTTTTCTCTAAACCTATTATGTATGTATTATTACATGCAATCTAAAAATTGGAGTTTCGGTAATTTGTTGTTTGAATTTGTTAATCATTTATTAACTTAAAAGTATTCGATCTACGCTAATTACTTGCCATCTTTAAATTGGTCATTTAGTCAGATTTTGAAGATAGACTTGTTTGATATATTTTGATTTGAAAGGTATTATATATATATATATATACCGGGTGAACCAAAAGTTCGTTAACACGTTGACGGACACTTGCGGCTATAGCCGTCAAAGCGAAGTTCACTATGTGACATGACGGCAATAGCCGTCCAAAACGAAACGGTCGTTTTTAGACACTACGGCTATATCAGCACATATGTGCATTTACCGGCATACAAGTAGAAGCCCAGTGTCATGTTTTGGAAACAATTTTTTAGGTTGAAGTTCCTTTTCCACCTGTATTACCTATTATACGAGTTGCAGCTTCAGTATGCTCGTCGTGGTTGTGAAGGGAGTAGTGCATCCCAATTAAAGGTGCTGTATTAATCAAAATTAAGTTTATTTAAGCAGAAAGAGTAAAACTATACTTCTAATATTCTAAAAATTACAAAAACATATAGTGTCAATTTTCGAACTTCACTTGTTCCTACTGTCCGTCAATGTGCTAAAACTTTAAAAATTCATAAAAAAGGAAGAAATTATGATAAAGAAGTACGGTTTGCAAGAAACGGCTCACAAGGTAGTCGGATTTTTTTTTTTTTTTTAGTAGCAAAAACATTTTTAGTTAAAAAAGTCACCTGTAGATGGTGCTAACATGCGAGAGATTCAGCACAATTATGCAAATTAATCCTACAATAAGAGACCGGGATACACGAGAATTTCTCATTCGATTTCAGTATGTTATCATTACCCGATCGAGCGTTGTTCTATTTGAACGAAGAGTCAGCAACTATTGCGTTGCGAAAATTTCGCCTGAAATTTCGCGAAAATTCGGAATGAAGACGAAGAAAATGTGGCCTGAAGGTCATGTTGAACAATTGTTATTGCAAGAATAAATTAATGGATCGTACTGTTGTCCTGTTCATTGTGTTTTGGGTCGTCAGCGCCCTCTACCAGTGAAATTTTTAACTAAACATTTTTTTGTTGTTAAAAAAAATCCGACTACCTTGTGAGTCCTTTCTTGCAAACCGCACTTCTTTATCATAATTTCTTCCTTTTTTATGAATTTTTAATGCTTTAACGAACTTTCGGTTCACTAGGTATATATATATATATATACACTGCTCAAAACAATTAAAGGATATTGCAGTTTTAGGTGGATTTTGTATCTGGGAAACTTTTTAGCTGATTGATACATGGTCGACAGACATAGTAGGTTATATGAGAATAAATTACACATGTTTGGCAGAAAAAAATGCATGTTATTGCGCATTTGTGTACAAAAGGAAAAAAACACAATTTGTGCATATGAGAGAAAAAGAATAAGAAAAGGTGTTTTCTTCAAAGAAAATCATTTTCAGTAGGGGGTATGGTTTCCACGGGCGGCCAGCAACGTTGAACACCTTTGAGGCATGGACTCAATGAGGCTATTAATGACGAGTTGGGGTATTCTGCCCCACTCTTCCAGAAGAGCTCTTTCCAGTTCTTGGAGAGTTTGTGGGGGTTGTTGGCGGCCAGAAACTCGTCTTCCTAGAGCGTCCCAAACGTGCTCGATTGGATTCATGTCTGGAGAACACGCTGGCCATTCCATTCGAACGATTCCTTCCTCGAAAAGGAAATCCTCCACCAGGTTTGCACGATGTGGCCTGCAGTTATCGTCCATTAAAATGAAGTTATCTCCGATTGCTGCAGCGTAAGGGACTACAATAGGTCTGAGGATCTCATCCCTATATCGGCGACCAGTCAGAGCTCCATCTCGAATGATGTAGAGGTCAGTGCGCCCGTCAATGGAGATGCCACCATACACCAACACTCCTCCACCGCCAAATCTGACACTTTCGTGCACGAACGCAGGATTATTCCTACTGCCACGGTCCCTCCAGATGAAAATACGCCTATTATCCGGATGCACAGAAAAACGGGACTCGTCAGAAAACAGAATATTGCTCCATTCATTTCTCCTCCAGTTGACATGCTCGGTTGCCCACTCCCTGCGGTCGCGACGATGCCTTGATGTTAATCTAACACATACCATCGGTCGGCGAGCATACAGACTTACAGCATGGAGCCGGTTTCGGACAGTCTGAGTTGAAATCGTGGTGCCTGTAGCCGAGCGAAGGTGTTGTTGGAGAAGAGTAGCGTTCATGTTTCGGTGTCTCCGAGCTGTTAACGCTAAATACCGATCTTCATTGGGCGTTGTTGCCCGTCTACGACCTTGCCCTGGTCTTCGGCCTGCATATCCACTCTCCAAAAAACGGTTCCAGATCCTGGAAATGACACTTTGTGACACTCCAATGGCTTGCGCTACTTCGGCTTGAGTTTGGCCCCCTTCTAACCTAACAACAATTCTCCAAGCTTCTGAATCTGTCAAATGACTTCGCTGAGACATCGTACTCATCGAAATAAAGCAATCACTGAATGCCGATCATCCTTGTCTTCATTCTCTTTTATCCAGTTGAAAGTCAAATTTCATTCGCTGCCGCTGAAGCGACGTTTTGGACGTCGAACTCAAAATTTGCATACTCCACAGTTTGAAAACCAGAAAAATTTGCATTTGTGATTCTCTTCTTCTATTTTCGGCAAAAAAAAATTTCGTTTATATCTTTATTTTATATAAAACTTCAAATATCCTTTAATTGTTTTGAGCAGTGTATATACAGATATAGGGTAATCGGAAAACAACTGACAAAATTTTAAAAGGTGGTAAAGGGAACTTAAAAAATCATTTTCCGTCATAGAATGTGTGTCCGGAAATGGCGCGTTTAAGCGCTAGTGACGAAAAAAAATGTGAGAGGTGCAATGAAAGACAGTGTATAACAAGGGCGGATCTAGAGGGTCTTCAAGGGGGGGGGGCGATATCAGAAATTTGGAGGTTTATATCTGACCCGCAGTCTTGGTCGGGCCGGGTCTAATTTTTTTTAATAGCGGGTCAGGTTTACTTCTACTTTTTGCTACGGGTCGAGTTTGGGGTGGGTTGACTTCAACTTGTTTAGTGCGGGTCGGGTTTGGGTTGGGTTAACTTGTCTTTTGGTACGAGATGGGTTTGGGTTGGGTTAATTTTTACTTTTTTTGCTGCGGGCTGGGTTTACTTCTACATTTTTCCTGCGGTCGGGTTGACTTACATTATCGGGTTGTGTTTTTTCACTCTTGCGTATCGTGTTCGAGTTGACCCTGCTTTTTAAAAGAATGTCTAAAATATTTTTCCTGATAAAATCTATGTGCGTAAAAATTTCCTAATGGACAGTCTCGGGATGGGCTCGGGGTTTAGCTTTAATACCAGGCTTTTATAATCTTAGCTTTTATACTTTTTACCTTTTATACCGGTCAGGGCTCGGTCCGAGATTTTACCTTTACTCGTATATCGATCTGGGCCAGTATTTTGTTTTTCACGGGCCGGACCTGGCCAGCTTTTTTTGTCGGGCCGGTCGGTCTGGGACAGAACTTTTAGCTTTTATACCGGCCAATAATCTGTTTTCACGGGCTCGGGCCGAATTTTCAGATTTTATACCGGGTCGGGTCGGGCCAATCACTTGTTTTACACGGGCCGGGCCGGGCTCGAGCCGAACTTTTAGCTTTTACACCGGGCCGGGCTCGGGAAAAATTTTTAACTTTTATACCGGGGCAATAATTGTTTGTACAAATCGGGCCGGGCCCGTTCCTGGAAATTCCGGTCCATGCAGATCTCTGGGATGTACACCGAAAGAGATCCCGAAAAACATGTTTTTACAAAATGTTTGTCTGTCCTTGTGTGTGTCCCCTTTGTATCATCGAAAGTGTATGAAATTGTGCATAGAATTAAACCAAATTTCATTTATAGGTTTTTGACTATGGCTAGCAGGTCGTACTTAAATTTGGGGATATTCCGCCGGAAGGGGCCGCTGACCGATTTATGTGCAATATTTCGTAGTTTAACATCGGCTGTTCATGCAGGGAAGGTAACCCGGCGCTTCGCAAGCAGCTGATGTAAAACAGAATTCTGTGAAAGCGAATTTTGAAGTATTAACATGTATGAGATAGAAGAAAGTTTTGGGATTGACACACCCGACTACTTATAAGTATATCTCTTTGATTTATTAAACCAAACTAAATTTCTAAAAATTATGCTAAAAAATGTACAACATCACTACAATTTTTACGAAAACAAATTAATACTAGTATGTTGTGGCTATCACAAAACTTTTTTCTACATAAATCAAATTGTCTGCAATAAAAATTAAATGACAACCTATTCGTTCTTGAGATATAGCAAACGCGGAAATCGTGAAAAACAGATCATAGTGGCTACATCTGTTGGGCGGTATACACCCAATTCTAATAAAGATCTTTATATGCCAAGGTCAAACATAATCTAAAGTTTAATGAAATTCCGTGTGTTAATTCTTAAGATATCGATATCGCGAAAAATGCAGCATAGCAGTATCACCTGTTGAGTAATTTAAACCAAAACATCATCTGCACAAATTTATGTCAAGGTCTAACTGAATACGAGTTTTCATTAAATTCTGCGCATTAGTTCTTGAGATAGAGCGCCCACAAAATTTGTATTACATATACACTGCTTGACAATTGCTAAGGAACAACTCGTTTGTTCAACGTAGCGTTCCCAACAACCAACCATCCATAGTAAAATTAATTATAGATGGCGTACTTAGGCCGGACCTGTTATCTGCCTGAAATGTAATCCACGGGAGATAGTTATTCATTCGGAAATTGATACAGTTAGGTGTTTGAAAAAAATAGCGTCTTAGGTTGTTGAACTAATTTCTGTGAAATTCCGTGTGGTACGGTATTAATGAAGTGCAAAATGTCTGCAAGACATCATTTGAGTGCTTACGATCGTGTACGAGCAGTTGGGCATCTTGAAGCATGTCAAAGTGTCACTACTGTGGCCACAGCAATGGGAGTGTCAAAAAGTGTCATATTGCGATTAAAAAACGTCGCTGGAAGTGGAAATGCTATGCGAAAGCATGCCGGTGGTCGTAGGAAGAACACCACACCTCAAGAGGATCGATATGTATCCCTAGTGGCAAAAAGGAACAGAAATCTCACTCCTAGTCAGATAGATGCAGACCTTTCAACCGCTATCGGTACATGTATATCTGCAGGAACTATTTTTAGGTGATTAAATCAGACTGGTTTGTATGCACGGAAGGCTGTTCAATGCATCTCACTTAAACTACGCTGGTCGAGTAAGATTGTGTTGGTGTAAGGAACAAATTGGTTGTGGTCAACAACAATGGACCCGAGTGATGTTCTCCGACGAATCTCGCTTCACTGTGACAAGAGATTCTGGCTAGTTAGTGTGGAAAGAGAGAGGAACACATTGCGCACCACCGGATGTTTATTAACGTGATCGATATGGCCAAGGCGTGATGGTGTGGGCAAGCATTATGTACAATGGCAGAACACCACTTCACATCTTTGAGCAAGGTACCGTAATATCACAACGGCATTGCAGAGATATTATTCTGGATCATGTTCGTCTTTTTAGGTGTACGGTAGATCCAGACTTTCTGTTAACGGACGACAATGCGCGTCCACACAATACCACTGGAGTATCGGACAGACTAGAAAGTGAAAATATTGAACGTATGGAATGGTCTGCTTACTCTCCAGATTTAAATTCTATAGAGCATGCTTGGGATGCGCTTGGAAGACGTGTTTCTCAAAGAAGTCACCCTCCCCGAATAGTGCAAGTGCTGATAAACGCCTTGAGAGAGGAGTGGGAGAATATCCCCCAAGGACTCTTCAATAGTTTAATAGACAGCATGAATAACAGATGAAAATGTGCACTAGTGTCCGAGGAGGCCATATTTCTTACTGAGAGACTGATATCTCTCATCATTTCATATGAAAAGACCTTTTTTTGCCAAGTCCGAAAATTTTCAAAGAAGACATTTCTTTATTTTTTTTGTTATCCCGCTTTCCCATGTGGTGCGATCTGTACCATTTTGCATGATAAATATAACACTCTACCTCTATTACATATGTTCTTAGTTTCATTTCTTCAATCATTGCCTGTGATTATTTATTTCAAAAAATGTTTCTGTTCCTTAGCAATTGTCAAGCAGTGTCTATAGACAGAGAGACATTTTCTAAGAAGTCAATTCCTGTTCAAAACCTCCTAAAATGTAGAAATACGTCGAAAATTTTTACCAATCTAATAATTCTTGAAAGCCTGAGTGAGGTCACTCGGTCCGGCGGAGCCGTACCGTTGAGCGTTAATGCCTCACCCGGGAAGAAATACGTTGTTCGAAAAAAAAAATCCCTTACGGCTCGGCCTATAGCCACAGGCAGATTTTGAAGACGCAGACCGTGGGGCGCCTGTTTTTTGGGAATTTCGGAAGAAATGATCTTTTTGCCATAATGCGGCAGTTGGGACCGACCACTTCGAAATCACCTGTGTCTGTAGGCGGAGCCGGCTAGCATTTTTTTGTTTTTAATTTTGTTTTGCTGTCCTATAAAAAACTTGTCAATATAAAAGTTGTAGATAATATTAAGAGGATTTATAACAAATTTAAGCGGATTGGATACCTTGTGAATTGACAAAGTTATGAATTTTTTTATTTTTAAACAGCTGTCCCCCCCCCCCCCTTTGAGGTCATTTTTAATTATATCAAAAATTTGTCCTACATAAATTTTCGGCTCTTTTCCTAGAAGTAATAATAACTTTAAACGGATTCGATATGTATCATAATTAAGAAGTTATGTGTTTTTTTCTGTTTTCACAAAAAGCCCTCCCCCCCCCCCCATTTCCCCAACCTTGGTTTGGTTTTGCCCATTAACGAATTTGACCAAATTGAGATTTTATGTCCCTTGATTTTATGTATCAGTTTGGATGAGATTTGTGCAGAATTATGGAAGTTATCGTGTCCATAAAAAAACGATATAGATAGATAAAGTTTTGAACTGGGTGTGGTTTTGGGTTCTGGGAGTCATGTTTGGCGTAGATCTAGAAATCTACCTAAAATGCCACCCGAACACAGGCTCGGAGGCAAGAATTTAGAGGTGTGCACGAGCGAATAATGGTTTTCATACGGGTTGAGTCAGACACGGGCCGAACTCTTAGCTTCGATACCGGATCGGGCCCGAGTCAGGAAATTTCAGCTCGTGCAGATCTCTAGAAAGAATGAATTCCTTGTCAAACTCGTCCTGGAAAAAAGAAGTCTATACCGGCCCGGCTCGAGTCTACAGAATAAGGAATACCCGGCCAGGAAAGAGTGGAGAACAGGCAAGGTCCGAGTTTCGTGAATGAAAATTGGCTCGAGATTTTTCCTTGGGCCAGACCCTTCCCCGCACAGACCTCTGATGTCGGTTTGCAGACCTTTTATTAAAGCAAGGGGGGGGGGAGGGGGTGCGATACTCCATTGGTGACAACCAGACCGAATTTTCTGCTTTTATGCCTAGCTCAAGCCTGAAAATTTCGGCCCGTGCAGACCTCTAGAAAGAATGAAATCTAATCCAGGCACGACCCGAAAAAAAATAAGAAGTCTGGTCGGTCCCAGTCTCCAGAAAACGCGAGACCCGAGTCTCCAGAAAAAAATAAGGCCCGGTCCTTTTCATTAACGCAAAACTAATTCGTAATTTCTATTCAAATTACGCCATCTTTATAAAAATTTGGTTTCTGGGTTAGCCGTAAAAAAATACGCATATATGTGTTATTTTGATATTATTGATATATTGTTAATTTTAAATCGATAAATGCAATATTAAAATAATTCCACAAAGCCTGAAAAATGCCTATTCCGCCATCTTTGGGCTGTGGGAACAGGTGTGAGATTGTTCGCCTGTGATTTTCCAATGAAATGAAATTAAACGAATTTATTCAAATCGATTTTTACTTGATATTTACACTTCTAGTGGGAGTAATAAAATTTTTTTTAGATATTCTGAAAGCTAATTTTTTATTGCGTGTGTGTCCGAAATTTTACGTTCCTGGGTGGAATAGTTTATGAGATAGGGGTGTCTTTGGAAACGTCCAATCTGTTATCGCCATTGCAATGCTGTGACTATGGCAACCCTCAGAATGAACTTCCTTTGCGGTTGATTAAATTCTACGCTTTAATTGAATATTTTTATCCATTAATGAGTGGGTTTTTAAGGTTTTAATTAATGTCTTGCGATAATGAAGACATTTTAAAAATTTTATGGTTTTCAGCATGACAGTAGGTATTCAGCTGTAAGTACAGAAAATTTCAAGTCTCTAACTTATGCAGCTTCTGAGAACCGACTCTATGACGAACAGACAGAGAAGCTAGACGAATAGGGTTTCGTGAGATGAACGAAACCCTAAAAAGAAAGAGACAGAGAAATTTAATAACATCTTGTAATATCTTGCATAAACGCATACGCTAACTAGATTTTTTTTCCTAGTTAAATTTTACTTAGACTTGTTGAACTGCATCAAGTGGTATTCGTGTCATCACTAATGGATAATAAGGATCCGAGTTCATAAGCCATGTTTCTGGCCCATGAAATAAGATTAAAATTTTATTTTGTAATACTGACTTAATTATTTCACTTTTTTAATATTAGAAGGTTTACTCTGTACGATTTCAACAACAGTTTTTGCATTTTATTCGGATTTATATGACTTACACAAGCTCAAAGTTCGTAGTTTTTGATGAAAAATGCGCAATTCTATCTCATTTATATGAGCGCAATCGTGCAACAATTTTTTCTTTACATATATTATAAAATATATCAAAATGTACAGTGTATATGTAAAAATAAAAGTTTTGGAAAGCTGCGCACATAGTAAAATATTAAAAATAGAGAGTTACGTAACTGCATTCCTTCATGTCACTAAGAGACTTCAGGATGCAGCAACGTGTTTAAACGTGCTAAAATGAACGTAACTATTGCGAATGTGAAGGAATGCAGTTATTGGCAATAATTACGTTTATTTTAGAACGTTTAAACACGTTGCTGCATCCTAAAGTCTCTTAGTTACGTGAAGAAATGCAGTTACTTAACTCTCTATTTTTAATATTTTACTATGAGCGCATCTTTGCAACACTTTTATTTGAGCATATATTGTACATTTTGATGTATTTTATAATATGTGTAAAGAAGAAAATGTTGCACGATTGCACTCATATAAATAATTGAGGTAAAATTAGGAGAAACTGCATATTTTTCATCAAAGACTACGAATAATGCGAACTTTGAGCTTGTGTAAGTCATATAAATCAGAACAAAATGCAAAAACTATTGTTGAAATCGTACAGGATAAACCTTCTAATATTAAAAAGTGAAATAATTAAGTCAGTATAACAAATCAAATTTCAGTCTTATTTCATGGGCCAAAAAGCACGGCTGATGGACACTGATCATTTTTAATAAGTTATTTATATATATATATTTCATACAATCGACCACGTAGCTACGAAACGTTAACAAATATACAGGGTGCAAAATGTTATCTATCGCCGACCTTTAATTTCTCAACCGTTGGTTGTAGACATACAGTTCCAATTACAAAAGCGTTTAAAGTGAGGTAAATATTCATGTTGTGGCGTTAATTAAAGTAAAAAATCAATTTTATAAAAAAATTAGGAAATCTAACTTTTTATACGGTCCCCCGGTCTCTGTAGTTATATTTAGTAAATGCTTGCACATATCATAACAAATACAACACAAAAAGTTTGACTTCTGTACGACAAAAATTTACACAGTTATTAAATTTCAAAGTTTGAGATTTTTTCACATGATTTTGTCTTCAGGGATCAGTTAAAAAAGGAATTAGAGTAATTCGAGATCGAAATCAGGGTGCAATGTCCTTTTTACAGCAAAACTACCTTTAGCCGGTATTGCTAAATCGGTGTATCACCAAAGAGGGTTATTTCATCTAAAAATTTGAGCTGACTTAGAGGGGTCGTATACAAAGCGAAGAATGACATATTGAAATTAAACAGAAAAATAAATATCAATTTATTATCATATTAGAAAACGGTCTACTATAAAAAAATGAATATATGAACTACTGGAATCTACTAGAAATACTGCTCAAAGTGTTCTCCATTGGTGGCAATGCACAATTGAATGCGTGACAGTACTGAGTGCTGGACACGTTGGAGCATAGCAGGTGTAACTGTGCGACAAGCAAGGATGATGCGCTGCTTCAGATCAACCAGAGAAGTAGGCTTAGTCACATACACCTGTGCCTTGATGTATCCCCAGAGGTAGAAGTCCATGGTAGTCAAGTCCGGTGAACGCGGTGGCCACTCTATCGGACCACCATATCCAATGATCTGTTGACTGAATTCGTTGGCCAGATACTCACGGACTTTTGATGCTTTATGCGGAGAGGCCCCATCATGTTGAAACCACACCCGGCATGCATTTCGGAGAGGTAGCTCTTCATACCAGTCACGTACCGTGTTTTGTAGTAGGTGCAGGTAAAGTTCGTCCGTTAGGGTTCCATCGTAGAAGATGAGTCCAACAATCTGAGTTCCCCATATACCGCACCACATGTTCGTTGACCAGCGTACTTTGTGTCGTATACTGTGCGGGCGATGTGAGGATTTTCCAGAGACCAGTAATGCATATTTTGCACGTTCAAAATGCCACTCCGTGTAACGTTGCTCGTCTGTCCACAATATATCACAAAGGAACGATGGATTTTTCTCTATAGTGTTAAGCATGAAATTATAGTAATAAAACCGTCTTTCGTGGTCACCCGACATCAATGCTTGCACTAGTGTTGGATGGTATGGATGCGCACCATGTGCTTGTAATAACTGCCAGACACGCTAACGCGTGTATCCACATGCCTCGCTTATTTTCGCCGTGCTCATTTGTGGATTTAAAAGGTCGAATGCCAGCACTTCCTCCGGTGTCACTCAAACATTTCACCTTGCGCGTCTACTTATTCTGGGTCGTGGTACAACAGAGCCGGTCTCTCTAAGACGGTGCAATGCATCAGTTATTATTTCATGCGTTGGATGTCGATCTTTAGGAAAACGTTCTGAATAAACCCTTGCAGCCGCTCTGGCATTCCTTTGACATTCACCATAAATCAATATCATTTCGGTATATTGCGTTTGCGTATAGTGTGCCATCACAATCTCTGCGCTGACTAGCATGTCCACTGCTAGTGGCTCGTGTTTTATCCCGAACGCGTTGTGCTGCGGTACTATTGTAATTTGCAAAATCTTGATTTTCATGTTCGTTATATTTCGGTTGGTCGTTTGCATTCCGCTGCCATTTATCAAGTTTTTAGTGAGTATATTTTATTTTACTGATGTCGATTCTATTGTTCGTTTTGGAAAACCCGCCTAGCACTCTGGGATGATTCAAGAATCGAAAGGGGGTGTTACGCTGATATGAGTATTTTCCGAAGTTCTAGTTTGCGTTCTTTTGTAGGCGGTCACTAAGATTGGCACTCAGCCAAACGCAGCTAAACAAACTCGACTCAACCCTATTTTGATAAAATTAAAACAGACTGGATGCATTCGCAAAAGAGCGGAAGGTTTTATTTTCCGATAACAAACAATACCTTCTTTCAGTGTTGAATTCAGACACTTTTCTTCGGCGGGGGGACATTATAGAGTTCCGGGGAGAAATTGCACTTTTTGACCATTAAAAACATAAAATCTCACATTTTCCGGGAGGGACATTTCATTGCTCCGGGAGGAAGGAGGGGAATGTCCATCCCGGGTCACCCCCTGAATTCAACACTGCTTAATTTGACTTTTGAATGTTGTTTGACCCCTGAAAGTGAGCTTAAATTTTTAGATGAAAAAAACCTCCTTGGTGATACTCGGTTTTAGCAGTACCAGTTAAAGGTGGTTTTGCCTGCTATGCTCCAACGTGTCCAGGACACAGTACTATCACGCATTCAATTGTGCATTGCCACCAATGGAGAACACATTGAGCAGTATCTCTAGTAGATTCCAGTAGTTCATATATTCATTTTTTATAGTAGACCGTTTTCTAATATGATAATAAATTGATATTTATTTTTCTGTTTAATTCCAATATGTCATTCTTCGCTTTGTATACGACCCCTCTAAGTCAGCTCAAATTTTTAGATGAAATAACCCTCTTAGGTGATACACCGATTTAGCAATACCGGCTAAAGGTAGTTTTGCTGTAAAAAGGACATTGCACCCTGATTTCGATCTCGAATTACTCTAATTCCTTTTTTAACTGATCCCTGAAGACAAAATCATGTGAAAAAATCTCAAACTTTGAAATTTAATAACTGTGTAAATTTTTATCGTACAGAAGTCAAACTTTTTGTGTTGTATTTGTTATGATATGTGCAAGCATTTACTAAATATAACTACAGGGACCGGGGGACCGTATAAAAAGTTAGATTCATAATTATTATAAAATTGATTTTTTACTTTAATTAACGCCACAACATGAATATTTACCTCATTTTAAACGCTTTTGTAATTGGAACTATATGTCTACAACCAACGGTTGAGAAATTAAAGGTCGGCGATAGATAACATTTTGCACCCTGTATATTTATATTGATAAACGATAAACCCTAATCACATGACTAAAAGGACAAAGTGCTTCATGAGAATCAAGTCACATTCAAAGAAAACCTGAATTTTAATTTATGAGATTGAAACATTTTAGTACGAATATGATAGAATGGCGTCATTCCCATAGTACTATAAATAATCGCACATCAATCTTATAAAGAGTAGTAGCGAGCAGCGTGCAACTGCTTCCATTTAAAAATAATCCCTTTTATTGAAAGTAAAATCAATGTTTTTGGATTATCTAAATGAATAATAACAAAAATATATACAGGGTGTACCAAAATTCGACCGACAAATTAATTAAGAGGGTTGATAGAAGGCATCAAGAGGATGAAAACTTACTATAGAACATGGGGTCGCAAACCACGTTTAGCGGGAGAAAATCGCAAAAATATTTATGAAGGACGTGACGTCGAGTGGAACAAAATGGACTAACAATAAGCAGAAAAACATTTGTAAAATGTCAAGCATTATTACAATGTATTGCAGTTCAACGTCAGAAAAGAGATGACGACACATTTTTATAGAAATTGTTCGAAGTTGCGGCCACGAAGGTCACTGCACAGCCGACACCGACGGACGAAGGTTGGTTGCTTGATTTTATGAAGGCCGATTATCTACACGAGGGATATAGGCCCTAGGGGGAATGCCCTCCGTAGGGGTCTTTCTAAAGGATCCTAACCCGTATTTACGGCAATGTTCGAAGAAAACTACGGAAAACTCCAAACGGTTAGGTCAACGGGCGCGACAGGGTTTTGAACCCATCACCTCCCGTCTACCAGCTTTGAGAGCAGAACCTCTCAGCCACTGGTGGGGCCCGACGGACGCGTTAAAACATATTCCTATAAAAATGTCACGTCGTCTCCTTTCTGAACGTTGAACTGCAATGAATTTTAATCATGCTTGACGTCAAGTAAATGTTTTTTCTATTTATTGTTGGTCCTTTTAGTTCCACTCGACGTCACACCTTTCATAAATATTTTTGCGATTTTCTCCCACTAAACGTTGTTTGCGACCCCATGGTCTATGATAAGTTTTCATCCTCTTGATGCCTTACTTCTATCACCCCTCTTAATTTATCGGTTGAAATTTGGAACACCCTGTATATAGTGAGTCCTTTGACTGATATTGACAGCTTTCACGAAAGGTAATGAGTTTTCATAGTTATAAGAATAAATCTTTCAGCTTTTTGGCAAAAGAACTCAGTTCCCAAGACCAGTGTTCAAATAGAAACTTTCTCAAATAGATGCAGACCATTGTCCTGGTAACAAAATAACTGTTCATCAAAAGTTCTTACCGTATTTTCGCGCGTATGCGCCGCAGCTTAGTTAAGTCTTTTTCAAACCGAAAATTTTATTCAAAATAAGAAGTCAAATAAGTGCTAAGCAGAAGTAAGTCACATTTTATTTAAAATAAATTCTGGTAGGAAATCGAATTGTCTGAGGTGCGGCGTATACACGCGAAATTACGGTAAATGGAGCACACACCAGGGCTTAATTTCTAAGGAAAAAAGTACCGGAGCCCTAATATTCTGCAGTACAAAAACCGTTGCGTACCCCCCACCCCTCCGCTGTCACTACAATCTGCATATTTATAATTTCATACGTTATTTTCAAAATTTAAAGCATTGTTTTTTTATTTAGCAAAATAAAAATTTTAAATACATCTATCTGCATATACTTAGCTATCAACTATTCCACTTTTTAGTTATTACTACTTCCAAATAGAAACCTTTGCCAAATTTTAATGTTAATTAATCGCAGAATTATGCGATTAAAAATAAGCTCAGGATTATGCTTCGGAAATAGTGTTAACACAAAAAATGAATTAGTTCGCAGCTATGCAGAATAGAAAAAGACTATTTCTGTTTACTCTTTATTCTTATCAAAATAGCATTAAAATGATTTGAAATGGAAATAAATAAAATTTTGAATTTAAGACAGATTGAGCTCGAGCCTGCCCAAACCCGAAGATTAATATAAAAATCGAGCCCGTTTCATCTCCATCTCTTTTACGTGAGCGACATACATAGTTACTTATAAGTGTTTTGATACAAAAGAAAGCAGTTGGAGATGGGAGGAAAAGAAGAAAGGATTGGAGATGAGAGGGAAAGGAAAGGGTAACTTAGGGTTCGTTTATCGGAAGCGTTATTGCACTGGGCTCCGGAGCGCAGTGTTTATGAACTTTGGTGAATTCTGGCGAATATTTAAATTTTTACTAAAAACAGAGAAGTACCGGAGATGTGCTCCGGTGGGCTCCAGCACAAATTAAGCCCTGGCACATACACTTTTAGAGTTGTTTTCTTCACAATTTTCATTTCCTGAGAATATTTCTCAGCCACTTTCAGGTGAAGTATCTGATTTCCTTATCAGAGTTCCTGATTCTCAACTTTCCCTGCTCAAACCCGAGCAGTTATCCTTTCCAAAAAATTCTCTGGAAAACACGCAGCTATAAAATCGAGCTGTTACTCTTTACCCCTCCCTTAATCGGGCTTCTTTTTCGTGCGTGATCACTCGCGGGGGGTGTTTTAAAACTCCAAAGATTTTATCACAATTTTTAAGCTGTAATGAATTATAATAATTTTGTAATTTGCTACTGATTAAAGTAGCCTATTTCTCTAAAACAAAGTCCTTCCGGCCTGTACCGGGAGGAAAAGGTAGCTTTCCTATACCTTCGTTTTAAAATTTTAACTAATGTTACTCGAAAACAGCAAGCTAAAATGCAAACAAACTGATTACAGAAGATTCGTAAATACTGAATTTGAATAAGAAATTCGCCAGCTATAGCCAAGTTGGCTTCATTTATGAAAGCTTATTTTAGTCGCCAAGCTTGGCGAGAATTCGACATTAACGGAAACGGATACATAGTTTATGCGTATGACTGGGAAAATGATTACAACAATCCTTATATATTATTTCTCCTGTCAACATCCCTTTTACTCAGAAAATATGAAACGCAGAACAACGAATGAGATACCATATGAAAGGTTTTAGAACAGGCTTCTGACATAGCCCACTTAACAATTCGTTAAAACATGTTTTTGATTAAAATTTGCTGAAATTAAAAAATTAAATCGGCAATGTTTTCAAAAGAAATGAAAGGTTTTCCTGAAATTATTGTTGCCAAAAAATAAAATACCACATTATATGATGCTCATAGCAATTATTATAAAAAACACCGCACGGGTTTATTTTATACTTATGATTAAAAAGCGAAATTGAAATTGAAATGTTTAGATTTATATTTCTAAGTCCCATGGTTTTCCCGAAGCGAGGCTCCAATGCAGTCAAAATACGATTGTTAATTTTTTTTCTCGCGCATGCCTTTAGCAATCTTGGATCAGTTTTTAGTCTAACTTTGATGGAATAAATTAGATGATATTCTGGCTTGACTAACAACTAAATGTTGTTTGCAGATATTTTTATCCTTGCTTTTTCTTTAGAAGTTTAAACCTGCATCTAATAAATATTACATATTGATAAAAAATGGTACTTCTCTATTATCCCGTCGACCACTTTTCATAAAAAAAAACTATCGCCAAATAAATGGGAGAACGTTGCCATTGGAATATCAAAATAAATAAATAAATAAAATATAAGAATTTAAGGACACAATTCTTATTTTAATGAATAAAATAACTAATAAATCAGTAAAACATAATTAAAAATGTCGAATTAAAAACCACTTGATGACGTAACAAACACGCATAATGCTTCTGACATCAAGTAAATGGGACAGCATTTTTGGCGTTTAATCTTAGTTTGGCGATAGTTTTTTGTTATGAAAAGTGGTCGACGGGATAATAGAGAAGTACCTAAAAATATTAGATTTCAGTGCGAAATCCTCGCACGAGCCCTCTGGTCCTATATATTATTTCTGCTGTCAACATCCCTTTTTCTAAGAAAATACGAAACGCAGAACGATGAATGAGATACCATATGAAAGGATTTTGAACAGGCTTCTGACATAGCACACTTAACATTTCGTTAAAGCATGTTTTTTGATAAAAAATTGAAGTTAATTAAAAATTAAATCGGCATTGTTTTCATAAATGAAATGAAAGGTTTTCCTCAAATCAGTGTTGCCACAAAAATAAAATACCGTATTATGTGATGCTCAACAATAATTATATAAAAAAATAAATAGTACAACCGTGGCATACGTAATAAGAGTACATTATTTACATAATACATAATGTGTAGAATACATAATAAGTCCAACAAGTGTAAAGTGTGACACCTGCGTCATTAAAAATGAATATTGAAATATATAGAAGAAAGAAACACCATCCATCGATCGAAGCAAAATTGCAGTTAATTAAAATTTAAATGAGTGTTGTTTTCTTAAATGAAATGAAGAGTTTTTCAATTTTTTCGGAAGCGAGTGACGTCATCCTCTAATGTAGTTAAACTATGATTATTATTTTGTTTTTTTTCGCGCGTGCTTTTGGCTACCTTGGATCTGTTTCTGCTGTAACTTTGATGGAATAAATGAGAGGATATTCTGGCTTGATTAATGTTGTTTACAGATATTTTTATCCTTAATTTTTCTTTAAAAGTTTAAACCTGCATCTCAGAAATATCAGATATTGCTAAAAAGTATTAGACTTCAGTGCGAAATCATCGCACGGGTACACTGATGAAAGATAATAATTTGCCAGAAATCACGCTCACTAAAACACATAAATTAATCCCTGATTTTAAGTAGCTTTCATTACAAAAAGCTACCTATTGCAGCCGTTCGGAGGAAGGCAATTCCAGAAAATTTTGGTATATTTTCACCGATCATGACCCCCAGACCTCAAAACCACCCTTCGTTCAAATGTTGATTTATATATATATCTGGCATTTGTCATTCTGTAACTCTCTTATATACGAACCGATTTAGATGTGACTGAATATGTGTATAGGACATACCAAGGTCTTGACCGAGTTCGTTGGACAGCTTCATCCACCATCTTGTTTCAAAATTACGGCCAGATAAAAAAAAATTTTAAATTTTAAAAATTCAAAAAGATATACAAGAAAAATTATAGATTGGAAAAATTGTTTCCGTTAAGTGTTAAATCGTGATACAAGTATTTCGTAACATTTTTTGTTTTGGCTTTATCTTAAGAAATAGCTGAGATATGGCTGCTTGAAATTCTAGGGTGGCTGTCATTTTGAAATAATCTAATATTCGTTATGGTGTAACTCTCGTATTTATGAACAGATATGAATGTAACTGATCATGTGTGTAGGACATACCAAGGTCTCAACCGAGTTCGTTGACCAGCTTCATGCGCTATCTTGTTTCAAAATGGCGGCCAGTTAAAATTTTTAAATTGTTTTAAAAATTCAAATAGAAACTCCTTCCGGCCTGTACCGGGAGGAAAAGGTAGCTTTCAGTATGATGTTTTTAAAAATTCAATTCATTTTACTCAAACACCCGAAACTAAAATACTTGGAACCCGATTACTGATAAAAAGGAGAGATCATGCGGTTTCGGATGATTTAAACCCAAGAATCGTTCATTTGAGTTGCCTGAACTGGTTCATTATTGAAAAATTAAAGAAATTTCATGTCAGTTTATTCTTTTAAAAGAAAAAAAAAACTGAATAATTAATTTACTTTATGAATATGATCATGAAACATATTTTTATCATGATGTTTTGTGAAGAATAATTTTTCAAAAAATCAAAGTGCATTTTTCAGTATTTTATGTATTTTTGCTGTTTTGTATCAAAAAGAGGCGTGTCTAAAAGCACTCGTTTTCAAACTCGTTAGAGAAGCGTTTGGATGCGTATGCTAATTTTAATACCATCATTTAACTATCATAATTCACATATAAGATATATTATTTTTCACACTTTAATAGGTTTAGTTGGTGGTTCCGGTATTATCTTACTTGATGTTCTTACGTAAGTATTACATTAATATCTTTATAATTATTATTTTTTTTTCAATTCAGAAAAAAGTTTGCCAAAAATTGTTTTAAAATCAAATTGCTATAATAAGAGACTTAAAAAATTTAGTATTTTGAGATCAAAAACAATATTAATAAGTTGTTTCTTGAAATAAATTAAGTCACTTAAAAGTTTAGTGAAAGTTTATTTATTAAAACTTTCATTATTAATAAATTTTAATGGATTAAAATTATATTATAAGTAAAATCTTGCTACCAAAAAAGAAATATAGTTTATACTGAAAATTATAATAGCTTATTCATGACTGCTTTTTTAACAGACAATAACATAACCTAAAAAAAATTATTTAAAAATTTGAAGGTGCAACTGATGAAATATGATCCGATTTTTATCCTAAAAGGATATATAATAATGGTTATATTGTTTTCAATTTTTTCAGACGTCTAATTTTTCCATATTCACATTAGAATTACAGCCTATCTTAGGAATTCTTGAAATTATGTTATATGTATAATGTATATAGTTACATGTGTATGGTTGAAATTAAAATATTTAGGAAAAGTATAAAGTTTTATATATAGATTTTAAAGAAATATAGATTTATTGAATATTCCTCACCATAGTTCACGTCTCTATTAGACAATACTTCTTAGCGAATGGAATTTTCTGAAAATATAACACAAAATGCACACTAATAACAGTATTTATATTTCCAATAGGAAAAAAAAACTATTCGCACACTAAAACATTAAGTGTAACAATGTAAACACTTTATTACTTTCATTTTTTTTTATCTTTAATTATTATCAGTGGTACACACTAAAATTTCTATTAGAGCCAAATCTGGTGAAAACAACACTTATATTTTCGCAGTCATATTTCTACATTTGGTAATGTTACATTAATATATATATTAATTATTAATACTTAATTATTCATTTTAACCAGTGGTAACAGCATAATTACTAAAATCAATTATTAATAATCTTGTTAAATATCAATATAAGCTGCGTTTAATATGCAAGATGCGTACACTTCTTTCTATTTAATACTTTAATTTCAAAATTCATAGTCGCTTCGTTTACTCTCAAAATTTTAAATATTGTTTTGCAGGTAAATAAGTGGAAATATTCTGTTAAAAAATTGTTATATAGTGTAAGCACCATAAATATCTGTACATATTTTTACAAAATTAAAATTTACATAAGGTTTCTGTACTATTAAATTTTTGATATGGATATTCACAGTCTGGAATCTATCAATTTTCGCAGGCTCCTGGAGAACAGCGATTTGCAGACCACTTTTAAAATTTTATTTTGTCAGACTGGTATTTATTTTCAATCGCCTAAATGCCATCCAAGATTGATTTAAAATGGCTCAAAGACCTTTTCGATAAAAAAAAAAAAAAAAAAAAAAATGCTAAATTTGGAACATATTCTGAATTAAGTTCCATAAAACATCTGTTTCTGTAGAATATAAAACTCAAAAGTCTATATCCAGTTGTTTGGGCGCATGAAATGAACTTCAGAGCTCCGCAGTGGATACCACAGCTATGCTTGATGGTATTAAAAAGTGCTACCTCATAAAGACTTTTCTGTTATTAAAAAACTCACACCACAATTTTACAAATATTTATTTTAATATAAAAAATTTAGTGCATTTATTGCATTTTCTTTCTTCGTACGTGCGATTTTAAAACAACGAGTGAGCGCCTGCTGGACTATGCTCCTCGTATCATTTTGAAAAACGAAAACGAACTATTCTTTCAAAAAATGAACAGTTCATTTTATCTGTTCCTGAGGATCAGGTTACGTGATGTCGTGCCGAACGAGGAACGAACACCAAGACCTGTTTCTACTCTACTTTATGGGACTGCCGCTGTAAAAGACAGGATATTGATTGATTGTTCGGTTTCAGAGATTAAAAAAGTTTTTTTACATTTTTTTTTTACCTTAGTACACAAGCTGTACAAGGAAAGGAATTAATTTAAAGTAATGGGTGGACAGGTTTATTTTCTTGGTTTTCAGATGTATTTAACTAAATTTCTTTTTACCTGATGATTTTGAAAAATGAATAATAATATTTATTTATTTTTTAGTTGACTTAAAATAACTAAACATTAAAAGAACAACATACCAAAAGGTTATTATTATTATTAAGGAAAAGCTCTATCTCCCTTAACCCGCCGTTGAAGATAATCTTTAGTTCTGTTTCTTTTTTTAAGACCATGTGCGGAAAATTATCTTAATTGGGGGGGGGGGGGGGCGGGGGGGGGATCCCTGACAAGCAGATTATAAATTGTTTCAATTTTTCATTAAAAAAACAAAAAAAAAACAATAGAACGTTTTGACTTTAAGTTTGGGTTTTTATGCTGCCATATTTTAAAATTACAAGGGGTATTCTGATTAAAAAAAAAAAAAAAAAAAAAAAAAAAAAAGTTCTTATTTCATGTATATGTAGTACTTGATTTAAAAAACGTGGACTATATGCACATTTGTATCAAAATCTAGCCTAGCACCTTCTCTGGATTTTTTTTTTTTTTCGGGCGCCCGTAGTTGTGTGTCTTAGAATTGCATTAAAAAATAGTTTTAAAACAGCTAAAAGTTGTTTCTCATAGAACCTAAGCAACTCTTTAAGGTGGCTCTCAAATGACCTGATCAACAACGTGAAACTTTCTGACACAATTTTAAACGAAAATGCATAAAATTTCCAATTTTTTAATAAATAAATTACTTATCGAGTTATAAGTGATTCGGGTCACGTGACAACACGTTTTTCTCCTTACTCGTGGCGCCCTGGCAGGAATTCGGTTCAAAACGTTGACTTTGACAGTATTTTCTGAAAGATCTTCTGTCTTTACCATAAATTAGAAAAAACGTGTTTCGATTACATAGCTTCTGAATAAGAACACCTGCCACTTTCACGCGTTTGCGAACAACAGTGAATTATAAAATGTGTCAGAAAGTAGCACATTTGGATTTGAGAAGAGCTTTAAATGCAAATATTTTCAGTCTGTATTCAGTGTTATTTAGTGGTAAATGATTATTTATCCTATTGATTCAAATCCATAATAGAAATCATAATAAATTATTTTTATTTATCACCCCCCCCCCCAAAAAAAAAAAAGAAAATAAATAAATAAAAAAATAAAAATAAAAAAAAATTAAGGAACATTTTTATTTGTATTCCATTTTGATTGATTAACATAATTAAAATTATAAAAATGTAATAAACTATATTTTTCCACTTGGTGTTTAGGAAAATCTGAAAATACACGTAAAGTATAATGAATTTATCCCTAACCATTTATAAATCTAGCCTTCTTTTTTTTTTTCAGCTATTGAATCTGAAAAAATATATCGCTACACGTACTTTCTTGATTGTGTTTCTTGATCACTTATATCACTTTTAAGGATGTCCTCAATTCTTAACTGGATCCTTTCTGACACATTCTCATTTCATTTTTTTTTTTCGTAAATGCATGGAATTGCTAGATTATCTTACTCATAAAATTAGGTAATCGAACGGTTTTTCTTTTTCATTTTTCAATAAAGGCAGAAGATTTTTCAGAAAATACTGTCAAAGTCGGCGTTTTGAACCGAATTCCCAACGCAACAGCACGAGAAGCGAGAAAATCGTGACGTTACGTGACACGAATCGCTTATAACTCGATAAGAAATCTATTTATGAAAAAATGGAAAAGCCATTTCGACTCCTAATCGTTTCAGTAGTGAAGTCTGCCAATTCTATGCCTTTGCGTTTAAAAATGAGTCAGAAATTTATCGTTGTTAAGCAGGTCATTTCAGAACAGCCTTAATAAAAAATGGCATTTTGCATTTTTAAAGCCTTTTCTTTTTTTTTTTTTTTTAAGAATCTGCAGTAATGCTCCATAATTCTTTTAATTTCAAGGTTTAAAATGAAGTTTTTAGCTGTAATATTTTGTATAATACATTTTAAAAAGGCGAGTTTGAAGAATAACATTTTACTGGGTTGCTTATTTAATTAAAATTATGTATTTTTTAAACGTTCTTTGTGGATTTCTTCATAAATTGAAAGTATTTATTCATCCGTTCGTTAAAGACAAACATTTCCTATAAAAACCATTTAACTTTCACTGCACAAATATTTTTACTAATGTTGTTTTAAAATTATTATTATTTTAACTTTTCCTGAAATATATCTTATTATTCAGCAGCATAGAAATCATATTTAAAGCATAGTTAAAAAAAAAAAAAAAAAAATGTGGCACTCTGGGAGTGCCGACAGAAGTGAAAACTTGAACAATTACGTGTGTATTTTTTGAATCGTCAGGAAATACTTTTAAATGAAGTGTATTTTTATTCATTATTATAAACTATACTACAAAAATTATATTACAATTTTCATTTCATGCGCTATTCTGTCTGTTGTTGAGATATGGAAACAGGGCATAGTTAGATAAAACACCGTAAAAGGACTGCCGGAGGGGGGTGGGGGGAAGGGAGGTCCAGTGTCCTTCGTTAAATGACTAATTAGGCTGATCCCTATACATCTGTAAAGATTGATTTATTTCGCTCAGCTATGAACAGAATTTCAAATGTTGCTTAGTTTATTATTTAAAAATTCTGGTTCACGCTACTCATACATTTCATACCCCGCCCTACCTCATACGGAACTATACACAATGCATGTACATACTTATATACAGAGTTGTCGGTTACAGTAACAGTTTCGCGAATTCAATGGTTTTTTCCCATCTCAAAAAATGCCCAACGCGCCTAAAGAAGTTTTCACTTCAAATATACAGAGGTGTCGGTAACAGTGACGGTTACATTAAGAGTGTCGCGTGTTCAATGGTTTTTTCCCATCTCAAAAAGTGCCCAATGCGCCTAAAGAAGTTTTCACTTGAAATGTACAGAGGTGTCGGTAACAGTGACGGTTACATTAAGAGTGTCGTGAGTTCAATGGTTTTTTCCCATCTCAAAAAATGCTCAACGCGCCTAAAGAAGTTTTCACTTCAAATATACAGAGGTGTCGGTAACAGTGACGGTTACAGTAACAGTGTCGCGAGTTCAATGGTTTTTTCCCATCTCAAAAAGTACCCAACACGCCTAAAGAAGTTTTCACTTAAAAAAAAAAAATCTTTGGTAATAGCGAGAAAATTGGAGGAGGTAGGGAGAGGTTGGCGTGTGGAAATCTGTATAATTCAGCTTATAAATGTTTATTATTATTATTACAGGGTGTCCCAAAAGTCTCCGTACAACTTCAAAAATTTATTACAAAAAAATAATAGGCCTACAGCAAAAACAATTACAACAGTACATAGAGTAACTTAAAAAGTTTTTTCTACTACCTTAGTATACTTGTACATTAGATCCTTTCGTTGCACGAAGAATATCAAGTCGATAGTCCAATTTCATCCAAGTGTGTTTCAGCATGCTAACATCAACAGTAGTTACAACTGTTTGATGAAATCTGAATAAAAGTTGCATGTCCCCTAAGGGATTTTGTGCCATAAAACCTTATACAACCAACCAATCAACTGAATAAAAGTTAATAGTCTCATGGAATTGAAACAAAAGATCCAAACAGCAGTAGCTACTGTTGATGCTAGCATGGAAAACGTTCGTGGATTGAATTGAAATATCGTCTTGATATTCTTCGTGTTACGAAAGGATCACAAGTTGAAGTTTACTAAGGCTGTAGATAAAAACTTTTTTAGTTACTCTATGCACTGTTGTAATTATTTTTGCTGTAGGCCTATTATTTTTTTAAAATAAATTTTTGAAGTTGTACGGAGACTTTTGGGACACCCTGTATTATTATTATTAGTAGTAGTACAGTGCCTAGAATTAGATAGTGTTGTTATCGGCGTCAAAATTATACTTCAGAAATAGAGGACGCCGATAGATGGCGCCAGTGTTCTCGCCGCGGCTATGGTAACTTTCGTTTTTACATACACATCATTGTAAATCTATTTTTTTCTGTAATAAATCGGTACTTTAAAATGCTCTAGATAAAAAATAAACGAGGAAAAAAATTCTAATAATGAAAATACAGTTGAAGAGAAATGTAATTGAATTCATAACAACTAATTGTAATGATCTCAAACATTTACAAACTTTATCATAGGACAATGTTTTTCTTCCTACAATATTTAGTTATTTCTAAAATTGGATAAATACAAAACAATATATTGGATAAATACATTATACTATGATGAAATCTTGCAAAAACATGTCCCTATTTTGACAACATTTTAATCTGTATTCATTATTACATAACTTGTTTACATCCAGTTAACAAACTAAGAATAAATTGAGTTGTTAAAAATTTCTGATATTTCAGAGCTTTAGTTTAGGGTAAAATAATTTAAGGTATACTAGCAAACATCAAACAAGAAATTAATAATTCTTTCAAATCTAGAAAAAAAAATAATTACTCTCCTGAAAGTATGACAAAAGAATGCATTTTCTTTAAATTAGGGTAGATGTGCCAATCATCCTTAAAAAATATTAAAAAATTATTTTTGATTAATAGTTATTATATTTTATTATTTTTTTTAATATTACATTAAGCTATCAACAATATTTAACCATTCTCATACTCACACTTCCCAATGTGAATCAAAATTTTAATAACAGAAATAAATCAAACACTTTTAATTCCAGTAATAGACATCCTACAAAAAGTAATACATTGATTTTGTGAATGTATTTAAAACCATGATTGAATGAAAGCATACTAATGAAACAAAATAGGCATGTTAAAATAAATTTTAAAGTTGGGATATCAATTATTAATAAAATATTTATGATAATAATTCATTGTTTAAATTAATTATTGTCATTATCACAAGATAAATATTTTAATTATTTAGATAGAAAAATTAAAATACTAAATTAAAAATAATTGAGCAAATCTCCTTTCCCTTCAATAGTGTATTTGTAATTTCTCTCAATAAATCGCTCATGAAATGCGATTCACATTAGAGTCCTGCATCGGGTCGGGTTACCCGCACCCGACCTGTCCCGCGGGTCGGGTTGGCGCTCTATTTTTTTTTGTTTAGGTTCGGGTCGGGTTGACTTCTACTTTTTGCTGCGGGTCGGGTTGACATTCACTTTTTAGGGTTAGGTTTTTACTCTTGCGGGTCGGGTTGCGGGTTGACTTCAAATGAAATTTGCTAGTTCGGGTCGGGTACAACTCGACCCATGCAGGACTCTAATTCACATGCAACTGAATATTGGTTCTGATCTTTATCGGCACGAGGAATGACTTTTAACATAGCTGCCAACTTTTACGCTTTTTTGCTACCACTAAAAAGCCACTAAAATTTTGCCTTATTGAATGACATGATTTCGGCGGTTGGATAAGGTAAAATTTACTATAAAATTTTAATGGTGGTAAAAAAGCGTAAAAGTTGGCAGCTATGCTTTTAACCATTTTTCAAATTAGTTTTTATCTTTGGGGGGGGGGGGGATAGAGTTATTTTAATTTTGTTGCTTTTATATCCATTAGTATATCCAGGAACGAAGCATGTTCGATCAGCTTTTCTTTTCTTAGTATTTGCAGATTTATCCATACTGATTTATCATTAAACAGGCATAATATATGTTTACTTTAAAATATTATAGAAATAGAAACATTCGTATAGTTTGTTTGAAAATACAGCGTTAATTACATTGAAACTAACATTAGGATCAAGCCTGGTAAATGAAACTTCAAACGTTAATAACGGCGGTGGGAACTCGACGCCCTCTCGCGGAGAAACTGGTTTTCCTCCTGTGAGGGGCATTTTTTTTATTGCGGTTGTATTGGCGATAAGCACACTACTTACTTCTAGGCACTGTAGTAGTAGTATATAAATATAAAAGGAAATATTTATATCTAATTAATAATATTAGCATGATTGTATACGCACAATAAAAAGAAATTGACTTTTTCATGCAGTAAAAATGTGCGCCAAAGCCCCTGCTTGCAGAATATACCTTTTTCAGTCCAAAGTCTTTTGAACTGGAGAATTTATTTTGAATTTCTGAACAGTTACGAAATTGTTACAGATAGTAATTATTATAAGGCATCGAAATCCATTAATAATTGCTTCTTCTTTTAAAAATTTCAATTTTCTAAATTTCTAATTAATATTATTATAATTCTACATGCACAATTAAAAAAAAAAAAATCTGTATTACATATGTAAATAAATATGTAATGATTTATATATATCAATTAATTATTTTTTTTTACGTTAATAATGTATTAAATTGTAGATTTTCTTTATGTAACCTCCATTGTTCCTAAAATAAGTCATGAAAATTCAATATACCTGCTATAATTTAACCTATCCTTCTCAAAAAAAAAAAAAAAGAAAGAAAGAAAGGTTGAGGTTGAGAGGACCCTCCACCCCCTCACCTCTTTTCTTTTTTTGTCTCGTTTAAAAGTGATCGGCAAATCATCTCTTATCCGTCATGTCTTCATGTCAAAGTGAAATCGGATAACTAAAGTTTCAGTATGACAACTAAGTTTCTTTCTTACCATAGCTTCTTAGGGAAATATCACCCTCCTCCCACACACACCTTATTGAAAGCAATAAAAACGTATACACGCAAGAAGTTCGACTTTGGAAACGATGAAAGAACAAAGAAGAAACAGCAAAAAGAACATGCTCCTCCACGTTCCTCGTAGCTAAAAATCCTAGTAGCTCTTCCCTAAAGCTCCATTCAACGCCACCTATAAGGAAAGGGCATGTTTACAAACAAACATTTATATCAACCAATCTACCACTACATTTTTGTCGTAGCGATCATTGCAGGAATCGTTAGGGCGACGTAGGCCAATCATATCATAGACCAGTTTCACGTAGACCAATCAAATCGCCCAACTCATGTGTACAGTAGGAGTCATAAAGAACGAACAGGTTTTTCTTGCGAACCAACAGTGACGTCAGCTGCCCTTTCTTTATACATAATGCCTAAGAGCTCAATTTTGACGTCACGGCAGATCGGCTAATGATTTAACTGATTACATCCAACCATTCCTGCAACCACAATAAAACAAAATTCTAAATGACTATTTTTTTTATACCTGCATAATAAAATTGAAGGTCAACTAATTCAAAACAGGCACAGTCTGCTTTTTACACTCGCAAAAAAACAAACTGTAGGATTTAGTATCAAGAATATTTTGTTTTATACAACAAAATTTGAAATACAAAATAGTTATTTTTATTGAAAAATAAAAGCTATCTTTTTTAACTCTTTCCGACACAGTGGTCCCATTCCGGGGACACCTAATTTTAATTCTAAACTTGCATTCTGCACCAAGAATATTGTAATAAAATTTTGTTTCTATAATGAAAGCTAAAAAAAAAAAAAAAAAAAAAAAAAAAAAAAAATGGGAGTTCTTATTTTCTAAAAAGGTTGTTTGAAAATTCCGGTGTAAGTAAGTAATTTCTCGTTTTACGAATACAATTTGTCTGTGCCGGAAAGGGTTAAGAGGATTCATTAAAACTTTTCTTCTGGTTAATGTGCAAATGAAAGTTCATATTTGGGTTCGAGCATATTTTCATGAAAATTAATAATATTTTGATTAAAGACTGGATTGCTTTCAATTAATGTAAGTACTTATTTACAGTATATATGTGCGTTTTTACCAATATTACCAATGTTAATCATTACTTTGGCGCTGCTGAATACTTGATTGAATATTTCCGAATTAATGAATACATTTTTTTTTGCAAAGTTTAGTAACATGCACAAACAAAATATATATAACAAAACATTAATATATATATATTTTTTTTAGGTAAGTGTAGTATATTTAAGGCAAAGGCAGATTTGAATACTAGCCGTAATAATTTCAACTGAACATTATTAAAAATATATATTTAATGTTTTCTAATAATAGTAAAATACTTTTGGTGATTTTTATTGGTGATTATAAAAGAACTGCATATATGACAAAATAAATCAAATATGTAATTATCAAATGACAGACAGTACATTATATTAAGTTCTTATCTTACACTTTTCACTAACTGATATAATTTTGCATATGTATTTGTGACAGAAGAAACATTTAATTAAGTTAATATTTTCATGTTAACACTAGAACGACGGGAAATTTTACACAAATTTCATAAAAATATTTCACACCAGAATTTTTATTTAGGACTTTTAACTTATGTATTTAACTTATTTTTGTGCGCTATACATTCAACTTATTGTATGAAAAAATATCCGATTCAAATCGACATTTTTTCTTTCGGTAGGGGCCACAATGGCTCCTCACCGTCGCTCTAGTGTTAATAAATTTGTAATTTAATCTCTGTATGAAAAAATATATCAATATTTTAGCGATAAAAGACATTAAACATGAGGGGTAAAGGGACGGGTAAAATTCTAAATAACTGAGCATCAGACTGAAACAATCGTGAATTTCTCAAAACTTATTTTTATAAATAAGGTTTACATTTTTTTTTTATATATATATGAGAAACAAATGTTTCTTGAAAATTTTTTTTTGATTTAAATTCATAACAGTACGAAAAATATTTGCATAAATCGTGCTAAGTCTTTAAAAAAGAATTGCATTGAAAAATATGAAAGCTATCATAAGCGAACAAATATGAAAATATTTATGCACAACTTTCTACTGATATGCATGAAAAGAAAATCAGTTTTTAACTAAAAAATATTACATTTAAAAATAAAGCAAATTCATATTGAATACAAAAATTATTGCGCAAGATGTTAATTATTTACTAAATAAATAAATAGGGCAAAAGTAATACAATATTTTTTACATCACCAGCTTCGACATAGCTGTGCGATTGAGCATACTTGTACAACAAGGACAAAGTGAATATCTTTTAATAGATAAAGATTAACATCGTTAATATTCATAAAAATGCACATATATACTCTAAATAAGTACTTACATTAACTGTAAGCGACCCAGTCTTTAATCGAAATAGTATTAATTTACATTAGAAGAAAAAAAAAAAAACATTCTTATTCCGAATCACCTTGTCGCTGGACACACGGTTACTCCCCTCGAAAGGCCGATCCACAAATACGTCATTCAATAAAGTGTTGCCACTCCTGAGGCATTATCTGCAGGTAGTGTTGCTCCATTCCCCATTCCCCATTCCACTATCTGTTCCTTCTGTTTTTCCGCGGCTGCGCAATGATAATGAAAAACGATAAGCACTGTTTTTTCCTCAACGTATGTTCCTTTAAACTGCTCCTCTGACTTGGCATCGTTGATCAGGCGATTTTTCCACTTTTCTGGCACCTTGCAAACGATGTTTAATGATGTTCCTCGTTGTTTGATAATCCTTTTGACGTCATTAACCAATCAAACGGGAGTGAAAAACGTGTCAACGTTTGGTTTGGCGACAAATAAAATTTTAGCTCGAAAAGAACAGTTCTTTTTCGCGATAAGTAACAGTTCTTTCGTTTTTTCTCCAGGAACTGCTCCTATAGGAGCCTGTTCCTCGTTTTTCTACCCATCCCTATAATGGATGACGAATGAATGTAGTTACAATCGCATAAACACTGATTATCAGATTTTATTTACATAAGTAATTAGTGTGTAGAAATAAACAATTACACTTGTAAGGAAAAAAAAGACATTTATAAAATAATTAGATTTCAAAGAAAGTAAATTTTAATGCTTATCTTGAATAAAGTTCTGTATATACAGGACAGAAAGCAAAATTTTGCAAAATCTTAAGGAGGAATTTTAGGAATATTTCACAAAATTTTAAGGAAAATTACCACGATTCAAAATTTTACTTTTGATAGGTACTATACATCTAAAAAATAATGATTATTATATGTGTGTGACACTAAAATATATACATTAAAAGAAAACGTCAATTAATTTTTGATTGAAGTCGATAGTCAATTTAATCAATTTAACTAATGTCGACTTTAATCATTGTGATTAAAGTCGATAAATAGTCATACGCATTTTCTTTTACAGCACTTTATGATTTGATTATTTATTTATGGTTACAGCAAAAAAAACAATCAGCACATTAAAAAAAAAATGTTTTGTGGTTTTAAACTTGAGCTTCGGTAGCGATGTCGGGAGGGGCGTACAGACATGTAACAGGATTTTGAAGATTGTTTAATTATCCTTGTTTGAAAGTAACAGATATGGCAAAATGATTTTAAAACATAAAAGCAGTTAAAATATTAAGCAGCCATCTCACAAATGTTTAAAAATCGACTATTTATTGGGTTGTTCGGTTCCAAGTTCATTCCCTTTGGGAGAATCAAGTTGCACAGGAAAATTCTATCATTTAATTATTAGACATTGGCTCCGAATAACTTCCACCCGAGGAGTCTGCTATCATCTACAACACATCCCCAGAACATAACAAATGAAGAGTAATTTTTTATGTAGATTCTTAACTGGTCGCACAAGGATGGGGCATAAGCATAAAAACAAGCGCAATAATTATCAACAAAATAAATTAGGAGCTCATAGGAAAAAAAATGAAAAAAAATCACATAATAAGCATAGGAAAGTTATGAACAGTATTACAACAACAAGATATATTTTTGGTATTTTATAAAAAAAAATTACATGTTTTTTGAATAGTTTTTAAATTTTTTAGATAGATTACACAAGGAAGGAAACCAAATAGAAGGAAATGTGAAGCTCTGGTTTGATGTATTGTGCCTGCATAAAAATGAGGTTTAGTGCACTGCCCGAAGACCATAGAGTGATCCCGGTTAAAATACATCTTACAAGGAAGGTCTCCTTAAAGCGCAGACTCAGAAAAATTTGAAAAAAAATGCTGATGAAGCTACTCGTGTATGTAATGAAGGAACAGTGAAAATTAGATGCGGAATCCCCGTAGAAAATCTGCAAAAAAATAAAATACTTTCGAGTATTTGGTGCAAAAAGACGCGATTTGGCTAGCAACATGTTTTCTTCGCCAACCACAAACGATTTTAATGCATTTTAAAATTGCTTGTAAAATGATTATTCGAATGCGCAATACTTAATGAATTTAAACTTAAACGATGAAAGTTTATTATTTTTTTTATTTTCTATTTTTGTATATTGTATATTGTATATTGTATATTGTATATTCTATTTTTTATATACTATTTTTGTATTTTCTATAATTTTTGTATTTTGAACAATGCTTTTTTAAATTTCCAAATATGTCTATGAGATTTTTGTAAAATTTAAAAGCGTAAAATTGTCATAAAAAATTATACTATTTAATTCTAGAGCTCATGATACCATACCCTCTTGTTCAGAATCGTTTGCATTTTGCGTTCAACATTTTCAACTCTCTGTAGGTTTGCAATAATATTAATTTAAAATATTCTTTAAATCAGATTAAATAAATCATTCACGTTTTTTTAATCTAATTATTAGCGATTGAATCAAATTTTGCAATTGTTTTATCCCCCATTCCACGATTTTTACTAATTTAAACGGCTTCACCGGTTATATAAGTAATTTTTAAATGTATTTTAAAAGGAAAGGCCCGATGACAAAAGCATTCGTTATACATTTCCATATCGAAGAAGTCGTTGTTTCCATCGCAACAATAGTTTTTCCTTAAATTGACAATGTTCAGTATCAGATTTATTTATGAGCTTGAAACAATTTTAATCAATTTAAATTTTGTTTTAAATCGTAAATTGCGATCTTTAAATTTCAATATATATACATATAAATGTGCACACAAACTTATAGTTATAAAAAATTTATTTATTATGTGAGTTAAACTTACATAAACAAGTTCAGCATGAAAAAGTTTTTCCTTAAAGCAGAGGGGCAAAAATCCAGGCGCCAATGGACTCATTCCCACCACTAAATTTTATTAGTATTCTTGTCAAATTTTATTAGTATCCTTCGCCTAAATTTGGTGCAAAAATCCAGGCGCCAATGGACTCATTCCCACCACTAAATTTTATTAGTATTCTTGTCAAATTTTATTAGTATCCTTCGCCTAAATTTTATCAGTATTAGGAGAAGAATACTAAAAATTTAGTGGTGGAATCGGCCGATTGGCGCTTAAATTTTTGCACCACTGCCTTAAAAAGCATTTGTTATAAAACCGTATTTCTTTAAATTTTATTCCGTCGCCAACCGGTGATAAATTGCCAAATAAACGCAATTTTAATAATTTTTTTACGGACGTTATTTCGAGGTTCCGCAGAAATTTTTTATACAGATGTATATATCCTCATGAGAAGAACATTCTGCAATTTTTCCAAAATTTTCTGAGTATGCGCTTATGGAGACCTTCCTTGTTAGCTGCTACTGCGGGCACTTCTGACACATTGTACTATATATAGTAGGGTGGCAGCAGAAGCGAGGCTAGACCCGCGAGACCAGCCAATCAAATTTCAGAATCACATTACACAAATTTAGAAGAGAAAAAGATCATAAAATGTGTCAGCAATACATTTAAAAGTAAAAAGATTAAGGATATTAATTAAGATAATTTAAAATAATATTCATTCTGGGTCTCTCACGATTACGGCTGTCAAAAATGTGGTAATTTGGGAGAGCGGTAAGAGTACTATTATCAGAGTTGAAAAATATCAGAGAGAGAAAGATGAAAATTTACGTTTAAGTGTTGAATGAAGGCACTTAGCTGGGGAAGTCAGTATCTTTATAAAAATGAAAATTTCGAACACAATAGGTAACGTCATGGATTAACCGAATAGTTGAATTTTGGGCTTATAAGAGTAGTTTAATGTGACTTCTCGTCGCGCACAAGCAAATTTGACACCCATAAGTCAGAATAGGACGAAGGGCTTGAACAGTGAAGTAGCTTTGAGGGGCTTCCCAGTTGAGACCAACTAAACTTCCAATCTGTTGATATGATGTCTTATTAAATATTGAGCCAATGGGGAAATGATATAGATTGTAGTTTTAAACTACATAAGAAGTTAAGTAAAATAAGGAATGTTTAAAATGGAATAAATTGATGTAAGTAAATAATGATCATAAAAATAATAAAAATAATATAAAATAGAATACTAGAAATTGCAAATGAGGAAATATCAATTAAATTATGGTAAAAACCAGTATAGCTGTAGAATGCATACTACTTAGTAAATTAAAAATAAGATTAAAAATTAAGGATAAAGATAATTTAAGCACTAGTTCAAAAACAAGCATGGGGTAGGACAGTCAAACAAGGGTGGTATGGCTACAAGTTTAAATATATATATTAAAAAAAGGACTCTACAGAGCCATATAAATATAAATATACATTTACTCTACAGCAATATATTTTTTTAATTATCGCACAGTTACTAAAAGTTATAAGAAAATTCGGAAAAAACAGCGTGGTGAACTGTAGATCAAGGGTCCAAAATTGTTGAATATTTGGTTCTTTTGCGGTGGTGGGGTTCGAAGGCGTCGTAGTCGGGTAACTTCGCAATTATTTCATTAGGAATATCACACAGATTTTCATAAAAATTTTTGATATATCATTAATTCTTTTTCTGAGGGTTGGAACGTCTGAGTCCCTACTAATGGCGCTGTTGCGCAGGTATCGTTCGGAGATTTTTGTTGTGCAGTTTAGTAAGATTGTCCAAAGAAGTTTTACAGGTAAAGCCGCAGACCGGACAGGCATAGGAAATGATAGGAAGGTTGCAGGAGTTCTAAAGAAGAAGCTAATTATAGATGTCAAGGGTTTTACTTTTGAGAAGAGGTTTGAGTGCAATCGAAGCTCCGACGACTTTCCCCTGATAGAGAGAATATGTTTCTTCCATGTTAATCTAGGTCAAGAATGACCTTAGATACTTGGCTTTATTAGACCAAGGAATAGTGGTGTTATTGATAGTAGGTCTATTGGGATAGTTTAACTTTCCAGAGAAGTATACAGCAGAGGTTTTATTTTCGTTGATTTTGATTCGGCACAGGTCGCACCGGTCCAGGGAGGTGTCGATATGTGTCTGTAGGTACCTATATAGTGTATATGGGTGGTGAGCAAAAGCATAGATGGCAGTGTCGCCCGCGTAAAGTGCAAGACAAGTGTGAAGTGAGCGTGGAATATCGTTAAAATACAGGTTGAACAACAATAGGCACTGCCTTGAAGGATGCCTGCCAAAATTGGAAAGGTGTTAGAGAGAATGTTGTATATGCGGACGCGAAAAGTGCGGTCGCAAAGGTATGAGTACTTTAAGTGTATAAGTCTGGCAGGGAATTTGAGCCTAATTAGTTTGTATGTGAGGCCCTCATACCAGACTTTGTCGAATGCCTTTGCGATGTCAAGAAAAATGGCTGCAGCTGGAATCTTCGAGTTGAGTTTCTCAGTGAGAAATTCTACAACTCAAAGTAACTGATGTTGTGTTGAGTGTTTAGGTCGAAAGCCAAATTGTTCGGGCATAAGAGTGTTGTTCTGTTGTATGTGGTCCTGAAACTGTGAACTGATGACACGTTCGATGACTTTGCTAAGAGAATTTAGAAGTGAAATGGGTCTGTAATTAGTAGGATAAGAGAGAGTGCCAAGTTTGGGAATAGGAGAGATAATGGTAGTTTTCCAGGGTTTGGAAAAGTAATTCAGTTGAAAGATAGAGTTTGTTGGGCTAGTAATAGATATAAGACAGTTGGGAGGAAGATTTTTAAGAGCAGTATTTGAGATTTTATCGTACACAGGAGCCTTGCATTTTTTAAGTTTTTTAATGATATTATGAATAACAATAGGCTGGGTTGCAGGGAATAAGAAGGATAATATGAGCGAATTATTTTTTAAATGCCTATTTGGAAGTACCAGTAACTATATTTGCCCTTCACTGTAGACAATTATGTATTGGGAAAACTAAATTACATTTTAATACGTTCTTGACTGGTAACGTTGTCACTGTAGCCTGTTTTCATTCAAAATATCTATCAGAATTTTCCAACAATATTTTTCGGGTTTTTTCACACATATTTCATGATTACATAATGTAAAGATAACAACTTAAAAGCTCTTGCAGATATTTCGAATAAAAAACTGTGCTAAATTACTCAGAATGTATTCTTCAACGATGTGTTAACATTCGCGATCACTGACGAGAATTCGCGTCATTTGGATATCTCTAACTTCAGCTACGAACGTTCGATTTGTATTTATGTCCTTACATTGTTTCTCAAAAATTTACACAATTTTTTAATTTATACAGTCATTGTACTGTGCATGCATCCAATCGATTAAAAACAATAGTATTTTTATATAAATTCATGAGTAATATAACTACAATGAAAAATCGTCAAGCATGGAACCCGTTCCAAATACTATAACGAAACTTCAGCATTAAATAAGGAAAAGAGATATGTAAGTCGAGAGTTTAACACAACACATACCTACACACAACATATAACACATTTAAAAATTCAATTTTATCAAGTACCTTCCATAGTTAAAAAAAAAATATGTCGAAGTATTTTGTGCAGCTCTGTATATGTTATATAGATATAGTATATATGATTTATTTGTGCTATTTTTACGTTAATCATTTATTTTAATATTTTAATAGATATGTACTACAAAATACGATAAAATTACATTCAGTTAGAAAATTCACATTTAGCAATTTTTGCCATTCTAAGGAAATGCACTCAAATTCTTTTGTACAGCATATTATCTAAAGACTTTTGTACACACCACATATTAAGCTGAATTTAAATTAAGGTAAACAACGAATAAGTCAACAGAAAACGCACTTCTAGCAATTACCAACCATAAACGACAATGTATCTTGTTATTTGCGTAGCCCTGTATATGCATGTATTTATATTTCACAAACGTTTATTAGTCTACTAAATAGAGTACAGCAAGAAAATGCGTAACGCAACTAACAAGTACACTTAAGCAATTCACTCCCATAATCAATAATACTTAAAAATTCCTTTGTGTTGCCTTGTATACGATCAATAGATTTTATACACACTACGTACTATGCAAACGTTTAGTTAAAGTAAAAAACACAAATCAACACACTTATCCCACATAGACTGTATTTTGTGTATTCCTGTATATGAACGATAAACGAAATACACACCATACTTTGAATAAGTAATTTATAGTGCATTTCATTAGTGCAAATAAATTTCATTATGTTTTAAACAGTGTAACATCGTTAAAATTATACCGCGAGCGATTTTTCCCCGTGTAACACAATTATTTTGTGTGACCCTGTAAGTGTGTAAATGAATAATAAATGCTTTGCACCCCACTTTCTACAAAAAGCATGTTTTAGTGTGTTTCATAATTGTATATCAATTTCATCATTTTTTAAATGGCGTAACATCATTAAAATACACTTGAAACAATTTTCCCCTTCATCGTAATGTAATGAAATATTTTTTACTTTTCCTGGGAACAAACTATAAATGCAACACACTTCCTTTTTAGTAGAGATCGTGATGTCGTAAACGGCAATAACAAATGAAAATTACGTGGCGATCCGGGTACATCTACGTGAGATAGAACACAGAAAGACAAACCGAATTCATATACACTTTTCAATTATTATATCAAAACTTTTTCGTTTAAATAATACATTCTATTAAGTAATGCCCTGGGAGGGTTTACTGATGAAAAGGGGAGATCATGCGGTTGTGAATGATTTAAACTCAAGAATCGCTCATTTGAGTTGCCTGCTGAACTGGTTAATTATTAAAAAATTAAGGGAATTTCAAGTCAGATTATTCTTTTGAAAGTGAAACAAGAACTGAAAATCATGCGTCAAGCATAGATTATGAAACACTTTCCAACTCAGCCAGAAAACTGTACCGAAACTTCACTGTTAAATAAGGTGAAACATATAACACATTGAAAATACAGTTTTCGAAATTACCTTCCAGTGTCAAAAAAGTTGTCGAATTATTTTGTGCAGCCCTGTATGGATATATAGCATGATAAAATTTAGTTCAGTTCGAATATTCACATTTACGCTGCAAAAAAAGTGTTGATTTTACAGTATAATACTGCATCCCAGCTGCCAGTATTATACCGTAAAATTAACAGTAATAAACAGTAAAATAAGCTGTAATACGCTACCACGCATTTTTTTTCAATGCAGCAATTTTTGCCAGTAGATGGAAATGCACTCGAAATGTTTTGTACAGTCCTGTATGTTATCTGAAGACTTTTGTACACACCACATATTGAGCTAAAAGGCAACTTAAAACTCACTAGCAGCAGTTATCAACCGTAAACGTCAATGTATATTTTTCTTCGCATAGCCCTGTATATGAATTTATTTATATACTACAAACTTCTATTAGTCTACTAAATATAGTTCAGCAGGAAAATGCGTAACACAATTAAAAACTACCCTTAAGCAATTCACTCCCATAGTCTGTAACACTTACGAGTTCTCTTATGTAGCCCTGTATATGATCAACCGAGTTTATAAAGACACACGTACTATGAAGTATGAAAAAAATTAGTTAAACTTAAAGGCGCAAACCAAAGTTGAAACCGAACTTATAGAACACAGAAAGACAAACCGAACTACACACATAGACTGTAAATATCGACATGTACTGTAACCGATTTCTTTTGCGTGTCCTTGTAAATAATCGCAATGTACACAAGAGAGCAATTTATAGTGCACGTCAGTAATGCATATAATTTTCATTATGTTTGAAATAGTGAAATATCACTAAATTACGCTGCAAACGATTTTTCCCCATAGAACGATGTGTAAGAGAATTATTTTGTTTGATCCTGTAAATGAATAATAAATGCTTTGCACCCTATAGTCTTGAAAAATTATGTTTTAATGCTCTTTGTAGTTATAGATCAATTTCATCATGTTTTAAATGACCTAGCATCTTCAAAATGCACTTGAAACGGTTATTTCCCATTGACTGTAATGTAACGGAATACATTTGATTGCCCCTGTAAAAAAAAAAAAAACTGTAAGTGATACTCGGTTATACACTTCAGTTGAAATAGGGAACATACTATAGTAAACGACAATAACATACAAAAATTTACAATATTTATTAAAAAAAATACAGTATTTTGCGTATTTTTTATGTTTTGTGTCAAAAAAGAGGCGTGTCTAAAATACGAGAGAAGCGTTAGAGAAGTGTTTGGATGCGTATGCTAATTTTAATATCATCATTTAATTATCATCATTCACATGTAAGATATATTATTTTTCACACTTTACTAGGTTTAGTTGGTGGTTAAGATATTATCTTACTTCATGTTTTCAAGTATATATTACATTAATATCTTTATTTATTTATTTTCAATTCAGAAAAAAGTTTGCCAAAAAAATATTTTAAATCGTATTTTTATAATCAGAGACTTAAAAAATTTAGTATTTTGAGATGAAAAACAATATTAATAAATTGTTTCTTGAAATAAATTAAGTCAATTAAAAGTTTATTGAAAGTTTATTTATCAAAACTTTCATTATTAATAACTTTTAATGAATTAAAAGTCTATTTTAAGTAAAATCTTGTGACCAAAATAGAAATATAGTTTATACTGAACATTAAAAAAACTTATTCATAGCTGTTTTTTAACAGCCAATAACATAACCTAATAAAAAAATTTAAATTTTAATTATTTAATAGTTTGAAGGTATAACAGATGAAGTATGATATTATTTTTATGCTAAAAGGATATATAATATTGGTTATATTGTTTTCAAATTTTCAGATATCTGATTTGTCTATATTCACATTAGAATTACAGCCTGTCTTAGGAATTCTTGAAATTATGTTATTGTCTATAGTTACAAGTTTATGGTTGAATTGAATATATTTAGGAAAAGTATGAAGTTTTACATATAGATTTTAGAGAAATGTAAATTTATTGAATATTCCTCACCATAATTCATGTCTCTATTAGAGCAATACTTCTTAGCGAAGGGATTTTTTTTTTTTTTTTTTTTTTTTGAAAATATAACACAAAATATAAACTAATAACAGTATTTATATTTCCAAAGGGGAAAAAAAACTATTCGCACACTAAAACATTAAGTGTAATGATGCAAAAATTTCATTACTTTCATTTTTATCTTTAATTATTATCAGTGGTACACACTAAAATTGCTATAAGAGCCAAATCTGGTGGGAAAAACACTTATAATTTCGCAGTCATATTTCTACATTTGGAAATGTTGCATTAATACATATACTAATTATTAATACTTAATTATTCATTTTAACTAGTGGTAACAGCATAATTACTAAAATAAATTATTAGTAATTTTATTAAATATCAATATAAGCTGCGTTTAGTATGCAAGTTGCGTACACTTCTTTCTATTAAATACTTAAATTTCAAAATTCATAGTCGCCTCTTTTACTCTCAGAATTTTAAATATACTTTTGCAGGTAAATAAGTCGAAAACTTCTGTTAAACAATTGTTATACAGTGTAAGCACCATAAATATCTGAACATATTTTTACAAAATTAAAATTTACATAAATTTTCTGTACTATTCAATTTTTGATGTGGATATTCACAGTCTGTAATCTCTCAGTTTTCTTTTGTCAGACTGCAAATTATTTTCAATAGCCTAAATGCCATCCAAGATTGATTTAAAATCTCTCAAAGACTTTTTAGGGAGGGAAAATGCTAAATTTAGAAAATATTCTGAAGTAAGTTCCATAAAATCTGTTTGTGTAGAATGCAAAATTCAAAAGTTCATATTCAGTTTTGTGGCCACATTAAATGAACTTCACAACACCGCAGCTATGTTATGATGGTATTATAATGGTCCACCTCGCAAACACTTTTCTTTTATTAAGCAATTCACACCACAATTTTACATTTATTTATTTCAATATAATAAATTAAGTGCATTTGAGCGAAACCAAAATATGAAGTACACATAGTTTATAGTAACGAGCGGGTGCCTATCGGGCTGTTCTCCTCGTGTCATTTTAAAAATAAATTCGTGTCCTCCCCGGAGCATGCATACTATACTTGAGGAACGTGGAAGTTTACAGTACACAATATACTGTGAACATTATGCCTCCGCGAGAAGAAGTAGTGCGCTGGCTATTTTAATAAAATATCTCTCTGTATCTGCTTTTTTTTAACCCCTTCGCGACAAGCGTCCTTTACAGAATTTTTAATCTTTTACCACCGGTTTTTCAAAACAGAAATTTTCGGCTAGTTGAATCGCAGAAATGCTAGGATTACATAAGGCAAAGCTTACAATAAAAAATAACTGGTGGGAATAATCGAGGATTCCGAGCATCTTATGCGTCATGTATACGTGTCGCTCGTCCCCAAGGGGTTAAATCTTTAAATAAAGAAACGATGGACCACTTAAATGAAACTGATTTAAGTTAAAATGTGCCACTGTTATGATGTATATCTATTAATATTTTATAAAGAATGTATCTATTCGCTTGGCGGAATTTTGGCGAAAGACGGGGACAAGTTGAAGAGAAACTGCAAGCCTAATGATGATAATGTCACCCCACTTCCGTCAAGTTTCAGATAATTACATTAAGATATTGGTTTTAAATGCACAATATATGTTTTTTATTTTTGAAACTATTAAAAAAAAAGCAAAACTGTTTGTGATGAACTTTTCGGGAAATTTTATCTGAAATACATACCAAGCATGCCAATAATATATTTAAATTAACAACAAAAAAAACTTTTGAAAATTAAATGTATGGAAATGTGTTCTCAAATGAAGTGCTTAACAACGCGAAACTTTCTGACACATTTTCTGAATCATTTTTAAACGCAAAAGTATAAAATTGGCAGGCCTGTCTATGGAATCAATTTTGAATCGAAATGGGTTTTACATTTTTTGATAAATAAATTACTTATCGAGTTATAAGCAATTAGCGTCACGAGACGACACGATTTTCCCTGTTCTCGCTCTCATCGTGAATTCGGTTCAAAACGCCGACTTTGACAGTATTTTCTGAAAGATCTTGTGCTTTCACCAAAAAATGGAAACCAATTTCGATGACATAGTTTCTGAATAAGATAACCTGCCAATTTTATGCGTTTCCGAACAAAAATGAATTCAAAATTGTGTCAAAAAGAAGCTCCTTTGGATTTGAGAACAGCCTTAAATGTTGTGGTTGTAAATTAAAAAAAAAAAAAAAAAAAAAAAAAAAAAAAAACACGCTGAACAGAACGAATTTTTCATGATACAGAAACATAGACATATGAAGGGAGGGAGGAGATGCCAAATATATAATTAAGGTTTTTCTAAAAACTAAACTGGTTATTTTATGACCTTTTTTAATTCATTTTTGTTCGGAAACGCATGAAATTGGCATGTTTTCTTATTCAAAAACTTTTTAATATAAATACGTTTTCCCCTTTTTTGGTAAAGTCAAAGGATCTTTCAGAAAATACAGTCAAAATCGGCGTTTTGACCGAATTCCCACTGTCGCAGCATGAGAAAAGGGAAAAACGTGTCGTCACGTGACAGGAATTGCTTATAATTCGATAAGACATTTAATTATCAAAAAAGGTAAAACTCATTTCGATTGCAAATCGCTTCAATAGCCAGGCCTGTTGATTTCATGTCTTTATGTTTAAAAACGATTAAGAAAGTTTCACGTTATTTAGCAAGGAATTTAAAAACCACCTTGAAATGAATGGAAATGTGTTTATTAAATGCTGCCTTGTAATAAAAATAAACAAAAATTTCTCTCAACAACACGAATCTTTCATTAAACAGAAACAGAGACATATGCCAAGGGGGGGAGGGGGGGGGTTGAAGGAGAAGCACCCCTCTAAATCTTTGGAAAAAATTTATAATTTAAAAAAATCTTTAAAAATGTAAATGTAATATTTTTGTTGTTGGTGGTGTATGTGCCTGCGGGGTAGGGCTTGGTTTTAGCAATATATATATATATATATAGAGAGAGAGAGAGAGAGATAGAGAGAGAAATTCACTGTTAGGTTTTTTTTTCCTTCCAATATGACAACAATAGTCATATGGCTGTAATGAAACATTGTAAATTTACGTTTGCCACATGTGTTAAACATATGACATACACCTTATGTGTTAAACATTTGGTTTCTAATTTTAAACCTGTTTTCCATACCTGTACCAGTACTGCTTACCTCTTTAGCCATGTGAAAACTGGATACTGGATATCAGAGCAAAATTTTACTTATATCGCAAAACAAACGAAAATATTTGTCTACGTTTTTATGCTTCGTTTTTTACGATTGTGTTTTTCTTGCAATTTCTCTCTGGGATTTTTGTTTCAAACATGGAAACGTGATTTGATCGTGCTTTAATTATTTGGATTCTTCTTTCGACTTCATTATAAACGGCTTATTATATATATATATATATATTATTTATTTATCACAATTTTCATTGAACCTTTTACGTATGTTATCAATAATTTAAATAATGTGCATTTGTGATAGATTGTAAATAACCAAATATATTTAATGTTTCAAAAGAAGTCTAAAAATATTTTTTAAGCTTATAAATTTATTTTACATGTTTTTATAGTGTATATATGCAGTAATTTGATTATGCTTTAATTATTTGGATTCTTCTTTCGACTTTATTATAAACGGCTTATTTTATATATATTTATTTATTTATCACAAATAATGTGCATTCGTGATATATTGTAAATAACCAATTATATTTAACGTTTCAAAAGAAGACGAAAAAAAAAAAATCCCAGAAATAAGGTTTTTGCAAGCAGTCTATTTATGTCGCCAAAACGAGCTATATATCGCTCGATATGGCAACCTAGTTAAGCCAAAGGTTGTGATTAGGTGAGCTAGGCTTTTACACACTGCCTTCTTAAACTTTCCCCAAGTATAGTTATGGTAAAATAAAAATAGAAACAGAATTAGTGATAATGGACAATGTATGAATGCAGTTATAATCGCATAAACGGTGATTGTTAGATTTTATTTACATAAGTAATTAGTGAATAGAAATAAACATGTAAATTTGAATGCTTATCTTGAATGAAGTTCTGTATATACAGGACAGAAGTCAAAATTTTGGAAAATCTTAAGTAGGAATTTTAGGAATATTTCACAAAATTTTAAGGAAAATTACCAAGAATTAAAGGCATACTTTTGATACTAAAAAAATTTACTAAGAAATAATTATTATTATATGTGTGTGACACTAAAATATATACCTTAAAAGAAAACTTCAATTAATTTTTTATTGAAATCGATAGTCATACACCTTTAATCCATTTAACTAATGTCAACTTTAATCAATGTGATTAAAGCCGATGGATAGTCATACACCTTTTCTTTTATAGCATGTTATGATTTTATTTTATTTATTTATGGTTACAGCAAAATAACAATCAGCATATTAAAAAAAAAAAATGTTTTGTGGTTTTAAACTTGAGCTTCGGTAGCGATGTGGGGTACAGACATGTAACAGGATTTTGATGATTGTTTAATTATCCTTGTTTCAAAGTAACAGATATGGCAAAATAATTTTAAAACATAAAAGCAGTTAAAATATTAAGCAGCCGTCTCACAAATGTTTAAAAATCGACTATTTATTGGGTTGTTTGGTTCCAAGTTCCTTCCATTTGGGAGAATCAAGTTGCACAGGCAAATTCTATCATTTAATTATTAGACATTGGCTTCGAACAACTTTCACCCGAAGAGCCTGCGGTCATCTACCACACATCACCAGAACATAACAAATCGAGAGTAACTTTTTATGTAGATTCTTAACTGGTAGTAAGGGGGGGGGGGTCGGGCATAAACATAAAAACAAGCGCAATTATCAACAAAATAAAATAGGAGCTCGTAGAAAAAAAAATAAAAAAATAAACATAGGAAGGTTAAGGACAGCATTTCAACAACAAGATATATTTTTTTTGTATTTTATAAAAAAATTTATATGTTTTTTGAATATTTAAATTTTTTTTTAGATAGATTACACAAGGAAGGAAAGAAAATGTGAAGCTTTGAATTTATGTACTGTGCCTGCATAAAAATGCGGTTTAGTGTATAGCCTGAAGACCAGACTCTTGTCCCGGTTGAAGTAAATCTTAGCTGCTACTGCGGGCACTTCTGACACATTGTACTATATATAGTAAGTAGGGTGGCAGCAGAGGCATAGCTAACCCCGCGGGACCGCCAATCAAATTTCAGGATCACATTACACAAATTTAGAAGAGAAAAAATCACAAAATGTGTCAGCAATACATTTAAAAGTAAAAAGATTAAGGATATTAAATAAGATAATTTAAAATAATACCCATTCTGGGTCTCTTACGATTACGGCTGTCAAAAATGTCGTAATTTGGAGAGTGGTAAATTAAAAATAAAATTGAAAATTACGGATAAAGATAAGTTAAGCACTAGTTAAAAAACAAGCTTGGGATAGGACAGGGTGGTATGTCTACAAACAAGGGTGGTATGGCTACAAGCTTAAATATAGACATTTAAAAAAAAAAGAGGACTCTACTGAGCCATATAAATATAAATATATATTTGCTCTACTCTACAGCAATATATTTTTTTAATTATTACACAGTTACTAAAATGTGTAAAAAAAAATAGGAAAAAACCGTGTGGTGAACTCTAGATCAAGAGTCCAAAATTGTTCAATATTTGGGCCTTTTGCGGAGGTGGGGTTCGAAGGCATCGTAGTCGGGTAACTCCGCAATTATTTCATTAGGAATATCATACAGATTTTCATATTTTTTTTTAATGTATCATTAATTCTTTTTATGAGGTTTGGAACGTTTAAGTCCCTACTAATGGTGCTGTTGCGCAGTTATCGCAAGACATTGCGCACGATTCTGAGATTTTGTTGTGCAGTTAAGTAAGATCGTCCATAGAAGTTTTACAAGTAAAACCCCCAGACCGGACAGGCACAGATAATGATAGGAAGGATACAGGAGATGTAAAGAAGAAGCTAATTATAGATGTCAAGCGTTTTACTATTGAAAAGAGGTTTGAGTGCAATCGAAGCTCCGGCGACTTTCCCCCAGATGGAGAGAATATGCTTGTTCCAGGTTAATCTAGGGTCAAGAATGACCCCTAGGTACTTGTCTTCATTAGACCATGGAATAGTGGTGTTATTGACAGTCATTTTATTGGGATAGTTTATTTTTGTAGAGAAGTATACAGAAGAGGTTTTATTTTCGTTGCCTTTGACGCGGCACAGGTCGCACCAGTCCAGGGATGTGTCGATATGTGTCTGTAGGTACCTGTATAGTGTATATGGTTGGTGAGCAAAAGCATAGACGGCAGTGTTGTCCGAGTAAAGCGCAAGATAAGTGTGAAGTGAGAGTGGAATATCGTTAAAATACAGGTTGAACAACAATAGACCCAGCCTTGAACGATGCCTGAAAAAACTGGAAAGGTGTTAGAGAGAATATTGTTTATGCGGACGCTAAAAGAGCGGTCGCAAAGGTATGAGTATATTAATTCTATAAGTCTGGCAGGGAATTTGAGCCTTATTAGTTTGTATATGAGGCCCTCATGCCAGACTTTGTCGAATGCCTTTGTGATGTCAAGAAAAATGGCTGCAGCTGGAATCTTCGAGTTGAGTTTCTCACTGAGAAATTCTACAACTCAAAGTAACTAATGTTGTGTTGAGTGTTTAGGTCAAAAGTTAAATTGTTCGGGCATAAGAGTGCGATTCTGTTGTATGTGGTACTGAAACTGTGAACTGATGACACTTTCGATGACTTTTCTAAGAGAAGGTAGAAGTGAAATGGGTCTGTAATTAGTAGGATCAGAGAGGTTAGTGCCATGCTTGAGAATGAGAGAGATAATGGTAGTTTTCCAGGGTTTGGGGAAAGTGATTCAATTTAAAGATAGAGTTTGTAAAGTTACATATTATACATAAGACAGTTGGGAGGAAGATTTTCAAGAGCGGTATTTGAGATTTTATCATACCCAGACGCCTTGCTTTTTTAAGTTTTTTAATGATATTATAAATAACATTAGGCTGGGTTGCAGGGAATAATAAAGATAATATGACCGAATTATTCATTTAAATGCCTATTTGGAAGTAAAAGTAACTAAATTTGCCCTTCACTGTAGACAATCATGTATTGTGAAAATTAAATTACATTTTAATACGTTCTTGACTGGTAACGTTGCCACTGTAGCCTGTTTTCATTCAAAATATCTATCAGAATTTTCCAACAATATTTTTCGGTTTGTTTCACACGTATTTCCTGATTACATAATGTAAAGATAACAACTTAAAAGCTCTTGCAGATATCTCGAAAAAAAAATTGTGCTAAATTACTCAGAATCTATTCTTCAACAAAGTGTTAACATTCCCGATCTCTGACGTGAATTCGCGTCATTTGGATATCTCTAACTTCACCTACGAACGTTCGAATTGTATTTAAGTCCTTACATTGTTTCTCAAAAATTTACATAATTTTTTAATTTATACAGTCATTGTACTGTGCATGCAATCAATCGATTAGAAACAATAGTATTTTTATAGAAATTCATGAGTAATATAATTACAATGAAAAATCGTGAGTCAAGCATGGAACACATTCAGAATACTATAACGAAACTTCACCATTAAATAAGGGAAAGAGATGTGAGTCAAGAGTTTAACACAACACATACCTACACACAACATATAACACATTTAAAAATTCAATTTTAGCAATTACCTACCATAGTAAAAAAAAGAGAAGTCGAAGTATTTTGTGTAGCTCTGTATATGTTATATAGATATAGTATATATGATTTTTTGTGCTATTTTTACGTTGATCATTCATTTTAATATTTTAATAGATATGTACTACAAAATACGATAAAATTACATTCAGTCAGAAAATTCACATTTAGCAATTTTCGCCAATCTATGGAAATGCACTCGAATTTTTTTGTACAACATATTATCTAAAGACTTTTGTACACACCACATATTAAGCTGAATTTAAATTAAGGTAAACAACGCATAAGCCAACAGAAAATGCACTGCTAGGAATTACCAACCATAACCGACAATATACACTGCTCAAAACAATTAAAGGATATTTGAAGTTTTATATAAAATAAAGATATAAACGAAATTTTTTTTGCCAAAAATAGAAGAAGAGAATCACAAATGCAAATTTTTCTGGTTTTCAAACTGTGGAGTATGCAAATTTTGAGTTCGACGTCAAAAACGTCGCTTCAGCGGCAGCGAATGAAATTGGACTTTCAACTGGATAAAAGAAAATGAAGACAAGGCTGATCGGCATTCAGTGATTGCTTTGTTTCGATGAGTACGATGTCTCAGCGAAGTCATTTGACAGATTCAGAAGCTTGGAGAATTTTTGGTAGGTTAGAAGGGGGCCAAACACAAGCCGAAGTAGCGCAAGCCATTGGAGTGTCACAAAGTGTCATTTCCAGGATCTGGAACCGTCTTTTGGAGAGTGGATGTGCACGCCGAAGACCAGGGCAAGGTCGTAGACGGGCAACAACGCCCAATGAAGATGAGTATTTAGCGTTAACAACTCGGAGACACCGAAACATGAACGCTACTCTTCTCCAACAACACCTTCGCTCGGCTACAGGCACCACGATTTCAACTCAGACTGTCCGAAACCGGCTCCATGCTGTAGGTCTGTGTGCTCGCCGACCGATGGTATGTGTTAGATTAGCATCAAGGCATCGTCGCGACCGCAGGGAGTGGGCAACCGAGCATGTCAACTGGAGGAGAAATGAATGGAGCAATATTCTGTTTTCTGACGAGTCCCGTTTTTCTGTGCATCCGGATAATAGGCGTATTTTCATCTGGAGGGACCGTGGCAGTAGGAATAATCCTGCGTTCGTGCACGAAAGTGTCAGATTTGGCGGTGGAGGAGTGTTGGTGTATGGTGGCATCTCCATTGACGGGCGCACTGACCTCTACATCATTCGAGATGGAGCTCTGACTGGTCGCCGATATAGGGATGAGATCCTCAGACCTATTGTAGTCCCTTACGCTGCAGCAATCGGAGATAACTTCATTTTAATGGACGATAACTGCAGGCCACATCGTGCAAACCTGGTGGAGGATTTCCTTTTCGAGGAGGGAATCGTTCGAATGGAATGGCCAGCGTGTTCTCCAGACATGAATCCAATCGAGCACGTTTGGGACGCTGTAGGAAGACGAGTTTCTGGCCGCCAACAACCCCCACAAACTCTTCAAGAACTGGAAAGAGCTCTTCTGCAAGAGTGGACAGAATACCCCAACTCGTCATTAATAGCCTCATTGAGTCCATGCCTCAAAGGTGTTCAACGTTGCTGTCCGCCCGTGGAAACCCTACCCCCTACTGAAAATGATTTTCTTTGAAGTAAACACCTTTTCTTATTCTTTTTTTCTCATATGCACAAATTGTGTTTTTTTCCTTTTGTACACAAATGCGCAATAAAATGCATTTTTTTCTGCCAAACATGTGTAATTTATTCTCATATAATCTACTATGTCTGTCGACCATGTATCAATCAGCTAAAAAGTTTCCCAGACATAAAATCCACCTAAAACTGTAATATCCTTTAATTGTTTTGAGCAGTGTATATTGTCATTTGCGTTGCCCTGTATATGAATGTATTTATATTCCATAAACTTTTATTAGTCTACTGCATATAGTACAGCACGAAAAGGCGTAACGCAACTAACAAGTACCCTTAAGCAATTCATTCCCATAATCAGTAGTACTTAGGAATTCCTTTGTGTTGCCCTGTATACGATCAACAGATTTTATACACACCACTTACTATGCAAACGTTTAGTTAAAGTAAAAAACGTAAATCAAAGTTGAAAACACACTTATCCCACATAGACTGTATTTTGTGTATCCCTTTAAATGAGCGATAAACGCAATGCACACCATACTTTTGAATGAGTAATTTATAGTGCATCTCAGTAATGCATGTAAATTTCATTATGTTTTAAATAGTGTAACGTCGTTAAAATTATACCGCGAGCGATTTTTCCCCGTGTAACACAATTATTTTGTTTGACCCTGTAAGTGTGTAAATGAATTATAAATGCTTTGCACCCCACATTCTACAAAAAGCATGTTTTAGTGCGTTTCATAATTGTATATCAATTTAATCATGTTTGAAATGGCGTAACATCATCAAAATACGCTTTAAACGATTTTTCCCATTCATCGTAATGCAACGAAATACTTTTGACTCTTCCTGGGAACAAACTATAAATGCAACACACTTCCTTTTTAGTAGATGTCGTAAACGACATAACATATGAAAATTAACATATTAAATTAACATATGAAAATTACATGGCAATCCGAATACATCTACGTGAGTTAGAACACAGAAAGACGGGCAGACAGACAAACCGAATCCATATGCACTTTTCAACTATTATATCAAATTCTCTTTTGTTAAATAATACACTCTGTTAAGTAATGCCCTGGGAACGTTTACTGATAAAAAGGCGAAATCATGCGATTGCGAATGTTTCAAACTCAAGAATCGCTCATTTGAGTTGCATGAAATGGTTACTTATTGATAAATTTGGGGAATCGCAATTCAGTTTATTCTTTTGAAAGTAAAACAAGAACGAATAATCATGCGTCAAGCATAGATTATGAAACACTTTCCAACACAGCCAGATAACTGTACCGAAACTTCACTGTTAAATACGATGAAAGAAGATATGTAAGTAAACAGTTTAGAAAACATATAACACATTGAAAATACAGTTTTCAAAATTACCTTCCAGTGTCAAAAAAGTAGTTGAATTATTTTGTGCAGCCTTGTATATGATCAATAGACATGGATATATAGCATGATAAAATTTAGTTCAGTTAGGATATTCACATTTAGCAATTTTCGCCAATCGATGGAAATGCATTCGAAATTTTTTGTATAGACCTGTATGTTAACTGAAGACTTTTGCACACAGCACATATAAAGCTAAAACGCAATTTAAAACTCACTCAAAACAATTACCAGCCGTAAACAACAATGTATCTTTTTTGCGTAGCCCTGTATATGTATTTAATTATATTCCACAAACTTCTTCTATTTGTCTACTAAATATAGTTCAGCAGGAAAATGTTAAATACAATTAAAAACTACCATTAAGCAATTCACTCCCATAGTCTGTAATACTTACGAATTCCCTTTTGTAGCCCTGTATATGATCAACCGAGTTTATACAGACACACGTACTATGAAAAAAATTAGTTAAACTTAAAAACGCAAACCAAAGTTGAAAACGCACTTATCACACATAGACTGTAAATATCGCACATGTACTGTAACCAATATCTTGTCTGTGTCCCTGTAAATAAACGCAATGCACAGAAGAGAGCAATTTATAGTACACCTCATGCATATAACTTTCATTATGTTTGAAATAGTGAAATATCACTAAATTACACTTCAAATGATTTTTCCGCATAGAACGATGTGTAACAGGATTCTTTTGTTTGACCCTGTAAGTGAATAATAAATGTTTTGCAGCCCCATATTCTACAAAAAGAAGTTTTAAAGCGCTTCATAATTACTTATCAATTTCATCTTGTTTTAAATGACGTAGCATCATCAAAATGTACTTGAAAGGATTATTTCCCATTGACAGTAATGTAACGGAATACGTTTCGCCGTCCCTGTAAAAAATAAAAGAAAACTGCCCAATTAAACTGACGGCATTGAGCTCACACTAACTGTAAATTATATTCTTATTTCAAAGAATTTGAAATAAGAATATAATTTGAAATAAGCCCTCTAAGTTATTCTTATTATTTTAATAAGAATGTAATTTTAAAGAATTTGAAATAAGCCCTCAAAAAATGGAGAAATCGACAATATATTAAGGGGGGACCATCCCCTGTTTCTCCCCCTTATAATTAACCAATTTACCCCTAAAACTAATCAGAGGAGCGCCTTACCACAATGAACCTATATACAAAATTTGAAGAAAATTGGATAATTCTGCATGAAAAATCAATTTACCTAAATTAAGGGGGGGGGGGTTCCCCCCCTTATACTTAACCCCCAAAACTAATCAGAAAAGCGCCTTATCACACTGAACATATATATAAAATTTGAAGAAAATTGGATAATTCTGCTTGAAAAACATATTTATCTATATTAAGGGGGGGGTAGTCCCCCCATTCCCCCCTTTATACTTAACCAATGAACCCCCAAAACTAATCAGGGAAGTGCCTTACCACAAAGAGCCTATATACAAAATTTGAAGTAAATCGGATAATTCTGCATGAAAAAACCCACTTATCTAAATTATGGGGGGGGGGTTAGCCCCCCCCGTTTCCCTCCTTTACACTTCACCAAAGAGCCCCCAAAAATAATCAGGGCAACCCCTTACCACAATGAGCCCATATACAAAATTTGAAGAAAATCGGATAACTCTGCATGAAAAATTCATTTATCTAAATTAAGGGGGGAGGATTAGTCCCCCCCGTTAGCCCCTTTATACTTAACCTATAAACCTCCAAAACTAATCAGGAAAGAACCTTATCACAATGAACCTATATACAAAATTTGAAGAAAATTGGATAATTCTGCATGAAAAAAACCATTTATCTAAATTAAGGGTGGTTAGCCCCTCGTTCCCCCCTTTATAGTTAACCAATCAACCCCCAAAACTAATCAGGAAAGCGCTTTATCACAAGGAACCTATAAACAAAATTCGAAGCAAAACGGTTATTTCTGTCAAGAGTTATCGCGTTACGTACGTACATACATACAGAACGGGCGGGCACATTAGCTCTCAGGCTTTGATAGCCTGTGAGCTAAAAACTGTAAGTGCTACACACTTCTGTTGAAATAGAGAACATGCTATAGTAAACTACAGTAACATACAAAAATTTCAGGGCACTCCGAGTATATTTACGCGAGTCAGATCACGGACAGACGGCAGACAAACTGAAGTCATAAACACTTTTCAACTAGGTTGGAAAGTGTTAAAAAACTGAAATATTGATTTACTTTATGAATATGGTAATGAAACATATTTTTATCATGATGTTTTGTAAAGAAGAACTTTTCCAAAAATCAGAGAGTATTTTTCAGTATTTTATGTATTTTTGTTGTTTTGTGTCAAAAAGAGTCGTTTTCATACTCTTCACAGAAGTGTTTGGATGCGTATGCTATTTTTAATATCATCATTTAATTATCATCATTCACATGTATGAGATATAATTTTTCATACTTTACTAGGTTTAGTTGGTAGTCCTCGGTATTATCTTACTTGATGTTCTTAAGTAAATATTACATTAATATCTTTATTTATTTATTTGTTTTCAATTCAGAAAAATGTTTGCCAAAAATTGTTTTAAAATCATATTTTTATAATCAGAGACTTAAAAGTTTTAGTATTTTAAGACCAAAAATATTAATACGTTGTTTCTTGAAATAATTTAAGTCAATTAATAATATATTGAAAGTTTATTTATTAAAACTTTCATATTTTATAACTTTTGACAAATTAAAAGTATATTATAAGTAAAATCTTGAGACCAAAAAAGAAATAGAGTTTATAATGAACATTAAAATAGCTTATTCATGGCTGTTTTTTAACAGCCAAAAACATAACCTAATAAAAAAAAATAATAATTTGAAGCTATAATAGATGAAATATGATCCGATTTTTATCCTAAAAGGATATATAATAATGGTTATATTGTTTTCGATTTTTTCAGATGTCTGATTTTTCCATATTCACATTATACTTACAGCCTATCTTAGGAATTCTTGAAATTACGTTATATGCACATAGTTACATGTGTATGGTTGAATTTAATATATTTAGGAAAAGTATAAAGTTTTACATATAGATTTTAAAGAAATGTAGATTTATTGAATATTCTTCAACATAGTTCAAGTCTCTATTAGAGCGATACTTTTTAGCGAAGGGTTTTTTTTTTTTAAATATAACACAAAATGCACACTAATAACAGTATTTATACTTCCAAAGGAAAAAAAAAAACTATTCGCACACTAAAACAATAAGTTTAACAATGTATCAGTGGTACACACTAAAATTTCTATAAGAGCCAAATCTGGTCAGAACAATACTTATATTTTCGAAATTATGGTAATGTTACATTAATATATATACTAATTATTAATACATAGTTATTCATTTTAAACAGTGGTAAAAGCCTAATGACTAAAATCAATTATTAATAATCTTATTAAATATCAATATAAGCTGCATTTAATATGCAAGATACGTACACGTCTTTCTATTTAATACTTAAATTTCAAAATTTATAGTCGGCTCATTTACTCTCAGAATTTTAAATATTATTTTGTAGTATTCTGTACTATTCAATTTTTGATGTGGATATTCACAGTCTGGAATCTATCAGTTTTCGCAGGTTCCTGGACAACAGCGGTTTTAAAATTGTCTTTTGTCAGACTGGTTTTTAATTTCAATAGCCTAAATGCCATCCAAAACTGATTTAAAATGGCTCAAAGACTTTTTAGAAAGAAATAGACAAAACTCTGGCATTTCGAGAGTGCGAAAACTTGAACAATTACGTGTGTATTTTTTTAATCGTCAGGAACTATTTTAATATTTATGAAATATAATAATATATATATAAATGAATATATAATGTGGTATGATTATTATATTATATATATATATATATACTTTATATATAATATATGTTATATAATATATATATATATACCTCGCCCTACCTCATACCGAACTATACACAATACATGTATATACTTATATACAGAGGTGTCGGTTACAGTAACAGTGTCGCGAGTTCAATGGTTTTTCCCCATCTCAAAAATGCTAAAGAAGTTTTCACTTCAAATATTCAGATGTGTCGGTGTAGGTGTCGGTAACAGTGTCGCGAGTTCAATGGTTTTTTTCCCATCTCAAAAAATGCCCAACGTGCCTAAAGAAGTTTTCACTTTTAAAAAAAATGCTAAATTTGAGACATATTCTGAAGCAAGTTCCATAGCAAAGTTGTTTCTGTAGAATATAAAACTCAAAAGTCTATATTCAGTTGTGTGACCGCATGAAATGAACTTCAGAGCCCCGCAGTGACCACAGCTATGCTTGATGGTATTAAAAAGTGCTACCTCATAAACACTTTTCTTTTATTAAACAATTCACACCACAATTTTACAAATATATATATAAATATAATGAATTAAGTGCATTTATGTTGAGTTCAGTCCTCTAATGACGTAAAACAACGAGTGAGCGTCCTTCGGACTATGCTCCTCGTGTAATTTTGAAAAGTTCTGGAAAAATAGAAACCGAGTTTACCCCTACGCGACGGGCGTCCTTTACAGAATTTTTAATCTTTTACCACCGGTTTTTCAAAACAAAAGTTTGCATCTAATCGAATCGCAGAAATGCTATGATTAAATAAGGCAAAGCATACTATAAAAATTAACTGGTGGGAATAATGAAGGATTCTGAGCATCTTATGCGTCACGTATACGTGTCGCTCGTCCCCAACGGGTTAATGATAATGGAGGCCGCTCCTTTTCAAAAACGAAAACGAACTGTCCTCTCAAAACATGGAACTGATCCTTTTACTTGTTCCTGAGGAACTGGTCACGTGGTGTCGAAATGAATGATCTATCAAAGACGATAAGTGAAGAATGCCTACGTGGGGCGAAATGCCCACCTTTACTACACATCTAGATGAGAACTGTCTACGGCGATGGCTTCAGAAATATAAATGTTCAGCAGGCTGCGGTGGAGTGATTTTGATGTAGGAGCAATCTGGATGTGCGCATTGATGCTTTGATTAGTGTGAGAATGGTGAGCATACGGGGTTGGGGCGATGGAAAAAGGCCCCATCTGAGCCAGCCATACATTTTTTTAATTATTATTATTATTTTTAAACATTATGCAAACAATTTATTTTAAATAAGATGCAAACAATTCGTTTATATAAGATTCATATAATTAATATATGTAAGATTCAAAGAAAATTAAGTATAGATACAAATAATATAAATATATAATTTTTATTTTCCTAACAATAGCAAGAGAGGTAAGTAGGAAAGTTAACAGAACGTAACGAGCGAGGAACGAACACCAAGACCTGTTTCTATGCGACTTTCTGGGCTGCTGTAAAAGACAGGATATTGATTGATTGTTCGGTATCGGAGATTAAAAAAGCTTTTTTACATTTCTTTATTTTTAGTGCACAAGCTGCACACAATACCGCGGAAGGGAATTTAAAGTAATGGGCGGACTGGTTTCTGATACAAAAAAAAAGTCTGGATACATTTTTTTCCCCTTTTCATTTGAGTTTTCAAGTGGAAATTTTGAGTAATAAAATTTTTGGTTACTCAAATATAAAAAGAACGTTGCTTAAACAAAAAACAAAAAATAAATAAAATAAAATAAAAAATAAAAATGTGTTTTAATAACAGGTTTACAATATAAAAGTGTTCGATTGGAACCCAGGGTCAATATTTAAAATAACTGTGATAAATATAATTTTTGCCCTTGACCTTAAACCGGCTTTGAGATAATCGAATAAATATATCCCGTGAAATATCTTTTTTCAAACATAATAATTCTAAACTTAAAATATTAAGCTTAGATAAACTAAAATTATTGAGACTAATTAAAATTAGCACACTAAAAACTGAAGATAATACAAAATGTTGAGAAATAGTTATGACGCCAGTACGGTGGGAAGGGCGGGGATCAAGAGAGGGCAACTGATATTCTCTTGGTTTTCTGATTTACTAAATTAATTTTTTTTTATCTGATGATTTTGAAAAATAAATAATAATACTTATTTTTTGTCGAGTGACTTAAAATAATTAAACATTAAAAAAAAATAAAGATTTTTTTTTTTGTCAGGAAAAAGCTTTATTCCCCTGATGCCGCCGTTGAAGAATATTTAGGTCTGTTTTTTTTTTTTTAAGTTCATGTGCAGAAATTTATCTTAAACGGGAATTAAACTTGATCCCTGACGAAAAAGATACTAAATTGTTTCAATTCTTTATTTTATAAAAAACAGTAGAAGCTTGTGCTTCGATTTTTAGTATTTCTCATTTATTATATTTCTGCATTGATTTTTATGCTGCCATATTTTAAAATTGGAAGGAGTGTTCTGATAATTATTTTTAAAAAGTTTTTATTTCTTGAGTATATACTCGATTAAAAAAACACGGCCAAGGCAGTGGACTACATGCACATTTGTATGAAAATCTAGCCTAGCGCCTTCTCTGGATTTTTTATTTTCAACGGGCTCCCGTGGCTGTGTGTCTTAGAATGGCATTATAAACATCGTTTTAAAACCTGAAAAGATGTTTGTCATAGAACCTAAGCAATTCTTTAAATGCAACTATTTTAGTGTGCTGCTGCTGTTTCTGTAAACCTTAATTCTAAAATCAATAAATTTAAAACGTATCTGGTACCACTCCATAGCTTTAAGCATATATTATTAATTATTAAGCTGACAGCAAAAGTAGTTTCAGTGAATACATCAAGAAACTACTCGGATGTGCCAATCCTAAAACTTTCTTCTATCTCAGACAGGTTTCGCATACACTAAAATCGAATCAGCACCAATTTATATCAAGGTCTAACTGAAGCTAAAATGTTATTAAATTCCGTGCATTAGTTCTTGAGATATGACCATCGTTAAAATCGTATAAATCCTTAAAAATGTAGCAAGGCAGCGACAACTTTTGGGAGATTTACACACCAAAACCTAATCAACAACAACTTATGTCAACGTCTAACTGAATCTGAAGATTGATGAAAATCCGTGCATTAGTTCTTGAGATATAGTTATCATGAAAAAAGTAGCATAGCAGTGCCACCTGCTGGGTTATTTACACGAAAATGTAATCAGCATCTATTTATGTCAAGGTCTAACAGAATCTGATGTTTGATGAAATTCCGTCCATTAGTTCTTGAGATACAGCTATCGTGAAAATCATGAAAATGGTAGCATAGCAGCTCCACCTGTTGGGATATCTACACCAAAACGTAATCGGAGTCTATTTGTGTCAAGGTCTAACTGAATCTGAAGTTTGATGAAATTAATTGCATTAGTTCTTGAGATTGGCTATTGCGGAAATCGCAAAAAATGCAGCATAGCAGCGTCACCTGTTGGGAAATTTTCCCCAAAAACTAATCAGTACCAATTTATATCAGGGACTAACTGAATATAAAGTTTTATTAAATTCTGTGCATTAGTTCTTGAGATAGAGCACCCCCCCCCCCCCCCAAAAAAAAAAAAAAAAAAAAAAAAAAAAAAAATTCACATACAGACGGACAGAGTCACAGAGTCACAGACAGACATTTTCTAAAACCAGGCAAATCGTGTTCAGAACCTTCTAAAACGTATATATCCGTTGGAAATTTTCATCACTCCAACACTTTCTTCTTGTAAAGATAGAAGAAAATAAAAAAACGTAGGGTACAAATTGAAGGCAGTTTTATTTAGTGGCAGAGTCTTCTAAAGGATTATTCATCCGATTGATTCAAATCCATAATAGAAATAATATTTAAAGTACGGTTTAAAAAAAATCTTTATTTATAATTAGAAAATTGGAGGAGTGTTGGCGTATGCAAATCAGTATAATTCAGCGTGTAAATGTTTTTTTATTTTATTTTTAGTAGTAGTACAGTAAAATCCCGTTACAACGAATTCCATTACAACGAAAAATCCCGTTATAACGAAATGCAAGCGAGTCCCGTTTTGAAATGTATTCAAATAATGTTAACATAATCTCAGTATAACGAAATATTCAATGTTTTATAATCTCGTTAGAACGAAATAATATGACACGGCAAATACTTTCAGTTGTACATTTTTATCGCTTGACAATTTTTGTTTTCGATGCCTAGTCTTAGGGACAATCAAGCTTATCTCTAAAGCAATCGCTTTTCTCCGAGCTTTGTTGTAAAATCGGTGTGCATAGGCATTTCACTGCAGAAGGAATGTTTCCTTTGTTCGCTCTCCCCTTTTCTCCACCCCTTTTTCTTGGAAGTCCAAGTAAGCTGTAACCAATGTAGGCAAACTTAACAAAACGTGAAATGAGTATTGCACATTCCCCCTTCCCTCTCCTCCCTACCTGAATAACTTTCGCAAAGGAATTTCCAAAGCTCGAAATCAGTTTGAAAATTTTCATCTTACCAGTAGGTCATAAAATGGCGGCTGTTAAGCGAAAACAGTTTAGTTTGGAAGAAAAAAAAGCCATAATTTCTGAAGTTGAGAAAGGAATGAAAAAATCTGATGTTGCTAGCAAATATGGAATTTCGCCGTCTACTTTATCCACTTTTCTAAAAGATAAAGAAAGCATTTTGAAAAAAATTCAAGTTAAAGTCTTTGATCCAAGCAGAAAACGAATTCGAAATGCCCAGTTTCAAGATGTGGATAGTGCTGTTTACAAATGGTTTATGGATGTTCGTTCTAGAAACATCCCTCTAAGTGGCCCTTTAATTAGAGAAAAAGGTTTGGAATTTGCAAGAATGCTAAACATTGAAAATTTTCAAGCCAGTGTCGGATGGTTGAATCGATTCCGAGAAAGATACGGTATAGTGGAAAAATGCATTTCAGGAGAAGCAAAAGACGTCCCAGTTGAATTTGTAAACGAATGGCGTAAAGGTGAAATACAAAAAATAATCAAGACGTATAGTCCTAACGATGTTTTTAATGCCGATGAAGCCGGAATATTTTTTCAGTTAGAACCAAGGAAGACTTTAACGTTAAAAGGAGACAAGTGTATTGGAGGAAAGCTTTCCAAACAAAGGATTACAGCCCTATTTTGCTGCAACAAATCAGGAACAGAAAAACGAAAAGTACTCATAATCGGCAAATCTGAAAAACCCCGTTGTTTCAAACATTTTAAGTCCTTACCATGCATCTACAAAGCCAACAAAAAATCATGGATGACGCAAGGATTCTTTAATGAATGGCTGATAAATTTTGATAAAGATATGCAAAAACAAAAACGTAAAATTCTTCTACTCATAGACAACTGCACAGCACACAATGATCCTCCTATATTGAATCACATTCGTGTAGAGTATTTCCCGCCTAACTGTACTGCAATACTTCAGCCTCTTGACCAAGGCATTATCAGAGCCGTAAAATCACGATACAAAACTATGTTATTAAAACGCATTCTCTGTGATCTGCAAAATAACGTAAACAGAAAGTGCAACATGAAAGAGGCAATTGATATGATCTGTGGATCGTGGGATGATATAAGCCAGAAAACAATAGCCCACTGTTGGAAACACGCGCAGATTGACCAGGATTTAAATAAAGAATCGACGGCTCAAGGATCTAGCGATGTAGTACATGATGAGGAGCAGACAGTCGAATATGAGATCGAATCCACTTGGAACTTAGTAAAAGAAAAATCTGGTGTGTCTCAAAGCATAAGCTTTAAAGATTTTTTAACTGCAGATGACAATGCTGCAACTTGTTATTCATTAACAGAGACAGATATTGTGCAGTCTATTGTTGATGATCGCATTTTAGAAAATGATGAAGAAAGTTCTGAAGATGAAGAAAATGAGGTTTCAAAAGTTACATCTGCTGAAGCCTTAGAAAGCTTAGAAAGAGTGCGCAGTTTTATTTCTTTACAGAGCAGTGTACCAGATAACATTTTTTCTAATATTAATCATGTACATAATTTTGTATTGTCCGCAGCTTCAAACTCCCTTGTACAAAAAAAAATCACTGATTTTCTGCATTAAATTTTTTCTTGTACAATTTGAAGATCATTGAAATGGTGGTAAGTCAATTTTTCAGTTCTATAAAAAATATTATACATTGTATTATACTAACTTTACGTTATTAGAAGGTACTACTAATTTTTATTACTATTTTTAATAATTAATTATCTACTAATTTGTATTATACTACTATATTTTTATAATTAACTATGATATGAGGATCTGAATTGAAATGTTTAATTTTCTATTGAATTCCGTTACAACGAAATTCCCGTTACAACGAATAAAATTTGCGGTCCCGTGAAGTTCGTTGTAACGGGATTTTACTGTAGTATATAAATATAAAAGAAATATTTATATTTATATCTAATTAATAATATTAGCAGGATTCTATAGGCACAATAAAAAAGAAATTTACTTTTTTATTTAGTAAAAAGGCACGCCAAAGCCTCTGCTCGCACAATCTACTTTTTCCAGTCCAAAGTCTTTTAGAATTTATTTAGAATTTCTAAACAGTTACGAAATTGTTACAGGCAGTAATTATTATTAGGAATCGAAATCTATCAATAATGGCTTCTTCTTTCAAAAATTTCAATTGTCGAAATTTCTGTCTAAGTAACATCATCATGATTGGACATGCACAATAAAAAAAAGGGGGGGGGGAGAATTGAAATTTTTATGTATTAAATGTGTAAATGAATATGTAATGATTTATATATATTAATTAATTAAATTTTTTACGTTAATAATGTATTAAATTGTAGGGATTTTTTAATGTAATCTGTATTGTTCTTAAATAAGTCATGAAAATTAAATAGACCTATAATCTAACGTATCCTTCAGAAGAAAAGAAAAAAGAAAGAAAGAAAGAAAAGTTGAGGTTGAGAAAACCCTCCATCCTTGCACCTCTTTCTTTTTTGTCTCATTTAAAAGCAACTGGGAAATCATATCTATCCGTCATGTATTCATGTCAATGTGAAATCAGATAACTGAAGTTTCAGCCGGACAACTAAGTTCCATCTTACCGTAGCTTCTTACGGAAATATCACCCTATCTCCCCTCCTCCCACACACATCTTATTGAAAGCAAAATAAAAACGTATACACGGCAAGAAGTTCGACTTCGGAAACGATAATAGAACAAAGAAGAAACAGCAAAAATAACATGTTCCTTGAATTAACGCATGTTCCTCCCCGTTTCTCGTAGCTGCTCCATTCCACATTACATTATCTGTTCCTTTCGTTTTCAGCGGCTGCGCAAGAACAGTTCTTTTTGGCGATAAGTAACAATTCATTCGTTATTCTCCAGTAACTGTTCCCAGGAACCTTTCGTTTTTCTACCCAACCCTACCTCCTAACTGTATCAGGTATATTACTAACCTTATAAACTCTATCTTTAAATTGAATTATTTTCCCAAACCCTAGAAAAGTTCCATTATCTCTCCTATTCCCAAACCTGGTACCAATCTCTCTGATCCTACTAATTAAAGACCCATTTCACTTCTACCTTCTCTTAACAAAGTCATCGAACTTACTATCAGGTCACAGTTTCAGGACCACGTACAACAGAACGACACTCTTATGCCCGAATAATTTGACTTTCAACCTAAACACTCAACACACCAACAACTACTTCGAGCTGTACAATTTCTCAGTGAGAAACTCAACTCGAAGATTCCAGCTGCAACGATATGTCTTGACATCGCAAAGGCTTTCGACAAAGTCTGACATGGGGCACTTTTCACGTCCGCATAAACAACATTCTGTCTAACACCGTCCCAATTTTGGCAGGCATTCCTCAAAGAAGCGTCCAGGGCCCATAGTTGTTCAACCTGTACTTTAACGATATTCCACGTTCACTTTACACTTATCTTTCACTTTATGCGGACGACATTGCTATCTACGCTTTTGCTCACCACCCATATACACTATACACCCAGGTAGCACAGCAATATCGGTCCGATATTGCCCAATATCGGGCAATCTTGGCATGCATCGGCGAAGACTGGTCACCTCTTACCGATATTGGCCGATATTGATCTATGTTGACCGATGTTGAATCTGTAATATTACAATTTCTCTAATGTTCGATATTTAAATTTTTAACTTATATATAGTTCTTTTTTAGCAAGGTAGCAGACAGAAAACAATTTTAACGACACTTTAAGTTCTGTAAACCTATGGCAAAAAACTCATATTGGCAAACATCGGGCGACATTGATCAAGATCGGCAGGCTGCAATTCAACCAATCAGAGACAAGCATCCTTTTTCTTCAGATTAAAACATGGCCGCGGTCAAGTACGCTAGTGTTTTGTGTGAAAATTGTAAACATCTTTAAAGAAGACTCTTTTTACTCTCTAATCGGTATGTATTGCTATTACTTATAATCTGTACTGCTTTTTGAACATTTGAAGATATAATTTTATGCATTTCATGAAATAACTTTAATTTAAACGTATTTTTTATCTGTTTAAGCCTAACGCTAATTGGTATATATCGTTTAATGTTTCTGTTATTATTTTTTTGATTGATTGTCTTGATTCTAATGAACGATTTTTTAAATTTTGTCATAGAACTAGAATGCGTATAGGTATGCTATTGAAATTGGTATTTTCTATCTCAAATATTTTGTGCCTTTGTGTAGGATGTAGCTTATATAATTTACTTTTAAATTTCTTCCTAAAACCATTTTTCAAGGCAATCACAGTGGAATGTATTTTCAAAAATATTTTTAATTTTTCAGTTTAATAAGATTTACATATTTTGTTTGATTTACGATTTTCTGTGTCTGACCTTTCATATTTTCATTTATGTTTTAAAGTTTAAGATAAATAAATTACTGTTCGAGCATACACAATGCAAAAACAGACAAAAATTACTCACTTTTTTAAGTAATGTATTGTAAGTATGTAATTGTATATTTTGTAAAATTTTTTAATATAACTTTTTTTAATTAACTTTTAAAGTAGTTTCTAAATTCAGCACCTCCATCTCAGTAACTTGCATGGTTAACCAGGCTAAGTATTCTATACAGTCTATAAACTCAATACATAGTAGTAGTAGTGCATTTCCCAATCTCCCTCTATAATTATCCTTTTAATACTGGAAAAGTGTTAAAAGTAGAAAATGATATTTGTAGTAAAAGATGTGAGAAATCTTCACTTTTCAGAATGGTCAAATTGAAACTGTAAATATTAGATTTATTTTATGGGCAATTTGTTTTAGATATCCCTTTTTAAATATTTTTGTTGATCCTAATGTCGCCCTATGTAATATACAGGCATGAAAGTTCTCAGCTTTTTAGCTGAAATAGGCTTTTTTTTTATGTCACTTTGGCAGCTTCTGAGACTGATGCAATATTAAAAGGATAATATGAAAAAATCATAACCTGATAAATTAGAGAGGAAGCTTTAAAATGCACTAGTTTTGATATTTGTAGTGAAAGATGCGAGAAATTCTTAACTTTTTATAATGGTCAAATTGAAATTGTAAATATTAGATTTTTTTATGGGCCAATTCGTTTTAGAGATCCCTTTTTAAAGATTTCTGTTGATCCTAATGTCACTCTATGTAATATACAGGCATGAAAGTTCTCAGCTTTTTAACTGAAATAAACTTTTTTTTTTTTTTTTTAAATGTCACATTGGCTGCTTTTGAGACTGATGCAATATTAAAAGGATAACATTAAAAATTCATAACCTGAAAATTTAGAGAGAGACAGAGAGGGGGGGGGGGGGTGATAGATAAAATTGTAATGGTGTACAAATTCCGTGCTTTTAAATTTTCCTTGTAACATGTGCAACATTTAAAATATAAAACAGCAATAAAGAAAGGTAATAATATAAGCTTAAAAACTGATTTTAAGATGCATAACAAAATAACTATTAACTATCTTTGCTCAGTTTTTTCTAGCGTTTCCCAGTTTCAGCAAATATTCTTTCAAATGCAAAATAAAGGAGGGGAGGGGGGTTACTAAAATAATAAATAGAAATAATTTTTTAAAAAGCACTAAACTAATATAATATATATATATATAAATTTTTAACTATTTTGTGCTCATAATGCTTGCACATCATGCAAATTTTGCGATATTATCTCTGATTTTGCTTTAGTGCGTTTTCTTCCTGCAATATTTGTTTCAATTTGAGCAGCTATGCTAATATAGTGCAGGAATTTTAACACGAGGATGTGTTTGAACTTTGAACTCATAATATAGCATATAGCATGAATAACGGAAAATAGTTGTGAATAAAAACAATAATGGTTTACATATACCTAAATCAATTACATTGTTTAATTTTCACTGATATTTATTTCTGCATGTTATATTGCAATAATAATACTTTCATGCCTGTATATGTATGGGAAGTATGAAAACTTATGGTGATCATGAATCTGCATAACTTAGAAATTTAAACTTTTCAAATCCTATTTAATTACTGTATGAAATAAATGTGCCAGACTTATAGCATAAAAAAGCATCTTAATCCCACCTAAAATTTAAACTTTGCATTATTTAATAATGGAATGATGCTCACAAGCTAACGTTAAACCAGCGGAGTTTAGTTTAGAAATTTCTCGTTTGTATTTTAATATTTTGAAATGATTTTTTTACATAAAATATCTGAGGTTGATGTCTATCAGAGTTTCTTTGTACTTTTTCTGATTTTGGTTGATTTTTTTTTTCTTTGAAGACACTTTTAGTTTTTATCACTTAAAATATTTCAAAATTATTGATTTTATTTATTTTTTTAGAACATAATATTTTTCCCAACAGACTGTTCATCACTTATTAGTCTTGAATCAGTAAGTTCAGACTTAGATTCAGAATGAAGAAATCAAAAAAATAAAATTAATAAATTGTTAATTTTATTAAACATTAAATTGATTTGAAGAAAGTTTTTGACACAATATTTATGTGCGCAGAAAATTTTTGGTTTTATATAAGTCTGCTGATTGATGAATTTTGCTATTTTTTACATGAATGATTGAAGAATTTTGCAGGATTTTTTTTTTATGATGTTTTGCTGACAAACTTTGCACTTTTGTGGTGATGGACTGATGAATTTTGTACTTTTTTACTAAGACTGAATGATAAATTTCATTGAAATTGAGAATTTGAAATGTTCTGTAAAGAAGCTCATTGTTCTGCGACATACATCACACTTTTAACCATATTCTGCTTTTGGTAAAAACTACTTTCTAGGGAACATTTATATAATTTTTGACGTCACTTCTGGCAAGAACTAATATTTCAATCTATGAAAAGTGAAACAGATGAAGGAATCAATGTCTGGTGAATATCCCCGGGTTTGATTGCTCTCTGAAGATCACGAGTGTGTAGTTTTATTGTGTAACAAACGACTACCATGAGTGATCTTCTGCAAGCACGTAAAATTTGATGTTCCTCTGTGCTAGCTGCTACTTTAAAAAATATGTTGGCTTGAAATTTTACCTTGAAGATCTATTGATAGAATAGGAGTATCGTTTCTGTGCCGAAAAAGAAGAAAATGAAGTAAGTTTACTGAAGTAACGTCAAAAATAATATCGATGTGGAAACAAGCTTTTTATATATATATATATATACTAAATTATTTAGCTAATCATTACTTAGCTAAATTAAATTTTCATAAAAAATAGCATGTTAGTTTCGATTAGTCTGCAGTTTTAAGATAGTGAAAATCAAATTTTGATAGTTGCATTCTGAATTATCCTGTGGCTCATCGGTAAACATTTCCTTTTTTAAAAATACTTCTGCAAATTAATTAATTTTAGGTACTTTGTTGTTGTAGTGCCCCTATCCCACACTTAATAAGTGTCATTTATACTATAAACACACTAAAGCTAAACAAAACTATTTTGATTATCATTCATACATTAAAATTAAAAAAATATGTTTCTAACTCTGGTTTTCATGGTGAAAACCAAATTTTGATAATTGCATTCTGAACTATCCTGTGTTTCATTGGTAACCATTTCATTTTTATAAAAGTCTTGCTGCAAATTAAGTAGTTTTAGGTACTTTGTTGTTCTTATTCACTATAATTTCTTTATATCTCTATAAATAATTATTGTATGTTCAGAAGATTGGCTTCATATTATGCAGAAAAATCTAGAATCAGTAAGTTCAGACTCTGATTCAGAGTGAAGACAGTCAAAAAGATAAAATATATTAACACAAGTTTGGTTAAATATTTTGAGTGAAAAAAAAAAATAATTTTCAAGCTATAATTTTTTAATATTAAATTCAAATCTAGCATTTACATTACATAGTTTGTAAATAAAAAGGAGAATAAGTAAGCATAGTATAAGTAGTAATAAGTTATTAATTTTCATGATGAAAATATTCACTTGGACAAATTTTGATTTTTGCTCATTCTACTTTTCTAGTGAGTGTGAAAATGAAGTTTGATAAAGCAAAAACAACTGTTATCTCCAGCCCCATTGAAAATGTCCTGTGCGATCTGCCAATTGGGATGAAAACTGTTTTCAAAGGAAAAGAAGGAGAACATAGGAACAAGAAATAGATGACTTGGAGAAAATTTGAATGTAATATGATAATATAAATAGTGATAGTTTGTGAATAAAAAAAAAGTTTCATTTGACATGTTGTGATTTCAAATAAATGCAATGGTCTGTAATTTTTTGCCATGTTTTATTTATCTTATTCAGACAGCAGGTCATTTAGTGATCAGAAGACATTAATGGGGACTGTTCAATGATTCAAAAACACCTGCTGGCTTGTTAAAGCTATGGGCAGGTTCTTTTCTAATTTCCTGTTTAAATTTGAATTTTTAATTTTTTATTTTTAATTTTTTTTTTTTTTTTTTTTTTTTTTTTTTTTTTGCATTGGATAGTTGAGATTAACCTCAGCTATCTTATGCAAAAAAAAAGGAGTTCATATTTAAACGAGAAATTAGAAAAGAACCTGCCCATAGGTTTAACATTAGCAAGCAGGTGTTTTAGTGTCAGTGAAGAGTCCCCTTAAGCCTAACGCCAATCATTCTCCAGAAAAGAAAAGCAGAGGGAAAGTTGTCATATAAGGTAAAGGCAAAGTGTCTTGCTTTGTCACTTGGCTCAAATGACTCAATTTTTATGAAGTTTTATTTATTTATAATAATTTAGTTCTGTTTTAGCACTTTTAAAACTAGTGTTCCATGTTTGAGATATTTTAATAGAATACTATTTATAAAATAAATTTACAAATCTTTAAAATCATTAAAAATTAATTTTAAAGGCTTTGTGAAACAATTCATAAAATCCAATTAAAATTGGAATTTTAGTAAAACATACATAAATAATTGTGATATTTGAAAGCTAAGCTCTTTTAAATTTTCTATTTCAAATGCATTAATTGTACATAATTTCGAGAAAAGAATAGCTTTCCTGACTTTGTTTAATGCCTTTGCAAAATATTATTGACTGTTTAAATGGTGATTTCAGTTGCACTTTCTATTTAAAATTGCCATTAAAAAGTAATTTTAATTAAAACATATAAAAATTTAATGAAAAATAGAATATTCACTGAATAATATAGAATTCCAACCGAGTGTTTATCCGCTAGTTGTATACACGAGTCTCTGATTCAAAATGAAAAAAGTCCTAAAAATAAGATATAATTTTTTTTTTTCAAAGAAAAAAGTTTAAATTAATAAATTTTTGTATTGATTTTTGATAATTTTTAATAAAAAGTAATTCAATTTTAAAAGTTATACAACAGGTGGAATTTTGCATAAGTAATTTAACGAATTGTTTTCAACTAAATTTTGCCAGAAGATTTTTTTTTTTAGTTTATATAAATACAATTAAATAAATCTGAAGATCTATATTTATGGTAAGAGCAGAAAAGAATAAATCCCTACAGCAACTTGTTATTTTTCTTAAATTTTTAATAATGGTTAAATATTTCTATTGATTATGTGAAAAAAATTTATAAAAAATTGGTAATATGGCAAAAAAAAATGCTGTATGTTACAATTTTCAATCTTACACCACTTGCACAAATTCAAATTATTACTATGGATATAATATGATTTTTTATTTTTAATGAGAAAAGTAACATTTCATTATCTTTTTTACATTTTAATGTTTTCACATAGAACACTGAAACTGAAAATAAAGAAGAAAAACATCAAAATGTAGCTATTATAAAATTTTGAATAAATTATTTTATTAATATTAAATTTAATAAAATACTTTTTTAGTATTCTTTCATTCATAATCTTTAATATCACAACTATATCTAATGGATATAATAATAAAAACTGAGGCTTTTAACAGAACAGTTAATCCATGTGGCATTTTAAATGCTTATATATACATGGATTAGCTAATTCAAAGCTGGACTCACCAATATAAAATGGTAAACCTTTTTTTTCCTAATGTAAAGAGTTATTGATTTCTAATATTTTGCTAAGACTGGTAATCAATATCTCCCTATATGAGAAAAAAAAAGATTTGCCATTTTATAGTTCTGAATCCAGTTTTGGCCAATATCGGTCGGTCCGGGGTTGACCGATATCGGCCGGTCCGGCGTTCACCGATATCGGCCGGTCCGGCGTTCACCGATATCGGTCGGTCCGGGGTTCATCGATATCGGTCGGTCCGGGGTTGACCGATATCGGCCGGTCGGTGTTCACCGATATCGGTCAATATTGGGTCCCGATATAGGCCGATATTGGAAAAAAAGCTAGCCATGCAATATCGGCCGGTCCGGTGTTTACCGATATTGGCCGATATTGCGAAATCGTTGTTCCCGATATAGGCCGATATTGCTGTGCTACCTGGGCAGGTACCTATAGACACATATCGACGCCTTCCTGGACTGGTGTGACCTATGGTGTGTCAAAATCAACGAAAATAAAATCTCTGCTGTTCCTTTTTATTTATATTTACACTTGTAGCCATACCAACCTTATATGACTGGTTAACTTATCCTTTTCTTTAAAATTTTCAATTTTATTTTTAAATGACTACGTAGTATTTATACTACAGCTGTACTATTTTTTACCTTAACTTAATTGATCTATTCTCATTTGCAATTTTTACTATTTTAATTTATATCATTATTATTATTATTATCATTATTTACTAACATCAGTTTATTCCATTTTAAACATTCCTCATTTTACTTAACTTCTTATGTATTTTAAAACTTTAGTATATATCATTTCCCCCATTGTCTCAATATTTAATAAGACATCATATCCATAGACTAGGCGTTTAGTTGATCTCAACAAGGACGTTTCTCAATGCTACTTCACTGTTCAATGTTAGGTACCAAAAGAGGTATAATTTGATATGATTTGATTTTGAAGGAGTGTGCTTTGAGACCTATAGCACCAAGGCTGTTGTCTCGAATGATCCATATTTCTATAGCTGGTCTCTTAATTTTGAAAAAATTCCAGATGAGACACCTTCATCTGGATTGGTATCCCCAGAGGTGGTGCTTATACTAAACTTGGAGGGCACTGGAGCCACGAACAAATTTTACGTGCACCCATTAATGTACACGGTTCCACAGCAGCGGCAGCCGAAAGAGGTTCTCACCCTCCCAAGCACTAACCTAGGTCGATGCTGCTTCGCTTTCGGTGATCCTACGGGAACCGAGCTTAAGAGAGAGGTATATCTTAAAATGAATAGGGGAGTTCCAAACAAAGCTCAACATACTATATATCTAACCTAGGTTACAATCAGGAGATATCTTCACCTGCCAATCAAAACTGCCCGTTACACCTCTAATTGCACCCAGAACCTGTCAACCACCAATTATAACTACCCTCTGACGTTTGATTGAACTCCAATGGTCGATTTGTGACGTCAAAAGAAATATTCCAAATTAAATTTGGAATTGCTCTAGAATTAGAAAATAATTTAGCCTGTACTAGCTCAGCGCAAAACTGGATATATAATAAAGCAAAGGCATTCGAGTCTTACAAGATTGTTGTTTCAGCGGTCGTGATGAGAACTATATTATTCATAAAGTACTCCTCGTTGAATTCTTAAAAGGAAATATTCCTTGCAGAGGGCGTGATGATAACTAAATTGTCCGATAATGGGCGGGGCGTTCCTCGATTTCCTTATAGTCGTGCTTTACGACCAGAAAAGTAACCAATGAAATTTTCTTTTATTTCGCAATTCGCAGCAGTATGACAGTAACGGCAATCACAAATGTTCAATCCCGTAATTAAACAAACTCATAGAGTTACGAAATATTTTAATTTTTAATGAAACTAATCGTATTATGTACTTCTTCCAATTTTTAATCTTATTTATTTTCTGTTTATTTCTTATAATTTATAATGGCGTGAAGAATACGAATATTTTACAAGAGATTCATTTCTGAAACAGTGTATATACATTTTTTAAATATAGAATTTAATGTGTTCAACAATTTATTTTGATGGAATATTTATTATATTGGGATTAACATTTACAACAAACCGTTGAACACATTGTCCATTAAACAAGCTCATAAAGTGATGACATTTCTTTAGAAGAGATTCGTTTCTGAAACAATAGATATATTTTTTTAAATATAGAATTTAATGTGTTCAACATTTTCTTTTAATGCAATGTTTGTTATACGAGATTAATATTATTTACAAAAAATATTATCTTACAAAAACATTCGTATTTTTCACGCCATTATAAATTATAAGAAATAAACAGAAAATAAATAAGATTATACATGAAAAAAAATAGTTAATTTAATTAATTTTTCAATAAAAATTAAATTCCCAAAGAATCTTCTAAATACTGCAAGTATATGAGTTTTTTGTTTTATAGAGGCAGATAGAACACACATTTTATTATGAAGAAGAAATATTTAGAAAAAATAAGAATTCAAATTATTTTTTAAGTAAATATTTAGTAGATTTTTTTCTTCTTTAAAAAATACTTTTCTAAAAATCTGGAAAATGCTCCAAATATATTTGATTTTTGTTTTCTGAAGCTACACAAAACACACATTTTATTACACACAACTATTATTTGGAGAAATAAAATTTCCAGAATGTATTATAAATAAAACCACGAAAAGATTTTTTTTTTTTAAATAAATAGCTTTTTCTTTTTTCTTTTTCTTTCTTTTTTTTCCCTTTAAATAAATAAAATTCGTACAAAATGTGATAAGTGCATTAAAAAAACATCTGATTTTTGTTTTACGAAGCTACATGAAACAGCTCTCGCTATAAAACTAGGTTTCTAAAAATAAAATATATTCTAGGAAACGATAAAATAATGCAACTAATTTGTTTTCAAAATTTTTTTAAAAATTATATCGACTGAATTAAATTTTGTTCATGCAATTTAATTTTTAATTATTAATAAATGAAAAAGTTAAGTAATTTTTATTTTATACAGAAAATAAAAATACAGTTTAAATTACTTAGATAAAAATGTATTATGTATACTAATTATGAACCCATGAAATAATTGTTTATAATTTTGTTAAATTATTTTTTGTGTTTCTTAAAATCCTAATAAGTCGGTTATAAATTAGTTGTTTTAGTTTTACTAAACCCATCAATATGTCAAGTGAGTACAATATTTCTGCATAATTTAATTTCGTAAAGATTCATTTCTATTTAAGAACTAAAACAAAATTTAGAGTTCATATAATTCCTAAGCAAAATCTGGAAAATGCATTTTTAAATATTTATTTTAAAATATTTTTATATGATCTACATCTTGCATATTTGCTTATTTCTAGTTTTTACTAAATTCTTTAAATATATTTTCATTTATACAGAAGGACAATTGTTTTTCAGAATACTTAATGCTCCATAATTTCAGCTTTATATTTCAGCTTTTCAAGTAACATTATTTACAATTTTTTTTTTTCATTTTTCTCTTAATTTCTTTGTTTTCTAAATCTTTCTTTTTCAAATATAAATATACATTTTCAAAATCGCTCATGCATGTTATTACGTACCTTGAAAATGTCAAATATTTAAATAGGATTTAATCAAAATTAATTTATTTTAAATTTAATAGAAGTGAACTACAATTCCCAACATTCCAACATCAACTACGGCACTACAGTTCTTCCCTACAACTGTCTTCGCTTTACAATGCATTCGGTTTTCGGGGAAATTTCATAGATCTAGGTAAATAATTAAAAAAAAAAAGTAGTATTAGGAATAGTTTCATTGCCAAATAACTTAAAATCGGAAACTTAGTATATCTTCTTTAGCAATTTTCCCCCAATATTTTGGGGAAAAGAGAATTTTTTATTATAGTTTTAAATATTTTGCAGAGAATTTTGTCGAAGGCATTCTAAATCTCATCAAACAATATGAAATAAATAAATAAATAAATAAAATAAAAAATAAGCTGATTCTCTACAGTTGCCATATTTCAATATTTATCGTCAGTCAGAAAACCAAGTGGAGATCACAAGAGTTTTTATCAATCTTCTGATTACGCCTTGCGTTTGTGCATACCAGAGTGAGGTTTCACCTTGTTTATATATATGCCTAGAACATAATAATTTTTAAATTATATCCTTCAAAAATTTGTAATCGTTATTTGTATCTATGTGCAAAACTGGATTTATTATTATTATTATTATTATTATTATGTACTATATTTGAGAGAGACAATAATTCAGGTTTATAACCTACTAATATATATATATATATATAATGACATTTATTTTTTGGATAAATAGAAGTAGTTTCTATAACATTTCAATACAGTAGAACTCCAATTATCCGAACTCCAACTATCAGAATCGCTTTCAGAATTTCAGAAAATGAAGATGGAAACGTACTGCGATTCCCAAAATAATGATTCTGTCTACGCGCGCTACTGTCTTTCCCGCCGTGAAAACCCTGGGTTTCAAATTCTAAATGATGATGAACTCATTGAAAGTGACCTGAATGTCCCTTAATGTCGAAGTTGAAGCATACACCGGACCATCAGCTAATGAAGAATTTGCCTGCCTTGAATCTGCGGTGAAGTGGATGGGGCGTCAGCCCGAGTGTGACCAGATGCAACTTCTGACTATCAAGCGGATGTGCAACTTGGCTCCCCGAAAACGGATGAAAACTGTCAAACAGCTTACTTTGACCAAGATGTTCAGCAAGTAATGACTTTCCTTTACAGTACGGTACGTATATACTGAACTAATGTACAGCACTTGTAAATACGCTTAACATGTAATAGTGTTACCTTTTCATTTAATTAATTGAAAGCTCTTTTTCTTTAAGAATATTTTTTTTCTCCCATTTTTAACATACACGCAGTAATTAATTAAAATATACCCCTTTTTTTGGAAAAAATCCAATTATCCGAGTTTTTGATTATCCTAATAGGGTCCGGTCCCAATTGATTCGGATAATTGGACTGCATATCAAAAATAACAAGAATGGTTTTCGTTCTGAAAAATATACTTTTTAAATAATAGATGATATAATCATAAATCAAGTATGCGATACAATTTTTGAATAAAATTAAGATAATAAATATTATTACCGACAGTAAAAATTATTGAAATTACTATAGATAAAATAGTAAGACAATATTAACCCTTTTACATAGAATAAACAAAATATTTTATTGTTATAATGTTTATTGAGACTTTTGTGGAAATGACAGAGTATTTTTTGGTGAATACCGAAATTTATCACCTCTTTTGCAGGGCGGCCAAATGGTCCGCCAACTGCATACCAATATCTTTTAAAAGAACATTTCATGGTGGATTTCTACAACATTTACAAAAAAATTTACCTCCGAAGGTGGTTTCTGCAAAATTTGCAAGAAAAATCTAAAAATAAATTTTTTCTAAGAAAATACCGGTATGCATAAAGCGGACCATTTGAGAGCTCTGCCTTTTGTCGATACCCTTATTCAATTGATCACAAACAATTTAGAATTTGAAATTTCATTAGATCTTCCATTGAAAATATCTTCGAAACAGATTTTCCACATGAAATTGAAGTACATTATCTGTTTAGCTTGTTTTAAAAAACAAAAACAAAATAATAATTGCACTTTTAAATTTATACAAACAAACCACATGCTGTTGAATCTGAAAAGTTTGAGTTTGGCTAATCCGGAAACAATACAATACTAACAGGACAAAAATATTTCATTCATGCCGGTAAAATTAAGTGATACTTTGTTAATCGAAAAAATAGGTGTTAATTAAAGTTTATTCATCAATTTGAAAAAGTCTTAAGATAACGAGTGAGCGCCTGTATGGTATTAAGTTCTCCTCGTTGATATTTTAAAATGAGAACCTGCCGGGAGCATAGCATGTTAGTTTTGGAAATTCAGAAACTGGGGATAGTCATTTTACTCCGGAGTCGAATCTGAACTGACTCCCTTCCTCCATGAGTCTTCTACGTTCATGGTCCACTCTCTACCAAAGGGAAGATAGTCCCGTGTTAGAAGACGGCGCAAAGTAGCGCCACTGTAGTTGCAATTAGAACTAAAATGGGCGGGGAGGAAAGCTCAACGTTCAGGTTTTGGTTCTGCTTTCATGGCCGGAAATGTAAATATTGAAATTTTCGTTTCTTTCGTGGCAGTATGACAGTGACGACAATAAAAAATTTTCAATCCGGTCATTAAATAAACTCAAAGTGATGAAATATTTCAGTTTTTAATGAACTAATCAGATTATGTATTTCTTAAAATTTTTAATCTTAGTTATTTTCTGTTTACTCTTTATAATTTCGTGAAGAATACGAATATTTTAAAAGATTACTTTCTGAAAGTGGATATATATTTTTTTAAATATAGAATTCAATGTGTTCAACAATTTGATTCAATTGAATATTTATTATGAGGTTAATATTTACAACAAATAGTTTTTTACAAAAACATTTGTATTCTTCAATTATAACAAGTGAATAGAAAATCTGATTAGTTTTCAATCACTTTAGTTTAATGACAGGATTGGAAATTTACGATTGTCGTTATTGTCATACTGCCGCGAAATAAACGAAAATTTCGTAAGTGACCTACCTAATCTTATGAAATAATTGCAATTAAAAAAAAAAAAAAAAAAAAAAAAAAAAAAAAAAATCCCTCTTAACCCTTTATCTACTGAATTATGAATCAACAAATTGTTCCATCTCAATAATTATCTTCCTTGATGTCTGAAGGTATATTAGACAATTTATATTATAATAATATGAAATTTAGATAAGGTTTTTCATTAAAACTGATTTAATAATGCGGTAGTAATAGCTCTTTTTGTGAAATATTTACAAGAATAATTAGATTAATTAACAGAAAATGCTGCTAAGGAAATACCGCAATTCTTTATCGGAACAATGTAAATAAATGTATTGTGATCCTATCATTAAATAGAAAGGTTTTCATAGTTGCAAAATTTTCATATAACAATTTTTAAAAAGAGAAGATGTACACTTATGTAAAAGGTTCAGAAAAATTCCACTTTATAAAATATTTAGCTTTCATTGTTTTACTGTGCTTTCTAAATGTGATCCAGAAAAGTATTTTGTATAAAAACAAAACCTTATTATCATTATTAGACAGATTAAAGAAATTTTATATAAAGTTTTCTCTGACGGTACTTAAAAGTACCGTCAGTAGATAAACGATTAAAATGCTGATAAGTAGGTATGGTATAAATATGTATCAAAATAAATACTTTTGCATAACTTTTTTTTCGTAAGATTCTCTTTTTAAGAAACATAAAAATAAAATTTAGAGTTTATACAATTCATGGACGAAATCAGAAAAATACATTTTTTTTTTTTTAATAAGAAAATCTAAAGCTTTTTTTTTTTTTTAAGCTATTATTCTGTCTAATATTTAGACATAAAATTTTCGATGTTGTTTGTTTGTTATGAAAAAAATATTTTTTCTCATTTTATTTCTCTTGCTGTAAAATTATTCTAAAAATAAAATATTTTCTAGGAAAACATAAAATAATGCAACATTTTTTTTTTTTCACATTTTTTTAAAATATATATCGACTGAATTAAAGTTTGTTCATGCAATTTAAGGTTTAATTATTAATAAATGAAAAAGTTTGAATTTTTGTTTTATACAGAAAATAAAAATACAGTTTAAATTACCGGATAAAAAAGTATTATGTACACTAATTATGAACCCACGAAATAATTGTTTATAATTTTTTTAAATTAATTTTTGTGTTTCTTAAAATGCTAATAAGTCTGTAATAAATTAGTTGTTTTAGTTTTACTAAACCTATCAAAATCTCAAGTAAGTAAAATATTTCTGCATAATTTAATTTCGTAAAGATTAATTTCTATTTAAGAACTAAAACAAAATTTAGAGTTTATAATAATTCCTAAGAAAAATCTGGAAAATACATTTTTTAATCGTTATTTTAAAATATTTTTATATGATCTACATCTTGCATATTTGCTTATTTCTAGTTTTTACTAAATTCTTTAAATATATTTTCATTTATACAGAAGTACAATTGTTTTTCAGAATAATTTGTATCTTGCATTATATCTAACTTAATGCTCCATAATTTCATTTTTATTAAATCAAGTAACATTTTTTAATACTTTTATTTTTTTTCATTTTTCTTTCTTTTTTTTTTTTTTTTTTTTTTTTTTTTTTTTCTAAATCTTTTTTTTTTAAATATAAATGCCCATTTCCAAAATCGCTCATGCATGTTATTATGTACATGGAAAATATCAAATTTTTGAATAGGATTTAATCAAAATTCATTTATTTTAAATTTAATAGAAGTGAACTACGATACCCAACATTCCAACGTCAACTACTTCCCTACAACTATTTTCGCTTTACTATGCATTTGGCTTGGGGGGATATTTCACAGATCTATGCAGGGTTGTAACCAGCCAGCAAAGTCAAAGGGGGCTTTGAAATTTTTTGATGGAACTAATTCACAGCATTTCTTTTCCCCTCTATTTTAAGGATATGTAAATAGACAGAAGTAGCAAGTGTTACCACCAAAACAGTTCCTACTGCAAAAATCAGTACAAAATGTAATAAAAATTTTGATTATAAAGTTTTCAAATTCTCAAATATATAACGAATGATGCTTTTCGTATTGAAAGATTATGAAGTCTATAGGGCCCTCAAGACGTTGCTAGGAGAGGGGCTCAGCCCATCCTTCACAAATCTGGTTACATCCCTGGATCTATATTAATAATTTAGAAAAAAGAAACAAAAAAGGTAATATTAGAAAAAGTGGCATTGCCAAATAACTTATAATCGGAATCCTAGTATAGCTTCTTTAGCAGTTTTTCCGCAATATTTTGGGGAAAAGATTATTTTATTATTATAGTTTTAAATATTTTGCAGAGAATTTTGTCGTAGGAATTCTGAAACTGGTCAACCAATACGAAAAGAAAAAAAAAAGCTGATTTTTTATAGTTACCATATTTCAATATTTATCGTCAGTCAGAAAACCAAGTGGAGATCACAAGAGTTTTTATCAATCATCTGATTGGGCCTTGCGTTTGTGCATACCAGAGTGAGGTTTCACCTTGTTTATATATATGCCTAGAACATAACAATTTTTAAATTATATCCTTCAAAAATTTGTAATTGTTTTTTGCATCTATGGGCAAAATTGGATTTTTAATAATTTTTTTTTAAATTATTATTTACTATATTTGAGAGAGACAATAATTTAGGTTTATAACCTAATAATATATATATATATATATATATATATATATATATATATATATATATATAATGGCATTTATTATTTGGTTAAATAAAAGTACTTTCTATAATATTTCAATATATCAAAAATAACGAGAATAATTTTCTTTCTGAAAAATATATTTTTTTAATAATAGATTACATAATGATAAATCAACTATGCGACACATTTTTTAAATAAAATCAAGATAATAAATATTATTACCGACAGTAAAAATTATTGAAATTTCTATAGATAACATAGTAAGACAATATTAATCCTTTTACACCGAAAAACAAAATATTTTTATTGTTATAACGTTTATTGAGACTTCTGATCAATCTGGAAATGACAGACATTATTTACATTTTTTTTTCGTTTTTCTCTTATTATTTTTTTCTAAATCTTTCTTTTTCAAATATAAATGTACATTTCCAAAATCCCTCATGCATGTTACTATGTACATTGAAAAAGTCAAATATTTAAACAGGAATGTGATCAAAATTCATTTATTTTAAATTTAATAGAAGTGAACTACAATTCCCAACATTTCAACATCAACTACGGCGCTACAGTTCTTCCCTACAACTGTCTTCTCTTTACTATGCATTCGGATTTGGGGGGAAATTTTCATAGATCTAGGTAAATATTTTTTTTAAAAAAAGGAGTATTGTGAATAGTTTCATTGCCATATAACTTAAAATCGGAAACTTAGTATATCTTCTTTAGCAGTTTTTCCCCAATATTTTGGGGAAAAGAGTATTTTTTATTATAGTTTTAAATATTTTGCAGAGAATTTTGTCGAAGGAATTCTGAATCTCATCAACCAATATGAAAAAAAAAAAAAAAAAAAAAAAAAAAAAGCTGATTCTCTACAGTTGCCATATTTCAATATTTATCGTCAGTCAGAAAACCAAGTGGAGATCACAAGAGTTTTTATCAATCTTCTGATTACGCCTTGAGTTTGTACATACCAGAGTGAGGTTTTACCTTGTTTATATATATATGCCTAGAACATAATAATTTTTAAATTATATCCTTCAAAAAATTGTACTCGTTATTTGTATCTATGTGCAAAACTGGATTTATTATTATTATTATTATTATGTACTATATTTGAGAGAGACAATAATTCAGGTTTATAACCTACTAATATATATATATATATATATATATATATATATATAATGACATTTATTTTTTGGATAAATAGAAGTAGTTTCTATAACATTTCAATACAGTAGAACTCCAATTATCCGAACTCCAACTATCAGAATCGCTTTCAGAATTTCAGAAAATGAAGATGGAAACGTACTGCGATTCCCAAAATAATGATTCTGTCTACGCGCGCTACTGTCTTTCCCGCCGTGAAAACCCTGGGTTTCAAATTCTAAATGATGATGAACTCATTGAAAGTGACCTGAATGTCCCTTAATGTCGAAGTTGAAGCATACACCGGACCATCAGCTAATGAAGAATTTGCCTGCCTTGAATCTGCGGTGAAGTGGATGGGGCGTCAGCCCGAGTGTGACCAGATGCAACTTCTGACTATCAAGCGGATGTGCAACTTGGCTCCCCGAAAACGGATGAAAACTGTCAAACAGCTTACTTTGACCAAGATGTTCAGCAAGTAATGACTTTCCTTTACAGTACGGTACGTATATACTGAACTAATGTACAGCACTTGTAAATACGCTTAACATGTAATAGTGTTACCTTTTCATTTAATTAATTGAAAGCTCTTTTTCTTTAAGAATATTTTTTTTCTCCCATTTTTAACATACACGCAGTAATTAATTAAAATATACCCCTTTTTTTGGAAAAAATCCAATTATCCGAGTTTTTGATTATCCTAATAGGGTCCGGTCCCAATTGATTCGGATAATTGGACTGCATATCAAAAATAACAAGAATGGTTTTCGTTCTGAAAAATATACTTTTTAAATAATAGATGATATAATCATAAATCAAGTATGCGATACAATTTTTGAATAAAATTAAGATAATAAATATTATTACCGACAGTAAAAATTATTGAAATTACTATAGATAAAATAGTAAGACAATATTAACCCTTTTACATAGAATAAACAAAATATTTTATTGTTATAATGTTTATTGAGACTTTTGTGGAAATGACAGAGTATTTTTTGGTGAATACCGAAATTTATCACCTCTTTTGCAGGGCGGCCAAATGGTCCGCCAACTGCATACCAATATCTTTTAAAAGAACATTTCATGGTGGATTTCTACAACATTTACAAAAAAATTTACCTCCGAAGGTGGTTTCTGCAAAATTTGCAAGAAAAATCTAAAAATAAATTTTTTCTAAGAAAATACCGGTATGCATAAAGCGGACCATTTGAGAGCTCTGCCTTTTGTCGATACCCTTATTCAATTGATCACAAACAATTTAGAATTTGAAATTTCATTAGATCTTCCATTGAAAATATCTTCGAAACAGATTTTCCACATGAAATTGAAGTACATTATCTGTTTAGCTTGTTTTAAAAAACAAAAACAAAATAATAATTGCACTTTTAAATTTATACAAACAAACCACATGCTGTTGAATCTGAAAAGTTTGAGTTTGGCTAATCCGGAAACAATACAATACTAACAGGACAAAAATATTTCATTCATGCCGGTAAAATTAAGTGATACTTTGTTAATCGAAAAAATAGGTGTTAATTAAAGTTTATTCATCAATTTGAAAAAGTCTTAAGATAACGAGTGAGCGCCTGTATGGTATTAAGTTCTCCTCGTTGATATTTTAAAATGAGAACCTGCCGGGAGCATAGCATGTTAGTTTTGGAAATTCAGAAACTGGGGATAGTCATTTTACTCCGGAGTCGAATCTGAACTGACTCCCTTCCTCCATGAGTCTTCTACGTTCATGGTCCACTCTCTACCAAAGGGAAGATAGTCCCGTGTTAGAAGACGGCGCAAAGTAGCGCCACTGTAGTTGCAATTAGAACTAAAATGGGCGGGGAGGAAAGCTCAACGTTCAGGTTTTGGTTCTGCTTTCATGGCCGGAAATGTAAATATTGAAATTTTCGTTTCTTTCGTGGCAGTATGACAGTGACGACAATAAAAAATTTTCAATCCGGTCATTAAATAAACTCAAAGTGATGAAATATTTCAGTTTTTAATGAACTAATCAGATTATGTATTTCTTAAAATTTTTAATCTTAGTTATTTTCTGTTTACTCTTTATAATTTCGTGAAGAATACGAATATTTTAAAAGATTACTTTCTGAAAGTGGATATATATTTTTTTAAATATAGAATTCAATGTGTTCAACAATTTGATTCAATTGAATATTTATTATGAGGTTAATATTTACAACAAATAGTTTTTTACAAAAACATTTGTATTCTTCAATTATAACAAGTGAATAGAAAATCTGATTAGTTTTCAATCACTTTAGTTTAATGACAGGATTGGAAATTTACGATTGTCGTTATTGTCATACTGCCGCGAAATAAACGAAAATTTCGTAAGTGACCTACCTAATCTTATGAAATAATTGCAATTAAAAAAAAAAAAAAAAAAAAAAAAAAAAAAAAATCCCTCTTAACCCTTTATCTACTGAATTATGAATCAACAAATTGTTCCATCTCAATAATTATCTTCCTTGATGTCTGAAGGTATATTAGACAATTTATATTATAATAATATGAAATTTAGATAAGGTTTTTCATTAAAACTGATTTAATAATGCGGTAGTAATAGCTCTTTTTGTGAAATATTTACAAGAATAATTAGATTAATTAACAGAAAATGCTGCTAAGGAAATACCGCAATTCTTTATCGGAACAATGTAAATAAATGTATTGTGATCCTATCATTAAATAGAAAGGTTTTCATAGTTGCAAAATTTTCATATAACAATTTTTAAAAAGAGAAGATGTACACTTATGTAAAAGGTTCAGAAAAATTCCACTTTATAAAATATTTAGCTTTCATTGTTTTACTGTGCTTTCTAAATGTGATCCAGAAAAGTATTTTGTATAAAAACAAAACCTTATTATCATTATTAGACAGATTAAAGAAATTTTATATAAAGTTTTCTCTGACGGTACTTAAAAGTACAGTCAGTAGATAAACGATTAAAATGCTGATAAGTAGGTATGGTATAAATATGTATCAAAATAAATACTTTTGCATAACTTTTTTTTCGTAAGATTCTCTTTTTAAGAAACATAAAAATAAAATTTAGAGTTTATACAATTCATGGACGAAATCAGAAAAATACATTTTTTTTTTTTAATAAGAAAATCTAAAGCTTTTTTTTTTTTTTAAGCTATTATTCTGTCTAATATTTAGACATAAAATTTTCGATGTTGTTTGTTTGTTATGAAAAAAATATTTTTTCTCATTTTATTTCTCTTGCTGTAAAATTATTCTAAAAATAAAATATTTTCTAGGAAAACATAAAATAATGCAACATTTTTTTTTTTCACATTTTTTAAAAATATATATCGACTGAATTAAAGTTTGTTCATGCAATTTAAGGTTTAATTATTAATAAATGAAAAAGTTTGAATTTTTGTTTTATACAGAAAATAAAAATACAGTTTAAATTACCGGATAAAAAAGTATTATGTACACTAATTATGAACCCACGAAATAATTGTTTATAATTTTTTTAAATTAATTTTTGTGTTTCTTAAAATGCTAATAAGTCTGTAATAAATTAGTTGTTTTAGTTTTACTAAACCTATCAAAATCTCAAGTAAGTAAAATATTTCTGCATAATTTAATTTCGTAAAGATTAATTTCTATTTAAGAACTAAAACAAAATTTAGAGTTTATAATAATTCCTAAGAAAAATCTGGAAAATACATTTTTTAATCGTTATTTTAAAATATTTTTATATGATCTACATCTTGCATATTTGCTTATTTCTAGTTTTTACTAAATTCTTTAAATATATTTTCATTTATACAGAAGTACAATTGTTTTTCAGAATAATTTGTATCTTGCATTATATCTAACTTAATGCTCCATAATTTCATTTTTATTAAATCAAGTAACATTTTTTAATACTTTTATTTTTTTTCATTTTTCTTTCTTTTTTTTTTTTTTTTTTTTTTTTTTTTTCTAAATCTTTCTTTTTAAAATATAAATGCCCATTTCCAAAATCGCTCATGCATGTTATTATGTACATGGAAAATATCAAATTTTTGAATAGGATTTAATCAAAATTCATTTATTTTAAATTTAATAGAAGTGAACTACGATACCCAACATTCCAACGTCAACTACTTCCCTACAACTATTTTCGCTTTACTATGCATTTGGCTTGGGGGGATATTTCACAGATCTATGCAGGGTTGTAACCAGCCAGCAAAGTCAAAGGGGGCTTTGAAATTTTTTGATGGAACTAATTCACAGCATTTCTTTTCCCCTCTATTTTAAGGATATGTAAATAGACAGAAGTAGCAAGTGTTACCACCAAAACAGTTCCTACTGCAAAAATCAGTACAAAATGTAATAAAAATTTTGATTATAAAGTTTTCAAATTCTCAAATATATAACGAATGATGCTTTTCGTATTGAAAGATTATGAAGTCTATAGGGCCCTCAAGACGTTGCTAGGAGAGGGGCTCAGCCCATCCTTCACAAATCTGGTTACATCCCTGGATCTATATTAATAATTTAGAAAAAAGAAACAAAAAAGGTAATATTAGAAAAAGTGGCATTGCCAAATAACTTATAATCGGAATCCTAGTATAGCTTCTTTAGCAGTTTTTCCGCAATATTTTGGGGAAAAGATTATTTTATTATTATAGTTTTAAATATTTTGCAGAGAATTTTGTCGTAGGAATTCTGAAACTGGTCAACCAATACGAAAAGAAAAAAAAAAGCTGATTTTTTATAGTTACCATATTTCAATATTTATCGTCAGTCAGAAAACCAAGTGGAGATCACAAGAGTTTTTATCAATCATCTGATTGGGCCTTGCGTTTGTGCATACCAGAGTGAGGTTTCACCTTGTTTATATATATGCCTAGAACATAACAATTTTTAAATTATATCCTTCAAAAATTTGTAATTGTTTTTTGCATCTATGGGCAAAATTGGATTTTTAATAATTTTTTTTTAAATTATTATTTACTATATTTGAGAGAGACAATAATTTAGGTTTATAACCTAATAATATATATATATATATATATATATATATATATATATATATATATATATATATATATATATATATATATATATATAATGGCATTTATTATTTGGTTAAATAAAAGTACTTTCTATAATATTTCAATATATCAAAAATAACGAGAATAATTTTCTTTCTGAAAAATATATTTTTTTAATAATAGATTACATAATGATAAATCAACTATGCGACACATTTTTTAAATAAAATCAAGATAATAAATATTATTACCGACAGTAAAAATTATTGAAATTTCTATAGATAACATAGTAAGACAATATTAATCCTTTTACACCGAAAAACAAAATATTTTTATTGTTATAACGTTTATTGAGACTTCTGATCAATCTGGAAATGACAGACATTATTTACATTTTTTTTTCGTTTTTCTCTTATTATTTTTTTCTAAATCTTTCTTTTTCAAATATAAATGTACATTTCCAAAATCCCTCATGCATGTTACTATGTACATTGAAAAAGTCAAATATTTAAACAGGAATGTGATCAAAATTCATTTATTTTAAATTTAATAGAAGTGAACTACAATTCCCAACATTTCAACATCAACTACGGCGCTACAGTTCTTCCCTACAACTGTCTTCTCTTTACTATGCATTCGGATTTGGGGGGAAATTTTCATAGATCTAGGTAAATATTTTTTTAAAAAAAAGGAGTATTGTGAATAGTTTCATTGCCATATAACTTAAAATCGGAAACTTAGTATATCTTCTTTAGCAGTTTTTCCCCAATATTTTGGGGAAAAGAGTATTTTTTATTATAGTTTTAAATATTTTGCAGAGAATTTTGTCGAAGGAATTCTGAATCTCATCAACCAATATGAAAAAAAAAAAAAAAAAAAAAAAAAAAAAAGCTGATTCTCTACAGTTGCCATATTTCAATATTTATCGTCAGTCAGAAAACCAAGTGGAGATCACAAGAGTTTTTATCAATCTTCTGATTACGCCTTGAGTTTGTACATACCAGAGTGAGGTTTTACCTTGTTTATATATATATGCCTAGAACATAATAATTTTTAAATTATATCCTTCAAAAAATTGTACTCGTTATTTGTATCTATGTGCAAAACTGGATTTATTATTATTATTATTATGTACTATATTTGAGAGAGACAATAATTCAGGTTTATAACCTACTAATATATATATATATATATATATATATATATATATATATATATATATATATATATATAATGACATTTATTTTTTGGATAAATAGAAGTAGTTTCTATAACATTTCAATACAGTAGAACTCCAATTATCCGAACTCCAACTATCCGAATCGCTTTCAGAATTTCAGAAAATGAAGATGGAAACGTACTACGATTCCCAAAATAATGATTCTGTCTACGCGCGCTACTGTCTTTCCCGCCGTGAAAACACTGGGTTTCAAATTCTAAATGATGAAGAACTCATTGAAAGTGACCTGAATGTCCCTTAATGTCGAAGTTGAAGCATACACCGGACCATCAGCTAATGAAGAATTTGCCTGCCTTGAATCTGCGGTGAAGTGGATGGGGCGTCAGCCCGAGTGTGACCAGATGCAACTTCTGACTATCAAGCGGATGTGCAACTTGGCTCCCCGAAAACGGATGAAAACTGTCAAACAGCTTACTTTGACCGAGATGTTCAGCAAGTAATGACTTTCCTTTACAGTACGGTACGTATATACTGAACTAATGTACAGCACTTGTAAATACGCTTAACATGTAATAGTGTTACCTTTTCATTTAATTAATTGAAAGCTCTTTTTCTTTAAGAATATTTTTTTTCTCCCATTTTTAACATACACACAGTAATTAATTAAAATATACCCCCTTTTTTTGTAAAAAATCCAATTATCCGAGTTTTTTATTATCCGAATAGGGTCCGGTCCCAATTGATTCGGATAATTGGACTGCATATCAAAAATAACAAGAATGGTTTTCGTTCTGAAAAATATACTTTTTAAATAATAGATGATATAATCATAAATCAAGTATGCGATACAATCTTTGAATAAAATTAAGATAATAAATATTATCTCTTTAGTTTCGTGTTTGCCTCAGGGTTGGTGGCTCACGGAAAAATATTCCATTTTGTGCTGCGATTGTAGTCTTGCCAACATGTGATAGTGAGAATTGCCAGGCTGGGTGTCGTACCAAGTGGTTCAGTTGGTAGAACGTTGATGACCCGGGTTCAAGCCCCGGCTTGGATACTTTTTCACTATGTTGGCTATACGCCTTTTAAGCAATTAAAATTTAAAATATTATGAATGCAAGGCATGAGAAATTTTCTATGGAATAATATCCAAGTATTAAATTTATTTATTCGATATTATATTATTTGAAGCATAATAATTGATATGCGTTTGTGAGATGCACTAAAACATCTTTCTGTTGAATATGGAGTGCAAAATGTTTATCATTCATTTACAGACTCCCACAAAAGAATTCAGTTGCAGTATTCTCTATATGAGCGAGAGCTTGAATTGTTTAAGTCTCCCTCCCGTTCGCTCAAGCGAAAACACCCGCTCGCTAATGTTAATCCAATGAGACAGTTAATTTGTAATATGTCGTTTGTATTTAAAAAAAATTAAAAGATTTTTTGTAATTTTGCATTGGATAGCTGAGACTCATATCTCTACAACCGCCGTTTTTTTACTTTTTCAATTTTGTTAGTAATTTTTTTTTTTTTTTTTTTTTTTTTTTTAGAGGATATTTTCACTTTTAGAATCGAATCAGTAGGAAAATTATCCTCATTGAAAAAAAAAAAAAAAAAAAAACTCGCACACAAATTCGAAAAAGTAAAAAATGGTGGTTGTAGAGATTTACCTCAACTATTCAATACAAAAAAAAAAAAAAAAAAAAAAAAAAAAAAAAAATTAAAAAAAAAATCGTTTAAAGATATTGAAATGCAAACGAAACATTATAAAATATTTGTCTCATAGGATTAACAGCAGCGAGAGGGTGTTTTCGCGAGAGTCAACGGGAGCTTAAGATTGTTTTTTAATTGAGTTATGCATTTTCCAGCTGAACTAAACTATTTAGTACACTGAGATATGATTGTAGATTATAAATAAATTCATATACTAGGCTATGCAAAGAACAGGATACATTGCAGCGTATGGATGGTTATTTGTGAAAGTACATTTTCAGTCGTTATGCGTTCTCTGAAATATATGCTTAATTTAATATTCTATGTGTTAAAATCTGGCAAGTTGTGAATAAGATTTCAACACTCCAAATAAAATTAAGCATAAATTTTAAAAATATTTTGTAAACTAAAACTAAAAAAAAAATCGATATCCTTTAAAAAAATGTACACAATAAAAAAGAAGTAAAAAATAATTATTTTCTGAGGAAATATTTTAAAAATTAGAATGCATTTGACATCAGTTGGTTTAACATTACCGAGGGCAATTTGAGATCTCACTTACCAACACCCTTAAATAATAATTTAAAAAAAAAATCAATAAAAAGACACTCTGTAATGGTTCTTAAAGATAAGTCATATTTTGAACAGAAAATTACACTAACAATTGAATGCTAAAAAACACACAAGTATTTAAAAATTTAATATTAATTGGCAGAAATTAATTATATTAATTACAATAATTTAATTACACCTAACTAGTTTAAGACTTGTTCCGATCGAAAATTAATTAAAGAGAATTTGACAACACTATGATAAATTCATAAAATTATACAAAATATTTTTTTCCCTTTTTTTCTGATAACTTTCTTTTCTTTATGTCTTTCTCTTTAAAAAAGTGAGTTTCTTAATGAGTTCGCTCTTTTTAAAAAATGAATTTGAGCGAGTTTGTTTTATAAATTTTGAATTTGAGCGAGAACTTTACTCATTTTTGAGAATTTAAGTTTTAAGTTTGAGTTAGTTCATTTTTATACTGAGCTTGCTCAACACTGCCCTAGGCCTTGCTTTAGGTTTCTTCAGACATGCTGTTTCTTTACCAACGCTAAAGTGCCTAGAAGTGCCCAATTTGAGGTTTCGAAACTGAGCAACCGCGTTGCGCATGTGTCACTACTCCGATATAAAGTGGTACTCTAAAGCTCATGAGAAAAATGCTAGTTTGTTAGTGGCACAGCGTACTGATTTTAATCTACGTATGCATGATAAAAAAATAGCTAAAATTATGTCATTTTCACCACAGACAAATACAGTGATTTTCACGGTATCCATAAGTCTCTCATTATGTGCAACAGTCCCTAATATAATAGTAGCAGTAGCAGTAGCAGTAGCAGTAGCAATCTCTACTCAGTTACCTAATCACAGGTAAACACTTGTGGCTGGTCTTATCTCTTGTATTTTTTGAAATCGCTCTCTTAAACCGAAATTTTTTGATCTTGAGTAAGATTTTCCTATTGAATTTCGTTTGTTGATCAAGTAAGAAAATATTTCTGGAATAGGAGATTTGAGGTGAGCTAAAAAAAAAACGGAAACATACGCCTTCGCATTTTTGGTAGGATTTGTTATTGTTATCATTTATATTTATTCATTCATCACTCTGGCATAGAATGCTTTATGCAGAATGCAGAGTTAAATTTTCGAATTTTGCGAATGAAATTTTAGTTTTGCGATTTATTTAAAAGCATTTGTCGATAATTATAGTCTGCAGTTTGTCCAAATTTGGCAGGAGCTAATAATGGCTGAATTTGGGTTTCACAAGATTTCGTGATTGTACTGAACAGATGTTGTTTTCATGATTGTTATTTACTTATTATAGTGTAAATTATGCTCAATTTGATTTTGATTAGAAGATTTTAAAGAATTCCAAAATTAATATACGATTAAAAAATAATAATTTTAAAATTTAGTACGATTCAACCACTGATTTCGTATCTAAATGATATAATTCTAGCGTTGCGTTTGTTTGTTCTACTCATAATTTATTTTATAAACATAACATGTTTATTAAATTCTCAAAGAAATAAGGAAATAATTAATGTAACTCAAAATATAGTAAACTCTTGCTAAGGCAGATCTTTAAAATGAGCAAATATACTTTAATATGTTATTAAAAATAATTGTAATAACTTATGAGTTCATTTGTGCATTACTGTATTATAAATTATGCATTTTTTCAGAGAAAAATGAAAGTATAATAAATGCACTTTTCTAGAAATGACAAAAATAGTGAAAAAAGTTAAAATTTTTCAAAAGATGATTAAAACCATGGGAAAAAAAAAAAAACGATAAAAACCATGGGGAAAAAAAAAACACGTTTTTCCGAAGATGGTTGAAACCATGGTAAATAACGGTAAAAACCATTACACCTTAAATACTTGCTAACCTTGAGAAAGCTAAATTGAAAAGTCATCAAAGACACTCAAGGGAAAAAAGCCAATAATATGAGCATATAAATGATAAAGTTGTGCTTAATTTTATTTATAAATAATTCATAAACACAGTTTTTTTCCCCATCAAATCAGGCTTTTTCAGTACAAATATAAAGATGCCAACAGTTATGCATTTTTAGTAAAGGGCAAAACTGGAAAATTCCATTGATGGTCCCTTTTTAGGTGCGTTCGTAATTATATAAATACGTAGCACCTATAGTCGTCGTTTGGTCCGTCTGTCTGTCCGCATATAACAACCAGTGCCGTAGCGAAAGAAAATTTTTGGGGGGGCAAAAGGCAAGATTGGCCGACTCAAAAATGTTTCAAATCCGAGTAATGTAAAATAGTCAATCTGTCGCATTATTTCTTAATTAATAGTTTTTGCAATTAATTTTAACTGATTAATTATAATTGATAATTAAAAATAAAATATATGATTTTGTATTCCTAAAATGTTTCTTATAGATATAACTCAGTAATTATTTAAAAGATTTACCAAGAACTTTACTGGAGAAAAAGGAAGAAAATATGTATTGATAAGAGAAAATCGTACAGTTATATTTGTGAAAAACACATGTGTTTAGAATGATAGAGAGAAGTGAACCTGTATGTTATGCTGTCGCGAGGATAGTAACACACTCTTAGTCTTTTTTAGTTTGTATCGGTAAACATCTAACCAAAAGAGCCGAGTTTAAAAAAATTTCAGTAGAGGCACAGACGTTTCGGCGCCGACAGGACAAATCCGTCTCCTCCCTTTCTTAGTCCAGTAGAAATAGCGCAAAAAAGGGTATTGCCTTGCAAAAATTTGGGTAACTCTGATTTTTGGATTTGTTGCATTGGTTGACCCTCTAATAAAAAAAAAAACAAGTTTTCGACCTTCTAGATCTTGTGCGTTTTTTACAATATCGAAAAAAGCAATATTTTTCGGCACTTTTTTCGATTTTTATTAAATAACTCGATTTCAGTGTGTTGTACAGAAAAAGCACTTTCACCATTTTGTAGAAGATAAAATTCTCTACAACATTCACTATTCATGTTTGTAAATTGTCCAAATAGGGGGTGAAATACGGAGCCAGGAAAATAGGGTAAAATTTGCAAAAAGTGCAAAAATCCACAAATGACGTTAGTTTTTGCTTAATAACCAACTTTTAATGCGTTTTAGAGACAAAAGTGTCATAATAAAGTTTGTAAAGCATGAAGTAGTCTATAAGTTTCATTTATTAGATCATTAAATATCTATAATACTCTAAAAATCAGAACACACGATTTATGGTTAAAACAGGAAAATACCGCCTGACAAGTCACTAATTTAAAAACGAGCTTTTATTTTTGATATTGATTAAACGATGCAATTAATTAATTATAGCATGTACAATAAAAGGTAACTGTTGAATAGTTGAGGGGGTGGGGGGGGGGGGAGCGAAGTTAACCAAAAAACCTAGTCGGTAGATATAAGCGCGGCAAAGAGATTGAGCCAAGAATTCAAAGTCGAAAGTAAAATTAATAGCTGGGAATACTGTAAAAGAATACTTGAAAGATAAATAAGACATAATTTAGAAATTTTAAAAGGGAAAAGGAGTATCTAAGGCAAAAACTAAGGGAGGTGGGAGCAAAAGGAGCAAGTGGCCCGGGTGCTAGAATTGAAAGAGAAGAGGGCACACAATGAAGATTTGGTTTGTTGTGTTTATATTAATTTGACCCACATATTTTTGTTAGTTCGTCAATGGTAAATGTATCTCAGGTTGCAAATGTTAGTCCAAATAGAAAGAATACCAAAAATTATACTTGATAAGACAGAAACCTGTATAAAGAGGAATTGTTTTCTGGTGTTTTGAATTCAATTTTAAATTTTAAAATAAAGAAAATATCAGAAACTTATCCTGAACATAATCAAAAAAGTATAAATGTGCAGAAAGAGCTCGTCGCTTGAAGATTCATACTTCTGCTGAGGTGTTAAGTTCAATGAGACCATGTTTCCACAGATGCCACAAGAAAAATTGTTGGGGAATGAAAAAAACAAAAAACTTTTCATTTCTATGCTTCGAAATGAATTTGAAAAAGCACAAATGATCACTAAGCAGGCCACTGAAGATGCAGATGTGCTAACAGAGAACACAGCTATATCCTTAGCCCGTGATTACGATGCTGTCATTGTCAATGGTGTAGACATTGACCTTCTTGTTCTTGTTGCTTCTCTAGTTCCAGACAATGTTTATTTCCGAAGGACCGGGAGAGGGAAACTGCCTGATGTTATCTACTCCAACAAGTGCTTCAAGTTTAAGGAAGTTGCACAAAATATTCTTTTAATTCATGCAGTAAGTGGTTGCGAGACCACTTCTGCGCTCTACACCCATGGGAAAATGAAATATTGCAGAATTCTTCAGAACCCATCCCTGAACCAAAAAGTTCAAATCTTTAAATATTTAAATGGAGTGAGGCACAAACTTGTTGAAGCCACAGAAGCTGTACTTCTTGCCCTGTATGGAGGTGATCCCAGCCAAAACTTGAATGTATTGCGGTATGTCAGCTTCGCTAGAGCAGCTAACAATTTTAAATTAAATTTAGCGAGACTACCACCTACTCGAAATGCTACTGAATATCATGCATTCCGAACATACCTACAAGTTCAGACACGGCTGGGAAACGAAAAGGATCCTCTTGAATGGGGCAGGAAGAGGGGTGGTCATGGGCTCATTTTAGTAACTATGATGAACGAACCCGCCCCTCAAACTCTACTCGATTTCATATCTTGCCAATGCAAAAAAGATTGCAGTACGAAGTGAAGTTGTAGAAAATCCGACTTGAAGTGCTCAGTTATCTGTGTGAAATGCCACAACCAACTATGTGGTAACGGTCCTGATATTATACTGGACCTTGAGGACTTTGATGACCTAGAACAACCAATCGAGTCAAGTACAGAGACGGATGATGAAGTATCTGAGACAATGGCATCATTACCAGGGCCAAGCAGCAGAAAAAGGAAACATATATGACAAAGCGACTATATAATACTTACTATGTATTTGTTGATTAATTTATTGTGCATTCTATAATTAATTAACCACATCGTGTTTTCAATATCAAAAATAAAAGCTCGTTTTTTAAATTAATAACTTGTCAGGCGGTATTATTCTGTTTTCACCCAAAATCTTTTTGCTGTGATTTTTAAGGTCTATTACCAATATTTAATTATCTAATAAATGAAACTGTAGACTATCTCATGCTCTAAAAAGTTTATTATGACAGTTTTGTTTCTAAAATGCACTATAAGTGGGTTTATTGAGCAAAAACTAACGTCATTTGCGGATTTTTGCATTTTTTTCCAAATTTAACCCTATTTTCCGGCTCCGCATTCCGTATCTCTCCTTCTATTTGGACAATTTACAAACATGAATAATGCATGTGGTAGATAATTTTATCCTCTACAAAATGGTGTACGTGCCTTTTCTGTAAAATGCACTGAAACCGAATTATTTCAGAAAAATCGAAAAAAGTGCCGAAAATTTTTGGTTTTCTGATATTGTGAAAAACGCACAAGGTCTAGAAGGACGAAAATTTGGTTTTTTTTATTAGAGGGTCAACCTTTACAACATATCCAAAAATCAGAGTTACCCGAATTTTTGCAAGGTAAAATGCTATTCTACTGGACTATTCTATAAGTTTCAGAAATATATTATTGTGAAAGTCGGAAGTTGTAGAATTCCGACAATGTATAGTTCCGAAAATTAGTGCAAAACTGGATTTGCAGGATTATCTGGAGATCATAACAAAAGACTTTTATCTACACCAGACCTGACACCTTTTCTGTATCTATCCCTAGTGGTCTGGGCATGGAAAGAATTTTGCTTTACATATCAAAGAAAATACGTGTGAAGATTTGTCTTATAAAGAAGATATTTTCTGTTGCTGATTAAATATTTTTTAAAAAAAGTAAGAAGTTTTTTAGGTATTAAATGTTAAATGCACGAATATTTTTTAAATTTATAATTTATTCATTTTCTTTTTTTAAATAGTTTTAAAAATTCTTCGTTTTTATTTTCCAAACGTTCCTAAAACAGTTCCAAAGGGCGTAAACATCATATCGTTGCTAGAACCTACTATGTATCAAGTATAAAATTTCTTGAATTTTCTTAAGCGACTTTCGCATTCGGTCGACCTAGTTTATATATTGATAGTTTCTAGCTATATAAGTTGCGAGTGTTGCTGTAGGACAAATTTATGATATTTACAAATCAATAGATCATATTCATTTTTTCCCCTATTGGCCTCTGTATCTACGGCCGACTTAGCTTTTCCATGTGTGGGTAAGGTATAGTATATGTCCAACATTTCCGGCTCTGCAGACAAGATTTATACATGATAATTTTTTTCAGTGGGTAGGCCGACTAGCTATTTATGTGATTCAAAAATGTGAAAACGTGACTTTCATACCGGCTGAACAGATAGATCTATTGAAACCATTACTTTTTTTATTCATAACATATCTATTGATAGACCGACTACCTTTTGCCATATGATTGTAAGGTTGCAGTGAAATGCATTCTGAAGACTTAAAGTCCTACCAACCAGAATTTTTCCGAATTGTTTTTTTTAATCGGCCTACTGACATACTACAGAGACACTAATTAAATCTGCTGATAAGCCGACTGAATCCTTTTACCAAACATTGGGGGGCAGCTGCCCCCCCTGCCCCCCCGCTCGCTACGCCCCTGATAACAACGCAAAAACTACCCAACCAAATAGTTTGCAATTTAAAATATATTATCTTTGCAGAATTTTGTCGAGACATTTCAAATTTTATTAAAATCGAATCAAAACTTTAGGAGATATTAATAAAAATATTTATTAAGAAATTTGAATTTTTTTTTTTAAAATCAGTGCTTTTTTGTTATAGGAGCTTCCGATGGATGTTAAATCGTCAAGTGACCAAGATACTTATTTTATGACAGAAATTAATCTGCAGACGATATAATTCATTTCACAGAATTAAAAATCATCAAGATCTGAATATTTATATAACTAGCTGATACATATATATCTGAATATTTATATAACTAGTTAAGATATTTGTATGAACAGTGTCATAAAATATATACTTAACTAGCTGTTTAACCCGTTCTACGCACGGGATATCATGAATTTAATTCTAAAACGTGCGTACGAACGCACCTCGTTTGTAACGTTTGACGTACAATTTCCAACTTGTTTTAACTTGTAGCCTCCCCTCCCCCCTGTTAAATGTGCTAAACGGGCCAGGTCAGATATAACTGCACCAATTATACTAATTACGATAACCCTTATTTTTTGACAACTATATAATGGTTTATTTATTTATTAACCATTAATATTGATATTCTGAAGATTCCAGGGTGAATTGATAGTAAACCTTCTGTGAAAAAATATGACAAGGAATAGAAATTGCATGTTTTGGAGTAATGAGGTGTATTTTTTTTTGTGAAAATTTCAAATAGAGATCCTGTGGTCAGTGGCCACCACTAATAAAAATGGCCATTGGCAGATAAAGAATTATTAAAAAGATAATTTAACTTTTGTGTGCTTTCTACCTGTACAGGGTGTCCCAAAAGATTGAAATGCACATTAATTTTTTATCCATGGGAAATTAATGACATTTCAAAGCTTTCTGGCACTAAAAAAAAAATCTGGTTTTAGTGCCAGAAAGCTCTGATATTTCATAAAATTCAAAGTATCATAACTCGGTGAGTTTTAGTTAAAAGAATGGAATTTTTACTGTTTTATCTGTTAGAACAGCTAGAAAAGGTTATACTTAATATAACTTATAGGTCCGAGACCAGTGATATAAATTAGGATATAAAAGGCAAGAGTCAAATGACGCCTACTGTAAATATCTTAGGTGTCAAATTAAAATTTTTAGTTGCAATTTCTAAAATTCATTTTTAACTTAACTAACTGTAATATTGTGTGCTTCTTTTTAGAAAAGCACAAATATTTTGTTTTTATTTAAAATTGTTGAAGTTCTTAATCTCCAAGATTATAATCATTGATGCAACTGTAAAACTGATGAAAAGCATTTTTAATTACAAATTATTTAAAAATTAATCAAAGAATGTACTTAATCATGTAAAATAAAATTAAAACTTCATAACTTCCATCAAATCAGAAACAAAATTTTATCCAATGTTGATAATTACAATTAAATTTAGTAAAAAAAAAATACAATGCATCTGCATTTAAATCTTGTTAATATGAAATTAAAAGGGGCACTAATTTTTTTGTATGAGTTAACCGTTAAAATAATAGTTAATATTAAAAAAACAAAGCTAGGCACCATATTTGACAACCAAGAATAATTTTGCAGTCGTCAAATGCGATAATTTAGTTGCATTTGACGACTAACGACTGCTAATTTCAGACACTATAAAAATTTTGGTACTTTTCCGTTAAACAGACACCTTTGTCACCAAGCATACATTTACATACATTATGCATTATCATACGTTTTGGCATGGTGCCTGTATAACGGAAAAGTACCAAAATTTTAAAACATTTAAAAGTGTAACTTTTTGAAAATATATGGCAGGACTTTCATTAACATAATCTTAAATCCTATCTAATTTTGAATACTTTTGTAATTTATATTGTCTATGTATCTCCAACAAGTGAAAAATTAAAGCATATTTTAATCTTTTGGAATACCTTCTATATTTAACAGGGCTTGAATTTCCGGGCGGGATTCGCGCCGAAAATTTTGAAATCCCGCCCAAAAAATTTCACCATTTTCCGGAGAAATTTGCGTTATTTAATTTACCTGCAACCGAACGATAAATTTCGTGATTTTTTTCCTGCAACCGATCGACCAGGGGTGATTCTAGTTCGAATTTTCCGAAAAATTAAGACAATGATTTCCGAAAATTTAAAAATATATCGGTCATAAATCCAAAAATTCGGACATAAAATGTATCGGTATTTCGGCAAATGATCGCTGAAAAAAAACAATCTCGTCATTCGTTCGAAGAAAAGTTGCCAATTTTGTCAAAGGATTGCAGGAAAAAAGTGACTTTCGTCAGAAAATCGCGAAAAAATGGCAAATTTTGCCAAAAGACTGCAAAAAAACGGTAAATTTTGTCAACAGATCGCGGGAAAAACGTTACTTTCGTCAGAAAATCGCGAAAAAACAGAAAATTTCGTCAAAAGCATTGCGAAAAGCGGCAAATTTCGTCAAAATAATGCGAAAAAAACAGCAAATTTTGTCAACAGATCGCGGGTAAAACGTGACTTTCGTCAGAAAAGTGCGAAAAAACGGCAAATTTTGTCAAAAGAACGCTAAAAAACGGCAAATTTTATCAACAGATCGCGAAAAAAATGGCAAATTTTGTCAAAAGATCGCGGGAAAAACATGACTTTCGTCAGAGAATTGCGAAAAAAAGGCAAATTTCGTAAAAAATATTGCGAAAAACGGCAAAATTCGTCAAAAGATCGCGAAAAAAATGCAAATTTTGTCAACAGATCGCGGGAAATACGTGACTTTTGTCGGAGAATCACGAAAAAATGGCAAATGTAGACAACAGATCGCGAAAAAACGGCAAATTTTAGCCACAGATCGCGGGAAAAACGTGACTTTCATCAGAGAATTGCAAAAAAAAAAACCGGCCAATTTCGGCAAAAACATTGCGAAAAGCGGCAAATTTCGTCAAAAGATCGCGAAAAAACGGCAAATTTTGTCAACAAATCGCGGGAAAAACGTGACTTTCGTCAGAGAATCTCGGAAAAAAACGGCAAATTTCGTCAAAAGATCGCGAAAAAACGGTAAATTTTGTCAAAAGATCGCCGAAAAACGGCAAATTTTGTCAAAAAATCGTGAGAAAACCACAAAATTTATCAACAGATCTTGAAAAAGCTGCAAATTTCGGCAAAAGAAAGTTAGAAGTCTTTAAGTATTTGTGTTCATGCGTAAGACGAATTTCATTATTTTATTCCCTCAACCAATTGACTAAATTCACAATTTTTTCCAAAGACAAATAGACGTATTTAAAGATATTTTTTTCCTGCAATCGAAAAGAGATAAAAGAACAAAAAGGGCAGTAAGAGCCACCGGTCGCTGCACCCTGTCAAATTGGCCTAGAGTCAGCACTAAACAAAAATGAGTTTAGAAGAGCTGCAAAGATCTTATTACTTTTACTCCTTGAGGTAAAGGAGTAAACCTTTTTAATTTTTTGAAGAGGTAAAAGTGTACCTTGTGAAAGAGGCTTCAGCAACCCTAAATTAAATAAAATCTAAATTCAGAAATTCATTTAACAACCTAATTGTTAAAGGTCCCTAACACACATTTGGTGGAAATTGAAAAATACACTGCATACATAAAATTTAACTTTTTTCCCCGTTTTTATAATAAAAATAAAAATTGTACATAATCATTCTGAGTTGACTTAATTTTTTTCAATGGTATTTTGTCATGTCTGCATTAATGTAATTCTTTAAATAGCACGTAAAATAATAGTGGGGTTTAAAGATTTTTTTTTTCTCCCTCCCAAACATTACAACTCCCCAACATTTAAAAATGTTGGGAGGGAGACTCCCACCTGGGAAAAATTGAATTTCAAGCCCTGTTTAAATTAGTGCCTGTGTTACTGTTATGGAAATATACTTATGTTTATTTGTGTTATTTTTTCCATTAGAACCATAAAATATTTGTATTACTAATGAAGAAAGTACATAAGTGCAGGTACTTTTATTGAAGAAAGTATAATTGACCGTGTTTCACATGTTGATAAATCATTAAATGTGATAATTTAATCTAATAAATAATGAAATTGTATTGAGAATTGTTTAAACTGTTTATTTATGTACATTTTAATTTTGTAGTTTCTGCATTAAAGTATATTATTTCTGAAGTTATGCTGCTGAAAAAGTATAATTTTTTGATACATTTTTATGGATAATCCAAGAATTATTCCAGATTTTCAAGGTACAGATTTTTTTAATAAATAGATAAGCTAATTAAGTTTTTGTCTGTTAATATATACTAAATTATTAGTTTTTTCCTAGTTTTCAGCAAATTTAACCTTTTCCTTTTTTTGAATACATTAATTGCATATTTCATATAAAAAGGAAAGCATGACCATAAAATTATAAAAAAATAATTTTTGTTATATAATATGAAATAAAATAAAATTTATGTGTATGTTAATGTTAAAGGGTAATGTGATAATATCTTATATCAGATTCTGTTTTTTTTTTTTTTTTTAAATCTTTATTTAATTGCATCATAATGTCAAATTATTTGAAATTATATGTATGGATGTTTCCTGTATCATGTTGTATCTGTCTTTCACACAAGCAGGTACTGTAAAAATAAAATCAATAGGGAATTTAAAATATTTGTGTTATTTTTTCCATTAGAACCATAAAATATTTGTATTACTAATGAAGAAAGTACATAAGTGCAGGTACTTTTATTGAATTTCATCGTGCCTAAGTTGCTCTTTGTACTATGTTTTCATTATTTTGCAGAGGAAGAAATTGTGATTTTTTTTTTTTTTTTTTTTTTTTTACAATTTATAAATTTAATTTTGTAAATTGATAAATGTAGACATAAATTAAATTGAAATTTATTTAAATATATGTAGATGATATTTGAAGAAACATCTAAAAATTTAAGAAATGACTGAGTGGTTAATTAAAATAAATAGAAATAAAAATTAGGATGTTTACAGTGTGTGTTTTAATTAACTTACACCTTTGAACTGAAATAACTCTTCAAACATTGCAGGTAGTACTACAAAGTTTTTTAACACTTTCCAACATAGTTGAAAAGTGTTTGACTTTGGTTTGTCTGTCTGTCATCTGGCCATCTTCTAACTCTCATAAATATACTCAGATTGCCATGTAATTTTTATATGTTATTTCCAGGGGCGAGGCGTGAGGTTTCGTGATGGTCATCGCTAGTTCACAAATCACTACCTTCCAGCGACCCATTACCGCATCGAAATCATTCCACATTTTCTGTTTATTGAAAAGTGTTTTTTGCAATTGGTGTAAAAAACATAAGTTTAACAAATATTTTATTTCTTGTAAATGAACAAAAATATTACAATCTGCAACTTTTTTCTTTTTATACTATAACTAACATTTCATTTGTAAATGTAATCCAGTCTCTGCATTTTGTGGCTGCGCGTTTCCTAACTAAACTAAAATTTAGCATCCTATGTAGTATATGTACAAATCTATAGATCATATACAGGGCTGAATAAAAGTATTCGGATATTTTTCTGAATATTGTATATGTTGAAATTCCTGAAATTACTTTTTGAAATATGTTATGCGTTTACCAAATTGATATTTACTTAGATGTTATCTTTCAGCTTATTAAACGGTAATGATTTGTAAAATTATTTTGCAAGTGTTGGAAAGTGTTACATAATCTATGCTTGACACATGATTTTTCGTTCTTGTTTTAATTTAATTTTTTTTTATTTGTATAGTTATTTATTACGAATGTTTGTCTGAAATGTGTAAGGGCTTCCTATATTCATACATAAATTCAAATGTTGTGATGGTAATTTCCACAATATAATTGTTTATTATATAGATTTTTGGGCCTGATGCACAAAAATATTTACAAAGAATATTTTCGGCAAAAAAAAAAAAAAAAAAAAAAAGGAAAGTCAAATTTTCTTTTTTGTTAAAAATTACATTTTGATGTGAAAACAGGAGTATTTCAATATTGCCTATAAAATAAGATAACCAGAACACCGGTAACCAATTTTGTATATATGTTAGAGCAGGGCTGTTCAACGCGGCGCCCTTTGGGGGTGCTTTTTGCGCCCCTTCGATGGATATATTTGTCGTAAAAACATGAGCCGAATCCACCCACTTGTTCACGTTCTGAGCGAAAATTTAAGATTTTATTTTTTAAATACTTCTTGTCTTCCGAATGTTTTGAGATTTTTATAGGTGATGTAAATCCAGTGTACTAAGAATGTGTTAAAATATTGACGTTTAGTTACTTTTAGCATAGAAAAAAGACTGTCTCCGCGAGGCACGAAGTGACTTGTAATCGCAAATTTTTATGAAAGGGTTAACATTCGTATTTTTGAAAACGAATTACACGGCCGTAGAGAAGGTTTAGCTTTAAGGGAAGTTTCTACTTTGGCCTAAAATTCACATGATTTCTAGGGTTTTTTTTTCAGTTACAAAGAAAAGAGATATGATCTTCGGTCTTTTTGCATTATATTTGTTGACATTCCACTTATTTAAATTTTTGGGACGGGGTGCAAGTGCGCGTCGGGCGTCCATTATTCGCCGATCACAAGCATCGGAAACAAATTAAGTCGCCAAATTATGAAAGGGCATTACATTCTTTGGATCTTATACCAACATTTAGTTTAAAAAGTTGATTTTTAGCAAAATGGTGGTCATTTGAACAAATTAGCTGATTTTTTTCGCCTTTTTCTTAAACCTTTAGTGAGCTCTAAACAATAATTAATCAATAAAAATTATAATTTTCTGTGGTATAAGCTCCAGCAAAAACGATTAGCTTTCTTTTAAATAAAAAATAAATGAAATCTGACGAATGTTTCTCGAGAAAAATGGTCGCACAATTTGAAGAACATGTTGTAGAGAAAAACAAGTTTAAAGTTTTACGAAATAGCGTTAAGTTCAACGAGCAAAAAAAAGATTGCAAGGAATTGGAATATTGCGAAACCGCTTTAGGAAAAAGATCTACACATTTAAAGGGTGCCAAAAATGGAAAAAAAAAATCGAAAATTTTAATGACCCAAAGAAGCTGACCTCCCCCCATCTTAAGTAGGTATTTTTCATAAAACCGTACCTCTGAAATTGAACCCAATGCGAAGTTCAACAAAAGGGAGAAAAAAAACATAGTGAAATAAATTTTTTTGAAAGGTTTAATAATAATTTTTTCGGACGATTTTCGGAGTTTTAAACATAAAAGTATGATTTTTAAGAATATGTATTTCGTTTTTCCATATTTCCAACCGTTTTGCCGATGCTTGCTTCGAAAAAAGTCCGAAATGAAAAACAACTCTTGTACTTTTGGTTCTTGTCTGCTTTTGTGCTCTTTAAACGGGGTTTCAGAAAAAAAACCCGGCCAAATCGAACGTCTTTGAAAGGGTTATTAATGTTTTATTGTTATTGTTATTTGTTGTTATTAATGTTTTCGAACGGACTGCGGCGTTTTAAACATAAAAGTACGACATTTAAGCATATGTCTTCCGTTTGTCAGAATTTCCAACGGTTCGCCCAACGTGCGTTTAGAAAAAGTGTGAAAAAAATTGGATATCGCACTTTTCGATCTTCTGCTTGCTAACTTCGGAAAACTCAGAACTGAGCAAGAGCGGGAGGCTAATTTGTAAAATTCTTTTTGATGAGTTTTTATATAATATATCGGCGAATTATAAAAAAAAATTAAAAATTTGAGCCTCAGGACCTATTTTGAATGATCCTCATCTAAATTTTCAGACTTCTACGAGCGATAGATTTTCGTAGCCACCCTCCCCCCTTCCCTACGTAGAGACATACAACTTCTTTCTTTTATTAGTATAAATTATTTATTTGTTATTATTTCTATTTAGTGTGTTAAGTATTTGGTTATTAAAATACTTTGACTTTCAAATAAAGATATGGTTTTAAATCAAAATAAGAATACATAATTTTAAAATTTCAAAACAAAATTGTGCTGAACTTTTTCGAGTGACAAGAGGGCGCACCAACTTTGTTTGCTCCTGGGTGCTAAATATGTAGCTACGCCACTGGTGATATATTTAAATTTCAATGCGTTTATAATAGTGAAACGTTATTTAATTAAAACGCAAACGATTTTTTTCCATAGACAGAATGTAACAGAATTCTTTTGACTGTCCGTGTAAAGTAACTATAAGTGCTATGCACACCCTATTCCATATTAAGCTTCTTCTAATGCACCTTCGTGATATATATCAATTACGACGTGTTTGAAATTGTGTAACATCATTAAAATAAACCACAAATGATTTTTCCCCATAGACCATAATGTAACGGAATTCTTTTGAGTGTCCCTGTAAAAAAACTAAGTGCTACACACATCAGTTGAAATAGGGAACATGCTATAGATAACGACAATAAGATATAAAAATTGCAAGGAAATCCGAGCATATATACGGGAGTTAGAGCACGGGCAGGCGGCCAGATAAACCGAAGTCATAAACACTTTTCAACTAATTTTGGAAAGAAGCTAAAAAGGGGAATGACACTATTATACTATTATCACATCGTCTTTAGCCCAAAAATTAAGTAAAAAAAATTAAAAGCATTTGAAAGTATGTTTGCTTAAAATTAAAACGGTTTATATTGTCTTTATTTTTCTCTAGTCATCGCCGCCAGAGTTGTATAATATAGACGCACGCACGCACGCCGTGCGCGGAAAATTTTCTGCAAAATTCGAAACTTTGCAGAAAATGTTTTTTGAAAAAAAAAAAAAAAATTAACAATATTTCCCAATTTTATGTACGATTTATTTACTGTTTGCACACAATTCAAAATTTAAAGATGCAAAACATTGTTGTGACATTACAGACGCTTGCGAAGAGGTAAAAATATTAAGGATTGGGTTGTTTCTAAATGCATTGACAAAATAATTGATAAGAATTCAGCTCTTCCTATCATGGATCTTTAGCTTTATTATTATTTTTAACCAAAATAATCATTCTTTAATTAATATTAATTAATTTTAAATGGTAATTATTTTAAACTACTGTTTTTAATTTATATCGTCAAAAAAATACAACACGTAATTTTATTAAACATTAAATTAATTTGCAGAAAGAGAAAGTTTTTGACTCAATATTTATGTGCGCAGAAAGTTTTTGGTTTTATACAAGTCTGATCGCCGCATCTACCAATGACCAGAGGCTTCGCTACTGGTTATTTCGGTTTACTATAGAATGGTTTACTATTTAAAATGAAATGTGTAGCATTTATAGTTCGTTTACAGGGACATACAAAATAATTTCATTACATAATGATGTATAGAAAAAAAAATATTTGCAGTGCATTTTACCGATGTTAGGATATTTCAAATATAATGAAATTGATATGCGCCACTAAGGTGGAAAACAACATGCTTTTTGAGGAGTATAGAATTAGTGGCATTAATAGTTCATTTACAGGGATGCACAAAAGAATTCCATTACATTATGATCTATGAGAAAAAATTGTTTGTGGTGCATTTTAATGATGTCACTTTCAATACTTCAAACTAAACATAATGAAATAAAAAAAATCACTAAGGTGCATTACAGCATGCGTTCTATAGATTATGAATTGCATATAATTTATTGTTCTTTTACAGGAGATATACAAAAGATTTCAGTTACTGGACTATGATCAATAATTGCTGGAAGTGTGCTTTTAGCTGTAGTTTTTGCTTTTTAAAACTTAACTAATATTTAGTGTATTATGGGTTGTACATAAATAACATAGATCATTTACGGGGCTGCATGAAAGAATTTGCACATATTACCGATATGGATAGCAATTGCAGACAATTTATATTTAGTGCGTTATGGGCTTTTAAATTTATTTTGATACCTCATTTCATTGTATGGTAAAATGAAATGTTTTAACGATATTCTGATACTGGGAAGGAGTAGATTGAAAAGTGTTTCATAAACTACTCCTGATGTATAATTTTTCATTCTTGTTTTATTCGAAAGAATGTGGAAAAGGAATTTAATGGATAATGCTTTCTAAGAGAGAATGTTCAGAGGTAACACAAAATGACAACCTGATCAAAAAGTTGCCACAAAGTTGTGATTGTTAGTGCTTCTTTTTTAATGCTTGAAATTAAGTCAGTTATGGCATTTTTGAGGCGAGTAAGGTCTTTCAGCTTCTCCTTGTGAACCAAATCTTTCATATGACACCAAAGATAAAAATCCCGTGGATTAATATCTGGTGAATAAGGTTGGTTATGGAATGCACCAGAATAACAATTTGGGTATTTGTTTCATTGTACTAAAAAGCTTAGGTCAGTTTCTGAATGATGAAGAACACTTTTGTAGAAATAGTTTTGCATTTTCATCATATAAATAACAATTTTTAACAATCGAAATACGATCTTTGTTTGTATATGACAGTTTGGAAGACATTTTTAAAAGAGTGGAAGTGACATTAAACGATTTACTTTTATACCCTGTCATTTCACACATTTTTAGTGATACAGTGCAACATCGTAAATCCGGACTCATTCAGAATTAGCGATTCCGAATTTTAGAAAATTCCGGATAATGGAAGTTGTCTAGTGGCGCCATCTAGTGAACTTCTTAGAAACAAAAGAATCTACTTAATTTCATTTTACACAAATACAACTAATATATATAAATTATTTATACGATCAGATTAGCAATTAACTATTAATAAAATTGTTTATTTTCTATTATTAACTATTAATAAAATTTATTCAAAAGGAATTATCAAGGCTTGCTTTTGAACTTTCTATTTTTGTACTTATTTACAAAGTAACTTACATCGGTAAAAGAAAGAAACATGAAATTATTATTCATCTATTAGAAAATCAAATTCTTATTTCTCATTTTCATTATTATTATTTTAGAATGTATAAAAAAAAAGCTTTTAGGGAAGAAAAATATCAATGCATTTTTACATCAATATACATGGTTGAAAGTTTCATTAACTTTCGTCAAAAATTGATTGCAGAAATCTATTATAATTATTTTCAATCGGGACCTTTAATAAATATTTTATATTGTAAATATTTTGACAATATATATATATTTAAATATTTATTTGGACTTTTCATATTACGTCATGAAGCCCAAAAATGTAAACTTAAAAAATAAATAAATAATGAAAATGAAATAAATTACAGCGAAAAAATAAAACAAAAAGAATTCGTTTCGTAATTTAAATAAAAATATTCCACATTTAGAACATAGCTTTCTTTTCTTCTATCATCCCCACTCAGTAGAAGCGGAAAGGGGAAAAGAAAACTAGGTCAAACAGCAGAGTTGTTGATGGGGAAAAAAAAAAGCTTTACAAAAACGAATGTTTATTTTTCTGACTCATCGCATGGCTGGAAAAAGAGAAGTAATCATCAGTTGTGTTACGAATTCTATTGTGGATAGATAGATAAAGGAAAATAATGCAAATAATAATAAAAAAGCAAATATGGAAATGCGTTAATGAAAATATTTATACAAATAATTTCCCAAATACAGGTTAAGTAAAGAAAAAAAAAATAATTAAGCATTATTTAAAATAATCTAATAATGATTTTTGTTTCATTTTGGACTTATTGTCTATTAGCTTTTCACGGATATTAAACACAGTCATGATTTCGTGTTCATTAATGTAATCACGTTGTTCCAGACCCTTAATCACAGTATTTAACATTTCAATCATCAGATTTGTCGGTATTTTTTCTTCAATTTGCTCCTCGTCACTTTCATTTTCGGTGTCGCTAGAGTTTGCATTTGAATTTAATGCATTGCTCAAAATTTCGTCATCTGTCAATTGATTTACTATTGGAGCATCGCAGGGTTGGCAAGTTTTTGACGCATGACGGTTTTTACCGGTTTTAACCATGGTTTTTACCGTCATGTCAAAAACCTCTTTGTCAAAAACTGTCAAAAACCCATTTTTAGTAGTTTGTTTTTACATTTTTTTTTTCATTCTATCTTTAATATTACGTTGTTTTACATGAAATATTCAGTATCAAAAAGACTCTAAGGTATATTTATCCACACAAGAAAAATAAAAAAGAATTGCATTAGAATTTATTACACTGTTTAAAACAAAACTTTAAGATTCTGCTTACTGAAAAGCAAATGAAAATCACCATAATTGCATTTATGAAATACATAAGATATGCATTTTAAAATATTATATATAAAAATATTCAAATTTATTCATTGCCAATCCATGCTTAACATATATTGTCATACCCAGATTAGGAAGTAACGCGTTACAAGTTGCGAAACTACAGTAGTCCCTGCTTTTTTTTAGTAGTTTGTAGTAGCGAGTTGCGCGATACAAAAAATCAGTAGTTTGCAGCAAAAATCGACGCTACTTTAAGGAGAAAATAAATCTGACATTCTACAAATCACGTGGCAATAACTTGCTTTTTCATGCAAAATTTGTTCTGCACAATAATTTGCAAATTTCAGCGACAAATCTCAGTTGCAGTGTATAGTAACAAATCGCATGAAGTCGTAGAATTTCTCTATTGACACTTGCTGCTAAAATAAAGTATACTAATCTACTAAAGAAATAAATTTTCTTTTTTGAATATATACTCTTTATTAGGCCTTCATGTTTTTATTCCAGGTTACTTGTTACTTAGAATTGCTTTATTTGCAGATTTGTTTATTGTTTGCATTTCAAGTTTTATTTCTACAATTTTCTAGAGCACAAAACTTTTTTTTGTTTATTGTATTTTTTAATGCCCTCGATTATATCGCGCTTATTTAATTGTATACCGGCTGATAAGGGTCGCCGGTGTATTATTTAATCTGTGTCGTCAGTTTGGATTAAACCTTGAATCCTTTGACAAAATCGGAAAGTAATGACTACATTTGAAAAGTAGTTTGTAGTCGCTATTTTTAGAACAAGTATTGTAGTTGTAGCTAACTACGTTTCTGATAAAGTAATTATAGTTAGCTACAATAAAAATTTAGTTTTTCCGATCCCTGGTCATACAATATAACAGCATTTTTGCATATCTAAAGTAATTTTAATGTAATTTATTAAAAATGTATATTGAATGTTATTTAATAATTATAATAACATTTTATTATCATTTAATATTATTTTTCATGGCAGTTAGTAGAATCCATATTAGTGCAGAAGCAGATAATGACAAATATTGTTCTTTCCATTTACTCTTGTATTTTTAAATCTTTCCCATTTAGGAAATGTTCTTCTTTTAAATAAATTTAACAAATGTAATTGTAAATAATAATAAACAAGAACAACAAGTAAAATCAATATAGAAATGTATTGTATGCTACACTTACACTATAAATCGGAGGAAAATCGAAAACGATAGATTTTTGACGGAATAAACCGGTAAAAACACGGTTTTTACCACTGTCATGTCAAAAACCAGTTTTTGACGTCAAAAACCCAACCCTGGAGCATCGTCATCACAATGAAAAATGTCTTGCATATCAATTTCTTCCAAATTAATATTCTGCTCTTTTGCATATGCTAATAAATTAGAAATTTTCGTTTTTTCTTCTGATAATTTGAACCCGTTGAAATCTTTAGTATTATTATCAGGGATAAATAAAGTCTGAGGAAGAATATTGTGCCAGGCATTTTTCAAAGTATCTTCAGGCATGTCTTTCCAGGCACTTGCAGCGAACGAAATAGCATCTTTTATCGAAAAATCTTTTACAAATTCGGAAATGTTTTTTCCATCATTTACGTAATCTAGCATCCGGTTAACAAATTTACTTTTGTACTTGCATTTAAAAGAACGCAATATACCCATATCCATTGGTTGTATTATGGATGTGCAGTTAGGTGGGAGAAATAATACTTCATTATTGCCTTCGCTTAATTTTTCACTGTCAGGATGGGCTGCACATCGATCAATAATCAGCAATATTTTCGCATCTGCAGGCAGATTGGCGGACGGACGATATCTCTGTACTTCTGTCAAAAAGTTATTTTTATACCAGTCTGTAAATAGTTCTTGTGTAATCCACGCTCGCTTGTTCGATTTGTAAATTACAGGAATTGTTTTTGCTCCAGTAAGAGCTCGGGGATGAGCACTTTTCCCGATAACCATTAATTTTAATTTGTGTGTTTCAGAAGCGTTTGCACAAGCCAAAACTGTTAATCGTTGTTTTATATCCTTCACGCCACCAGGATTTTTTTCTTCATTCATAGCCAGAGTCTTTCGCGGCACATACCGCCAGAAGAGAGCGGTCTCGTCAGCGTTATATATCTGATCCATTGATAAATTTTCTTTTTCTACTAACTCCATTAAATTAGTTACAAACTGCTCCGCAGCTTCGTGATCTGCACTTACTCTTTCACCACAAATTCTTATTTGTCTAATACCATGACGTTTTTTAAACTTATCTAGCCAACCCGTCGTATAATTGCATGGCGTTGCTAGACATAATTCTGCATGATACTTTTTAGCTTGAGCCATGATCATAGGCCCAGTTAGAGGGACATTTTCTGATCGACGTTGTCTAAACCAGTCTATCATGACTATCCAAATCCGGATTATTTGCGCCTCTAATAGTTTTTCGTTTGGCCATTTCAAATGGTGAATCACTTTCAGAAAAGAAAGAGAGAATATTTTTCTTTTGCTTTATTAAGTCATATGCTGTTGACTTCTCAATATCATATTCAATGCACAAATTCCAGACTGGAGTTCCTTGGTCGTATTTTTTTAAAAATTCCACCTTCTTTGCAATCGATAACGTGCAATGTTTTTTTTTAATGCTATTCGGGGAATTGATGGCTCGCTTACTACTCATTATGTAAGCTTTTTATTTGTCTCACAAATGCTATACTAAACGTCAAATTTAGTAAGAAAGAGCGAAATATACTAATCCAGATACTGAGAAAAATAAAAATGGCGCTAAAACGTTGAATGACAATGAATGGTAGATTCCATTAGCCTATTTTGCCGGGTTGAACATCCTCCAATCGTATATTATTTAACAAAAAAAGTGGAAGAAACAAGTACTATGATTGGTTTCCGTATAAAACGTTTTAACAAAATACTTTTAGCGTGATTTGCATGGTGGCGCCATCTGTTGTTGCTCTGAATAACTAAAATGACAAGATGATTCGAGAGTCCGGATTTTAGATAACTCCGGGTTTTGGAAGTCCGGATTTAAGATGTTGCACTGTATTTAGTGATGCTCTGATAAGTTATTTCAGTTCAAAGTTGTAGGTTAAAACTCATACTGTACTTATCAATGTATTGATGAAAGGCTTTAACATTTTTTGCAATAGACTAACAAAAAATAATTGATTTTATTTATGTCTCCCTCTTTGCTTATTTAGTGAAGTTATCTTTCCCTTTCTTTCAAAACCAGAGTTGTAGTTTTGGCTGGTCAAAACTAATTTTAACCAGGCCAGTCGTCAAAACTGGTTCTAACCATCTAAAACTGGCCAAAATTAGTTTTAACTATTCAAAAGTGACCAAATGATTAATTTTAGCTTACACAAATTTCTAAAATTATATACTTATATGAATACTAATGTCATATTATATCATATATATTTAATAATTAATATTTTAATAATTATTAAATATCAATGGAATTTTTTAGCTTTAAATAAATAGCATTTCAAACAGGGACATATATTTCCTGAATTTTCATTTTCTTAAAGTGTTAATTAACACATTACAATATTGGGTAAGCAGTGATGAAGAATTTTAAAATATTGATTTGCAACTTGTTGATTTCATAATACACCTGATGAATGGTTGTGCAAACTGTTCGTCAGCAGAAAGATTATTTTTCTAAGTTTGATCTGATCCAGAATAAACTATGAAATTATCTTAGTTTAAGCAGGAACATTCGTTACTTGTAAATCATTTTTCGAGTTCCAGATAAAAATTTAAAAATATTTCTTTTGTTTAATGTGATGAAATTTTCATTAATTTTTTAATATAAAATCAGATATGTAATCAAATTATTAAAAATATTCTGATACCTTACCTACAACCTACAATAATAGCTTATCTTTAGAAATTTTTGTGCTGTTAAATTAGAAAGTAATGGAAATTAAAGAATTGTCCTGAGTAAATTATTTATAACCCCTTCCAAATATTGTACTAAATTTATCCCTTAACAACAAAAATTTAAATTTATTTTCCCTATCAAAATGGGTTTTGACCAGGACGGTATAACCAGTTTGGAGATCTTAGATCTTCAAAAATTTTTAAACTTGATTTCTAAATGCTGATTTTTTTTTCTTTTCTTTTAAATGTCAGACTCTTTAATGTCTTCATGTCACTTTTAAGGACTTTTCTTTTGTTAGGCTTTTGTGATGATTGATAGTAATCTTCCTCAATTTTTGAAAATAATTATTAAATAATCCATATTATGTGAAATAAATGGTTAGAAATATTGTAATATAATGTTGAACTGTTTTAGGATCTATTGTTGGAGATGAATTTATGCAAATAGTGACTGGGGATGATAATACACAGTTTTATGAGAAATCTACTGATGTTGATTTTGATGTTGATATGCCGGAAGTAGATTCATCAGGTAAATTTCATCCTTTAGTTGTTTTTATGTTTCTCTTACTCAATAAGAGCTGTCAAATTATCTGCCCTTTCTTTTCTCCAAGCGTAATTTATTTAGCTTTAAAGGGAAAAAAAAAACCTATTTTGATAAGAGTAGAGAGGAAATGCATTGTTATTAATTTTTTAGTGCATGTGTCTTAAAAAAGTAGTGTTTATTTATTCTAAATAGGAAATTAGTCAATAAACAAGGGTGAATCCAGGCAAAATTCGGAGCCTATTTAGGGCTCCTTTGTAAAAATCTATTTAATAAAACAGTGTCCTTCACAAAATTCTTTATAATAAAACATTTCACAAACCTCCTTCACAAAATTCCTTTTACTAAAATAGGCCCTTTCACAAAATTCTATTGCATAAAAACTTACTTTTTATTAATTATTTATTATTTTGTGACTTTTAAAATGTGTAATTTGTAAACAAACAAGTTCACCAGAGAGGAAAACTTCAGCAAAAGGAATTTAAAAAGTTTTTTTTTAATAAATGCTTGGTTCGAATTTGAGTAATTCGATTTCAACTTTCATTACAAAATGTTATTTTTTACAAAAATAACCTTTATTTTTTACGAAATGTGTCCCAAGAAAAAAAACCTGCATCGACCCGCACTTCAAAAGCCTTTGAGGGAGGGACAATTGACAACGTTAGAGATTTCGAAAGTAACAATTTTTGTTATTAGTTATGCTTGAGATATTGCTCTACATGTTTAATAATAAAAAAAAATTAATTTGTTGGACCAAAATGCATCATTTACAGAATAATCTATGCTTGAACATAAAAATCAGATATCAAATTGGCTAGTCAGCACCAAATTGGCAATTTTATTAAAATTTATTTTTGCCATCAAATTGGTAATTTTTTCCCATGGCTTGATTTTGGTACTAAATTTGGTGATGCCAAGTGTTGCAAAATTTGGTAATTATTTGGTGATTTCTTTCAGAATAAATTACGTGATATTTTTATGGAATGAGAGACAGGTAGACCAAATCAAGTTGTATGTTTTTAAAGTAGCATATTAAAATCATTTTATACTTGAACTTTGAAAATTTATAGAACTATTAGAACATATTTCCAAATGTAACTGGCTATAGATTGTAATGTATTCAAATTCTGTTTTGTGCCCCTGTAAAAGAACTAATAAAAATTATACAGAATATTTTCAATAGAAAACAGACTGTGTGACTTATTAACATACATTGATGGCCAAAATTAGAAGCACTTTTTTGAAATTAGAATGTTTTTCATTTTTGAATGCTTATAAAAAGTGTTACAATGCAGTGTACTGATTCATATATCAAATGAAAGGAAATTTAATGTAGAGTTCCAACACAATAAACAGAGGTCAAATATTTGCATTATAAGGGAAGTTACGCAGTGAAAACAAAGAGTGAAAATCCCTGTGTACTTACAATGTCACTGTCCTGATAATAATAATAAAAAGACATTATGTGCACAAAAAAGTTATAAAATATGAAAAGTTAGCTCTTAAGAGTGCCAAAAAGAAAAAGAAATTGAAATCGCACTACAGTTGAATAGAAGTCTCTTAGTGATGAACTTATGGCCAATGAGCCCATTCACAAATACACTCGGACCTGGTTAAGACGCTCACATTTAATATGCGATCTCGCTTAATACGCTTTTTTTTTTCGTTCCTTGAAGCAAAAGACTAATGTAAAAATATCACGTTTAATACACGAATGCGATTCCTCAGAATACACAATAGAGTTTTGGCACCTTGAGGCAAAAAATCTTGTTTAAGACGTGAATTCATAGATATAAGAGGAGAATTCTTTCTCTCTTCTCTAGTGTTTGCCAGTGTCTTTCTTGAGCACCTAACAATATTTTTTACACAAAAATTAATATGAATAGTTTTTCTAATTATATTAAAAAATAAGGACTTATAAGGATTACTCATTATTACAAGTACTAAACTTGATGTTAATAACTGTGTTGTGCTGCAAAGATTTAATATTTTTTGTTTGTGTTAAAAAAAAACAAGCTAGCAGAAAAAGATTCTTTTGTTCTTTTATTTTATGTTGTAACATATTAATTGACAACAAATCCATATTTATTTCCAATTATTATTCCAGTCGGTTCTATAAAAACAAACAATGAGTTAAACTTTAATACAGTTAACTCTTAATCTAAATCTGGATAAACTGTAAAATTTTCTACCATAAACATATAAATGAAACCACTTAGATGTGTAAATAAGCTTGATTCCTGCAACATTATGCAAATCATGTTTTAATATGTGAGCCCGCTAAATATGCGACTTTTGTCCAGTCCCTTGAAACACGTGTTCTGGTTTAATAAAACAAGACTTTTACTAAATGTAAATTACTGGTACTTCTCCATTATCCTGTCGACTACTTTTCATAAAAAAAAAACTATTGCCAAACTATAACGCCAGATAAACAAATGGAAGAATTTTGCCATTATAATATCAAAATAAATAAATAATAAAATACAAGAAATTCAGAAAAGCCCCACTCACCAAAGTGTCAACTATCAGTAAGTTTAAATATACAGTAGAGTCATGGTTATCCAAGTTAATGTGGACCAAGCACACCTCACACACAATTTATTAAATTTTATAGTATAGTTACAGTCATTGTGATGTACACTGCAAATGCTTGTAGAATAAAAACAGATAATAAAATTGTTTATTTGAAAAAGTCCTTGATATTTTTTTGTTTGTGGGATGATAAACTTTTTTTGCTGCAATATTACGCGATTTTTTTTTTTAGTGTCATCAATATTGTAGCTGTAGCCTCTTCTTGCTGCTCAATGTATTGAATAGTTTTTCAATAGAACTTAGATCTTCAGAAAGCGTATTTTTTTTCTGGTTAACATAGTTTTCATTATCACTGCTCTCTTGTTCACAATTTTCAACCATATTGTAATTTCTTGCTGTTCATCTGCATTCATCCACTCAGCAATGTCTTTTTCAGTAAGGGTTTCAGAAACAGGAAGTGTTTATGCTAAGATCAGTAAAGATTTGTCATCAGATGCTTCATTTTCATCATTTGATTGCTCTGCAGACAAAATTTTCTGCCACGATTTCTGTAGAGTTGTTGATTCGATTTCTTCCCATGCTCCCGAAATCCAATACACAGCATCCTTTAGTGTAATCACTTTCAGACATTCTGTAACTGTTCGTTCTTCAAGATCTTCAATCAGCTTTCCTAACAGCTTTTTTCTGTAATTCCTTTTCAAGTTCTCAAGAACACCTTGGTCTAATGGCTGTGTGAGTGAAGTGAGATTTGGGGGCAAAAAATGATACATCCACTTGCTAGTTGCTCCCCATCTGGATGACATGAGGCATTGTCCAAAAGCAGGAGTGTTTTCTTTAAAAAAATTTCCACTTTAGGGACAAATTGTTCATAAAACCATTCCTTAAAAAGTTCAGCACTCATCCACGCACTTTTCTGATTTCTGTAATATACAGGAAGACTCAGGATGTTGATGTTTTTGAATCCGTTTTTTTTTTTTTTTTTTTTACTTTCCGATGATCATGTTTTGCAATTTCAAGGTACCGGATGGATTACACTAACTTAAAACAGTTATCCTTTCCTTTCTTCTCTTATATCCGGGAGCTGATGACTCTTCTTTTCAAGCTAAGGTTTTCGAAGATAGCATACAAAAATTTAATCCTGTTTCATCCCAATTAAACATTTGATCTTTACACAAATTGTTTTCCTTGATAAATTTATGAAAATTTTCTATGAATTTTACAACTGTTTCAGAATTTGCAGATAGCATTTCACCAGTTATATAGAGTTGGCAAATTCCGCATCGTTTTTTCCATCGATTGAGCCATCCAACACTTGCAGTGAAGGATTTATTATTGTAAAATTTCTTGTGAAAATCCAGAGCTTTCGACTTCAACATCGGTCCCAAAATTGGACTTCCCTTTTCCCGCAATTTCGTGAACCACAGAAATTAAACTTAGAAGGTTTTTTTCAAACTCGCAGTGCTTCATTGTCTTTCTAGCTTTGTTACAGTTTGTTTTATCCGCAAAAAACTTTTCAATTTGAACTCTGTTTCTTTTCCAGTCACCAACAGTAACTTCTCCAACACCCAGATTGAACGCAACACTTTTAATAGTTTGCCCTTTATCCAACTTCTTCAAAGCATCAATTTTTGTTTCTATCGAAACAACGTTTCTTTTCCGTTTTTTGTCTATTGTATTCATTTTTCTAGTTAAATTTGGCAATAAAAAGTACTTTCTACTATGCATGAAATCGGACACAAACAAAATATGGCAGTGCGACTAACTGTCTGTTGCAAGGAGGAGCCTTCAAGGACACGTATATCTTTTTTCCACTCATGCACGCATGCTCAGATCTATCAAAATCAGTATTGGTAGAAGGATAACACTTTTTTCTATCTGGAATAGATAAATAACCAATTTAACCAATTCCTTGAAAGAATGCATGCGCCCTCATCCCTTTCCCCCCACATTTCTTTAATTGTGGGAAAAATAAGAGATCCCTTCTTACACATATATTTCTTGTTATTCCCCTTTCCATATGAGACTGCTCTGTGTGACCTTGGAATTCCGTCAATTACTCAATACAAACCCAGTTGTTTAGTACTGATACTCCTCTATACTCTGTACATTGTTAAATTGAAAGAGAGGTAATTTATGAGTACACTACTGGTTGAGTTTAACCTTTAGGATGAGAAACTGTCATTATCAATGAAGTGTAAGGTGGAGGTGAAAGAAAAGTCATAAAATTCTGATTTTCTAGTCAAAATACGAGAAAAGGATTTTTTTTTTTTTTTAATGACTTGGTAAAACTGAAACTCGGTAAAGCGGGACTCGGATAATCGCGACTCTACTGTATATATATATATATATTAATAAAAACAGGAAAAAAATATCTTGGATATTTATTTACATTATTTTTCTTAATTATCTCTCTCGGCTGGTGAATAAATGTTTGTGATGTCAGTTGAAACTGATCTATTCTTTGTAACTGTTCATTGCAACATTTTTCCAATGCTTTTTTGCTTTTAAAATCATGGCACTGCTTTTTAAGGACACAATTATTATTTTAAGTAACAAAATAACTAATAAATCAGTAAAACATAATGAAAAATAAAGGTAAATGTCGCATTAAAAACCACTTGATGACTATAACAAACGCGTGTAATGCTTCTGACGTCAATTGAATGGGACTGCATTTTTGGCATTAAATCATATAGTTTGACAATAGTTTTTTGTTATGAAAAGTGGTCGACAGAATAATGGAGAAGTACCAAATTACTTATAGGATAATTTTATCTGTAGATACATGTAATTCTTATACATTTTATCTAAAACAAGAATTCATTATTATCACTGTTAAATGTACTTTTTTAATTTATTTTTTATTTTAAAAACTTATTTCAGTACAAAAATTTTAAGAATTCGTTTTTTTATCCTTTTATACTCAGAAATATAAAGTTGATTTTCTGTCAGTCAAGATAGTATGCTATTTCCATTAAAATATTTAAAAAAATATTCTCAATTTCTACTATTCATTCACACTTTTATCTTTTCTTACATTCTAAGTTAATTGTAAAATGGCCTTCCTAAGGCTTACTCTACCACATAATTAGTGACATACCTACTGAGTAGCCTTGGTGAAGTAAATTTTTTTCCAAGGAATTTGTGTGTAAAAAATGCCCTTGCAATTTAAAACATGAAATGTTTTATATATATTATGCATTTCATTAATTAAAGTTACAATGCTTCTTTAAATGCATAATGCAAGTATATAGCTAGAAAAACACATTTATTTATATGAACATCATTATTTATGCTTAATTTAAACAACGTAACAATATGACTTAAACTTATATACAATTTAAAATTGAATTTGTGTTCAGGGATTTTTTGATACTGAATTAATGTATACTGAATTCTGAATACTGAACTGAATACTGAATTATTATGCTACAGTATTTTAAATTAAATGTATTATTTAAGGCTGTTCTTGAAAAAATTAATAATACTGCTGAATAGTGCAAATCTTCTTGGAACATTAACAAAGGCATTTATATATGCATGGAATTTGCAGAGATTAATATTAAAGTACTTTAGAATTGAATAATATTTTTCATTTTATTATAAATGTATTACGTCTATAATCAACTATATAATTACGTCTATAATCAACTATTTCCCTAATAGTAAGTTGTGCTTTTAAAATCTGAATAAATCTCCAACTTTGGAACTGTTTTCTAAAAGATTGTTAGCCTTTAAAGAAAACAGAGAAATGGGATTCCATTTCTTAGTATATAAATAAAAATACCTGTAAATTTTATTTATTTAAGTATGAAAATGACTGCATGAATGCATCGAAAAGTATTACATTTAGATTTGTGCAAAACATGGCCGAAAAAAAAATCTTTTAATCTGGAATCTATTCTGCTAAGTATCGTATTTAGCCAAATATACAAGGTATTCGGCCAGAGCCAGAGTATCCAACCAACTGTCATTGAGTATTCGGCAAAAGGGCTGAATATGCTGAATGTTGAATAGTGGATAAATATTCGTTAATCCCTAATTTTCACCAGTCACATTTTTCCAGGACTGTTCATAAGGTATAATCTTAACTTAGAGATATTGTGAAACTCAGATTATCTGAGCTCCAGTCATCCAGGTTTCTAAATGCCTGAGTTGATATCAAGAAATAAAACATTATATTTGAGAGGGAAATGTTTATAATATAAGTGATATTATTGAAAGGTAAGCCTAATGTAAGTTGAAAAACATTAGGGCTACCTTTATTTTAAAAATCAAGTGATTTTAAAGAAACTTTTATTTTCAAAGATTTTTTTTTTTTTTTTTTTTTAATGATTGCCCCAATGATCTAAATTTTTGCATAGCTGAATTAAATCTAGAATTCTCGTACATTAGTCCACTCAAATGGTGTTTCACTGTATAAGCAGAAATGTATATATTTTTCTTTTTCTAAAAAAATGTGCATGTTTAAATAAGTCTGCCCAAAATTAAATTATCTCCCAAGAAATTCCTTTTAAGAATTTCATTACATAGAAAGTAGTTTGTAGTAAATATTATTTTAAAGTTCTGTGTTATTTATTTCATTAGAATGAACTTCAAAAAATTATATAGTATAGTATTTATGTGATTTAATATAATTTTTTTGCTTTTTCCTTCAGGTCATTTTGAAGCATTTTCATATTGCTAATTATATGAGAACACTTGATATTTATATAAAATTCTGAGAAAAACTGTGATTATATTGTAAGTAATATTGAATTTGCGGATTTTCTGTTGTATCTGTTAAGCATGCATTATCAGATATGCCAACATTTACAAATCCTGTGTATTTTTAAGGTTTCTTTCCCATAAGATTAGTAGCTTGTTCCTGTTTGTATCTGAAAAATCTTCTTATCTTACATTACTGACAAAATTAATGAAGTCTGAGAGTGATTATTGAAAAATCAGAGTCCTTATTGAAATATCTTTATTTTTGAAGAGGTTGGCATCTCTGCAATATAAACTGCAGTATTCACTACTCTTTCGCTTACATTGAAATTGCATCATTAGTAATGTCAGTCTTATACTTTATTTAAAATTTTTCAGTGGTTTTGGAATTTATTTTTGAAAAGAAGATGTTATGCATAAATCTGAATAAACATTATTTTTAAAAAAGTTACAGTTATGAACTTATAAATAAAATATTTAAATCAGATTGCACGAAGAATTAACTTGAGGGTTCAGAATTTATCATTGTATAAAATTATATCTTTGATATATTATTAGGTTTGGTTTCGGCTCCCCAAGAGAGAATTTGTGTGTGATGGTGAAAGAGAGGGGAGGGAAAATTTTACAATTTTTTTTTTTAACTTCCTTTCTGCCTATGTCACGAGATTCATCATTGAGCAAAATTTCATCTTATAGCCCTAATAAATTCAGTTATATGTTGTTCTTTTTTTAATTATAATATTGCTGAAAATAGAAAAAACACAAAGATCAGCAAAACCAAAGTATGTTTAGACTCATTACTCCTTTAAAAAAAAAAAAAAATTGTTGAACAAATTCTAAGGGAAACAAATAATAATTATAGGTCTGTATTAGAAATAAGTTCAGGTTCTTTTTTCAAAGTCCGAAATGTTTTGTATCATCAGAGCTCGAGCCCAATTCCGAAAGTACACAATAGGAAATTTTAAGAACATTTTAAAACTAATTTTCTTACTTAAATATCTTCTTACATAAAAATGAGTTTTAATCTTAAATACTCCCCCGTGACAACATTTTGTGATTTTTCATGCCCCTAAAAATCTGTTTAAAATAGCGAATTTGTTATTTATACCCAACCATTGTCAGAAATCTGCTGAAATTGCAAAATTTTATTCTTTTAAAATATCATTATACAACTATTGCAGAAAGACATGAGTTCTGTTCTCCAGTAATTCTGAAAAAGGACTTCAAACAGAAAGTGAGTATAGACAAAGGATATATCACATTATGTTACTAACATTGACATTACAAATCTTTCATAAACAGATAGAATATTTCTCCTTATATCTCACTAATAACAGTACAATTCCTTTTCAAACTGATTTATAAAGGATTGCAAAAAACTTATACTATATTCTTAGTTCTCAAATAGCATTTTTTTCTTCCTTTTTAATTTGCGAATAAATAAAATATTTACTATGAGCCTGAGCCTGAACCTGATGACTGGTATAAAAAACCGAACCCAAGCCCATTTCAGACTTGGACTCTATCATCTCTAGTCTGGATATGTTTGGGCATAACTTGGTATCCAGGCTTTTTTTCTTTCATTAGGCCTGGTTTGAGCCTGGATTTGTTTTCTTTTTCTACAAACTTGGACCATGCTGAAATCGCGTCTGAGCTTAATTCTTTCCAGGCTTAGCTCAGACTGAATTTAAAGAAAGAAAGTTGGCCTAAACTCATATCTGGCTTACATTTTTTTTTTTTTTTTCGTAAAAATAATAGTGATATTGTATATTTGTTTAATGGAATTCAGTTAAGGAATATTAGCATTTTTTGTAGAAACTGAATTGGGCTGAGCAATTCAGACCTGATTTAATTCATTTTTTGCATGGACTGAATTGTAAACTGTCAAAAAATAAACAATGCTGAACCAGAATTTTTAGCCTTTATACCAGGCCCAGCCCTGAAAAAAATGTATCTGTGTCGACCATTAAATTAAATTCAATGAAAAAATGTCTTTATGAAGAAAATTGTCTTGCATATGACATATAATATGATCAAGAACTCGTGATCTTGAATCAAATGACACATTCAGGAAAAATTTCCTGCCTGTTTCTCCATCTCAGACTAACAAAAAATTATTTTTGGTGATATTTTTTAAAAATTTCACAACCACCTAATGAATGTTATCTTTTGAAATTCTGGATGAGAATAATTTCAGATTGAAATTGCTTAACATAACAAAATGATCTTCTTTTAACTCATAGAGAAGGGGTTAGAAAAAAAAAATACATAAATATTTTTAAAATTGTTCTATGATTCTGAAATGAAATAAAGTTTAGTGGAAGATTAAAAAAAAAATTAAAATCATATAGCTTTTACAAATGTCATTACATTGTTTGGAAATGCAAAAACTAATATATATATATCTTGATATGTTTTTTGAAATTCATAGATATTATAATTATATATATATATATATATATATATATAACATAAAAAAAGAAGCTAATAAAAGTATTTGTAAATCAGGCTATAAGCTTCTCAAGGACCTATTTTCGTCCTTCTGGGGGAAAAATGACCTCTACATGTGATAGATGTCCCTAGTGGTCTCACACAAGCATGTATGCACAATATGTAAACAATTTCTTTTATTAATGTAACTGTATACTGTTTTTTTTTTTTTTTTTTGGTTCAATTCATGTAATTTTTACTGTTTTAATTTTTTTTTTGTGTTTTCTTTAGAAATAGCTGCAATTGTATGCGGAGTGCCTGTGATGATATCAGATTGTGAAGAAGACATTGACATGCCGGAGAAGGAACTTACTTCTTTTTCTGAAACAAATTTAGTGAAAGATAATGCTAACATGGATTTAGACATGTCTCTAAACACAAAAGGGACTTCTGACTGTGAAATTCATAACAAAATGAATCAGTTAAAAGACAAAGATCTGCATGATATGTATTTTGAAAAAAACTTTGATGACATGGAACTTGAAGATCCTATGAATAATAAAATTATCAAAACACCTGTTGTTGCAACTGTTAATGAGCTGAAGGAAAGTGTCGCGGCACATGAAGCATTTGAAAAAAATAAAGTGAACATAGAAACTTTAACTTCTAACAATGGGAAAATAACTGCGTCTGCCAATTTTGATGTTGTAACTGAAGTGCAGGAGATAAAAGATGCCAATCTGTGTGTAAATCACTCAGGGAAAAATAGTGCAAAAATGGAAATAGAAAATGATGCTAGGGAAAAATTTGTCACTACACCCTCTGCATGCCAAACTTCAATTGATGTTGAAACTGTTAATGAGCTGAAAAGAAGCGTTAATGTACATGAAGTACCTGAAAAGTATAAAGTAAACAGAGAAATCTCAGTTTCTAACAATGAAAAAACAACAGAAATTGCCAAGCTTGTTATTAGAACTGAAAAGCGAGAAAGAAAAGAGGCTGTTCTGCATGTGGACCACTCAGAAAAAAATATGGAAATAGAAAGTTATGCTAGTGAAAAACCTGTCACTACACCCTCTGCATGCCAAACTTTAATTGATATTGAAACTGTTAATATTGCTGTACATGAAGCACTGGAGAAAAATAAACTAAACGTAGAAACTTCAATTTCTAGCAATGAAAAAACAACAGAATCTCCCAAATTTGCTATTATAACTGAAGTGCAAGAGAGAAGAGATGCTGTTCTGCATGTGGACCACTCAGAAAAAAATATGGAAATAGAAAGTTATGCTAGTGAAAAACCTGTCACTACACCCTCTGCATGCCACACTTTAATTGATATTGAAACTGTTAATATTGCTGTACATGAAGCACTGGAGAAAAATAAACTAAACATAGAAACTTCAATTTCTAACAATGAAAAAGCAACACAATCTCCCAAGTTTGGTATTATAACTGAAGTGCAAGAGAGAAAAGATGCTGTTCTGTGCATAGACCACTCAGAAAAAATTATGGAAGTAGAAAGTTATGGTAGTGCAAAGCTTGTCGCTACACCCTCTGCTTCTCAAACTTTAATTGATATTGAAAAGCAGAAACAGCCAAGTTACAATTCTATAGGGGAGGAGTATAAAAATTCAACATTGGACATTTCTACAGCAGATAAAGAAAATAATTATGTACCTGGTAAGATGATTATATTTTTTTGTGTTAATATTAGTAATTAACTCCTTGACTATGTCGGGGTTCAAGCCCACATAGTATGATTTCTGATTTGTTCAGTTTTTACGTTTTCATGCCAATATTTTGGTATAGTAATCTTTATGTTATTTTATTACAGAATTCCTGTAATAAAATAAATGAGTCAAATATTACACAGAAATACTGGTGTTCAAATTAAGCGAATGTACGAAAGATGCATACTTTCAACCATATTGTCAGTCAAGGGGTTAACATATATTTTGGTATTTATATGTTTTCTTGCACTTTTCATATTTTGCTGAAGTTGCAGTAAGTTTTGTGCCAAATCCAGAAAATTTTTATTTTATGATTTAGTGCTCTCTTTTTACATTGTGCCAATTTCTTGGGTAATTAAAAACACCAGTGGACCTGCGTGAAGATTTCTCTCTGCAGTCCAATATATTTTAGCAATATCTAATATTTCTGAGATGCAGGTTTAAACTTTTAAAGAAAAATTAAGGATAAAAATATCTGCAAACAACAACAGTGAAGCCAGAATATCATCTCATTTATTCCATTAAACTTATAATGAAAACTAATCAAAGTTATAAAAGGTACGTGCGAGAAAAACAATTAACAATCGTATTTTAACTGCATTAGAGGATGACGTCACTTCCTTCGGGAAAATGGGGAAAAACTTTGCCTTTCTTTTATGAAAACAATGCTGATTTGAATTTTAATTAACTGCAATTTTACTTCGATCGATCGATTTTTTTTTTCTTCTAAACATTAAATTTTTCTTTTAAATCATAAATATAAAATAAACCCATGCACTTGCATCATATTTAATACTTGTTGTACTTATTACGTATTCTACACATTATGTATTACGTAAATAATGTACTCTTATTGCATATGCCGCAGTTGTACTATTTATTTTTTATAATCGTTGTTGAGCATCACATAATGTGGTACTTTATTTTTGTGACAACACTCATTTGAGGAAAACTTTTCATTTCATTTATCAAAACAATGTTTGATTTAATTTTTAATTAACATCAATTTTTAATCCAAGAACATGTTTTAACGAAATGTGAGTGTAGTATGTCAGAAGCCTGTTTAAAATCCTTTCATATGGTATCTCATTTATCATTCTGTGTTTTGTTATTTGCTTAGAAAAAGGGATGTTGACAACAGAAATGATATATATGATTACTTTCTATATTTGCTTCAATTTTGAAAATTTTTGTTTTTTGATATCTTATATTTATGTAAAACATAGACAGATATTTTCCAAAGTGAGTTATTCATTAATAATGCCATGCAAATTTCATTTTTTTTTAGCCCTTCCTCCTTTTATAGCACGTGTCGTCATACTCGAGTGATGAACCCTTCCCTGTTGTGTCATCACATTTTTTTTTTGTAACTGTTAATTTAAATTTAATATTTATTATATTTATCACTGGGATGCGACAAATTCCATTTTCTGTTTGGATAGTATTTAGGAGATGGAAAAGAAAAAAATTTAATACTACCTGAATAAAAAAATTTACTTTTTTAAGGAAATTTATTCTGCTCTTACAATTCCTACCAAATTGTTTTCAAATTTTAGATGTGATATGACAGTGTAAGTGTATTAACACCAAAAATAGTCACATTGAATTCAGGGCATTAAGACTCCAAGTTTTTCGTCCACAGGACGGAAGTCTGTGTTTTGGAAATGTCTGAAAACAGAAGCAAGACAGAAAGAAATGTCTTACCATTCTTAGATTTACTATCTGGATACGAGTAATATTTTAAAGAATCCTTCTTAAAATAACTTCACTCTTTGAATAATATCCTGCCTAAAACTTTTAAGTTATGAAAATAGAACCTTCCATATCAGCATTGAAAGAGTAAAATTTCTCCCCCCACCTTTTTTTTTTCCATTGCCTTCGATTTTTTTTAGGTTTTTGGAATCTGAAGTAATATCAATAGAAAATAAGATTCTTTTGTGTTCTTTCAGGGGAAAAATTATGCATCCTGAAGGACCCATCAAAAGTTTTTTTATGCATACCTTCTATAATTTTTTGCATAAATGATGTGCTGCAGCACATCCCCGGCATCACTGATTATTATTATTTTGTGAAATGTACAATAGTAAAGCATAAACTAAAATAGCTACTTAATAATAATAAAAAAAAAAACCTGTTAACAACTAAATTGGTTAATTTTTACCTTTAACTGTGAGCTTTGTTACATAAAAGTTGTTATAAAAACCTTACATATTCTTAGTATTAAATGAAATATACTTCTAGATGTGCTATAACAGCTGTTGAAAAACATGGACTTTTTCTGTTACAAAATCATTTTTAATAAATTTACCTATATATGTTTAATCTATTGGTTGTATTACCTAACTTTGAATTATAATATACATTAATTATTTCATCTTGTCAAATTCATTATTTGTCTGTGATAATTTTTTTTCCCTTTTATTTATAGATGGTAGACGTGAAAGTGAGAAACGAGTTCAGAAAGCTAAATTTTATGCTGTAGCTCTCCCTAAGTCCTCTTTTGAAACAGAAAGTAAGTTTTATTTTTTTAGTTTTGTTAAAACAAAAATAAATAATGATAATGCACAGCCACCAACCTTCCGTCATTTTTTCAAAGTCAAATAAATATAATTTGAACCAGAAAAAATATTTAATAAAACCTATATTCTATGTTGTTATCGATTTATCTTTTTTATTTAATAAAATTTCTTTTATTTCATTTGAAAAACAAAGCACTAAAGGTTGGCATGTACAAAATTCCTATAGTTACAAAAATTAGGTATTTCTTTATATTTAATCATTTAAGCTACTTTTATGTTAGCTGGGTGCAAATATCACCAATAGCAGCTTTTATTACTTACCCAACATACGTAGTATAGGGTAAGTCTTGTAATCGATTTTTTTTTTTTTGACGGATTTACACGTTTCAGACACTAGATATTCCGAAAAACATATTTTTAGAAAAAAAAAATTGCCGTCCGTCTGTGTGTCTGTAAACGCTCTATCTCCCGAAAAATTGAGATAGAGACTTGAAATTTGGTATGTACTTAGTATGTAATAATGGGAAGAAGCTTATAGAATTTCAATAACCTCGATGATCCGGAACTATTTTTTTTTTTGGACTCTCGAAATATTTGTTCTGATAAAAGGTATATAAAAATTTTCGAAATTGTTTATTTTAAGAAGTGAATATAAAAGACAATAAAAAAACATAAATTTTGCATAAAGCATGAAGTTGATCGGATAATGAGTTGCCGAGATATTTGTAATCCTATTTTCCACACTCTTCGATTTTTCATGACCCTGTATTTCATCCAAATTTCAATTCAAAGATATATTTTAATTGGAAATGGGACGCTTAATCCGATGCAATAAACTGCTAGTTAATAGGATTATTGTTTTTGGAGTTATAAGGATGTTTCTTTTAAGCAATTCAGTAATCGAGCCTTTAAACTTTATGACGTCATCAAGCCACGATTTTATTCGAATTGCAATGCATTTTATAAGTAGTTTACACATTTTTTATTTTAATATTTTACATTATGCATACCCATGATGGGTAAGTATTACTGTGGCCCCCAACGACTAGTTTTTCACATGTGTTAATTAGAAACAAATCTTTGATCTTCAAATGAAATGTCTTGGTTTATGTTATTATTTCTTCTTCTATTTTAATAATTCAAATAAAATGAGTGAAAGTCATGTATTTTAAATGTACATAATGTTTCATTTAAAATACACGCATTTAAAGAAAAAGTTATGCATTTTAAATGAAATGAGCAAAAGGTTTATATTTTAAATGAAGTGAATGCAGTATGAATGATAGTGATGCTAACACTATTTCGTGATTTATCTATCCCCTGTGCCTGGCTAACATATATAACTATTCTGTTAAAACAGTGTTACTTTGTGGTAATTTTTTGCTATTTTTTTCGTATAAGTTGGTTTAAAATAAGATTTCATCAATTTTTGTATCTGTATGTGAGAGCATTTTTTTTTTTTCTTTTCTCTGTATTTACTTGTTTCTTTGTATCATGCTTCCAAATTAATTAACCTTATTACCTCTATTAATTAAGCCTGGAGCCATATTCAAAGGGAAATATAAAGTGGTTCACCACCTCCTCCTCCTGAAATCAGTGTTTTTAGCTGCGCTTGTAATTATATAAATACATAGCACTTATAGTCGTTTTTAGCTGCGCTTGTAATTATATAAATACATAGCACTTATAGTCATTGTCTGGTCTGCCCATCTGTCTGCGTATAACAGCACAAAAACTACCCAACCGAATAGTTTGAAATTTAATATATATAATCGTTGTAGAATTTTGTCGAATCATTTCAAATTTTACGAAAATTTAATCAAAACTTTAAAAGATATTCATAAAAATATTTATTAAGTAATTTGAATTTTAAAAAAATCGGTACTTCCTTGTTGTAGCAGCTTCCGGGGATTAATCGTCAAGCGACCCAGATGTATCGCCAAGTTGTCTGACATGTATGACATTATAGTCATATATATCATGTATATGACATTCTATAATCTCTATGACCAAGTTATAGTCTCATTCTTCATTCTATTAAATTCTATCATATATAATTAATTCAATAATATCCCATGATAGGTAATGATTCTAGGTTGCCATGGTGAATATGTTCTATTTAAGATGGAGTCCTATTATTTTTGTATTTACTGAATTTAAAAACCAAATTTCTATACTAAAATTGTTTAATTATAGCAATCCTATAATCTACCGATAGTTTTTTGGATAGATGTTTCTGGAGAGATAGAGATATTAAATGGAAAAAGAGTCTAAATATGGATTTCAAGTTCTGAAATTTATAAAGCTAGGCTTAAGTTTCCCATTGGTATTTTCAGTAAATGTCAACAAAAGATAAAATGCTGCCAACTTAAAACATACTTATTTTATTAGGGAAATTAATCATATCCTAATAACAGACGATATAATTCATTTCACTCAAACTAGTTATAGTACGAACCTACCTCATTTGTCATGTTTGATGTACAATTTCCAACTTGTTTAAAATTCTAGTCATGGGAATATCTTGTTTATAATTTCCCTTATCACTCATAAGATTATCCCTTCCCAGCGCTGCCCCCTCCCACCCAGATAAATACAAAAATAATCCTTGCTGTGCTAATGATTATGCTGAATGTACTGATTACACAAAATTATAATTGAATGTTTGGTACTTATGTTTTGCATGGACCAGGCTATAGATCATCAAAAATGGTTGTCAATTGCCAATCTTGTTTATTCTTGTTGTTATTAACAGCCAATCATGTTCAAAACAGTAATTTAACATTATTAAATGTATAACATTGTTAAAAATGATAAATAATATAAAATAGATAAATAAATTTAATATAATAAATGAACAATAATAAATAAATAAGAAACAACTGTAAATTATAATTAAAAAAATTAAACTAAATTGTAATAATAACAATAATAATTATAAACTATAATAAATATACTATATAGTTGTCAAAAACAAAGGTTACTGTATTTAGTATAATTGGCTTCATGCTTGGCACAGTTGTATCTGACATGACCTGAGTAATAAGTAAATACCAAATGTTTTAAGTAATTATTTAAAAGTAGAAATGTACCATAAGAAAAAATCCCAGAAGTTAATTTTTAATAATTGAGGGGAAGGGGAATATCAGGTAAAATAAGTTATTTTGAAACAAAGTTAGAATGTTAAAGAATTTTATAACTATTATTAGTGCAGTAGTAGTATTATTTTAAATCTGTAAAATTCATTGTATCACTTTAAACACAAGGAGTTTTAGTGCTTTAATTTGTTTTATGGAACTAATAATAATAATGAAAGTGAGTTATAATTTTCCAACTGGACGAAAAATGTCCGGGCCAGGATTCGAACCTGGGATATCTTGGCTGAAGCTGCCATGCTCTACCAACTGAGCCATCCCGGTCGAATCTTGAACCTAATTCATCCAGCTAACCTTATTGATCATAGCATCTGGTCTGATATCTTAATCAGCTCAACAGAATAGATCGCAGGTAATGGAACGCCTGTAAATGCTGGATTCCTTGATTACACTAGATTAATTTTAACTCAGTTATTCAAATTGGTAAAGAATTTCTTTGCCAATTTGAATAATTGTGTTAAAATTAATCTAGAATGAAAGTGATGTTGTAAAACTAACAGTGTTGTTTTTAATTTTCATTCTAACTGGGTTATTTTGAACTTTTATTTTGTATTAACATTACTTTATAATTAGGTGTCATTGTAATTCTGGTTTGTTTTAAAGCAAATTAAAATGCTGGGCCTTCTGGCTTTCATTAAATATCTAATAAAAATGAGCAACGGAATTTAGAAATAGTTAGTCAAATGTTTTCTCCTACGAATTTTTTATCCCTAGTTTGGTGTTGTCTTAGGTCAGGGGTGGCGAATATTTTCCCATCCAAGTGCCAATTCTTTAAAAAAAATATTTCATATGGCCATGATTTGGCAACTAAAAAACAATTTACTTTACCAAAAATTAATGAATTACTTGATTTTTTTTATTATTAGGATTTAAATAAAAATCGTTTTTTATATAAAAATATAAAATCCACTCTTTTATAAGCATTCAATGCCTTTTAAATTTTAGAATATGTTAATTTGGCATGGGCCCTGATTATTGAAAATTCAACACTTTGATTTACATTTAATAGAAAGCACAAACTAGCAAATTTATTAAAAAAATTATAATTTTTGCCATGTTTCTTTTTTACGATATGGCAACGAGAAAGAAAAAGAAAAGCAATTTTTAAACTATTAATTCAGGATTTCTAAATGGTTTTCTCAATGTATAATTTTAATTTAATTAATATTAAACTGTTAAATTATAAATATATATATATATATATATATATATATATATATATTTTAATTATTACACCCTTGGTTTTTTATATATTTTTTTTGCTTTTTAGTGTTTAAAATATTTTGTTTCAGTTTCGAGGCAGTTCAAACTAGTTGGCATAGTTTGATGCATAATTACTCCATTGTTTTTGTAACTTGTAAATAGTTATGACCATAAAGATTATTTAGTGATTTATCACCTGCATTCAGTGAATGGGAAAATGTCTTAAGATCAATTTATTAATTTAAAATTAAGTTATAAAAATATAAAAATGTTTTATTGTCATCAGAAAGACACCTGTGTACTGCTTTTACCTTTGAATAGTGGACACCTCCAAATCTACACACACGTAACAAAAGTGTGTGTATAAGCTATCACATATACAATACATGTGTTTTTTTATGTGTATCAAAAATGAAATATTGGCAATATTTTTCATATTCCGAGAGAAGAAAAAAGGGTTCTTAACTATACCAAGAATAATCTATGATCGCATTTCTTAATATGCATTTTATTTTTCATACAGTAAATTAAATATATACCCATTCATATTCAAATATGTATTTATGTTCATTTGAAACATAGTCCTGCACAAACTTTTCTAAAAAATCCCCACAACCTGACTTAGTATTTTGGTGTATACATTATGTTTAATTTCAATGTAAAAATATGACTTCTAATAATGAATAAAAAAAATATTAAAAAAATATCTCCTGAAACTTCCAAATACAAAAATCAAACAAATATTTATTCACACCTGTTGCTGACCGACAAACTGTGCTTTCTGGGGGACATTCTGGAAACGTTCTTAACGAAACAGAAACCATGTTACCCGAATATTCCCATAACACCCGACGTTTCTCTACCACAGTTTTAATATTGTAATATGTATATATTTATTAGTATTAGCTATAAGCTTTAATAATATAAAAAATTTAATATTGGAAACTAATATGTTAACACATTTGCATAATTGAAAGGAAAAAAATTCTTAACTAGTGTAGTGAATGTGCTGAAGCAAAGGATTAAACTTTACTGCTAATTTCAATTTGGAACTTTTTAATTGTTGTAATGTAGTGATACAGAAATCTGATTTTAATGCTCTCTTTTAATTTCAGATTAACTTTCTGAATTTTTTTTTTGTGTATTTATTTTTAACATTTTATCATTTAGATTCACCCACTATTTTTGCGGCCAAAAGTGAGGCATTGTTAGCTATTAAGAAATTCCCTGGTGCCCGATTTATGCAGTTTGACTCAATTGACGAAGCCATTGAATATAGTTCTAAACCTGTACCACTTTTTACATGTCAAGCTGGTAAGTTAATTGCATTTTTTATTATTTACATTAGTTTCATTTTTATTAGATAAGTTTATTTCATATATATATTTTTTGTAATAAGAAAATATATAATGTTAATGTATCAAAGATAAAGCACGTGTTTATTTCTTTAATATTCATTTAAAATATATGTAAACTTCAACTGTATTAAAACAGTGCAATCCTCTCTCTCTGTCTTAAAAAAAATAATAAAAAATAAAGACTGGGAAACTTTTATTTAATGTAACACACTATATTTTCTCAAATTTAATTTTTTTTTTTTTTTAGATCCACTGGATATTTATTGTTATTTTAATATTGAAATTTATTTTTGAAAAGATCTCAGTGTAGCTAGATTTTGATTGTTATTTTTTCATATGCACTCTAAACATCTGAAGGCACTCTTGTCTTTTCATAAAAATAAAAATGCTCGTAAAGCCCAGATTAATTATTTTTTCTTTTGCTTTTCATTTAAGAACTTCACCTTAGATATTTCTTGAAACATATAATTTCGGTTGACGAGTAAAATAACATTTACTTTAATTATATCAGAAAGACAAGTTTAAACTTTTAAATCAGGTTCAGCACAACATACAGCCACGTAGATGTCAGAAAATAATACCATAACTTTATTCATTGTAAACTAAGATGAGTAATGATTTCTTAATAAAGATTTAAAACCTCTATGAATCACTTAAACTTTCCATAATTAACCCCAGATAACACCTTACAAAGTTCAAATGACAACTTGTTTGACAAATATCGTTGAAACACTACCGGGTGAAACTATAGGTGCAGATTCCCAAAATTTGGAAGGAGTCACTGGCTCCTAAACCCAAAAAATCCAGTGACCACAATTGTAAAACAAACGCATAAAAACAATCCTTATATGGGGTAAAAAAAAAAAAAAAAAAAAAAAAAATTTCAAAGTGTAATTTATTTAATATAAACACATGTACAACAAAATTTAAATATTAATTAAATCTTAAATCATGTACAGTCAGAAGATAAAGTTGGGCAAGATATGGTTTAAAAAATATATGTATAAGCTAAGTAATCATCATGATAGCGGGGAACATAAAAAAAAAAAAAACAATATTTCTTATTTTAATTTTGCCAGACAAAAGTACATATGAAAGAAAATCTGAATTTGTGTGATTTATTTTGCACTATAAAAAATCAAAACACACTTAATATATAAAAATCACAGTCTATGTAAAATTATCAGATTCAAACTGTTATGAATAACATTGCTATTAGAATATATTTAATAGTTTGCTGTGTTAAACAGATCATTCTGAAATGTTATTAAAATATAATAATAATGTTTGTTATGTGTTTTGGTCTTAATGTTTAAAAAAAATTAACATATCACGATGGAGACTGGGAATACCAGAAATTAATTACTTTTAAATCACATGGCGACTTAAACATCGAAAGTTAGTGGCCACAGCAAAAGAATTAGTCGCCACATGGCGACTGGCGACCGTGAATCTGCACCTATAGGTGAAACGTTGTTGAAAATAAGTAGCTTTAAATATGATTTTGTCAGGGTCAATCACAGACACTAAACAAGTGTCTAAAAAGAAAAATATGATACTGGGCAAAACTGGAGTTTTAGAAACCTAATTCATTAAAAGAGTTTGGAAAGAACAAGTTTAAAATAAAACCTTTTAATGAACTATTATTTAATGAGCGTAATGAGCGTGCTGCGAGCCGTCCATCAAATCTTTTGTCAACACCATCCTGTTGAAACAGTCCATAGTATTCCAATAAAAACAGCCTCTTGTAAAATACAGCTAGGACAATAGAAAACTAAAATGATTACTGATAATTCCGGCCACTTCGTACATAAAAACAAACATCTTAATAACAGATGAAGGTCCAGAATGTTTTATCACAAACATGAAGGAAAAAATAGCCGCAATCAAAAACATTATTTCTTCATCTGATGTCCTAAAACATCGACAATCACAAATGAGAGAACAAGAAACAAAACTAATGAACTTGTGAATGATTGCTGTATAAATGCACAGCTCGGGACAGAAAAACCCTCATTACACAATTCCATCCCCAGTGTACTCCCGTCACCTTTGGATACGAAAGATCTGAAGGATGTCTATTGGTGATGAAACATGGCCAACGACAGACAGGCAATGCCATCTGTCATCATCCACAGAAGTTCCTCCAATTACCATGTGTTCTAAAAGCTGACTGCAGGGGGAGGAGAACCGCTAATGATAAACAGTAACTTGATATGGAGCTGGATAAAACGTGATGCGATATTTAAAGGAAAACAGATGAAGGAATTGAAACTAGAACATTAAACTGGATATGCTCGGATATAAGAAAAACTAATAACTCAATAAAATAACTATTGTAACATACTTTAAGAATTGAAAATAGACAAACCTTATAAACAAAACTAGATTTAAGGTGGTTGAGATAATACAATATGAAAGCAGAAAAGTAAAAATAAATTACAGTCTAAATAGTTATCATAGAGTGATGAGACGATAGGGTAATTTCCCCCGAACAAAGGAGCGCAATGTACGGCCCACCCTTAGCACACATCTCATCATTCACTGCAAGCTCCCAAGTTTTCTCTGTGAGCCAGCAACTTTTGCTCATATACTGCATACCCTGGTTGCGCCCATGTCCGATGAACTAGTCGCTTCCTCTTTCCCTAGGATTCAATAATCGGAAGGCGTGGTTACAGTCATGGGGCGTTTGGCAATGGCCTAGAACCCGGTTTCTCTCATGAGGTTCTGGCTACGAAGCCGTCGGATCGTCTCTGTCGTCTCTGTGTCTGCCCAAGTGTCGTGTGGTGGTGTCTTTTACTTGGGCTTCACCGCATGTCTCAACAACCGCTGACTTCACTCATTTGGGTTAGGGTGAGAGGCGCAGGTAGGCTTCGGCTCCCGTCTTTCCTCAGGCCGAAGAGCAGTACCTTGGAGATGTCCGAGTAAACCGGCCCTTCTTGGTCGCGACCGTATGGGCTCACGAGAGCCCGGAATCGGCGGTGAAGTATGACTGCCCTCGGCAGCCGTAGCTTATCATACCCTGGTTGCGCATGTTGCCGGCAAGTTTGAGTTTATCCGAAAAAAGTGGTTAGCCTTATAAGTGGAAGCATATTGTTTTTGCTTTCAGAAATTTAGTTAAGCTTGTGCACTTAAATGGCTACTCAACTAGAAAAAGTAGAGGGTTTTGAATGTAATCTATAAAAACCTAAAAACACATTATTTGAGGCATCGTCCGGTGTAAAAGTGAAATACAAGTCTACTCTAAACAGAAATGTTTTAGATTTATTCAAAAAGAATGAAACTTTAAATAGCAAAGTTGCTGAAACTGTTACATCCTCAGTTTTAGAGGAAATTACAGAAGACAAAAATGAACCTCCTCTAAAAAAGAAAAAGACAATGGAATCTGTAAAAAATGAATCTCTTGCAGAATGGGATGAATCTCTTAAGGGATTGATAGAAACAACCATAAGTAAGTGTATTTTAAGTTATTAATTAAATAATTTGCTATGCCTAGGAAAGATAACATTTTTACCAAAGATTTTAACAGCAAAATAGTCAGCTTTTCTAAAAAAAAACAAGTAATATGACTGCTGGAAGAGTATTAAAAAAACTTTCGTATTTTTTGCACTCCTATTTTGGCATTAAAAAAAAAGTGTGAAAAATACATGAGTAAATATGCTATATTAAATTTTAAATAATATTTAGTTTTTAGCTACTAATACAGCAGAGCAAATTTAATCTAACATTTAAGTACATAAAGTATTTTTATTTATTTATTTATTTATTTATTGAAACTATGCCCTCTAGTAGCAGGTGATATCAATAGCTTAGTTGCTGAGATACTTCTTACTTCTTTTAGAGCTGCAAATGCACTCACCAACTAACACATATTAAAAAGAAAATTAATTCATTAATTCCTGTGTCTAGTAAAAAGTCTTTATAAATACCACAAAGTCAAATGAAAACCAGCATTCTTACAGCTAAACAAAGAGCTACCAAATATGTACTTTTATTGAAATGTAGGTACAGAAATGTTTTTTAAACTAGAATATATTGAAAAATTGTGAATAATATCAATCAAAATAGAAAATGTAGGATTGCAAACCCTATTTAACACTGTGTCAATATGGTAAAATTCAATGCCTTCATAATAATTTCACCTCTAAAATTCCCTTCTAAAGTTCCCTTTGAAGGTTTTCAAACCAGGTTCAAAATTTAGCTGATATCAGATGCCAAGAGAACCATGGAAAAGAAATACCTTCAACTTCACATGCATCTTCTGTTAAAAGCAAAAATATTTCAGTAGAAGAGAGTTTTTCGTTTGAGAAAAATTTATCAAATGCACAGTTTACTGAAGAGGAGAGATCTTATCTGATTTTTAATACTAAATCAAATCTAGAATTTTTAAATAGGCAAAATGTTTAGTATGCATTGAAAGTGGACTATTATGCACTTTTTATGGTTTAACTATTTTTTACGATTTCATTAATGGTGAAGATTTGAGCAGCAGTGTGTTATCAATTTCATTTCGCCATTTAAAAGACATTTGAAAAGCAACAGGCATAATAAAAATATAAAAGTCTTAAAGACAAACCAGAAAAATCTACTTTCGGATAAAAAAAAAAAACAAAGGGAGTGCACTGAATTGTGCTGCTTTTGCTTATCTCACTTATAAGCTTGTTACATCATATGCTTCATATGAAACTATTATTGCAGAGAGGTACCATGGTCTTCTCCACTATAGTAACATATTATTTTAGTGGTTAACATACTGAAACAATGGACTTAATTCAGGTATCTGCAAAATTTTAATAAAAGTTATTCAGAAAATTTTTTAATAATTTTTTTTTTCTCGTTTTCGGGTTCCTTCCAGATTTTGGAATTTCAGATAATGGATCCTATACTGTACCAACAGTTCAGTGATTGGATCATAAAAATAATAAGTGAAGGCCCAATAGCAGAGTTTCCTTTGTTAATCTGCATCAAACAAAAATTTGATTGTGACCCAAGAATGCTAGACCAAGATTACTATCATAAGAAATTATAGTAACCCAGAAAATAAGTAAAATTTGCATTTATAAAGAAAATATACGAAGAAAATACAATAAAATATACATTAAATCCAGATATAAAAATCAAACTTTTGCAATTTTTCTTAGCCCAGAATTTTTTTAAAGCTGTTAGATTGATCTGCAAAGTATAAAAAATGTCTGCAGCTCCCACTGCCATGCTGCATTGTTTCTACTACTAGGAGTGAAGGTAGAAAAAGGGGTATTGGTTATGAAATCAAAACTGTTTTTAGAATAGCTGTTAAACAGCTTCATAATCAGTTACCAAATATAATTCGTTTTCTTGCTTTGGTTATCTCCTTTTGTCTCTCTGAAACAGTATGTGAAAATTGTGGCTCAGTTATTGACACTGTAAACCAACAACGAATGTGAAGTGTTGATGGTAGTGATAGTGAAACTGAAACCTTCGATAAAAGAGTGTTTTTTAATGGGTCCTCTGCTGGCTTTTCCAAAATAAGAAAATTTTTGAAAGCTACAATTATAATGATGTTTGGTAGTTCATGCCACAGACATTTTGAAAGAATCAGCCCCTCCTGTAAAATTCAATTTGTAACAACAAATTAACATCAAGTGTTGTAACAAAAATCACAAGTAATGCAGGTTGTTTGCCATGTTTTAGGTGAAATATTTCATACCATATTTTTTCTATGTAAGAATGTGCATAGTTTATTCATATAAAATAATTTGTTTAGAATATTTTTTAGCATATATTTTATTGCCACTCATAATGAAAGACTAATCATGCATTGGCTTTATATTATGTTGAGCTCTTTTTTATTTAATACAAAAACTTAACATTATTATTAATAAAAATTAATAAAATGCATAACGATGTTACAGGTAAGGGATGGTTTGATTAATTAACAGTTCAATTGTAACATAATTTGCCTGCAGATTATTTATAAACACTTTTCAATTATGTTAAAAAGTGTTTAAAAAAAAAAAAAAAAAAAAAAAAACCCCTAGGCATTGAAATTTTTGAATTTCTTTCATTTAGTCACTCAATTGTCATGGTAATTCTGTTGTTGTTGGTTAAAATCATGATTTCCACAAGGTGAACAATACTTGTATATGCATTACTTAAACATTGTTTGGTATGACATTGTTATAATTTGCATGATAAATTAAAATTTGTACTTATCTCTTGCAACTTTTTTGTACATAGTTGTGTCATAGGCTATAAAGAGCACTGAACAGCTGAATAAAGAGAATGAATGCTATGAAAGACATACTTACTATAACATTGTACAGAGACATGCACTGATACTTCTATTAAAAAAAAAAAAGCTGTATATTTAAAATAAAAAGCAGCATTTTTAAGACTGATTTCGGTTGATCTCAGCATGCGAAATGAGCATTCTAGGGTACTTTTCTGTCGTTCAACGGAGTGGGAAACTAGTTGTGAAGTTCTTTCAATTTAGAAGAAAGTCAATTGAGTCTAGGTGGTTGAGTGGCTCAGCAGAGGAATTTTGTTTTTCTAAAAGGAACATGCATGTTCAAACCTCGCTGATGTTTTCAAGAGGTTTCTCATTTATTGTTATTTTGTTAATGTAATTTATTGTTATTTGTCTCATTTATTGTTTATTGATAGTTTTCTGATTACTAAGTTCAATAATATAAATTATATTTTATTTCAGGAGGAAAATTTGTAGAATTTGTTTTTTTAATTCATTATTAAGTAAAATTTATTATCCTCACTATATTTTTTAATCAATTATTTTATATTTTAAATTTTAAAGCTTGAAATTTTAACGCTCAATTAAAAGCTTTGGCATGTAGTTATCAATTAAATACATTAAAATGATCTAAAATTTTTGGTATATAAAAATTTGATATAAATAATAATAAAGGGCTGATTTTAATTAATTTTTTTTTCTTTTAAATCATGTCATTTGTATGTTCAGATCAGAAGCTTCATCTTTATAGTTTATATATATATATATATATAGCTTAACTCATATTGAAAATACTTTGTTTTCTCTTTTGATTTTCAAATTTGCAATAAACTTAACTATTCATTTGTTTTGTAGCACTGGAAGAAAAACCATCCAAATACAAATCCATTTCAAGTCAGCAAATGGTTGCTTTACGTAAAACTATTGAAAAAGGAGAGGAAGCCATTTTCTTGGATACTGTTTGGTCTAATCCTCGTTACCTGGTCAATAATGCTGGAGATGGCCCAACTGTAATGCAGGTAATAAACATTTTTAAATAACAAAACTATCATATTCGTATCATTTAAAAAAAAAAAGTATTCTGCTTCAAAAATTTAATATTTGTCTACTTATATAAAATCCATATGTAGGTAATCATTCCGATGCGAACCCATCCTAACAATGGATGGGAAACAATGGATTATTTCCATTGTTGCAGAAAAAAGAGAAATAATGAAAAATATAAATTTACATGGCTTTTTGGACGTGTATTTTTTAATTCGCAGGTTGAAGTTCAGTAAAAAATATTTCTGCACATGTACTTTGTTTTTATAAGTGAATAAAAATTCCTATTTACTGTGATGTTATGAGAATAACGTCTATTGGGTTTATTTTATCTTTATGTATTATAACTTTATTGATGCCATTTCTTTTCATTACAATAAAATAGAAAATATGTTTTTGAATTCATGGTGGTTAAACATAAAAGTATGTATATAAGTACATGTGAAAATGACGTTATGCTTAGTTTGAAGTATATTTTGACATTGATTTTTTTTTTTTTTAATGGTATAATTAGGCCAACATGACACAATTTTCACTGATTTTTTCAATTGTTAGTTATAAAAATCAGAATTTCAACTTTTATTGATTACTTCATCTTGATTGTACACCTTGATTACATGTTAGTGATTGCTTTAAAAAAATAATAAATTATACATAAGATGAAATAATTTTTTAATAAAGAATTTAGAAAAGTAGAGGATTTCAGGAAAAATAAAAGTGCATGGAAACAAAGTACTAGAAACTGATTAATTAGAAACAGAAAATCGAGATGGCTTGCTCGCCAGTCACAAGCAACATTTTCTGTCATTTTTGACGGTGGTTATATACTACTTTATAATAATGTTATTTCTTCTTGTTATTTGTTATCTTTATGGCATGAACTTTATCATGGTGTTCGCATTCTAGAAAATCCGTAAAAATTAGGGATGCCTAGGAGGAAAAAAAAAAGTCTATGAAAGTCAGGAAAACAGCAATTAAAAGAAAATTAGGAGAATTATTGAAAAGTGGCTTTTGTACCATATGTAATTTCAGTGAACCTCTCAAGGTCAATTTCCTGGTCTTTATCTTAGGTCAGTAACTATGGTAACGTCGCATTTGGCTGACTGACCACCCTACTTTTTCCCATAACAATGACAGGATGAAGTGGAGAGGATAGATGGCTTTGAGAAGTCAATTGAAATTACATAGAGTGGAAGGAAGAAAAAAAAAACTTTAATTGTGACTAGGGAAATTTTACAATGTGTAAAAAACTCCATAGAAATATATCAAGAATGCATTGACAAAGAAAATATGCTCATGTCTGAAGAAAAATAAAAGGAAAAAAAATCTGATCAAGAATTGAAAAAATTGAGAGAAAAAAAAGAAATGGTTACAGATATAATGAAATTAGTTATAATATATAATTACAATAACATTACAATACTATATAGGAATGACGAACAGAAAATTTAAAACGAGAATATAAGAACATATGGCAGGTATCAAATATGACAAGAGGACTACTGCCTTAGCTAGACTACATGGAATAGAGCCATTGCAGATTGATTTCAAGAATAGTAAAATAATTTTTCCGTCAAGAATTTATTTCCCATCCATTATCCGTGAATCAATAGAAATATATTTGCTAAGCAATAACATTTGCAATGAATCAGCTACTTTTGAATTACCTCAAATTTGGCACGCGATGCTTTACAAATTAAAAAAACAAAACAAAAATAAAATAATAATTTTCACATTTTTCCAGTTTGACCAATTTAAGCACCTGCTTGCATTGGATATGTGATCTCATGATTTATGTTTTATCATTTTCAAAAACTTTGTGAGAATATTTTATTTATCTGATTTGAAGATGTCGCCGTTTGAGCGAAGGAAACATATGTCATCTATATTAAAAGGTATTTTTAAACCTTGTGTTATGTTTTTTTTATCACTTTAAGCAATAATTACACTTTAATTTGAAATTAGTTATGCTCATTAATTTATGTATTCATTTAATTTTTAATATATATATACATTTTTTTTTTTTTTTTTTTTTTTTTTAGTATGCATATTACTCAATGTGTACATGCATTATAGCTGGAATTGAATGGTTGTTTAAAATAAATACAGTGGAACCCCGATTTTACGTTTTTCACGGGGCCACCAGAAAAAAACATACAAAACGGGAAAACGTAAAATCGGGGTCAAATAGAGAAAAACACTTCAAGAAAACAAATTATATACAAAAATAAACTTACCAATACCATATTAGTATTTAAAAAAGTCTGTTATTAGGTAGCTTTCAATACAAAAAAGTATAAAACTACCTATTGCAGCCGTTCGGAGGAAAGCAGTTCCGGAAAATTTTGATATATTTTCACCGACCATGACCCCCAGACCCCAAAACCACCCTCCGTTCAAATGTTGATTTATATATATATATATATCTGACCTATGTTATACGATAACGCTCGTATTTATAAATCAATTTTCATGAAACTAATTGTGTGTATTAAGCTCACCAGTGTCTCGACCGAGTTCGTTGGCCAGCTTGGTCCGCCATTTTGTTTCAAGATGGCGGCCATTTAAAAATTTAAAACTAAAATAAATATACATAAAAGTTAAAAATTCAAATTTATTTTTTAATTAAGTGATTGAGCCTTGATACGAGGATTCCAGAGCATTTTTTGGTTTACCTCTATCTTAAAAAATGGCTGAGATAGGGCAGTTTGAAATTCTAGGGTGGCTGACATTTTGAAACAAGACAGCACATTGCAAAAAATTTCATTGTTGTAATAATTTTCCCAATCATACGCATAAAACTATATATTGATATCCATTAGCGCCAAATTCTTGCCAAACTTAGCAACATTTGGCGAAATATCGCCAAATTTCTCGACCAAAATAAGTTTTCATAAATGAAGCCAATTTGGCTATTGCTCAATAATTTGGCGAATTTCTTATTCAAATTCAGTATTAACGAATCTTTTGTAAACATTTTCTTTGCATTTTAACTTGCTGTGTTCGTGTAACATTAGCTAAAATTTTAAAACGAAGATATAGGAAAGCTACCTTTTCCTCCCGGTACAGGCCGGAAGGACTTTTCTTTATTGTGTTTTCTTTTTAAGTGTAATTTCACATATACTCTATTTGTAATACATGCAAATTTTTGCTTTTTTTTTTTTTTTTTTTTTTCATGTCCAGTTAAATTTCTTTAAAATTTTTTAACTCGCAATAGCCTTTGTCGATGAGGGCATGATGTCGTCTGGATCTTCATCAATATCATCCTCACTTCAATATTGCGAAGTCAAATCGGAAATAGTCTGAATGTCTGTGGTAGCGATAACATCCTTATCGCAATCAATGTACTCATCAACATTGATATCTACAAGTATAAATTCATACTCTTTTGTCTTCCATAAAGAGTTCTTCCGGCGGCGCTTCACTGTTAATTTCGTATTTTGAAAATTCTCCCTTCAGAAAAGCATTTGACATGCATTTTTCATCTACACCATTCCACGCCGATGAGATGAAATGAAATGCATCCAGCACATTTAGTTTTGTTTTCTAAGCATCTTGAAGCTCAACTGAATCAAGTGACCTTTTCTTACCAGTTTCTTTCTATAATGCATTTTGGGGGATCTGTTTATTCTCAAGTCACGTGGCCGAAGTAAACTGGTACAGTTGGGTGGGGAAAATTCTGTACACATATTCTTCAAATTCAGAATAACATAGCTTCCGACTGTGCTACGTTTCTCTTTTCACGGTGTATGTTCTATCAGGGAAGAGATAAAAAAAAAAAAAACAATCCGATCTCATCTGCGTTAAAGATGGCCGTTTTGAGTAATTACACACAAGAGAAGGCAAAGTTTTTGTCCATCCATTCCTCAGCGACCGCAGTATTTACTCCATCTGCCTCACTACAAATAAACTTGTATGACAAATTATACCTCTTCTTGAATCTGTCAATCCAACCGTTGGATGCCCTGAAATTCTGCATTTCAAGTCGAGAAGAAATTCCAAGAGCCTTTTCTTACAAAATTGAGCGATTGATTGGAATCTTGGCAGCGCGGGCTTGTTTAAACCACTCGTATAAAATCTTTTTCAGTTCATTAAAAGGAGAGGTTTTCAATGTTTTTCTTTTCTTTGACAAATATCCTAGTTTTTCAGATTTTAATTTCACAGAGTACCTCTTGTTTTAGGATGGTTTGTAAAGTGGAATAAGCGATACCGAACGATTTTAAACGATTCACTTTAATTCCTTTGGAAACTTCGGATTTTTCGATAATTTCTGCCTTTTTGGCTTCAGAGAAACATTTTCGTTTAGACATCCTACTTTTTACTGGCAATCACTAAGAGATAGCAAAAGAAAGCCCTCCCCCCCCTCCGATATCACATGACGCAGGTTTGGTCAAGTGATGATAGACGAATAATAGTTCTTCGTTACTTTGAACTGTTTTTGGTAACAAACAACCAGTTGACCAAGTGGAAAGCATTTTCGTTCTTTTGAAATTTTTTCCCTGAGTGAAAAAAGTGTAAAAAAAATTTCCTGACGTACCAAGCGGGAAACGCTAAGAGTAAATAACGTAGAATCGAGGTACTTTTAACATTATCTGAATAGGAATTTTCTGGGACCGACGAAAAATAACGTAGGAAGCGGGATAACGTACGAAACGGGTTACGTAAAATCAGGGTTCCACTGTATTTGATAAGTTAAATAATTTGTAAATGTTTTTTAAGATTGTGGAAACACTTAATATAATATGAGCAGCTATTTATATATTATAATGGAAAATAAAATCTGATTATATATAGACCTCATGTCTATAATTCAAGTATATGTGTATTTTGAGAGCACAAGTTTCTCCTCATTTTCATTCTATTTTAAAGTATCACTGTTTATATAATGCCCACTTTTTTAGATTTAGAAAAAATCATTGAAAAAAAAACATCTAAAATTTTTGTGTGTTTTTTTCAGTTGACAGAGAAGTATTGGACTTTTTTCTTTGCAAAATTTAAATAATTTTTTACAGAAAACCTTAAACGCTTATAAAATACTCAAAATTTTTAGTTACTGATTATTGTAATTGCAGTATTTCAAGTAAACCTTACAATAATTCTATTTGCTTTTACAAATGTAAAAAAACAAAAAACTTAGTAATTATGTATTTAATTTTTGTAAGTATTGATAGAATACTACTTAATTTTTTTTTCTGAAAAAGATAATTTAAATCTTGAAAAGAAAGAAAAAAAAATGTAATCTTAATATGAGGAAATTCAATGAATTTTTATGTTATATATAAATTCTGACTTCAATGTTTTAAAAAGAAAAAAAAAAGTCTCTTGTGTTTGCTTTTTAAAAGTTGTGTATAAATCTAATATTGTCAAACTTTTAAAATGTATTATTAGTTATTGTTTAAAGAAATGTAATTTTTTTTTTCATTTTGCAGGAAGGAACTCGTTATAATGCTTTACACGTTGCTGCAAGGTTTAAGCAATCAGCCATGTGTTCGACTATTCTAAACACTATTCAAGATTTCCAGTTCATGTCTTTACTCTATCCTCAAGAAAATCCACAAACGATTGAAAAGCGTATTTCACGTTTAGTGGATTTATATTTAAATACACCTGACAAATCTGTAAGTTTTTATAGATTCAAATTTTAATTACTCAAAATTTTTTATCATATTTTCTAGAATAATGTAAAAATTATGAAGTAACAGACACATAACAGATACATGTCTAAAATTCCATAAATATCCTATTGTATTTTTTATTTATTGAAGAGCTGAAGGTGATCGAAGCTTCCTATGTATGCATGCCAATCTGACAATGAAATGAACACATTTTCTCAGCAGTGGCTTGATGAAATACAATCTAAATTGCTACAAACACAGATCTTAGGAAGATAAATTAATATTGCCTGATTTTTTAAAATTTGACCTGTTGCCTGAGTAATTAAATGTCAAAGTTCTAATGCAAACCCTATGTGCAACAGTCTTTTGTAATTGAGCTACACATTGTCATCTTGTACATAGGCTTCGACCATAGTTGACAAATAAGCATGAAGCCACCTATTGTCTGTGTATTAAGTGCCCCAATCCTCTCAAACCCACTCTTTGATGCCTTTTATTTAAGGAAAAATGCTTTAAAAATTCAAGTATTTTCTTCTGCATTCACTACTCTTGTAAGAGTTACTTTCAGCTGTGGTATGATAAGTTCTATGAATTTCATATCACCAAGCTAACCTGCTGCAGTTCAGTTACAAATACATGATCCAACTTAGTTTATTTTTATTTTATTTCATTTTACTCTGGCATCAATCCATTTTTGTATGGCCAGATGTTACAGCTCCAGTTAATTAATTGAGTTCAGCAGTTGAGGTATATTTAAAATATTACAAATCCTCTAGATATTGTGTAGGTTGTCATGAGAGATAAATCTAATAGTATACATAACAGGGATCAAATTATGAAATCTTTTAAACATTAACAAAGCTAAATAGACATAAATTGTGATTTTGCATTTATTTAACCTATGGCATTACAAAATTGACCAGATTTGTCTGTATGTTTGTATAAAAATGATTTCTTGTCACAAACCTTATTCTATATTTCTTCACATATTGAAATAGGTATCAAATTGGAGTTGACATAAAATTCAACTACAGATGTTTAAATTAATTTTAAAATGAGAATTAATTTAGACTTAATAACATAATTTATTTTCATTTTGAAATTCGTTTATGACATATGGCTTATGCATTTTTTTCTTTTTCAGTAAGATTTAAATATTTGGAATTGTAATTTTTTTTTTACATTAACAACTAATAAGAAACTTAAACTTAAGTTTCAGAATTACAAAAAATAATTTTTTTTTTTTACACATGATATATGATAGCTAATGTGAGAGCATATATACATAATATGTATATATGAGACCTTTTATTACTGAAATATCTTATTAGGTTAGATTTAACTTCTGTATACAGTTGAACTTCGAAAATCCGGAATCGGCCGGACCGCGGCGATTCCGGATTTTGGAGATCTGTTAAAAATATTTTTTATGATAGTATAATAATGTACAAAATGCAATTTTTTCCCCACTGTAAATGATCAAATTGGCAAATTAATTAATAAAATAGGAATAATAATACAGTAAAATATAACACCTATGCTGAAATTAAATATACATATTAAAACGCAATAAATTAAAATCTAGTACATAATAGATAATACAGTATAGGATCTATTATCCGGCGTCCTGATTTCAGTACGCTCTAAAAACCGAAACACTAAACGATCTGAAAGCGAAACTTTCAATTAAAAAAATTGGTAGATTTTTTATTTTCTTTTTCACATCTGATTGAAGAGTTAACATGCTTTATTATTCAATATTTTAACTTTTTCTCATACATATCAAGATACTGTAAAATCTCGTTACCCCCCCCCCCCCCCTCACAAATGCGGTAAAAAACCATAAAATAATCAGAGGTGGCCCAGTTACGATGCTCCGCGGAATACAAGCATTGAATGAACGCAACCGTCGGACATATGTTCTTTTTTGGATAATTTTTATAACTTCGCATCGGCAAAATCTTTAAAAATACGGAAGAACTAACTACATATTCTTAAATTTCATACTTTTCTTTCTTAAATGCCAAAATCCATCAAATTTTTTTTAAATTTTAACCTTTTGAAATAAAATATTTTTTAAACATCGTCATGCTTTTTTATTTTCTTCTTCTTCCCCTTCTTTCTTAGAATACGTTTTTGAAGATAGAAAATCTGATTTTCATGATAACAGGAAGCCTATGTCGTCTAAAGGCACACCCACAATTCGGCCAATCAGAGAGATCAAATCAGGAGAATGAACAAAGGCATTTGTTTCCTTATGATTTAGCTGGGAGAGAAAACAATGAGAGAGAGAGTGGGAAAAAGAGTGAATAAGAGAGAAAAGTGATAGGATTCCTTTACTGTTAAAGGCCATTCTCAGATTATTGTACTTAGCATGCTTTATTTATTTATTGGAAAGGCTGCTTTTTGGGATTCTTTGAAAATTTTTAATTTCTTTACAAAATTGCAGGGGAGGGGTGAAAAAACGGGATATTACCGTAAGTATGTATTTATCTCCATTTTTTGTATCTAAAATTATTTATTCATTAAAAAATACTGAAATAAAAATAAGGAGACTGACAAAATATTTTTTATGATGATTTTTTGAAAACACTTCAATGTTCTCAAGGGTTAAAAAGTGCAAAATTCTCTTACTTTATTGAGAATGCTGTTCCTGTTTTTTTATGCCTTTTAACTAGCCCGTTTTTTTTATAATTAAAGTATTTTTATTAACGATCAGGCAGTATAAAAATATACCCAAACATGTCCATATTTATTTATTTAGTTTTCAGTTAAAGTTTTTAACTTGCATTCTATGAGAAATATGGAAATTACAGTTAAGTCTTATTTCAAAAATTAATAAAACTAAAATTGGGAAAATGTCTGGATTTTAGAGATTTCCGGATTTGGGATGTCCGGATTTTCGAGATTCAACTGTAATAGGTTTTGATATAGTGAAGTTTTAAAAATTACTGATTAAAATTTTAATATTTTCTTTTATACGAGGGGTAGTACTTAAGTTTTTAGAAAGTGATACAAGAAATAATTTCTTACCAAGAATATATGTTTTATTGCTTCCTAAAATACTCTCCTGCAGCATCAATACATTTTTGCATTCGAATAAACCAATCATCAAAACATTTATGCCCCTCTGAAAGTGGCATACCAGAAACATCGCATTTGTAAGCTTCAACGGCTTTTTCCGAGTTGTTAAAACATTGACCACGTATTTTATTTTTTATGAACATAAACAAAAAGTAATCATTAAGTGCTAAGTCCAGTGAATATGGGCAATGAGAAATCAATTCGATTTTTTCATGCTTCAAATAATCCATAGTTAGCGACACTGTGTAAACTGGTATTGTCCTGGTGCAGAATAATGTAGCGCTTTGATTTTTTTTTAGTTCTATAACTACTTTCGACAAACAAATTGTGGTATACTAAGGAGCATTGACTGTTTTATGACCATCCAAAGGAACGGTTGCAATATAGCAATATTTACCGAAAAACGCAGCAATCATTTTTTTGGAAGCACTTCTTGCACGAACAACTTTTGTCGGTCTGGATCATCTGGAAACACCCAAACAGTCTATTGTTGTTTTGTTTTGGGTTCATAGGAATAAATCCAAGTTTGTCACACGTTACGATATCGTACACATGGTTTGAGGCACTGGAGTTGAACTTTTTTAGATTTTTCTGGCATCATTTCACACGAGCGTCCTTTTCAGCTTGAGATAAATTGTAGGGGATCCATCAGGAACACACCTTTTTCCCTTTTACATGATCATGTAAAATAGAATGCACATGGGTTCTTGAAATGTTCAAAGATGCTTCTATTTCAGCATATGTAACATGACAATCAGAAGTGATTAGTTTTCTCACTGCCTCAATGTTTTTGTGAGTCGCAGCACTTCTTGGTCGACCCTCCAGAACATCATCACTGAGATTACAATATAGTTTAAAAAATTCACAGATAAATGTTGCGAAAAATGTCGTAAATTTATCTTTCACGTGTAATTTTCTCTTTTTTGTTGTTTTCTGAGGGTCATCCCTGGAAATAAGTGTTTTTATGTACATATATGAAAACAAAAGAGTCTCCTACTTTGTGTGCTTATGCATAACACACATGTTCAATTTATTAGTATTTGCTTTCTTAAAAATTGCAGCATAAAAAACAGCAGCCAACCAACCTCCAGATTAATTTGAATTTTGTGTGCTACTATTTCTCATTTTCAAACGTTGGCAGGTCTATAATTCCCAAAAATATAGTAGTGTGTATTTTTTACTTACACATCTGCAGAAAAAAGATCTATTTCTACATATTTTTCATCTTCAGTTATTTTATTATTACTATATTGAAACTAAATGTTTTGCATCATTATTATTTTCTAGCTCTCTGAAACACCTCTACATTTTGCTTGTAAATTTGGAGCTGACGAAATTTTATCAATTCTGCTATCTTATCACGAGTGTGATATTCACAAGAAAAATAAATATGGTCTGACACCACGAGAAATGATTTGTGATCGTACATCTCACCATCCTGAATTTAAAGAAAAGATGAATTTTATGTTTGAAGGTAAATTCATTTTGTTTTCAAATTCTACATATCAACAATTTTCTACTACTGTACTTTACTCTGTATTTTGGTGCATAATGTTATTTATTGCATTATATTATTGTTTTTTATGTATTTTTCAGTATGGCAATATCTCATGTACTTTGTGTTTAATATGAAAACAGTTAACTGAATGTCGAGTATTTAAAAAAACTGCATTATCATTTAGAATAATATAATTTGAAAGCAATAATTATAGAACCTAATGTTGGGGACACTACTAACTTTTGCAGCATACACACTTAAATTTGTATGATTTTATATTTTAAATGAAAATCTGTCCAACTGAACCTATAGTGGTGGCCAGCACCGCAACAACTCTTTATGGCACCTGGTGCGAAACCCCTTGTTAGTTTTTCTACCAATCGTAAATACATGAGTAGTGATTGGTGTTGGTGCCAATTAAGCTTGTTAGCACCTATATGATGGTATTATTCTGATGGCATCTGTTGCGGGCGCACAACCTGCACCACCCTTAGTGTGGCCCCACTCTCTTCAACAGTGTGCACAGGTTGTACTATGTACGCTTCAATCTGTTTTGATTATATATTTTTTAATTAAAATTTCTCCAAACAAACCTAATGTTAGGACCTGCCTGCCTGCCTTCAAGAGTACACATTCGAATTTGTATGATTTTATATTTTTAAACCAGGGTTGGCAAAAAACTTTTTTTTTTTTTTTTCAGAAAAAACATAACCCTGTGGATTTTTTAGGTGTTTATTGAGTTTTTCAGGGTTCTGTTATTTTCCAGTGTTTTTTTTTTTTCTGTTATTGTTTTGTAAGAGGATGTATATATTAATTAATAGGATACTTAAAAAGAATAAATTATTAATATAAAAAAATTAAAAATTTGTAATTCTTTTAAAGACATTTCATGATTGAGTTAAAAGGAAATTTCAAAAAGTAAAAATAATTAATGTTTTAATATTTTGTGTTTGTCTTTAAGAATAAAAATTGGATTTAAATATTCAATTATTTAGTTTTGTTTTATTAGATATTTCTAATTTAATAGAATTCCTTCAAATGTTTTGAATTATTGCCCTTCTACTAATTAACAGTATTTTGTTGTTAAATTATTCAGACATTTTCTTATTTGATTTGTTATATGTGGTGGTAAGTACTAGAAGTTCATATAAGTTATTCTCATATTCACATTTACTTATTTTTAATTATTACTTATAAATATTTTCATCTGTTTAAAAATATATACAATGTACTTCAATTAAGTCTAAATTGAGGTAAAATTACTTTGTTTATATACTTTTAGATTTTTTTTTTCATTAATGTTATTATTATTATTTTTTTTTCATAAACATCTTTATATTTAAAATGTAATTTCAATTAGAATGATTTATTTACATTTGATTTTTAAATCCACATAAAGAAAGAAACATTATGGATAGTTAGTCAATCTTCAATAATCAGTTAAGGGTTTTAGTTGTCGAGATCTCAAATTTTCTCCCGCTAACACCGGGGGTAGAATGCATTTTTATTTTAAAAATATCTCCTCAGGAAATTAATATTTTTAACTTCTGTTTTCTGTATACCCTTCTTAAAGTATGTCTGTCTTATTTTTAGTTTACAAACTATTTCTAAAATTATTTTTTAACAATTTCTTTGTTTACATTCATATACCACTTTTATGTTTTTCCCCCCTCTCTAAATTGTTCATTCTTTCAAAACTTTTCTCTTTCCCTCTCTCTCTCTTTTTTTTTTTTTTTTTTTTTTTTTTTTTTTAACTTTTGCTCACATATAGCTGTTAGATATGACATTGGGATAAGATACTTTATTTTTCTTCTAAGAGAGGATGTAAAAATATATTTATGCAATAAATTGTTGTGTAATGAATGTATACATTATATTGATATAAGTTATGAAAAGTGTAGTATAAATGTTGCAGTCCACCTGGGTTTCTTTTTGGTGTCAAATTGGCAGTTTTTTGCCTGCCGTGGCAACCCAGCAATTTTGTCCAGTATTAAATGATATATGATAATGTATATCAGAAATAAAATTAAAATTAGTGAAAAATTAATTTTAAAAAATTGCCATTGGTAAATTATTTTTTAACAATTTCGTAGTTTAAAAATAAACCAGATAGTGCATAATAATCAAAGCCCTGTGGTATCTATAACTGAGTCAATTGTATTCTTGACTAGATGTGTGTTTTATAATAAATTAATCATTGTGTGTGTTTTATTATAAAATAATTTGTGTGTGTTTTATAATAAAATAATTTGTGTGTTTATAATAAAATAATCTATTTGTGTTTATAATAAATAATTTGTGTGTGTTTATAATGAAAATTATGTATCTTATGTAATAAAATAATTGTATGTGTTCTATAATAAAATAAACTGTTTCATAATAAAATATAACTAAAAAGCTGTTTTTGCAGGCTAGGTTTAACATGTATTCAAAAACTGGCTTTTCTCTCCAAAATGGCACAAAAACGAAAATTGCGCCAACCTTGGTGCATCTGCGACATCTGTTCTAAATGTGCTGTTTTTTTTTTGTTTTTTTTTTTCAAATGAAAAATGTATACTAGGTTGGAGTGATTTACTTATTTTATGTTATTTTCTAGATCTGTTTTATGTTCCAATACTGAGGGATTGGCAGAACAACATTCAAGAACCAGTTATTGGAAAACCATGTCGTAGTAATGTCTTTCTTGCATCAACTTCCTCAGAGTTGGCATATGGTGAAAAGAATCTTATATATTGTGCCTTTGCTGGACCTATGTCTGAATCTGCAGTATGTATTTCATATGGTTATATACTTGAATCAGTCACTCTAGAAAGGGCACTAGTCTAAAATTGTCAGAAATGGTTTTATTGCAGAATATGATACTTTTCTCCATAGAAGTAGGATAGTATAACTAGAAGGAAACTAGTCGTTGGGGGCCACCGTAATACTTATCCATCATGGATATGCATAATGTAAAATATTAAAATAAAAATGTGTAAACTACTTATAAAATGCATTGCAATTCAAATAAAATCGTGGCTTGATGACGTCACAAACTTTACAGGCTCGATTACTGAATTGCTTGAAAGAGGTTTTTCCTTATAACTCCAAAAATAATAATCCTATTAACTAGCGGTTTATTGCATCTGATTAAGCGTCAAATCTCCAATTAAAATATATCTTTGAAGTGAAATTTGGATGAAATACAGGGTCATGAAAAATCGAAGAGTGTGGTAAATAGGATTCCAAATATCTCGGCAACTCATTATCCAATCGACTTCCTGCTTTATGTAAAATTTATGTTTTTTTATTGTCTTTTATATTCATTTCTTAAAATAAACAATTTCAAAAAATTTTATATAACTTTTATCAGAACGAATATTTCGAGAGTCCGAAAAAAATACTTCCGGTTAATCGAGGTTATTGAAATGAAATAGGCTTCTTCCCATTATTACATACTAAGTACATACCAAATTTCAAGTCTCTATCTCAATTTTTTCGGGAGATAGAGCGTTTACAGACACACAGACGAACGGCAAAATTTTTTTTCTAAAAATATGTTTTTCGGAATCTGCAGTGTCTGAAATGTGTAAATCCGTCAAAAAAAAAATTTCTATTTTCAAAACGATTACAAGACTTACCCTATACTACGTATGATGGGTAAGTAATAAATGCTGTTTTACACCAGAAGTATGCAGAGATTCCATGCCATGGGATTTCTTTGAGGAACCTATGTTACTTATAAATTCCTTGAGGAGAGGGGGATAGTGTGGCTGGACGTGGAAAGTTCGAACTTGGGAAAGCCATAAAGCCTTTTTACCCACATATTTTCAGATTATTAGCCATTTACAAATATGTTTAGAAAAAATTTAGGGGTCTAATTAAGTTAATTGAAAAAAAAGGTAAAGGTTTTTTTTTTTTATATTGTGGGGTATTGTGAGAAAGATCTCGTAATACTGAACTCAAAAATATATTTGTTTTAATTTTAGGTATTATATTTTGAGAGATATCCTTGAAAACACATTTAATAAAATAGATTCCCTCCTCTCTGTTTCCAAATCTACAGGGACTAAAATTATGAAAAAATTAGCGGTAATAGAAGTTTATTTAATCCTTGCAGGAAAGCTATGGAGATTTTTCTAGGTAATATAGTTTTTCAGAAAAATGTTTTTTTCCGTTACACACAAACTTTACTTTTCAGGCGGTCAGCAGGGGAGTTGACAGGCGCTCGAAGTATCTATCGACACAGAATCATCCAAAGATATTTGATAATGATTTTTTTTTAAAAATTGTCGGTAATTAGCCGAAATATTAAGTTACTTGAAAAAAAAAAGTTTTCTTTTTGTATATCATGTGGGGTATCATGTGAAAGATCTCGTAATATCAAACTCAAAAATATATTTGTTTTAATTTTAGGTATTATATTTTCAGAGATATCGGCGAAAGTACTGGAAAAATAAGCCCCCCCCCCCCCTCCCCATCCTGTCCTATTTCCAAATGTGCTGAAGCTAAAATTATGAAATAATTAGGGGTACTCGGAGTTTATTAATTAATAAATTCAATGTATGGAACCCCTTGTGCAAGTTATACCACAACTGATTAATTTTTTTTTTCTTTAATTCTTTGAGAAGTTATTTATTTGATATGAAGCATATATTATTCCATGGGGTGAAAATTTTCTGTTACATTTATTCTAACTAGGGATGTAGTGGAGTGTATTATGCCATACATCTTCTGGCTAGCTTCATATGCCCTTTGAAGTTATAGTGTATACCCTGGTGTATACCCTCTGTCCATAGCGTTATACCCTTTTGTTTTTTTTTATGACTGCACCACTGGTTCTAACTGACAAAGCAAAATTGTGTAATAGCTAAAAAAATATAGCATTATCATAAAATTGTTTTAAATAATAAATTTTTAATTCTGTTAAATCATAATATAGATACCAATCTTTGAAAATTATTTTAATAATGAAACTATGAAACCATTTTCAATCTGTGGCATAATAGAGTCCTCCTCTATAACATGTCAGAGAATTTTCAATAATACATTGCCCCCCCCCCCCCCCACAAAATAGAAAAACCTAGTTGCAAAAACATAAGGAAAATTAAGATATTTGAATATAAAATATGTGCATCATGTATATATTATCACATATTCCAGCTAAAATAATATTTCATATTTTTTCAGGCTGATAATTTTTACACATTGTTGAAAAAGAGAAAATTTACCAATAATCTATCCTTTACACCTGAACAGAAACAGCAGCTTGTTGACATATGTCTTTCTGATTCTGTAAAAGGTTTAGAAAGAGTTGGCAGGTATGTATTTTTGCATTTTATTTATCACAATTGACTTTGAAACTAACAAGGAAGGTCTCCATAAGCACATACTCAGAAAATTTTAAAAAGAATTCAGAATATTCTTCTCATAAGGATATATATGTTTATTTAAAAGAAAATTGCTGCAGTACCTCAATATAACATCCATAAAAAAAATTATGAAATTTTCATGTTTTTGGCGATTTATGGTGCTGGTTGGTGACACAATGAAATCAAAAATAACTTTTATTTTTTTTTAATGATAAATACCCTTTTAGGAAGAACTTTTTCTACTCTTCATACTGAACTAGTTAAAATTAACTTTAACTTAAATAAATACAACTACAGTAGACTTCCTTAAATCTGCAAAGCTTAAAACCAGAGGTTGTGCATTCAGAAGTTTGCAGATTTCTAGTCACTGTTTTGTTTACATTTTTAAAACAATAATTTGAATTTAATAATGCACTTGAAATTGTAATGAATGCTTACAATAAAGTAAAATAATAGAAATTAAGAAATTTTTTTTTTTTAAATATTAAAAGTATAGCTCAAGTAAATAATTAATAATGCTTAACTAAATATGCATAATGATGAGATAAATTTTTCTTGATTTATTCAGTGAAACTTTCCTTATAAATATACACTAATAATTCACATTGAAATCTTAAAATAGCAAAGTTTTATTTCATGTTTAGCCATACTTAATTACCAAAAAAGCTTGATTAATATATAAATGTGTTTGGTAAAAAGAAATTGGTTGCCACTAATATCAGCACTATCTTGAAATTTTTCAGAAATAAATTTACGCTTCCTTCATGAGAAAACACGAGTTCAATTATATTAATCAGAATTCCATATTAAAATGTGTACAGATTGATATAAAAATTTAAAAACTTAAATTTTTCACCTACATCTTAACTGTAAGTTTACATCTAAAACAATGTGCGGATTTTAGGAATTTGTGGATTTTAGGGTTGCAAATTTGAGGGAGTCTACTGTATACAGTTTTGCCACATACATTTATATGCATATGTACAGAAATTTCACAATTATATTCTACGGTTTAGAACAAAATTTAAATTGATTAAAATGCTTTAACCTTAAAAATAATGTCCGATTGTTAGCATGGTCAAGTTGACTTCGATGTTGTTAGTGTCGGAGACAACAGGAAAGCATTGAAAGAAGAGAAAAGCATTGTTGCCATGGAAACAACGACTTATTCAATATCAAAATGTATTATGAAAACATTTTTAATCGGGCAATTGCTTTTAAAATACACTTAAAACTTATCCAGACAGCGAAACTGTGTAAAATGAAATAACTTCAGCAATACGCAACTTGTATATATATATTATATAAGCTTATAGAAAAAATAATAAATTATTTAATCGTTCCAGTTTAAATTCATAAAGTACTGTGCATTTAAACACTCATTTAACGAGGAACTTCCAAATGCATTAAAACCACTTGCATTTGTCGTGGGTAAAGTGTTGCTCGTCAAATACTCAAAAGTATTTTATATTTTTTACAAATTTTCTTCTGGGACTACACAGCTACAGCTAAATTTGATTGATCCTTTCTAATGTATATGAGTACTTTCATTAGCTTATTTTTTCAAAATATTCTGAGTGTGCTTCTTAAGGAGACCTTCCTTGTAAGTACTAATGTTAAGTGTCAATCATTATAAATCCTTGCATTTTATTGTTGTAGGAAACTTGCCAAAGAACTAGATGTTGGATGGATTGAATTTTGGCCAACGCTGCAGTTTTGGGGTGATTTGTCAAATGAAGGGTTAGAGTTTCTGGAGAAAAAGTTGAAAAGCCATTTTAAAACAGTAAGATATTCCGGATACTACCTTATACTGCAATGCATTTTATTTATTTATCAATCTTCTTAAATATATATATGATTAATATATATATATATATATATATATTTTAATGATTAATAATATATATTTAATGATTAATAATAGTGAGATATTTCCTGATTGCAAATGTAGTTTGTATGTAATCCATTTCTTTCTTCTTCTTTTTTTACAATATGAATATAATGTTATTAAATTTTCCATAAAAAATTATGAAATTATTGATTTTTATTTTATACACTTAAGCCAACTTATATCTTTTATGATTAATTTACTATCTATAAAAAGTATTTCAGAAGTTTTATTATATGTAGTGATCATTTCAATATCACTTAATGCATTTTGTATGTTTTTATGTTGGAATTCTGACTTTCATCATACCTTTAAATTTTTGTGAAAAGTAAACATATAGAACTTTTTTTTGTTTGTGTGTGTCTGTCTACGATGGCTAGAAAAATCTACTACCCATAGAGGATAGTCCAATCCAAGGCAGGTCTTAATGCATCTGAGGCTCAGATTTTTAATTTTTTATAAACTGAGACGTTAATTAAAAGCACAACGAGCACTCATCAGATACACATTCTTTTTTCCAAAATGGCATGTGTTCCAAAAAGATTGCTAGCAGTGAAGATCTGATGCCCATTAATGACTTTTTTGGTGTGTGTGTCTTTCAAGAGCCCCCATTGGCTAAACTGTTCAAAATACAGAAAAACTAAAAATGTATACTTAAATGTTTTACTTTTACTTTCAAATGGCACAATCCATATAAAAAAAAGATAAATAATAAAAAAAAATTACGAGTTTTAACTTTTTCAATTTTTTCTTTTAAAGAAAGTTCAAATTTATGTTTTTTTTTTTTTTTTTTTTTTTTTTTTTTTAATCAAATTAAATTTTTTAGCAGAGTTGAAATTATTCTGGAAATTAATGACTATAACAAAGGATGTGAATTATCACTTTACTACACAACATACAACCAAAAGAGTGAAAAAATGTCCAGAGCGGGGATTGAACCCGGAACCAGTGTTATCATGCACCAATGCTCTACTACCATTTGAGCTATCTGGATGACATCCAGTGTAGCGGTGAGAAATGCTAGACTGGATGTCATCCAGATAGCTCCAAATGGTAGAGCATTGGTGTGTGATACCAAGGGTTCCAGGTTCGATCCCTCGTCTGGACATTTTTTGATTCTGTTGGTTGTATGCTGTTCAGTAAGTGATAATTCACATCCTTTGTGTTTTTTATCGCACTTTTTTAAAAGCTTGCATTGGCTTCACTTTTAGATATATGGAAAAATGAAAACTACCCGCTTAATCGGGATACTGTCTGCGTATTTGTTTTTTCTTTTAGAATATTACGATATTTTAAGATAGTGATTCCCAAACTTTTAATCCTCATGTACCCTTTGAAGAAATGTGTATGCTTAGCATATCTTTATTTTTTCACTTGCAATAATCTGAAGTAACATACTTGCCAACTTTCTGGTTTTTTTTAATAAAAAAAAACATACTTTGAACCAGAAAATGTATTTAATAAAATGCATCTTGCTTGTGTGTGGTAGTCAATTGAAATCACCTTGATTTCATTAGCAGAAGTCTATCCAGACTTTTCACACACGGTCCATGAAAATGTGAATTTTTTTTTATATTTGTGAAAAATCTAGTAATAGCTTTGTGAATTTGAAATTTTTGTTATATTCATGTTCATGTTTATACATTTTAAACAAGATTCTTTATATAAAAAAAATCTGGAAAGATAATAGGTTCTTTCCCGAGTTCAGCTGTTTTGTGAAATGTCAGGTTTTATTTTTAAATGATTGAATTTGTGAAAGATTCAATTTAGAGATGGAAAAGTTTTGTGGAAGATCTTTTTTTTTTTTTTTTCAAGACAAAGAATTTTGTGAAAAGTGCTGTTTCAAGATGAAAAAAAATCTTGTGAAAGGTCCTTTATATAGCCCAAATTTTTCTTAAACAGATCCCTGATTCATTAAATAAAATTTCTGACTCAAATATCTTTATTTGAACAGAAATCTTACGTTATGCAAATAAAGATCACCTTGATTCTGCATTTAATGTAAGCTTTAGAGGTAGCAAGTTTTTTAATGCAACAGGTGCGCTCTTTCATCCTTGCATATTTGGTGTTACTTTGCTGAGGTAGAGTTGTAAATCATGTGTTGAACAACACTTAGAATGGTTTGTATTTTTGTTGTTTTAACCCTGTGACTGTCCAGCAAAAGGGCAAAATTATAATGTTGTTTTTTGTGTATAAAGTGATGATCATTCCAACATTATATAAATAATTGAATTATATATATGCATATAATCCTTGACAGTATTAATAATTACTAAATGTATTAAAACTGCATTATATCCCTAGAATTATATTAATTTAAATGATGCTTGTATTGCAGTGAAACCTGGAACTTAGTGAACATATTAACATGGGCTTGTCAGTGAGAGGGTTAAAATCAATCAATATGAAAAGCCCTTTTCACTGATTAATTTAGCTGCCCGGTTTGAATTCTAGTTGTGAACACAGCCTCATCATGTACCCCCTAACACCTTTTCATGTACCCCCAAGGGATATGCTCACCACACTTTGGAAAACCTGCTTTAAGTAACTGAAATATGTAGATTTAAAATAGTAATTAATTTTTTCAAAACAATTTTCATTTTATAGATTTTTTTTTTTTTTTTTTGCTTTATTTCAAATTAAAATAAATGTTAAATAAAACCTCTAACATATTTAAAAACAATACAAGGGTAGAAAATATTTCCTTTTTCTATGGGGAAGTGGGAAAATTTCTACTTCAGAGACAAAAGTATGCTTTGCTGTAAGTTTTGCATCAGGGTGTCTAGCCACCTGGAAAAGTGAGGGAAATTTATATGGACTGGAAAAGTCACAAAAATTTACTATTCGATAGGAAAAGTCAGAGAAATTTGAAACTTTGAAGAAAAAATCAGGAAAAAATTTTTGATTATAAAACTAAGGATTTGAAACTGCTGCACTGGGAAAATCTAACTTTGCTCTTCATAAGTAGTGTAAAGAGTATTTCAACTTCTCATGCAATTCCTTGTTGGCAAGCCACAGGCGCCATTACCATTTGACCATGTTAATGTTGTTTTTGAGTATTTAAAATGGCTCTGCCGATTGAGAATCCTGCCACTTGTGAAGTATAATAGGTGATTCATTTTCTTAGTGTTAAAGACGTGAAAGCGGCTAAAATTTGTTGTCAGATCACTGAAGTTTACAGACAACACATTATGATTGGTAGAATGGTATGGAAATGGGTTAGAGGTTTTAAAGATGGCCGTACCAGACCTGCCAACCTTTGAAAATGAGAAATAGTAGCACACCAAATTCAAATTTATCTGAAGATTGGTTGGTTGGTGGCTGTTTTTTACGCTGTAAATTTTAAGCGAGCAAATACTAATCAATTAAACGCATGTGTATATCCATAAGTACACAAAGTAGGAGACTTTTGTTTTTGCTAATTTTTTTGTTGCGGGTGGGATTGATTAAATATAATTATTCCTATTCAATTAATGCTCTGTCCACTCCTAAGCCAAATTTCTGAACTTCACAGTGAATTTTCTGAAAGATTCCAAGGTGGTTGGGGGGAGGGGGTGATGGAACTACGGGTATATCTTCCAGAGAAAAATGTCTGAGTTAGAGTCCTTCATCAGGTCAAATAAGCTGATACAACCGGGAGGGGGGGTGTCCACTCCCACCACTTTTTTTTTGCGTCCCTTTGACGAAATTTGCGTTTTTTCGCGATCGTTTGATGAAATTTGCAGTTTTTTTCGAGATCTGTTGATAAAATTTGCGGGGTTTTTTTTCGATATTTTTTGACGAAATTTGCCGTTTTTCGCAATGTTTTTGATGGAACTGGCCGTTTTAACGCGATTCTCTGACGAAAGTCACGTTTTTCCCGCGATCTGTTGACAAAATTTGTCGTTTTTTCGCGATCTTTTGACGAAATTTGCCGTTTTTCGCAATGTTTATGACAAAATTTGTCGTTTTTTCGCGATCTTTTGACGAAATTTGTTGTTTTTCGCAATGTTTTTGACGAAATTTGCCGTTATTTCGTGATTTTCTGACGAAAGTCACGTTTTTCCCGCGATCTGTTGACGAAATTTGCCGTTATTTCGTGATTTTCTGACAAAAGTCACGTTTTTCCCGCGATCTGTTGACAAAATTTGCTGTTTCTTCGCGATCTTTTAACGAAATTTGCCATTTTTCGCAATGTTTATGCCGAATTTTGTCATTTTTTCGCGATCTTTTGACGAAATTTGACGTTTTTTCGCAATGTTTTTGACAAAATTTGTCGTTTTTTCGTGATCTTTTGACGAAATTTGTCGTTTTTCGCAATGTTTTTGACGAAATTTGCCATTTTTTCACGATCTTTTGACGAAATTTGTCGTTTTTTGCAATGTTTTTGACGAAATTTGCCATTTTTTCACGATCTTTTAACGAAATTTGCCGCTTTTCGCAATGTTTTTGACGAAATTTGCCATTTTTTTGCAATTCTCTGACGAAAGTCACGTTTTTCCCGCGATCCTTTGACAAAATTGGCGACTTTTCTTCGAACGAAAGACGAGATTGATTTTTTTCGGCGATCATTTGCTGAAATACCGATACATTTAATGTTCGAATTTTCGGATTTATGACCGATATTTTTTTTTTTTCGGAAATCATTGCCTTAATTTTTCGGAAAATTCAGACCAGAATCACCCCTGAACAATCTTTTAAGGAAATTCGCATTTTTTCAGCAATCAGTTGAATGAAATTCACGTTTTTGCAGTGATACTTTGGCGAAATTTGCTTTTTCCCGCCAATTTTTTGACGAAATTCGCGTTTTTTCATTCAGCGATCTTGTAAAGAAATGCTCATTTCTTAGCTCGATCCTGTGATGAAATCCGTGATTTTTCGCGCGATCCTGTGACAAAATTCGTGATTTTCGAGTGATCCTGTGACAAAATTCGCGTTTTTTTTTTTTTTCCGAAAATCGTAGTTTTAGACAGATTTTCGTAGCATCGTAGTTTGTGGCTCAAAATCGTAGCAACTACGTTTTTTTCGTAGCAGTTGGCAGCTCTGCCGTACGAATTTTCATGATGAGGAACGAAGTGGGCGAGTTTCAGTCATTACTGAAGATTTGGTGCAGAAAGTTTACGAACAAGTGAAAAAGGACAGGCACTTTACAATTTCGTCGTTATCAATGATGAGGTGAAAATGACTGCGTTGCTGTGGGTGTCAAATCAGACGTCAGACTTCTATGAAGAGGGGAATCAAAAACTTGTTGTACGATATAGTAAGTGCCTTAATATTGGCAGAAATTATGTAGAAAAATAAATTGAGATACAGGCTTTCATATAAAAATAAAATTGGTAAGAAAACTATATTTGTTTCTTTTTTATTTCAAAATGGTACTTGCTTTTAAAATACCCCTTGTATATTCTCATTACGAAATATAGGAAAATCAAGCAATCGTTAACTGAAATAATTATTTCAATGTTCAACAATTTGTAAAATTTTGTAGAAATTTGTCTAACAAATCTGTAGTTTGGGCTTCAGAATCAGTTGTGAAAGTTCTATTCTCAAATTTACAACTTTTATGATTTTTCGTGTGTAACATCACAAAATCTCGATACCTGGAATTTTTTTTTTTTTATTATTGGTATGGAAAACCTGGAAAAGTCAGGGAAATTTGTTGCTGATCTGGAATTAGACACCTTGTTTGTTATTATATTTGTTTATATAAAATACTTAGTAATTATATCTTCTCTCTTCTTTTCCCAGGAACTCTCCCCAAGGAGTTTAACTTTGATGGCGGCTCGATGCGAAAATCTAAAAATGGACATTGTTGAATTTGTGAACGATTTTGTTCGAAGGTTTCCTGAGATAATGAAGAACAAAAACAGGATGACTTTTTTCGTCTTGTTTCAAACTTTATTGCCACATCTGCTTTATTTGAACAAATCGTCTTTTTCTGAAACAAAAGAGTTGTATATGATACACAATGAAATCGGCCGACTTCTTTATTTAAAGTTGGTATCTGCCTATAAAGAATGTTTTGAGGACTTTAAATTTTATTTAAATAAGCAGTTCCACACACTGGATAATTTAAAATTTCACACCAGTGATGCGTGGAAAATGCTCATCTGCATTCTAAAATGTATGTGTTATAACCACTTTTCTGAGATCAAAAGTTTAAAACCTCCAAAATGTGAATGCAAATGGAACATTCATAAGAAGTCTTTTTACAGCTCGTATTTTGCTCACAAGTATATCTTGAATGAGTGCGAAAACTTCGTAGAACGTCAATCCACTTCTTCCAATCATGATTTGTTGACTGCCGATGCAACAATTTCTCTATCTGATTTTTACGCAAAATCTAAAGAAAAGGATAATGCAATTTTAGTTCCATTTCAGAACCTGTCTTTGGATATTGGAACTACGAATGTAGGAGTTTTGGTAGCTGAAAAACAAACACAGCAATCCTCAACTGTTGAACTTTCTCCAGAAAATGCAAATGATGATGTATTTTATCTGTCAAGTGATTCTATAGAGGTGTTAGATGACGAAAATGTTTTGGATGTTTCACAAGACGTACTGAATTGTTCAGACCATAAGCAAAATAGCATCAATAAAAATGCTATTGGAGATGATACAGATGAGGAATTCGATGGTTTTTTCACTCCTCCTGAATCACCCGAATTTAAAGAGCAAGAATTATTTGTTAAAGGCATTGATGAATTCTCTGATGTCGATATTGATATCTTCCGTGCGATTGTTGATGGTGGAGCAGAAATAAATCAAAGTGAATATCCACATGTGTTCGAATGGAAGTGTCTGATGGAAAAAAAATTAAAGTAAGAACTTTTATTTCTATCTTTGTATTATTTTACTTATTATTTGTTGATTCTTGTTTTAATAAATACATTGCATGTTCTCTTTATGTCAAGATATTTCAGATTGAACATCACTAAAAGTTACAAGCATTGTAAAACTGACCAAAATATGTATATTTGATGCCCAGTTCAAAATAATCTTTGCTTTTGAATTGTTAAATAACAAAGAATAAAATTTTTTAGAAATTTTGTTATGTATTTCAAGATGTAATAAAAGAAAGATTTCTTTGGCAGTTTTAGATATAATCAGGAGGTGTTTCAGGGTGATGAAAGAGTGCATCCCTAAACATTTTATGAATAGATTGAGGGGGGGGGGGGATCAGATTTTGAAATTCCACTAAATCAACTTCAAACATGTTGTAAATACTTATGAGATTTGTTAAATTTTATGTAAAATTTGCTGACAAAAAAGATCTTTACATATTTACATTGGGCAGAAATCACTCACAGACAAATGCATCATAATCAACATATCAAAATGCTAATTTTCTTCAGTCCTGAACTTCTTTTTTTACTTTTTTCTATCTTTACAAGAAGAAAGTATTGGATTCATGAAAAATTTTTACTGCCAGTTTTCGACAGATTTATATGTTTTAGAAAAAGTCTGCCTTTGTATCTTTGTGACACAAATTTTTTGAGCGCTCTATCTCAAGGACTAATGCACAGAATTTAATCAAACTTCAGACTCGGTTAGACTTTGACATAAGTTGGTGCTGATTAGGTTTTGGTGTAAATCACCCAACAGGTGGTGCTGCTGTGCTGCTTTTTTTTCATAATTTCCACGATAACTATAGCTCAAGAACTAATGCGTGGAATTTCGCCAAACTTCGGTTCATCTGTTAGATCGTGACATAAATAGACACTGATTAGGTTTTGGCGTAAATCTCCCAACAGGCATTTTTTTATTATTCCAATGATAGCTTATATCTCAAGAACTAATGCACAGAATTTCATCCATTTTCTGTTAAACCTTGACATAAATACATGCTCATTAGGTTTTGGTGTAAATCGTTCTACAGGTGCTGCTTCTATGCCCTGTTTTAATGGTTTCTGCAATAGCTGTACCTCAAGAACAAATAGTTTGCCATTTAGATTTGGTTCAGATGATTTTATTTATGGAGAAGAAAGTTTTGTGATGGTCCCAACCAGGGCTTTATAATTTGATAAAATCTGGTAACCACCAAAAAATTCTATATAGTCGCCAGTAAAAAAATATTTACCACCTCCTTGGACCCCGTCATTGGCTTTCAAAATGCACAAAAGTTTTTCTGAATTAATTGAGAAAAAAATAATAACAAGCATAGTTTAGAATTATTAGTTACATAGTTTAGAATGGTACATAATTTTAAAAGATAATATAGACTAAGTTTTTTAATAAAACTTATCAAAATTATATATCTTTGAAAAAAAAAACTATATATACTGTAAAGGTTGAAGAATTAACCGGCATGTTCAGAAAATGCTAATTGCCAAATGCTTCAAATGCCCAGAATGCTACAAAATCTATATCTGCTGAGGGCAGGGCATCAATGAAATAGTGAAGCAGGAAAACAATTTTTTGTCTATTTTTCTGTCGAAGTCTCAAATAATTCTGATTTTATTATTTTAAAATTTATATTTGATGAACTTATTTTTTTTTTAATTAAAAATAAAAGTTTAAAATATTTTTTATTTGAATATAGTTTCCAAGTTTATTGTTTCATATTGGGGGAGGGAGGGTGGGAGTGGGGGGGAGAATGACGTTTTTGCTCATTTCAAGAAAGCTTAAGACAATTTTTGTACAAAAAGGAAAAACAACTACAAAATCTGCCAGATAAAAAAATTTGGTACTAGTAATGACCGTATTTGTCAAGCCCTGGCCACAACATACTAGTGTTTTGTAAGAAAACATCCTGAATATACAGTTTATCAGCATAATTTCAATTGCAATATCATAACATGTGATATTTCCCCTGCACCAGATACACTTGTTGCCACAACAAACTATACTTATGTAGTAATATATATATATATATATATATATATATATATATACCGTAATTTAGGGAAGAAACGCCGCACCCTTGAAAATTGGCATCGTTTTGTAAGAAATCGGCGTAATCGCCGCACCCATCGTAAACGCCGCAGTAAAAAAAAATATTTGCCCTATTAACGCGGCAATAGGTACACAAAAATAACATGAATACGGCTAAATTAACGGAATTATTAAAATAACTAATTATCTAAAAATGTGTAGAATTAAAATATTTACAAAGTGGAATCGATTATCCGAAACTCCAAAATCCGTAAAAAACCGAAATTCGAACTTTTTTTTTGAAGCATTTTTTGAAAAAACTGTTTTGATCTGTTTTTTTTTCTTTATTTTAAATCTTAATATATATACAATAAAAGCTCAACTAACCGGCATGCTTCGGAATCGCCGATTTTCCGGATACTTGAAAAGTCCGGATAGTTGAGCACTACAAAATCTTTCATCAAAAAGGGGGGGTGGGGTGCATCGATGTAAGTGAAAAAGGAAATGATTTTTTGGCCTATTTTCTTGTCATCGGGAAATCGATCAAATAATTCTTTCATTATTATTAAATTTGCATTTGATAAAGTTAATTTTGACGATTTAAAAATAAAGATAAACAATATTTTGTGTTAGGATATTATTTCAAATTTATTTATTAATCTTTTATAACGTTACTTTATTTATAATTAGACATTTCAAAGATTTTAATTTAGGACAAAGATGATTAACAGATGCTTCTCTTACGTCCTGTGCTAAAAAAGTAAACATCAACATAGGAAATAACAAAATTTACTCCGGCAAGAAGGTGAAACAAGTCACCATAATAATGAGTCCTTTCTGCATGGCTAAAAACGTTATCAGATGCAAGCTGTAACGTCCGATAAAAACAAATTAGTTGTCAGCACTTTTTTTTTTTTTTTGAGTGGCTGGGCTCAGGCAGTGGCTTTTTTTGAGGGGGGTCTATTTTTCTGAAAACGTATTGTATTTAAATAGAAATTTGGTAAGAGGCCTAATTTATTATTATTTGAATTTGCTGAAAATTTTGATACAATTGGATGATTAGAAACAGAGATATCATTTTTTTTTTAAATAATAAATAAGGAAAAGAAAAGGGTATCATTTCGTTACTTCTGTTTGCTGTTTATTCTGCTGAAAAATATTTTCTCGGCAGACGGCTGGAAAGAAAATGTTTGAAGTGATAAAAATACAACAATAAAACAAAAATGAAAGAGAAACTAACTTACCCTGCAGTATCTTTTTTATTTTCCAGTTAAGTGTATATATTTTAAACATATTCAGTTAACGGGTATTGTTATAACAGATACTTCAAAATGCATTTAAAAAATAAACTTCTAAAATATTTATTGAATAAATAATCAAAACGATTTTAGAAAAATCTTCACTATGGGTTCGTCATTAGAACGGGAATTGCAAAATTGCGCATTAACGGGGAATTATTATAACAGAGGATTCGAAATGCGTTTAAAAAAAAAACTTCCAAAACTATTATTGAATAAATAATCAAAAAGATTTTTAAAAAAATCTTCACTATAAGTTCGCCGTAAGAACGGGAATTTCATTAACAGAAGATCGTTATAACAAAAGTTGAAAGAAGCAATGACAGCAACATAGTCTTTACTTTCCAATGAATATAATGTAATGTTTTAATGAGTAATATAAAAAAATAAACAAAAGAGTTAAATTTCCATTGCTAACGTCAGAAAACAGCTTTCTTATTCTATGTTTGTAGAGTGCAGTGCAATAAAAAGGAATTTCCATTGTGGCTCCCTGTCCCTCCTTAATCCATTCACCATATTTTCCCCCAAAAGGGGACTCGTGTATTGCATTCCTTGGGTACCATCGGAACTTTCACTTACCATCGGCAACATCACTTCGCGATCGAGGCGAAAATTATTCAAAGAAAAAAAAAAAGGATGAGTGAAAAAAAATCTTAAACACTGAATATTTTACACAAAATTTTCACAAACGCTGCACCGGTATAAACGCCGCATTTCGCAAATTTTAAACTTTTAAACTCGTAAACGCCGCAGCGTTTCTTCCCTAAATTACGGTATATATATATATATATATATATATATGTAAGGAATTATCCGGGGACGACTTGGGAGAAATAAGTTGGTGACACATAAATAAGTTTGACTCGGGACCTCTCTTGCGAATCTAACTCGTTTATTGAAGCATTCCTTCTTACAGTCATATTCGCGCGTTCAATCGGAGGTCCCGCGAGCCATTTACGTTGTTTTGAGATCTACATGGCCGAGGGTTTGGCTGACCGCTCAAATGTGCCAAAATTCCGTCTTCTTCGACCTTGCATGGGGTTTTAATCAGAATTTAGGATATTTTCCAGCAGAGGGAGAAAGAGTCAAATTGGGAGGATCATTTATTTTAATTGGTCAATTAGCTTTTGACTGATGTCTGGGGTCTTATGCCGACACCAAGGCTTGGCCGTGCCTGGGAGCCGCACCCCACAGATTGCTGCAAGAAATGCAAACTCATCACTTTTAAAACTTAAAGAGATGTCGAAATTGATAGATGAAAGTAATATTTGTGAGGCTGAGAAACAAAGATCACAGGGGCAGATTATATTTAAGCATTAGATTTATAAGTTAGAAAAAATGTTTTGGGATTTTAAATTTAAATTTTGCATTTTAAAAAGGGTTTATTTTTATCCTTTCATATATATATATATATATATATATATATATATATAAAGTAATACAATAACAAAAGAAATCAAAATAGTAACATAACAAAATTGGTATAACAAAGCAATAAAACAAAATTCATATAATCTGTATTAAATATTTAATAAGCATAAAATGTTATATAATTCCAAGTTCTGAAAATAACAAACTTTAAGAAATCTGATTGTTTTTCAATGCAAAAATTTTAATCTTTTTAAATGTAAAAATATATAATGCAATTAATTTTTAATAATGTACACTAATTAGTGTACATTACTGGGTCTAATCTGGGATTAGTCTAATAAACACTAATCAGTGTTGAAAATTAAAAATATACAATGTTAGCCTAAATGATTCATCCAATTTCAAAACACTACATATTGAGAGGTATAAGATCTATAAAGACGGGCGATACATGACAAGATATATACCCTCACCAAGTTCAAAAGCCCGCCTTGTGGCTCTCATGCATGCTAGATGGCAGGCTAGGGTGTGCTGGTCTGGGTGATGTTCCTCTGTTGTCATGGCCCCCCAAGTCACCAGATCTCATGCCATGTGATTTCTTCCTGTGGGGTTATGTGAAGGACAAAGTTTATGTATCTCCAATGGCAACAACGCTTGCAAGCATTTCATGAACGCATCACTGCTGCTTTGACGGACATTGACAGAAACATGATATTGAATGTATGGACGGAACTGTACTACCATTGGGATGTGTGCCAGGTAACTAAGGGCACCCATATTGAACATTTGTAGTGTGTACGAGAAACATGGTGAATGTATGTATCTTTTCATATATCACCCATCTTTGTACGTCATATATGTGTAAATAAACAGTCTTTGAAACCCTGTATGTACCCCAGTAGTGCAAAATAGGACTACATGTAAAAGAACATCTGACTAAACAAATGATATTTGGCATGTTTTAACATAATTTTAAATAACAGGTCAGATTTCATCTTTCCATGAAACGTATAAACAGTTGTGAAGTTCTTAAATAATTTTTATGTGCACCTCTAATTTTTATAAATATGGATTATGAGCCGCACACCTAAATTAGAAGACGTCTCAGCAGCACAGGAATTTTCCCACTATTTGAAGGCGTCTGCTATTCAATGATAGAATCATATAGATGTATAGATTTTGGGGATTGAAAAGTGTTCACTAAATAGAAGTATCTACTATTAGGGAGTGTCTGTTAGGGAGGTTTTACTGTATGACTCACAGCTATGTACTTTCTTATTTTTGAAAAATATTTTGGAACTTGCAATTATTATTATTATTTTTTTTTTTTCAGATCACTTTTAAATCCACGTGATAAATTGAGCTGTACTCCAGCTTCTTCATCTGCTACTCTACGACGAGCTATAACACCAATTGATAGAGTTAGACGAACTCTTTTTTGAAATGAGTTAATTGTAATTTGCTGTGCCTTATTTCGTTGATAACAGTGTTTTGTATTGACTAAATATTTTTAAAGCACTTTGCTCTTTATCTTTCGTTACGAGTAAGTTGCTTTGTTCAGAAAGATATGTAGCTCTAATCTAATTCACTAATCATAAAAGTGTTGGATTTTTATTAATGAAAATTTATCATGACATCACTGTCTATGTGATAGAAAGTTTCATGTATCACTAGTCTTTCAGACTTGCATAACATTAACTTCATGTAATAAAATAATCATGTGCTTATTTTAATAGTAATGATGTTTTAAAAATGTGTGTTATGATTCCCATATCATTTTATTATTCAAGAAATTTATGGTATATACTGTGTTATTTCATTTAATATTTTCTGTCATATGTACATATATACACACCCACATATATATTATATGTACATATACATACATACATACATACAGGAATGGTGTTCACAGTGAAACAGTCTGAAAGGGGGGCATTTTTTTTTTCAATGATCTGGTTTCATTCTCGTGAAAATTGTAGTTCAAAATGTGTTTGTGATTATATAACCTTTGGTTTCAAACTATATGGATTTCACAGAGTTGACCATACAAGTTAATAAAAAAAGCACAATGCATATAAAGTTTAAAAGGAGAGACATGTCCAAAAATGTGGATCACTTCATATTCCAATCTCTTTTAAGCGCTGTACACACTGGACATGAATTCGGGTCGAAAAATTTTGTGTTACCAGAATCTGAACCCTATACCGAAAATGTATGCAGTAAAAAATTGTTTCAAGATGTTTCCCATTGTTGTCAAGATGTTTCCCATGTTGTCAATTTTCCCATTTAAAAAGAAGTCTTTTCTTATAGAAATAACTATTAATCCTACATACTTCCACATTACAAAGTTTTGTGATTTTCATGTCCCTGAAAATCTGTTTAAAATATCAAATTTATTATTTTTACCCAACCATTGGCAGAAATCTGCAAAAGTCACAATTCATTTTCTTCTAAAATACCATTGGGCAGATCTATATTCAATTCCCTTTCAAACGGATTTTTAGAAGATTGTAAAACACGTTAAGAAAATTTGACTGTGTTCTTGTTTTCAAATAGCGTCTGGCAAAAAAAAAAAAAAAAAAAAAATAATAATAATAATAATAATAATAATAATTTGTAAATAAATGAAATTTTCATAGAGTCCAAACCCATCTTATTTCTAATGTGCATTCCACACTGTACGCCAGATTTGTTTATATTAGGGATACACAACTTGTGGTCCATGTGCTAAAAGTGACCTGCGATGGGTTAACTGGTGGCCTGCAGAGACCTTAAATGTCAACATGTCCAGAAATTGCAAAATTTGCCAATTAGTTGTGAAAAAATTGCAAATTTTGTCCATAGGTCGAAGAAAAAAAATCATGAATTTAGTCTATTTGGCGTGCAAAAGTTGTCAATTTCGCTGATTGGGTGTGTAAAAGTCATGAATTTTGCCGATCGGCTGCGTAAAAAGTGTGAATTTTGCAGATCAGGTGCGGAAAAATCAGTGAATTTAGGCGATTGGGTGCAGAAAAATCATGAATTTCGCCAATGGGACGCGTAAAAATCGTGAATTGCAATAATCGGACATGCAAAAATCTTGAATGTAGTTAATCGGGCACGTAAAAATCGCAAATTTCATCGAATGGGTCGGATGGTGGTCCTGGACAAGCCAGTTATTTTTATGAGTGGCTCTCCTTTATTAAAGGTTGTGCAACCCTAGTGTATATATATATGTGTGTGTGTGTGTGTGTGTGTCTATGTGTATATAATATGTATTTTCTTGCATTTTTAAAAATTATTTGTGCTATTTTTAATATTCTACTTAACAAGTGAAAATATACTTTTATTAATTTTTTTATCTTGAGACATTGCTTTATTTAGTGTTTATATTTTATAAAATGTTACATAGTGAAAACTCTATAAGTTGACCACCAGTGTTGCAACCATCTTCTTGTGAATTTAAATAGGTAGACAACTTATGAAGGTACCAAATTTATAAAAGTCGTATTTGGTTCACCCTTAAAGAGGTGAACTTAGGCAGGTGGGCAACTACAAGGGTGATCAACTTGATAGGTTTGACTATATTTGGGCCTCTGGCAAAATTTATTTCTCAAAGAAACAAAAAAAACATTAAATCTTTCTCTAATTGCACACAATTATTTATTTAACCAAGTTGTGATTAGTAATAGTAGAAAATGAGATTTTCAGATTTCTGTATAGTATTTAAGGTTAATACTCAAAATAAGTCCATGATTCTAACTATGATGTAGATTTAAAATATGACAAACTTAATTTCTGAAAAATTAGTTTTTATAATTGCTATTATGAAAACTGTAGAGTTAAAAAATAGGTGGGAAATTTGGACTTTTGACTTAGAAATCCAAGCATTGAATTAAAAAAGAAGTTAGCTCATGTAAATAATAATATTTTTAATATCAGGTTTAATCTGCATTTAGCTATTGAATAAATTGGATGTTTTCTAAAATTTATTGATACAAACATCTCATTTTTTGACAATTATTTTTTAAAACTTATTCCCTCCTACCTAAAAAAAAAACTTAAACAGGATCAACTGTTAAGGCATACAGTATTATTGAAAGTGAGTTTTTTTCTCTCTCTGCCTTTCCCCCCTACCTCACTGAACATTAGGAATGGAAAAAACAGTTACTTTCTAATTGTAGATCCCAAAGTTCTGCTAGTAACTTCGTAAATAGGTTCTAGTAACCTATTAATTTTGTAACGTATTACCAAGGCCTCGGATATCTTTCACATTTGTGTTTTTTTTTTCTTCTTTTTTTTCCCCCATTTATATTGTTGGCAGGGGATTTTATAAAGTTTTGGGAATTTTTCATATTACTACTAAAAATTTTAGGCAATATTTTAATTTCAATTTTTTTTTTTAAGTTTAAAATCATACTAGAATTCTAGTCTTAAATTGAAAGTTAAAAATTAGAATTTAAGTCCGACAAAAACAAACATTCATGAATAGTTAATTTTTGTTAGAGGTGCATCTGCTTTTGTTTCATGCAACTGATGACAGTTAAGTATGTTGCACAGATTTTTTGGAGAACTCTGCAATAGTAAGCTATGAATTATTCAAAGCAGTTAGTAACGCAATGCAGGAGTCTTGAAACAAAAATTTCTGTATATACACCTTCAGGCATGAGGAATTAGATAGCTTTATTCGCCACTAGTGAGCAGATTTTTAAGTTGTATTTTAAAAATTGCGGGATATAGAAAATATGTTTTTCACTTGTTATCTATATTTTACAACTCTCCAAATTACCGCAATGTAAATATGGTACTAAGTTCTATCCTATACTAAACTTTCCCCTGTTGCATATATTACTTAATAGAAAAAAAATTATGAAAATGTATTTTAGTAATAGTAATGAATTATTTTTGAATTTGTGTAAATTCTGTCATAACAATTTTCAACTGTACATTGCTTCTTGCTGGCTGGTAAGATATTCTGAAAATTCCTCACCCCTGTACATCTTTTCTTGGTGTATCAGTATCAAGAATACATAATTTTATCATATGTTTTTTATGAAAGAATGTCACACTGTTAATAATATCTTTTCCTTCGAAGAATTTAATTGCAGAGTATTCATCATTTGGTGATCGCCGAATTAAGCAAGCCATATTAAATATTTAAAAAGATGATAAACTCGTAAACAAAAAAATTATTTCTGCATGAGTTTAATAATCGGATTACTACTTTTGTGAATGTTAAATAAACAGTTGGTGCAGAATTAGAGTGGCATCATCGAAAAGTACTAAAATATTTTCTTTATATTTAATGTGCTTGCAACATTACATTTGTGAACTGCAGTTTTAAACTTGAAAAAGAAAAGTGATTGAGATTAAATTAAAATAAAAAAAATGTTGATAGGTTGGTTTAATTTTTATTAGAAATAATATGAGAAACCTTTTACAATCCCATCGTGTTTTCTTCCTATACTTCATGAAAAAGTATATAAAGCCCTGCTCTACCTCTGTATTATTATGTTTTGCTATTTATGTGTTCAGTATGTTTTTTAAACAATTTATAAAATTTATGAAAAGTTTATCATCTAATTAACATTGAAGCTGATTTTTTTTTTATATAAAGAAACCAGTTGCTACTTCTGAAAGATTCAATATTGATCTATTTTTTTAAATATACATATTTATCTACAATCATGTTTAGTATATTCCAAATTACTCTCAATGTTCTACTTTGTTTTCATTTCAATTGATTTTCTATTAAAATATATTATTGCAAATGGTTACTCAAGTCTCTTGCCCAGTCTTGCTTTTTCTAGCACGCTGTGCTTTGCTCCTTGTCGCACTGAAGAAGAATCTCACTTGTGGATTCAAAACAGCTGTTTGCTGCCTTTTTGTGTATTATTTGTGCATTTGTTTTCCGCTTTTTAACATTTCAGATTGATAAGAAAATTTTTTAAAGCCCTATTTCCTTTATTTATTAATTATTATTATTTTGTTTGTCTAACTTGAATATATATATATTTTTTCATCAGTAGTTAAAGCAACAGGCAGAATAATTAAAAATCATCTCTCATCTCTATTATAGAATCATGATTTATACTTAACTGGCAAATTGTCTATTTTTACTTTTATTGTTATTATTTTAGTTAGCTCAAAGCTTAAATGAATTTAAACACATTATATAAAGTGGCAGCAACCAAAAATTTTAATCAAACTGTATTGCTCTTAAATTATTACGTTTTTTTAATTATTATTATTATTGTGAATTGTACCATTTATAGCTAGATTTTAGCTGCTTAAAACTTAAGCTAGGTGAGTAATAAATTTATATACATAATATGTAAAAGTAGATTTTAAAAAAAAATAGTTTTTAGTATTTTTTTTTTCTGAGTGAAGTTTACAGATGATGAAAACATAGCACACATTTCTGAAATGGATATTTCTAGTTATTTAGAATTTCCCTTCAGCTTTAGATGCTGATCTTTTCACCTAACAAAATAGGAGACAGTGCAAGTCCTAAATATTCCCAGATATGAAGAAACTTCTTTTTCCACCTTATATGATTTCTAAGATAATTCTTTTATTTATCCTGTTAATATGTCTCCCACCCCGTTTTTTTTTCCTGCATTGTACAAAAGAAAAAAAAATTATATAAATATTAAAGTGTGTATGTTTTAAATAATAACAATCTTAAAAAAAAACCTATATTCCAAATGGAATTGCTGGACAAAAAATACTATATGTTTCAAAGTGCTTGTTACATGGGAAAAATATATGTCAGTTATGGAAAATGTATAAATATTCTGATAAATGTATATTGAATGTTATAATTATTTTTAAACATAACTTTTTAATATTATTTACAAAATATTTAAATATTTTTATTGCTACGTGCATAATTTACATCACTGTTCCTGTCTGTTTAAAAAGATATATTTCTTCTCCCCCCCCCTTAAAATGTAAGATATTTTTACTAATGTTAGAATGTATTTTTGATGGAAGTGTTTATCACGAAATAAATTTCTTTTGTATTTAAATTATGTATACAGTGGTGTGTTTGTGTCATGGTAAATATATGCCAAACGACCAATTTGTCATATTTTCAACGTATAGTAGAATCCTGCAAACTCGACCTTATGCGAATTGGGAAGGCAATGAGTTGGCGCAGATGTTGAGTTTTACAGAATAAGGGGTGAGTTATTCATGACTCATAGTATTTTATTGCATATTACTCTAATGTAAGTTCTAGCTCAATATAGGACACAGAAAAGTATAGCATGCTCTAAAATAATTGCTAAAAGTTAAGGAAAAAAAATCTTGCCATATATTCTGGCATATAACACACATGCTTTACACTCCTTTATTTAACTTGGTTCTTGTCGGTAAAAACTATGTACAGTGGTATGTTTCTGATGACAATACCAGCATTTTAATATTTTTAGAACTTAATTGTAAATTAATAAATTAATTTTAAGGCATTTTTCTGTTAGCTGGGCAAAGGTGATAAATCACCAAATATTATTTATGGTTATAACTGTATAAGAGTTACAACAACTATGGAGTTAATTATGTGCCAAACTATGCTCGCTGAAGGATGCTAACTGGCTATATTTAAACACTAAACAGTAGAAAATAAAATATAAATAAGAAATAAAAAGTGTTAATATTTAAAAAATATGTGTGCTTTTATTACACAAGAAAATTGATCAAAATATACAGGTGCACGTTATATGCCAGATATAAAAATGAAAGAGTAAAAATTAAAAAAAGATTGTAAGAAAAATTGAGATTTATACATTAATAAGCATGCTATTTATTTGCAACAAATTGTTTTTAATTTTATTTTTGTTCCTACTAATTACTATATTTTTCAATGTTATTTATTGTGTTTTCATCTTATATATATATATAACGAAATTTCTTTGTAAAACTGATGGTGTGCATAATAAGGCAAATATGCTAAAAAATAGAAAAATATGTTCTAAAATTTTATGAGTGTCTTATACTATACACCGGATCACACTACACGCTGGAATATACAGTACTTGCAAAATTCAAAGTTATTTTGCATGCAAAAATAAATCTTGTGATGCTATGCTTTTTCTCAAACTCGTTTTAACTTTGTGTAGCTTCATCACATAGACAATGACAGGGTTCATACAGACTCCTTAGAAACTCCTTGGAAATGAAAAAGTTTCCAAGGAGTACTTAGAACTTCTTAAATAAACAAAATACTCCTTAAAACTCCAATAAATTATCGTGAAGCAAAATTTGATTTAATTGAAGTATAGCAGACTAGAAAATGGAGACTTGTATCTTGCACGATGAATAATCATCTTTTTTTAAGTGTGTATAGCATGAAAGAAATTAAACTTTAAAGGAAGTAAAATTAAAATATCATGTTTACAAATGTAAAGTTCAACTGATTACTGCTATTTGGGATAAAAAAAAAAAAAAAAAAAGAAGTTACTAACAAGTTTTTTTTTTCTCTTCAAAATTTACTTTTATAATCTAGATGCATGTGATTGATACATGATAGGTATTTGAGATTTGCCTGGTCTCTGTAGATATGATTGTTAATCAGTGAATAAAATAGTTGGCTGGCAATTTTGAATTCAGATTTATGAAACCGTTAAGTAATACATTGTGAATACTGTGCAATTTTAAGCACTAACTCTTAGATTGTAATGGAATAAAATGTGTTTTTATCTCTAAATGAGGTATAAAAAATTACGGTGTGTGTGTTATATGAATATGCAGCATTCAGGAAAAAATATGGTGAGTCCTTTAAAATTCTTGGGCTCCTTATAATTTTTCTAGAGTGCTTGGATTTTTTTTCTTCTCAAATCTGTATGAACCCTGCGATGAAGAAACAAAATATCCATAACATATCCATAAAATATTTATCTCTATTTCAAAGATAATGGTCTACTTGACCAGCAGAATTTTTTTTTTTTTTTTTTTTTTTTTTTCATAAGTGATCGTCAAGTTATACAGAATGTTGAGATATCGGAAAGCGAGTTATTGGGATTCTACTGTATTTATGTTCATGTACATGACATTTTTTTTGCTCTGTCAAAATGTATATGTCACAATTTTTCTTTATATGTATTTTAAAACTTTCTTGTTAAATAACTATTGTTGAATGTATATTTATATGTATATATAATCTAGGTTTAATATTAGTGAATAGGATAATTAAATTATTACATGTATCACTAGGTATGTATATATTGAAAAATGTTTTTGTTTTTTATTTATTTATTTTCATCTTTTAATTGCAATATTTTAATTTAATTATTTTTGAAAAATCTTGAGCTATAAATTTGTGATCTTTTCAGATGTGTTTAGTTTTTAATCTACTTTGAACTATTTGTTTACAATTTAAAGAATAACTGTAATGTTGTTAATGCAATTTCTGAAACAGTATTATACATATTAAAATTGTTTTCATACATGTGAAGCTAGGAACAAATAATGTTGTTATAACTATGTTGTTCTGTAAAACTGCATTATGTGTGGTTTAGCCTTAAGAAAATACACAGACTGATCTCTTATGGGGGAAAAAAGAAAAAAAAATCCCTTCTTGCTGTATAGAGATCTGCAAAATTGTTTGCTTATTTATCATATTATGGTAAAATAATAATAAAATAGTTTGTATGTGAAATTATTTTGAAAATTATATTGAAAATATTTCTAGATGGGTTTACTAATTTCATTACTTAAGCAGGAATGAAACAATTCACAAACTAAGCATTTATATTGATAGCAACTGTTTTAGTTCATGACATCTAAAACTATTAAGAAAGCAGCAAAAAATGGGGCATGTATGTTGCATGAAAATAGCAAAATTCAATCCTAGTATACTTTTTCTCCACAAACTTGTTACGTTTGCAAATTTCAAATTGTTGCATAAATAAAAAATATTTTGAAGAGTGCATTTTTATGGAATGAAATTTTGTGTATGGTCCTACTTTATGAAATGGAATTTTGTGAAGGGCCTCCAAAGAGTACCCAATCTTTGCCTGGATCAATAAATCCTTGTTTTTTTTTCCTCCTCTCAAGCTTTCCAGCAAAATATTGTCTCAGTCAAAATTTCAATATTTAATGCTTATATCACTGTGTATTAAATAAATTAACAATGTTGTTAACACTATTTTTACTATGGGGTTCGTATGCTTTTACCACAATTTTTTAATAGAGTTTACCTTATTTAAATACAGAAAAGTATTATAAATCCTGCAATTAAACGAGGCGTCTACAATTTCTGCTATTTAAATATTAAATAGAAAAATTTTATTAAAAAATTGTGGTAAAAGCATTATGAACCCTGTACTATCCTTTTACCAGTATATTTTCTTTTTAATAACCAAAAGGTTTTTAATGTTTTCGGATTCCAATAACTGTGAAATAAATGTTTGATATATTAAAAATTGTGTTTTTAAATATTAAAATAAATAAATCCAAAAAGCTTATATCTTAAGATGTGTCACTTGACAACGTTGGTAGAAATAGTGTAAAATAACATTAATGAGCTAAACTTCACAGAATTTGTTGTATATATTTGTAAAAATAAAGTAAAATGAATGCATGTAACATTATTTATTTATTTTAAATGTTGAATTAAGTATTAGAATTCTTTGCAGCTCTGTAATTTTTATTTATTTATTTTGATGAAAATTTGTATTAATTGCATTATCTCTGGATTTATAAAATTTACTTTTTTTCTTATTTCTTTCTTCTTAATCTATTGCTGTTTAAAGTAATGATAAAAAAAAATGTGTTTTATTTAATAAAATTTAAAATGCTCCAAATTTCAAATATTTTTTTATTAGTCTTATATTATTTAAGGCTATTTGTATTGGATTAGAACCTATTCTTCTGCTTTGTGAGAGTTTATCGATTTTTTTTTTTCTCTGCTATCAAATCCATAAGCTGTAAAATGTCTCAGTAAGTAATAAATTTAAAATTGTAACCCATCTAGTATAATGGTCATCACCAGATATATCTATCAATGACGAAGATTCTAGGTTCAAATTCTGGGTAAAAAATATTTTGTTAAATGTAATTTTCTTGTATCCAGATACAATATAAAAAAATTGTTAACCAAAAATAGTTTTTTTATTTTTATTTTAATGTAAGGTATTTTAGCAATAAGCATATTTTAATAATATCTTAGCTTGAAATATTATTTTTAGTTTGCCCAAATTTAATGAAAATGTAAAAAAGTTCTGAGACACTCAGATAGTTAAAAAATTTTCGAAAGGTTGTCTATTTAATTTTTTAAAGAATTTGTGATAACTATGATTAGTATAGTGAGTTTATAAATAAATATGGTAGCTCTGTTTTTTTTTCTCGTGAACTTCAGAGAAAATTAAAAATAGCTTAAGAAATTGGTATATTCATTAAATTAATTAAACTACATTTCATCACATTACCAAAATTACTGTATATTCCAACATATAATGTGCACTTTTCTTACAAAAAAAATGATCAAAATTTACAAGTGTAATAAAAACGAAAGATTAAAAATAAAAGATGATAATAGGAATAGAGATTTTTACAATAATGAAGGTGTGATTTATTTTTTAAAAAGAATATTTGCTACCAGAATACATGAGAAGTACTTGTTGTTATACTTTTCAATGTTTTTTTTTTAATTTTTTGTTACAATATCTCTTGCAAAGAAGGGATGCACGTAGTATGATAAATCTGTCTAAAAATAGAAAAATGTAGTGTGAATTTTAGGTACACCAGAGCACAGTATATGCTGAAATGTACGGTAATTAAAATAATTTCTATTTTAGATGATAATCAAATGAACAAGGTATACAGCAGTATTTTCTAATACTAATAGGGTACAGTAAAGAAAAATACTTAATTGCAAAACACTTTACTCACAAAATTTTTATATACTCTTTTTCTCAGAATCTTATTGTATGTAGATAAATATTTATTTGCAAAGATTTTTTCATCTTTCAAGTGTATTTATTGTTGTTTTAATTAGCAGCACTTAATAATAAAAAAAATACTATTTTATAAAAGAAGAAAAATATTGCTTTCTAACACGAAATATTGCAGAAAGTTGTGTAGATAAAATATTTTGTCTCCTTTTTATAGCATATAGTAAACGAGTACTGTTATAGAATCATTTGCAGAGAATAAAATAACAATAAATTATGTCTTAATAAATGCTGAGATTATTTTCATAGCTATAATGGCATATTTACTGTAAATATAATTATAATGTAACATTTTCAGTTTGTTTAATGGATCTCATTTGCTGCATTTAAAAAAATTATGTATCAGAGGCCATATTTATGCCTTTATTTTTGTAAATCAGATATTTAAAGCAGTTTGTATGTTTTGTTGCAGTAATCCTTTAATATTTGTGAGGCTAAGGAACCCTTATTAATGCTTTTCTCAAGGCTGTTACTCAGTCAACTCCCAATTCCTCTAGCTAATGTTAAATCTATGGGCGTGGAATTCATTTTTATTTTTAAGATATCTCCTCGGGAAATTTATATTTTTAACTTCTTTTTGTTTTTGTGTACTCTTCTTAAAGGATGTCTTTTTTTTTAGTTGTCAAAATATTTATAAAATATAGGCTTAATTTAATATTTTATGTGTTAAAATCGTACAAGCTGTGGGTGAAATTTCAACACTTCAGATAAAATTAAGCCTATATTTTAGAAATATTCTGACAACTAAGGAAAAAAAGAGTCACCCTTTAATAAGAGTACACAGAAAAAATAAGTTACAAATATTAATTTCTTGAAGAGAGATTTTAAATATACGAATTCATTCTCTATGCCCATAGGTTTAACATTAGCAAGGGGAATTGAGAAGTTGACTGACTTAGCAGTTTTAGCAACAACAACAAAATAAAAATAAAAGAAGGGGGTTGGGGTATGTTCTATGAAATATTGGAGCACAAAGTATTTACATTAGCAAAAACTTATAAACAATATATACAAATTATTTATAGAGCATTTATTTGACAATTACAAAATAAAAAGTAGTAATTTTTTATTCTTTGGAATATGTTTTTTTTTATAAATTTCATAGTGAGATAGAATCATAGCCTCAATTTAACATTTAAATTTTCTAACCAGAGAGTAGTTGTTAAAAGTTTGCAAAATTTCGCTCACAATTTCGGAGCAGAGTATTTTTCTAGTCTGCAACAACGAATTTTAGGGAAAGGCATTTTTGCATATTAATCCCGAAACTATGATATAAAAAACATGTAGATCAGTGTGATAAACATGATTTCTATAATATAGCCTAGAATCCTGTAGCAGGTCTTGTGATAATGTATATAATTTTATCCTAAACTGCAGTATAAGTTGGATTGGCTCAACACTAATTTTTTTTCATTGCAGAAGTCCATAATATACATTTGAATATGAATGCATATGCATATATTTATTTTTCAACATAAAAGATTAAATTGATATTAGAAGTACAATTGTAAACTAATTTTTCATAATTGTGTTAAAAACTAGAGTAATTCTTATTTCTTTAGAATTTTGGGTTGATGAAAATTATTTTCAGCTTAGACTCAGATTATCTTCAAATAGAATTTTTGGATTCAGGTTGGGTATAACCCAACTTGTGCAGGTAAAGTTGTTAAGCTCTAATGTTGCTTAATCTCAGAAATATTTAAGAATTTCTCCTTGAGAGTTTTTTTTTCATTAGTTCATTTTAAATATTGGTAACTATTATCTTATCCCCCTCTCAACACACTTCTAACATTCAAGGATGTTGGTTGTAACTTGTAAGTTCAAGATAATCTGTTGTTAACAAACTTACTACTATATTGTCATTGTTATCATTCCACAGTATTACTTTTTGTGAACTAGCATTGCATCGGAAAACTGATAGATAAATACAGTACATGATCTTAACACAAGGTTTTGTGTTATATAGATCATTTCACAAATCTTTAAAATTTACCTTGTAAAGATGGCAAAATATGTCTGGAACATATTGTTTGCATAATATAGATCATTTCACACAATGTTAAATTTTACTTTATAAACATGGTCCAAATGTGTCTGTACCAAATCATTATAGTACTCATTTTAAAAAAGAATTATTGTAATAATAGCAATATTTCTTATTAGAAAAAGCTCTGAATTAAGGAGATAAAGATAAAATAATTTATCAAATATTGTCCTCTAAACAGTAGAATTATTTTTTTTAATGTGCGAATGCTTCTAACTGCAAAATTCGTTATTCACATCTGAGAAGTTGTGCGCTATATAGAGAATTGCATTATAAAGATCTTCTACTGTATTTCACTTAGGGAGTCGGAAATCAAAAAGAGGTAAGGTAATGAAATAAATAATCAAAGCTCATAAATATCAAGGGATTACTATACTGAAACACTTGTGATAACTTATCTGATTTTTCTACTTTTATTTTAAACTTATAGTGAAAGAGTAAGACTATTTTCCTATGTTATTTTGCTATTTACAAATGATAATATTTATGTTATCAAATCATGTGGGTTAATTTTAACCATTCGTCATGTTTCCTTTTTGTGATAATGGGTATAGTCATTTTATACAAGTTATTTTATTTTGTATTGCTTTTAAAATATTCTTTCATATTTTTTATGTTTGATTATTTGTACTTTTTTTTTTTTTGCTGTAAGTATGCCTCATTGTACTTTATTATAACTGTATTAAGTTTTCAGATTTTATTGTACTTTGCCTTAGCTTGTCTGATTAATATATATATGTATTTACTGTATTTGATTTTCATTAAATAAACACGTGCCTTTAATGTTTTGTCAAAGTATGGCCTATTTTTCTTGGTCAGTAATTGGCTGTCAATTTTTTTCTTTCACTTTTTTTGTGTATGGTAAAATTTTTGAATAGCAGTATTGAATTTAGAAGCCTTAACCAGGAATTTAGAAGCCTTAACATCTCATCAAAAATTACTGCAGATTTGTTTATATTTTGGTTGGGATCTTATCAGAGCACACACAGAAGATAAATACCCCTCCATAAATCTTTGGAAAAAAGTAAGAAAAAAAAGTACAGAGACAATGTAAATATAAAAAACAGATTGTGATTGGTATAATACTTTCGTGTTAATGGTTCTTTTTTTATCCATTATATTTTGACACATTATGAAATATTGTAATATCATTAAAATATGCTGCAAACAACCCCATTCTTTCATAAACCATCATGTAACCAAATTATTTTGTGTTATCCTGCAAATGAATGATAAATACTTTGCACTTCATATTCTACAGAAAGCATGTTTTACTGCACCTCAGAAATGCATATCAATTTCATTATGTTTAAAATAATGCAACATCATTCAAATACACCACAAATGATTTTCCTCTGTAGGCTGCCATAATGTAATGAGAATCTTTTGAGTGTCCTGTCCTTGTAAACAAACAATAAATGCCACACACACCATTTTCAATAATGTACATTCTAAACCTTAACATCATATATTCAATTACATAGCAATCAGAGTACATTTATGAGAGTTAGGCAGGTAAACCAAAGTCAAAAACACTTTTCAACTATGTTGGAAAGTGTTAAAAATATCACACTTGTAATAATACCATATACTGTGAAAAGAGCAGATTAAAAATTCTTTTCAGTGTTAAGGTTAGCGACTGAAACATACAATTCATAATAGATAAAAATTTTATGTGAAAAGTGAATTTTATTAAAAATATTATTCCCTTAAGAGTGGGGGACTCTCTAGGCATAAGGACATGGCCCTGTTCAGCCACCCCCTTCTAATGACATCTCTTTTTTATTGCGAGGAGTTAGTGGTGTTGCTATTGGTCAACAAATTTGTAAAATGTAGAAAATATACATTTAACAAAACTAACAGTTGTAGCATCATATGCACAATACATTAAGCTCTACAACTTAACACGTATTGAAAGTACATATACAAAAACTGAGACCAACAGTATGAATAATCTTGTATCTTCTGCGATATTTTGTATTAATTATATTTAAAGCTATTCTTTAATACAAAAAAAAAAAAAAAAAAAAAAAAAAACCTACAGAAAAGGCAAATTTTTTCGACACAATCACAACACCATTTTTATATGTGCGTGGAAATTTACAGACATTAATATCCAAGTGTTTTAGAATATAATTGCATTTTTCTATAAATATATTACATCTTAAGCTGTAGTCAATTGTTCCCCAATGAAGACCTTTCCCTAAAAGTTATGTCTGTAAAATTGGTTTAAATCTCCAACTCTTGACACCATTTTCTAAAAGATCTTTAGGCTATATAGAAAATTCTATTTGATTTCTTAATGCCTGAATCAGAATAGCTGTAAATTTTGTGCATTTAAGAATGAAATTAACTTCATGAATGCATCAGACAGTGGTCAATTTGGATTTGAGAAAAGCACTGAATAAAAAAAGAAAAATACATTATCTTGACTTTATTCGTTTAAATATCCAGCAATATTCAGTAAGAGGGCCAAATAGTCATTATATCCTTACCCTAAATATCACATCATTTCAAGTTTTACATTTTTGTATAATGGGTAAAATATACTTTCGAATGAAATGTGTTTGAAAATTGTAGCTCAATTTAGTGACTTTAAAGTAATTTTCAAGCAGAACTTTTTTTTTAAATCAATCTCAACAATGAGCACGACAATTGATTAATCAAAGCAAACTGAAAATAAAAGTCAAGCAGATTAATAAATATTTCTTAAAATTACAACATTCCTAATAATTATTATAAATATTCAATGAAACTCAAATATTTGTAAACAATTGCTTAAATGACATCCTATCTCGGAAGTGATGAATGGTTTCAACGGTGAAAATGTCATCTTCAAAAGAAAAGATGCATTTTCTTCTTATACCAGATAATAAGATCAGATTAAACATCAGGTATGTACACAGTCTGGCACTAATCTAAAATATCTGTCAACAAAAAGGCAGATTTTAATTTTATGTTGAACATAAAATTAATATCATGTTAAATTCTTTAAAAGATACATTGCATCAGAATATGCTGGAGTTTTTATTATTTTCATATAGGGTCTAAAAGTCATGACATCATTAATTTTTCCAAACAAACTGTTGCTTTGCATTTCCTGATATACTTTTCCTAGCAGAAAACTCCTTCACACAATGGATAACTGGAAAACCAACACTGAAACTGGTTGTTTGTTTGTAACCATTCGACCAAGTTACACATTTGGAGTTGCGCGTTATGGCTGACGTCATTTTGTTTAACCCCATATATAGTTTATTTGAAAATGCATCTTTGCTTTTGAAAATGAGATCATTTTCACCACCAAATCATTCATCACTTCCGAGATAGGATGTCATTTAAGAAATCCTTTTAAAATATTTGAGTTTCATTGAATATTTATTATAATTATTGGAATGACATTTTGCGAAATATTTTGTTCTGTGCATATTAAGAATCTTTAAATAAATAGTAGGGGTTTAGTCAATATAGACACAGAAATAAAGGTCAGTTAATATCATGTCATATTGTCACGGTCGTAGTAAAATATCTGATGATCTGATTCTCATGGATTAATATCTGATTTATCTGGATATTGATCTGGATCCATATCTGATTCTCATGGAGGAAAAAATGAACTTGATTTTTTAATGACATTTTCCTCATCGAAGCCATTTTGCTCCACATATTACTTACTACTATGATAGATTACTTACTGTCATTTTAGTATTTATGCATTACTTATATTATGAGTACTGTCCCCTCATGCAAAAACAGATGCTTGGTAACGTTAATCCTATGGGACAGTTCTTTTACAATATCTTGTTTGCATTTCAATATTTTTAAAAGATTTTTTTTTTGTCTTGTCTTAGATAGCCATGATATCTACAGAGCTCTTTTTTTACTTTTTCGATTTTCTTTGCAGATATTTTATCATTATTATTTTTTTTTTTATGAAGATACTTTTATTTTCGAAACCAGTTTCGATTGACTGGTCTTTAAAATTTTCAGACAATTATTCTGGTTATTATTGCATTGTAAAGTTTTAAATGAAAACTTTTTGAATATTGAAAAAAAAACTGAATTTTAATTTAAAAATTTACATCAATTACTTTTATTTTTAGCCTACAACATTAGAAAAGACAAAAATAAACTGACAGGGAATAGATTAATAACACATCTGGAATTGCTCTCACCTCCACCCTCGGCATATGCCCCACACTGGTAACCACTGCTTTAAGTGTAAATATTTTACGAAAAGGTCTATATCTACTGATTTAATAAGTCAGTTTTAATGACTGAATCCTTCATAAATTTCACATTACTATAAATTGTTGTTAATGTCTTTTCTTCAGATATTAAAGAGAGAATCATTCAGATGAAATTTCTCTTAATTTAGATATAAAGGGTTTAGATTAGGGATGCACCATATATTCAGTATTCAGCCATATTACCAAATATTTGGTTAGGCTAAATATCAAACTATTTGGCCTGCCGAATATTTGGCTTGACCGAATATTGAAATATTCAGCCAAACCGAATACTTGAAAAAACTTTTTTTTAATATTTTAAAAAACCCACAATTTTTACTTTTAATTGTCCATTAATAAAGATATTAAAAATAATTAGAAATAGAATCATATTTCAATGAAAGAGAATGCTTTTACATTCTTTATTTGCTGTTTGAAAAGTGTCACTTAAGAAATTCAACCATTAATGATGACCTTCATAGGAATTAATGATGTACAAATAAATGCAAGTTCCTGATTATTGTCTAGTAAATAATCTGTTTCTTACTTTTTCACAAACATGTTTCTAAACAAAATGAAAAAAAACTTTCACAGGTGATAATAGACATCAAGACAGACAATTTATGTCCAGGAAACCAGGATCACAACAAACTTATTCAATCAAAAATAAAGTGCATCTCGCTCCAGGTCAAATTTGAATTTTCGTTTGTTACTTTAATAATATTGTATATTGTAACTATATTTTCAACATAGTTACTTTGATTTCTGTTAATCACAAGAAGTACTGGAAATTGCCACCATTCATATCTAAACATTGAGCTAGATATTCCTTTATTCAGAGTGCAGCTAACAGTACTACTTATACTGTGTCACTGGCCAAAATTCAGCCGCTTCCAATATGATATTTGCTGTAAACAAACTTAATACATTGCAAATCTCGATAAAATATCTATATTGTTGTTAAAGTTGTGAACGAAAATTCAGTTTCGGTGGGCCGTGACACACCTTGTGTTTTTGATTGAATGTATTGTATTTTTGATAGAATAAGTGGATTGAGATAATGTTTCTTGCTCAAAAAATGTTTGCCTTGATCACATTATCTACACAGAAAGTTTGTCCTAAGATGTGTGAACACCCTGTATGTTTATAACCTCTGAATATGATTGCCCATTCCAGACATATGCTGTCTGGTTCACTTAAAAACTTTCTTGCCAAATTAAAAGGAACTGGAAAGTTATTCTTACTGATTTGCCACAATTTTTATATATTGTATTGTTTTATTTTAGTTCCTTCCTGACAAATAAACACTATATCACTGTAAAATGTTTCTTCTAATTCATTCAAAATTTTTCTTTGCTTTTAAAGTATTTGTTTTAGAATATAAGAACATTTTATAAATTTATTTTAATTCACAGAAGAAGCTATGAAGTTTAAAGCTTTATTAATTTAAAAAGTTTCAAGACCGCTTCGGCTCTTCATTCAGCTCTTTTTAAGTTATAACTCAAGGCACAGATTTTTCTCTTTTTTTGTGTGTTTAAAGGTTTCTTGTAAAAAGGCCTAGTTCCTAAAATGGTAGTATCTGTGTTAAATATTATCTAAAATTGTTTTATAATTTAACTTTTAATACTTTTAAACTCTGAAATATAAAAATACTCGGCCAGCCTAGTATTCGGTATTTGGACGAATATTCGGTCTCACTGTGCCTATTCAGCTAGCTGAATATTCAGTATTTGGTTTACCTGTGGGCCGAATATTTGGTATTCGGTGCATCCCTAGCTTAGATCATAGTTTTCATTATAGCTTGATGTTTGAGCATTTATAAATTCTACTGATATGTTTTCTGAGTTACCAGACATATGATTTCACGAGTATCTGATAGTCAGAAATTCTATTCTATTTCTTTGAATTGTCAATATGCAAAAACCATATGTGTGTGTGGGTGTATGTATGTATATAGAATATTCAATTTTCTTGTTTTGCACCGATTAATGATCGTTATTTAAATTCTTGTTTGTGTATTTCGGAAAATTAAAGATTTTAAAAAGTGATTCCTTTAAAACATTGCTCGTAATTAGATATTCCTCTAGTTAAAAAATGACCACATAGATATAATGTATAATTTTTAATATTTCAAAATAAATCTTCCAGTTTAAACAATTATATAAGTATATACCGGGTGGCTTAAAATGGACGGACTGATTTTAAAATTTCTGAACGGTGACAGATATTAAAAAAATTCTTGCAGGTGTATTTACAATATTAAGATTAAGCACAAATGTTTCAAATGCCACTCATAAAAACCAATGAATAAGTGATTGTAATATGAAAATAAAAAGCACTTTAAAAAGTGGAAAATCAGAGCGCAAAGAAAAGGGAAGAAAATAAAATTTATAGATCCACTGAAATTTTTTTTATAATACAAGATACAAAAATAAACTTTAAAAAAAAAAAATCTGAATTTTTTTTTATATTAATCTTCTGAAAATTATGTAATCATATGTCTATTCGTGTTTTATTTCTTTTTTCTATCCAAAAATCAGTATTTTGTGATAAAATATAAATTTGGTTCTAATAATGTGATCTTTATAAAAATTAGATTTCTTGGTTCACAGTAAAAAAAAATAATGCACAGATGCAATATTTAAAAAAATAATAATAGAGTTTTTAATCTCTTACTGCCCTTCAAAATCTGCAGATTTTTAAAAAATTTTCTGCTTGCAACAGTTAAGACAAAAAGCTGGGATGTCTCGCTGACAAATGGCATAGGTCTCTGATTTCACAACAAGCTGCAAATGTTCTTTTGATTTGGATAAAAATTATTTTCATTAATGCAAAATTAATTCGTAATTTCTGTTCTAATTATGCCATCTTTATAAAAATTTGTTTCTGTGTTCACTGTAAAAAAGTACGCATGGATGTGTTAATTTCAATCGATAAATGCAATAATAAAAAAAATTCTATAGAGCCTGAAAATGCCTAGTCTGCCATCTTTGACCTTGGGAACAGGTGCAGAATCTGGTTTTCCAATGAAAGGAAACTAAACAAATTTACTCAAATCAATTTTTAATTGATATTTACACTTCTAGTGAGAGTAATTAAAAAATTTTTAGAAATTCTGAAAGCTATTTTTTTTTTTGTGTGTGTGTGTGTCTGAAATTTCACATTCTTAGGTGGAATAGTTTATGAGATAAAAGGTGTCTTTGAAAACGTTCAATCTGTTATCACCACTGCAATGCTGTGACTATGGCAACCCTTCCCTCTCTTCTGGAGATTCTTTCTTTGCAGTTTGAATAAATTCTAAGCTTTAGTTGAATATTTTTTACTATTAATGAGTGGGTTTTAAGGGTTTAGTTAATATCTTGCATTAATGAAGACAGTTTCAAAATTTTATGATTTTCAGTGTGACAGTAGATATTCACCTGTAGGTACACAAAATTTCAAGTCTCTAACTTATACAGTTTCCGAGAATGGACTCTGTGACAGATAGACAGAGAAGCGAGTCAAATAGGGTTTTGTGAGATGAACAAAACCCTAAAAAGTACCTAAAGTACATTTAAAAAAAGATAAATATTCCATTAGAAAGACTAGAATTTGTTTTTGGAAAAAACAGAAAACTAGAATGGAACACAACCATCTTTGGTACTTTGCTTGAATAAATAACATTCTATGCTGAATGGAAATTTTCTAACAACCAAATTACACATATGTCCCAAATATGTTGGGTCATAAGACAGCGATAACAAATTAAAAAAAATCCCTGACGGCTCGGCCTACAGGCACAGGTAGATTTCGAAGACGCAGACCGTGGGGAGCCTGTTTGTCGGGAATTGCGGAAGAAATGATCTTTTTGCGATGATGCTGCAGTTGGAACCGCCTACTTCGAAACCAAACTTGTTTGCAGGCGGAGCCAGCAAGGATTTTTTTTTTTGCTATAAGAGTTGGTCCTATAAAAAACATGTCAATATAAAAGGTTTAGATAATATTAAGAGGATTTATAATAAATTTAAGCGAATTTGAAATCTTGGGAATTGACGAAAGTTATGAATTTTTTTCTTCTAAAACCCCTTTCCCCCCCCCCCCTTAAAGCAATTTTTAATTGTATCAAAAATCTGTCAAACATAAGTTTTTGGCCCTGTTCCTAAAAGTAATAATAACTTTAAACGGATTCGATACGTATCATAATTAAGAAATTATGGTTTTTTTTTCTGTTTTCATAAAAAGCCTCCCCCACCCCTGGTTCGATTTTGCCCATTAACGAACTTGACCGAGATTTTATGTATCAGTTTCGAAAAGATGCGGGAGTTGGAACCACCTACTTCGAAAAATAACTTGTTTGCAGGCGGAGCCGGCAGGGATTTTTTTTGTTTTTAATTTTTTTTTGCTATAACGGTTGGTCCTATGAAAAACTTGTCAATATAAAAGTTTTAGATAATACTAAGAGGATTAAACAAATCCCTGACGGCTCGGCCTACAGGCACAGGTAGATTTCGAAGACGCAGACTGTGGGGCACCTGTTTGTCAGGAATTGCGGAAGAAATGACTTTTTGCTTTGATGCTGCAGTTGGAACCGCATACTTCGAAACCAAACTTGTTTGCAGGCGGAGCCAGCAAGGATTTTTTTTTTTTTTTTTTTTTGCTATAAGAGTTGGTGCTATAAAAAACATGTCAATATAAAAGTTTTAGATAATATTAAGAGGATTTATAATATATTTAAGCGGATTTGAAATATTGGGAATTGACGAAGTTATGAATTTTTTTTCTTCTAACCCCCCCCCCCCCCCCCCCTTAAGACAATTTTTAATTATATCAAAAATCTGTCATACATAAATTTTCGGCCCTTCTCCTAGAAGTAATAATAACTTCAAACGGATTCCATATGTATCATAATTAAGAAATTTTGGTTTTTTTTCTGTTTTCACAAAAAGCCCCCCCCCCCCCTTCTTGGTTCGATTTTGCCCATTAACGAACATGACCGAGATTTTATGCCCCTTGATTTTATGTATCAGTTTCGAAAAGATGCGGGAGTTAGAACCGCCTACTTCGAAAAATAATTTGTTTGCAGGCGGAGCCGGCAGGCATTTTTTTTGTTTTTAATTTTTTTTTGCTATAACGGTTGGTCCTATAAAAAACTTGTCAATATAAAAGTTTTAGATAATACTAAGAGGATTAATAATAAATTTACGCGGATTTGATATCTTGTGAATTGACGAAGCTATGATTTTTTTCTTCTAAAACCCCCTTTTTTCCCCCCTTGGGGCCATTTTTAATTATATCAAAAATCTGTCATACATAAATTTTCGGCCGTTTTCCTAGAAGTAATACTAACTTTAAATGGATTCGATACGTATAATAATAAAGAAATTATGAGGGTTTTTCTGTTTTCACAAAAAGCCCCCCCATTTCCCCCCCTTGGTTCGATTTTGCCCATTAACAAACTTGACCGAGATTTTATGACCCTTGATTTTATGTATCAGTTTGGAAGAGATTTATGCAGAATTTTTGCAGTTATCGTGGTCAGAAAAAAGTGACATAGATAGATACATATATATAAAGTTTTGAACTGGGGGTGGTTTTGGGTTCTGGGAGTCATGATCGGCGTAGATCTGCAAAAATTTTTCAAAATTTCCAACTTAGGTGAGAATGTAATAGGTAGTATTTCTTACGAAATTTACCTAATAATAAATTTACGCGGATTTGATATCTTGTGAATTGACAAAGCTATGATTTTTTTTCTTCTAAAACCACCCTTTTTTCCCCCCCTTGGGGCCATTTTTAATTATATCAAAAATCTGTCATACATAAATTTTTGGCCCTTTTCCTAGAAGTAGTAATAACTTTAAACGGATTCGATACGTATAATAATAAAGAAATTATGAGGGTTTTTCTGTTTTCACAACCCCCCCCCCCCTTCTTGGTTCGATTTTGCCCATTAACGAACATGACCGAGATTTTATGCCCCTTGATTTTATGTATCAGTTTTGAAAAGATGCGGGAGTTGGAACCGCCTACTTCGAAAAATAATTTGTTTGCAGGCGGAGCCGGCAGAGATTTTTTTTGTTTTTAATTTTTTTTTGCTATAACGGTTGGTCCTATAAAAAACTTGTCAATATAAAAGTTTTAGATAATACTAAGAGGATTAATAATAAATTTACGCGGATTTGATATCTTGTGAATTGACGAAGCTATGATTTTTTTTCTTCTAAAACCCCCCTTTTTTTCCCCCCTTGGGGCCATTTTTAATTATATCAAAAATCTGTCATACATAAATTTTCGGCCGTTTTCCTAGAAGTAATACTAACTTTAAATGGATTCGATACGTATAATAATAAAGAAATTATGAGGGTTTTTCTGTTTTCACAAAAAGCCCCTCCTTTTCCCCCCCTTAGTTCGATTTTGCCCATTAACGAACTTGACCGAGATTTTATGACCCTTGATTTTATGTATCAGTTTGGAAGAGATTTATGCAGAATTTTTCCAGTTATCGTGGTCAGAAAAAAGTGACATAGATAGATAGATATATAAAGTTTTGAACTGGGGGTGGTTTTGGGTTCTGGGAGTCATGATCGGCGTAGATCTGCAAAAATTTTTCAAAATTTCCAACTTAGGTGAGAATGTAATAGGTAGTATTTCTTACGAAATCTACCTAATAATAAATTTACGCTGATTATCTTGTGAATTGACGAAGCTATGATTTTTTTTCTTCTAAAACCCCCCTTTTTTTCCCTCCTTGGGGCCATTTTTAATTATATCAAAAATCTGTCATACATAAATTTTTGGCCCTTTTCCTAGAAGTAATAATAACTTTAAACGGATTCGATATGTATAATAATAAAGAAATTATGAGGGTTTTTCTGTTTTCACAACCCCCCCCCCCCCCCCCCGGTTCGATTTTGCCCATTAACGAACTTGACCGAGATTTTATGACCCTTGATTTTATGTATCAGTTTGGAAGAGATTTATGCAGAATTTTTCCAGTTATCGTGGTCAGAAAAAAGTGACATAGATAGATAGATATATAAACTTTTGAACTAGGGGTGGTTTTGGGTTCTGGGAGTCATAATCGGCGTAGATCTGCAAAAATTTTTCAAAATTTCTAACTTAGGTGAGAATGTAATAGGTAGTATTTCTTACGAAATCTACCTAATTGAACAACTTTCAAAACATGACAAAATATTTTTATTTAAATATTTTGTAAAATGAAAGAAACATTTTATGCTAATCAGAAAATCTATAACTACATAAATGTAGTTCTGAAAAACAAAAACAAATTATTTATAACAGAAAAATATATAGCATGTTACAATAGCATCTTACAATTATAGCATCTTACAATAACATAGCCACAGTAATCTTTTGTACAAATTTAATGCACAAATTTTAGCTTTGCTGTCTTTTTTTACACTTCACAGTCACTGGATGAAATTTAATACAATATGATTATTTTAATGCACGTTAGCTTTTATCTTCCAATAGCAGTCATTTTCCATAAGTAAAATAGCTAAACATCTTCAGGTTCTTTTTTTATTTCCACATCAAAGTGTGGCATTTCTTCATCACAAAAGTCACAATCATTAGGCTCTTCTTTAATACTCATTTGAACACATTCATTAAAATAATTTTTATCATCATGTGCTTCATTACATATTCTACTTGCATGAGAATTCAAGTAATCTTTAACAGCATGTGCTTCATTACATATTCTACTTGCATGAGAATTCAAGTAATTTTTAACAGATTGTGTTTCAGTACATATGCTGCTCACATGAGAATTCAAGTAATCTTTATCAGCACGTGTTTCATTACACACGTTGCTCGTAGAATTCAAATAATCTTTATCAGCACGTGTTTCATTACATATGCTGCTCGCAGGAGAATTCAAATAATCTTTATCAGCACGTGTATCATTACATATGCTGTTCGCAGGAGAATTCAAATAATTTTTATCAGCATGCGCTTCATTACAAATACTAGTCACATGAGAGTTTATTTCAACATGTTTTTCCATATGAATTGCAAGTGTGCCTTTACAGGAAAATGGTTTATTACACATTTTACAAGCATGCTTTTCTCCAGTATGTGTCCGAATGTGATCAAGAACTTTGCTGAAATCAGTAAATACTGTATCACACTCATTACACTCATAGAGATTCTCCGGTGGACCATTTCCGTCAGATCTTTCAGGAGCATGACTACGAATATGTTCATTATAAAGATTCTCGAGACTGAATGCTTTTGCACAGATAAAGCAAACATAAGGCTTTTCATCAGTATGACTTCGAAGATGGATATTCAGTGTAGTTTTGCGAGAAAAAGCTTTATCACACATTTCACAAACAAATGGTTTTTCTCCAGTGTGTGTGCGAACATGATCATTAAAGTGGCTTAAATGAAAAAATATTTTATGGCACGTATTACATTCGTGCCCTTCTTTTTTCATTTTATGACTTTGAATGTGTTCTTTTAATGACCCTTGACACGAAAACTCTTCCGAACAAATTACACAAACATTTCCTCCAGTATATCCTTTAAGATGATTTTTAAGCTGATTTTGAAAAGCAAATGCGTGACCACAAGAACTACACACAAATGGTTTTTCACCAGAATGTATACGAACATGAGTATTAAGTTGATTTTTGGTAATGAAAGATTTATTGCAAGTATCACATATATAAGGCTTTTCTCCAGTATGTATACGAGTATGCTCAGTTAAGTGGCTTTTACGGAAAAAAGCTTTGTCGCATACTTCGCATATAAAACATTTGTCTCTAGTATGAATACGTGAATGTTCAACCAAATGACTTTTTCGAGTAAAAGCTTTACCACACGTATCACACTTATGATCTTTTGCTTTACTATGAACGAGCATATGCTCAGTCAAGTTACTCCGTCGAAAAAATGCCTTATCACATACAGTACATTTATGGGATTTTTCTTCCTCACAGTGCATGCGCATATGTTCATTTAAGTGACTTTGACGGAAGAATGACTTTTTACATTCAGTACATTTATGTGGTTTATCTCCTCTGTGGGTGTGCATATGTTCAGACAAGTAACGCCTACGAGAAAATTCTTTCTGGCATATTTGACATACAAAAGGGTCATTTTCATTGTGAGATTGTATATGTTCAGCTAAGTCCTTATCACAAGAAAATGTTTTATGACATTTAGTACAGTAAAAAGAGTTTCCTGAAACATGAATTTGCATATGTCGAGTCAAAAGACTTTTCCGAGAAAATGCTTTATTACAAATCTTACAAGTCTTATCTAACAAATGGACTTGAAAGTGACCAAGCAGATGACTTTTACGCAAAAATGTTTTGTGACAGAACTCGCAAGAAAAAGGCTTTCTTCCAGAATGAATTGGGATGTGTCCCATTAAGTGAGATTTACGGGAAAAGGACTTACCACATGTGTCACAAGTAAAAGGCCTTTCACCAGTATGAATCCTCATATGTTCCGTCAAATGACATTCACGAAAAAAACTCTTTTTACATATGTCACATGCGTAAGATTTTGCCTCAGTGTGAGAACGAGAATGAAAATCTAAATTCTTTTTATGCTTGAAATGTTTATGACAAACATCACACTCAAATGGTTTTTCAATTTCATTTGGATCTGTTCCAAAGTGAGAACGAGAATGAAAATCTAAATTCTTTTTATACTTGAAATGTTTGTGACAAACACCACACTCAAATGGTTTTTCAATTTCATTTGGATCTGTTCCAAAGTGAGAACGAGAATGAAAATCTAAATTCTTTTTATACTTGAAATGTTTGTGACAAACACCACACTCAAATGGTTTTTCAATTTCAATTGGATCTGTTTCAAAGTGAGAATAATAATGAACATCTAAATTCTTTTTACACTTGAAACATTTGTCACAAATATGACACTGAAATAGCTCATCAGTTTCAGTTGGGTCCATTTTCATTAAACTGAGATTTCAAAGCCTACTAAACCAGACAGGTCCATACATTTAAATTATTTTTAAAGAAAATACCAAAAAACTTTACACATAAGATAAGTAATCAAGAACTAAACTCTTGTAAAAGAATTTTCATTTCCTATAATACGGGCAGTTTCGTTTCAACAATTTTATCCTAGTTTTAAAAAGTGAAAAAAAAAAATTTATCTTGAACAAATGCACCACAACATCATAAGTGCTACACCACTTGAAACCTATAAGATAAAAGAAAGTAATTAAGTAAAAAGTTTTAAAGTGTTAAAAACATATAGCAACATTAATATAAAAATAGTAGATTTATAAGTGTGTTAGTTAAAACATATAACAATTCTATTAATATAAAAATAATAGATTATAAGTAGTGCCTGATCGATGAAGTTTTTCAGACCAAAACCAAAACTAGCACAGATGTAATGTATGAATTAGGGATGCACTGAATATCAAACTGTTCAGCCTGCTAAACATTCATGTAAGCTGAATATAAAAATATTCAGCCAAACAAAATAGAAAAATTACAATTACTTTTTAAAATCTTATATAATTTTCTATTTTTAACTATCAATAAATATAGATCATAAAATCAACAAATAAATTCAGAATAATTAAGAAATAGAATCGTAGAATAAAAGAGATTGCTTTTAAATTATTTATTTGCTGCTTGAAAAGTGACACTTAAGAAAATTAACTATTCATGCTGACATTTATAGAAATTAATTATGCATAAAAATAGTTCTGAATATTGTCTGCTAATAACCTGTTTCTTGCTGTTTCACATACAAAACTTAACAAAATGGAACACAGTTTTAAGAGTGATAATAGACATCAACATCAATATAAACAGTTTTTGTAAAGGAAACCAGAATTGCAATCAAACTTATTTACTCTCTTAATAGTAAAAAATATCTCACTCCACACCGAACCTGGATTTTTGCTTATATGAAGATATTGTAATGACATTTTCAAAAGACTGACTTTACTTTAACAATATGACATGACAAGAAGTGCTGGAAATTGCCACCATTGACATCATATATTCTAATACGAGCAAATCTTGTGTGTGGTTTTATATATATATTTGATTTCTGCTTGTAGATATCTGATACCTCGTTATAGGAATTTCCAATATTTGTTTCATTATTTTCATCACATGAAACATTTTCTTTTCTATTGCTTTTGTATGATATAGTCCTATTAATCTCTAGTATTAATTATATATTCTGTTCTTGCACTTATGAAATATGCAATGTTATTTTATATTATGTTACATTTTTCAAAAATCTTTAAAATTATCGAGTTTTAACGTTAAACATGCTTTGGTAAATTGTTATGATCTGATTGCAATATTCTGAGAAGTCCATTGGGATAACACTATGGGAGTCTTTGCTTGGATTTTGTAATTTCATGGATATGATATAATGACTTGGTTCATTTGACTTTTTTCTACTAAAAAGTCCATTGGTTTTCTGTTTTGGAGGTTATGCAATGCGAGTTTACATAATTATGGTTATGATTTTATTGAGTTCTTTTTTTAGCACTGCTTATTTGCTCTGTACATTTTGTATATACTTTCATTTATTCAAGATTTTTAATATTTCTAATTCATTAAATTAATCAAGTTTTCTAAATTTCATACATTAATTTTATTCATTTATATTTTCTTTTTCTTTTTCAAATTGCATTTTTATTGTGTCAAAATTTTTTTAATAGCAGTTCTAAGTAAAATTCTCGTTCCTGGCAAAATACACTTTGCATCAATGCAGTGTAGTGCCCAGTACAGGGGCAATAAGTAGGTTGTTCCTGGATCGACATCAAGTGACCATTTTTACTCTCCTCCTCCTCCATTACTTTTTAGATTGTGTAATGATGCTCGATCTAAGACTTATCCATTTGCTTCTCAGAAGCAAATTGTATCAGATCCTAATTTATCAACTTTTTGTAAAGCATTTAATGTTATTTATAGTATAAACTGTAACTTATGTGGTTTGAAATATGTAGGTGAAACATCAGGTCCATTACATAAACGTATTAATCAACATCGTTCAGACACTAACAAGAACAAAGCAAAAAATTTACAGTCTACAGCAGAAATACAACATTTTCATAAACATAAATTTAAAAATACTACAATTGAAATTATACAAATAATAAAAACTAAATCAGAACGTTTATTTATGGAGTCTTCATATATGAAATATTATAACACTATTTATCCTTATGGGACTTAATAGTGAATTATTTAACAGACCAGTTAAAGTTTTTTCAACAAATAATACTACAGATTATTCTCCTATTTATCCTACTCTAAATCATAATTTAAATCATAAAACAACACGTAACAAGCGAGGAAAGTGTACTGCTACAGTTGTTATTTCCAAAAAATTTATTGTTAAACAAATCAATACTCTTCATCATAACTATATTAAGAATTACAACTGGTTTTTAATACGAAAATACATTTTTGCTATTAAAAAGAAACTGATAGTACAATATTTAAATGTATGTCTTAGTAAATCTTACTCAAATCATTTCTCTGATATTTTTTATGATCTAATTATGACAAGAGCTAATCTTTTTAACATTAATTTAAATAAAAAACAAAAAATTCAAAACACTAATACTCAAATGATTACAACTTTTTCAAATCAAATCTTTAATAAAATTAATATTAATTCTATAATTAATGATAAAAACTGTTATTTTCCTATAAAAAATCTTCAACTTTCAAAAACATTTAAATATCCTAATACAATCGGAAGAAAGATTTTTAACTATAATGCATTTTCAAAAAATACATCTGATGCTAGTACTTTTCAGCGTAAATGCAATGACCCCACTATAAAAAAAATTCATTAATAATGATCATGGACATATAATCACTGGTAATCTTAATATTGTGAATGATTATAAACAACAAAAACTAATGGGTTATGGCACTAAATATAGACTTCCTTCTAAATTTAATGTAAATTCTATTATAAAACAGTTTATATATGATATAGACATTTTTATTTATAAAATTTCAATTTCATATAGTAAACCTATTGAATATTTTAATCAATGGAAAATACTGGTTATAGAAAAATTAAGTTCGTCTTTAAAACATAATATATCGCATATGGTTAAAATAAAACAAAACATTTGTTCCAGCAAATTACTAAATTACAAAAAAACTATGTAATAACATATATTGACAAATCTCCTAATAATTATGCAATCATATGTAAAGCTTATTATCACCAACTACTTACATCCTGTATTTCTACTAACAATTCTTCTAAAAAAACTAATGAAAATGTAATTGTAAACAATCGTAAAATTCACAGTTATTATAAATTATTAAATATTACTTCTACTAACTTTAATTATCCTTATTTAGTTCTTATACCCAAATTTCATAAAAATCCAATTAAATTTAGGACTGTAACTATAGGATGCAACACATATAATAATATAGCCAATAAACATCTATTAAAAATTCTCAATCAAATTTATACACTGACAACATCCACTGATAATACACATTGTATAAAAAATAGCTATCAACTCGTCAATATTTTGAAAAATCTTAAATGTGTTAACAATATAATGACATATGATTTCAAAGATCTATTTAATAATATAGATTTATTAGATCTACATAATATTATAAATGCATTATTTTATAAGTATCATCATTCACTTAATTTACCAATTCATATAGATACAGCTTATTTTAAAACTTTAACAAATTTCATTATATATAATAATTATATAATGCATGATAACACGTTATATTTACAGAAAGTCGGTATACCACAAGGGGGATGTACATCTAGTATACTTTCAGACTTATACTTGTATCATTATGAACGTGCTTTTATTAATAGTAATATACATTTATATTGTTATATTGATGACATAATTTTAATTGTCACTGATCACACTAATATTTCTATATTTCCAGTTGATTATCCTACTAATTTAGAATTAACGGAGAACCTCCTTTCTAACAACACTATTAACTTTTTAGATCTTAAAATTACACTTAAAGAAAACAAAACAATAATTGATCTATTTGATAAACGTAAAGAATTTAAATTTAAAGTTAATTCATTTACTAATTTTAAATCATGTCTTCATAATTCTGTATATCGTAATATACTCCTTAATCATATTTATAGGATAAAAAGTTTATGTTCCTCTCAACTAATTAACAACAATATTAAAAAACTTATCTATGAAGCATTACAACATGGTTTTCCAAAAAAATTCATATATTCCTTAATATATAGTTAGTTCTTATTTGATCTTTACAACCAAATTAACACATGCGTTTAAAAAATGTATAAAAAAAAAAAAAAAAAAAAAAAATTTATTATAGGACGGTTGGGTGGGTAGACGTTGGATTGAGGAGGTGTGTGGCGGAGTTGTATGGAAAAATACGCATGGTTAATTTATATTATTAATATTAAAAAAAAATGGGGGCATTTTGATTTACACAATTGTTTGATAATACACATTTTATAATGGACTGCGATGTGATATTTCTATATGTATATTAATTTAGTTAGATTTACTTATTCATTATTTAATTAATTTAAATGAATTTATATTCATTAATATTAAGAATGTATTTGATCTAATGATTTGGATTAATACCTATATGGTGGACAATATCATTATTTACTTCTAATATAATGTTTACTTTTATACAGTGTTAATATAATATGTTTTAATTTTATTAAGTGTTTATATTTTATTTAACTTTGTGTGAAGGAACATTATTTGTGACTAATTCATTTCAATATTTAATCAATATTAATTTTAAATTCTTTGTATCTTAATTCACATTTTTAGTATTTTATTTTAATTTAATTTAATTGATGTTGCATTTTTGGTACAGTTATTTAATCGTTTTTGTCATTTAATAGTAGTACATATATTTTTATGTTGCTTTAATTATTAATTTTTCCATCTTACTACTTATTTATAACATAGAATTATTCATTTATACATCCATTACTTTAATGTAATTCGATATTCTATTTATTAATTAATTTCTTTTATTTATTACTTAACTAATTGGTATCATTTAAGATAGTAATTTGGTTTAATTATTAAACATTAATTTCCATCCAATACTTTCGATTCAGATTATATTCACTTTTACCAATAGATGGCAGCACTAATGTTCCTGTTTACTTTACAATCCATAATATTCTAACATTATTTCTGGCATCATTGTAAAGCAATTTATATTTCTAAAATTGGCAACATGTAATGATTTTTTTTTTTTTTTTTTTGCAATTCATTCCTTAGTCATGGTTGAGTTTCATGCAGGTTCTTGAGGTGCAAGGTATCTTTTTTAATCTTTATGGATTTTATACTTACTGACTCTATTAAATGTTTTCTCTGTAAATTATAAGTATGGCTTCTTTCCTTTTTAATATTGTATTTTATTTTTCATTTTATCACTGGTTTGCTTCATTGTTTATGAGATGTAGTCCCAAAATCATATTTTTCAGCAATGTATGGCTAATATGATGATGAAACATCTCATTTCATTTTATTTGTGGTATTTAGGCATTTGGGACTTGATAATTCTGTCTAAATTCCACAAATTTCATTTCATTTCATTCATTAATTCTATTTATTCAATTTTTATTTAATTTATTATTCTTTTAATATGTTTTTGTTTCCATATTAAGTGTGCTGGGGAATCTTTCATTGTCAACTAATTATTTCATACTTAATTATTATTTCATTGTTTAAGTTGGTGTTATGATAATGTTTCGATTATGGTTATATATATATATATATATATATGCAAATTTTATCTTACAAGCGGCTCTAACGATTTTGACGAAATTTTGTATCCTCCCGTTTTAGGGCCTTAGAAAACCATTGGGCTAGGTCATGCGTTCAAGAAAATTCGGATAGTGGGTCATTTTGGGTCAGGGTCAAGCTAATTCTATCTAAAAAACGGTTCAAACGATTTTTACTAAATTTTGTATCTTCCCATTTTCAGGCACGAGAAGACTATTGGGCTGGGTCACATGTTTGAGAACTTTCGATTAGTGGTTCATTTTTGGGTCAACCCAGGTCAAGTTAATTTTATCTAAAAAACGACTCTAACGATTTTGATTAAATTTTGTATCCTACGAGTTTCGGGCACAACAAAATCATTGGGCTAGGTCACATGTCCGAGAAAATTAGATTAGTGGGTCATTTTTGAGTCACTGTGGGTCAAGCTAATTTTATCTAAAAAATGGCTCAGACTATTTACACTTAATTGTGCATCGTTTGGTTTTTGGGCACGAGAAGACTGTTGGGCTAGGTCACATGTTCGAGAAAATTCGATTAGTGGGTCATTTTGGTCATGGGTCATTATGGGTCAAGCTATTTTATCTTAAAAACGGCTCAGATTATTTACACTAAATTTTGCAACCTATGGTTTTCGGGCACCAGAAGACTGTTGGGTTAGGTCACATGTTCGAGAAAATTCAATTAGTGGGTCATTTTGGTCATGGATCATTATGGATCAAGCTATTTTATCTTAAAAAGGGCTCAGACTATTTAGACTGAATTTTGCCTCCTATGGTTTTTAGGCACAAGAAGACTGTTGTGCTAGGTCACGTGTTCGAGAAAATTTGATCATTTTGGTCATGCGTCAGGATATTTGAACTCAAAGCTAATTTTGACCGAGCAAGCTCGGTCTTCCCTGCTCGTGAAGATAAAACAGATCTACCTTCTTATACAGATATTTGATAGCTTTCAATCATAAATATTTAACCGTGAAATTTTAAACTGCTAAACAAGGTTATAATTTTCATTTAAAATCGATAAATTATGAATGTCGATTATTCAAAGACCATCAATAGACAAAGTATTTGGAGTTTTAATTTTAAATTACAAAGCACATGAGTAAACTTTAACTTCAAGGAAAATTTTATAATGCTACCTTGTTAATTAATAGTATTAACGTTTTCAAATAGAATTTATTAATTTGATAAAACAATTTTCAAAAAGAAAATGTATTTCATTTTAAATGTTGCCAGTCATTATTACAAAAATTATCACAGTGGAAAATTTTTGAATATACAAAAATATATTAAAAAAAAATACTTGAATTTCAAGAAATATGAAAGTCAGTGTAATATATTTACTTTAAATCTAATGATTGATGTTAAAATTATTCTTCAGAATTTATTACTGAAGCTAATCAAATTTCAATGCGATTCTACATTTGAGCAAAAATGGACATGGATATTTACAAATTTCTGTAATTATTCATCAATCGACTGATTTTTAAAGTATAGTATGCAATAAGACATATTTTAGCTATGTTGCATGCACACTTTTGTATCACATCTTTGCGTAGCTGCCAATATTTTGTTATTTTTCCAAGTCAAATAAATATAATTTGAACCAGAAAATGTGTTTAATAAATGAAATTAAATAAAATAAGTAGCGGATAGATACAACATTTTTTATTAAATGAATTTCCCGATTCTAAAAATATTTTTAACTTGAAGAAAACATGGAAGATTGACAGATTTCTAAAGCAATCTAAAACCTTTGCTAGATCAGCGTGTACATTCAATTTTAAAAATAAATACAATTTAGAAAAATTCAATTAAATTTTATAGATTTGATTGATGAAAAGTAACTTTTAGTGTTTTTTCGGAAAATAAGATAAAATAAACTATATGTAATAACTTTGGAAGTTTGCGTGATTTGTTCCTTCACATGGCTGTGTTTTGTACGTACAAATTTTATTCTGCGCACTGGTTTATTTACTTATTAGTTATTACTACTATATTATCGACTTATTTTATGTGGCCCGTGGCTTTGTATAGAATGCATAATTTGCCCGTGGTGGTAAACGAGTTTGACATGCCTGCTCTAAACTCAGAAATCATTTGGGTGTAAATAAATCAAGGTTGGCCAATCTTTGCCTAAGTGGAAAAAACCATCCTGGCAAAAATACTTTTTGTCACAATTTTTGTCAATGGCAAAAATTACTAATATTTTAAAATAGGGTTTTGGGGATTTTATTTTAATTACATGATTAAAATCAGTGATTTAAATTACACTAAATACTAAAATTTCTTTAAATGAAATTTTTAACATCAACAATTAGCGTAATTTTTTTTTCACTTCTAAAAATAGTTCAACATTAGCAGATGCTTGTTATTTATGGTGTTCTTTAGAACAGAATCCTGTTTCGCAAAGTCATATTGCCATAGTCAGAAAACGTTTCAACCAAGCAGCTCTACCATATCATTTAGTCATCTATTTATTACACCCAAAATACAGAGGGAAATTATTGAATTATGAACAAAAGGAGAAAGCTCGAAAGTGGTTGCAAGAAATAGATCCTGACTACGTACCTCTTGCAATAAAATTTGACATGAAAGAATTGCTCCCAAAACATACTTTACTGTTAATGTTGTTGAATCAGTTACAGCCCACAAATGGTGGGCAGGGCCTGACTAATGCAGTTGCCCCGGGCCCCCCACGGGAGTAATCAGGATTTTATTAAGAGGGGTGCCAAAGGGTTAAAATTGGTCAAAAGCAACCAATATTCTTACATTTTCAAAGATTTAGGAAGGTAGTGCAGTCTTCCCTTTCCCTTTTTGCTTCCCATATCCCCCCCCCCCCCAAATAAAAAGAACAAATTATATTATTAGAATACTAATGATTAAAATTTTATTATAACAACTTAGTAGTTGATTGTTTTCAAAAGAAATTCATTATTGATATTTTCCTAAAAGCATGTATGATGACCAATGGGGGGCATTTTTCTTTCATACATCATATGACTAACGTAGATAATTAAAGGAAAATATGTACTTTTTCTTAAAGTACTAGTAGGAGTCCATCTTGACCATCATTCTTGTAATATCCTGTATACAGAGATGTGGATAGTATCTGGTACGAAATTTATGTATACATACAACAGGTATAAAGTTTAGTACTAGTCACTTCAACGTCATTCATGAACAGTTTCTACAGATAGTTAGAAGGGGACCCCCCAGGGCCCTAGATAGTCTAAGTCGGGCCCTGATGGTGGGAGGAAGGTATTTCACCTGTTTATGACACATCGAAAGAATTTTTATGAACTATTTACTCAAACTTTTTGCCAAAGTTCGGCTGCTGTTAAAAGAACATTTTCAAATTTTTCTTTTGAAAAATTTGATCTGAAAAAGCAATATAACCAAACATTAGTTTTGCTGTAAATGTATCTCCATGGTGATATGAAGGTAATAAAAATATCGATAGTGAAAGTTTCTCATGAAATAAGTTAAAAAATGTTTATTTGGTGCTGTGTGGAAAATATTTTGATTAAAAGAGAATCTATTTATTTTATTAAAGAATTTATAGTCGTATTTAACATTATTATGAAAACCAATCACAAAAAAAATATCGATTCATTGATCAGATCAATCGATTTGTCGATACACATTCGAATTTTTAGCGTAATTTGTGCTACCTTTGTGGTAGTAATGTTTTTTGTTTTAATAATCTGGCAACACTACCAATTCGTTCTATATCTTCTCAATTTTCATGATTTCTATTATTTATTTAGCATTTATAAATACGAAATCATGATTAAAAAAACCCGGTTATTTAATCTTCCTAACTCACAACAGAGGGCGACACCACATAAAATGTTACTAGTTCTCGAAATTACTTCAGGACATTTTCAACTGCAATTTCTCAGTCAAGTTCCTTTTATTTTTCTGTTACAAAATTAATGACAGATATTAGTGTTATTATTTATCTAAATGCATTCCAGTTTCAAAGCTTCTGAAATCCAGAATTTTCTATAATCTGAAATCGCCATTAATCGTGAAGTTATACTCTTTTTCTATTTTGTCTATTATTTTTTTTTCAAAATGTTTTCTTTTGTTACTTTATTAAAACAATGCATGCTTTGCGATGATCGGCCATTAGCATCTCCCCCCCACCACCACCCATAAATATCATATACTACAGTTTTAATACCGTGTAAGCGTCGTGTTTAGGGGGGGCGGATTAACGGGATTTTACGGTAGTCACTTCAACGTCATTCATGAACAGTTTCTACGGATAGTTAGAAGGGGACCCCCCAGGGCCCTAGATAGTCTAAGTCTGGCCCTGATGGTGGGAGGAAGGTATTTCACCTGTTTGTGACACATCAAAAGAATTTTTATGAACTATTTACTCAAACTTTTTGCCAAAGTTCGGCTGCTGTTAAAAGAACATTTTCAAATTTTTCTTTTATTCATTCTGATATCAGAAACAAACTTTCTCTAGAAACTTCCACAAAACTTTTAATATTTGCAATGTTTAAAAAAAAGACTAATGCAGTAATTTTGTGGTCTGTGTGACTTTAAAATATATCTTTCTTCAGATGTTTTACTTTAATAAAATAAAAATGTAAATTTGTAGTTTTATTTTTATGGTTATGTCATTTATTATTAATTATAAATACTTTTTATAAAGTTAAAAAATCTTTAAAAAAAATTTCATTATGGCGAAAAATGTAAAGGGTGAAAATTGAAATATATAGTGTCATTCTAATTTTATTTTTCCACTCTTCCTCATTTTTTCCACTTTTTTCCTGGGTTTTTCCATTTTTTGCCACTGTCCTGACAAAAATGCATTTTTGCCGGCAAAAAGCCAACCCTGAAATAAATGTACAAAACTGGCTATATGCTACAGGATGTGGCAGGTAAAATTGATCTGGATTAATAATTGTACAATGATTTTCTTCTGATTGAAAATTCTAAAAAATAAAAATATTTTATTACACAATTAAATAATTTAAATTTTTTGTAATTATTAAATTACTATAATTTTACTATATAAAAGATTACATAAATCATTATGACTTACTTTTAATGTTATACCCATTGTCGTTAAAATGTTTTAAAGCATGTTACATGTTTTCGACGGTTTAAACCAGTTTACCAGTTTTTGATGCTTGTCATGTTAAAAACCAGTTTTTGACGTCTAAAACCCAACCCTGACTGTCGCTGCTATGGGTCTAGACATATTTCAATATATACACAGACTGATGTATCTGATAAAGAAGCGCTAAAATATGTACGAGTTATTGTGGAGTCAATAATATTACTGGAGCTTAGGAACTGGAAAGCTCGGTTCGCAAGCAACCAATCACTACTATATTACAGTAATCCTTCGCTGGTGCTAATTCTAATTTCACACAAACCTTTAGTTAAAATCATTGCGTCATTTCAATCTTTTAAAGTGCCTTACTATATCAGTGTAAACGTTTGATTGTTTAATTTCCAATTTCATGACAAACACAACATTTATAAATAATGGCGCAGTGATGTCACTGGATCCTAAAAATCCTGGGTCCATGGGACCCTCTTTTATAAAAGCGGGACCCTATTCATAATAATTCAAATTCATATTTTAAAGGAACAAGTGAATTTGTTTATTTGGAAAAGAGAAATGCAATAGTTATTGTTTTGATAATAATTAAATAATGAATAATTGAAACCAGTATTTCCCAATCAATTTTTGTTAAATGAATGGATGCTTTGATTAAACTTCCCATTGGATTATTTGTCTGCATAGATCAGTGTTGGAATCAAACATTTTCTTTAGAAATGAGTTTAGGAGTGATTCTGCATTTTTAATAAATATTTTCTGAAATTCACATCAAATTTTCTGAAAGGTTATGTTACAGCAGGGGGGGGGGGGGTCGATTTCAGGCTGAGTGAATTTCACGTTTTTTCCGCGATCCTTCGACGAAATGTCTTTTTTTTTTCGAGATCCTTCAACAAAATTTAACTTTTGTCTGATAACTGTCATAAATGACATTGAACCAATCCCCCCAGAGTTTTCTTACGGCAGAATGATAAATTCAATCCTACCGCTCTAACTGCTACTGTAATAACTACCAATACGTAATAAATCACATGACAATTAAAAACCAATCATTAACTCAACAGTTATGCAATTTTTTTTCCTTCCATATATGGTTCTATAATACGCGACTCTGCAACCAATAATGTGCAATAGAACGCCCTTCTACAACCAATCACGTGGTTTCTCTAATTTTCATCATCAATGACGTAATACAGACATGTGCAATCATTTCCCTGAACACCCACGCAAATATGGATTACAATAACAAATTTCAACACCAGTAACTAAATACAAGCGTAATAGCCGGGTTGCCATAAAAGAAAAACAGTCCCCAAAGTTTGGCGACTTTTTTCCTTTTTGTAACAGATTAAAAAAAATAAATCAAAAATTGTGCATGAGTGTAGCAGGGGCGCCATTTCAGAACTTTCTTGGGGGGGGGGCAAACTTTTTTTAAGGTAGTGGCATAGCCAAGGGTGGAGTTCGGGCGGACCCTCCCCCCCCCCCCCCCCGCAACCTTTCCGAACGATAAACGTTTACTGAATCATATGTACAGAGACAGCAATACTTCTAATACGGAATCTCAAGTGAACTCTGAAAAATTCCGTTTTAGACAGGTTTTGTCTTAGCAAGTAGAATTTTAAAATATTATGAAAGTTTTCATTTATAGACAGGTACCGGTTTTTTCAGGTATTCTTTAAGACTGTTAAAACCTCCTTTCTATAAAGCACTTCTGAAGAGCATAGGTGTATTACACTGAAACGTGTCTAAGCGAAACCTGTCTGTAACATAATTCTTTCTCAAACGGGCAAGAAAAATCAAGTTTCGACGAAAAAAACGCCATTCAATTATACTTGCTAAGATGGAGACCTGTCTAAAATGGAGCTTTTTTACAGTCCTTTTCAACTCCTTCTTTGCAGGTTTTACTGCAGGGGCGCCATTTCATGAGTCTCTTGAGGGGGGGGGGGGGGGGGGGGTACAAAGCTTTTTTTTAAAGACAGGGGTTAAAATATCGTGCAGGATTGCCCAAATCGTGCACAAAATAGAAATAGGCCCCCGCAATAAAAAATGCAGTGTGAGATTTTTTAAAGACAGGGGTTAAAATATCGTGCAGGATTGCCCAAATCGTGCACAAAATAGAAATAGGCCCCCGCAATAAAAAATGCAGTGTGAGATTTTGCCTTCTTATCTTAACTTCTTTCACAAACATCTTATTCTTCAGCGAATATATCTTTAATTTTAGTGGTAGTCCACGACTTTTTCTTCTTTTTTTACGCAAAAGCAATTCGCCAACCGATCGCGGTAAACATCACGAATTTTACGAATTGGAATTAGAAAAAAAAATTAATTTGGCAAAATTGGTTTCGGAAAAAATCGTAATTTTTTCAAACGACCGTGAGAAAATATTGCGAATTTCGCCAAAGATCACTGAAACAAATAGAGATTTTCGTCAATCAGTCGCGGAAAAAAATCGCGAATTTAATATAACTATTGTGGAAAAATATCGCGAAATTCGTCAAAAGATTGAGCAAAGAAAAAGTATTTAGTCAAACAATCGCGTAAAAAAGAAGAATTTCGTCAAAGATCGCACAAAAAAAATCTACTTTTGTCAGTCAGTTTCGGAAAATGACTTCCGAATTTCAACAAACGATCGTAGAAAAGAGTCGCAATTTGCGTCAAAAGATTTCGAAAACAAATAGCGAATTTCGTCGATCAGTTACCCCCCCCCAAAAAAAAAAAATGTCCTAAATTTCGACAAATGGTGGAAAAAAATTCGTCAACGATCGGAATTTCGTCAAAGATTGCGCAAAAAATAGCAGTTTGTGTCAGTCGGTTGCGGAAAAAGAACTCCCGAATTTCAACAAACGTGCGTAGAAAAGAGTCGCGAATTTCGTCAAAAGATGGCGAAAACAAATAGCAAATTTCGTCGATCGGTTGCAAAAATGTCGCAAATTTAGACAAATGGTCGAAAAAATCAATTCCGTCAATAATTCACAGAAAATAGCATTATCACAAAAAAAATGAAACAATCACGAAAAAAAGTAGTGAAATTCAATCGGTCACGAGATAATCACCACACGAATACCATCAAGAAGTTACGAAATTTGCAAATGTTGTAATCCAAATTCAAATGTTGCATAAGAAAATTTTCATTAATGATTTTCTGTCAATAAACATTTTTCGCAATTATTTTCTGCCTTCCTCTTCAGACTATGATCTAAATTCCATACAATTCAGGAATCTGCAAAACCCTTGGTCTCAGGTCCCTTGCTCCTGCATTGGGTGGGGCAACACGACCCAATCTGCAGTATGGATCAAGCCGAGTTGACGCGGCTTACTTTCGTTGCAGGTCAGGTACACTTGGAACATATATGTCCCAGTGGACTATTTTTAATTCTATTAGTACGATTTTTTGAAATCTGTCAGACACTTATATTAGGATATTTTCAAGAGAAATCTGTCACAAGGAATTTTTTTGGAAATTGTAGAACGATTGAATGCAAATGAATCAATTGAATGAAGTAGTCAATCCTTGCCCGTTATCAAAGGGTTAATTGTTTCGGTTTCAAGTTGGGTTTTCACTATTTTGAGTCGGGTTCATGTTGTCAGAGTTTTCAAAGAAGTCCTAAATATTTTCAGATGAAAAAAAAAATTCTACATAAAATATAAAATTGTTATTAGAGATATAATTGTAGTCTACTTTTCCAAATCATATTGAAATATGGATTAATTTTCTTTCATTTCGGGTGGGGTTGCGGTCAATGAAAAATTTTTGAACGTTTCCGGGTTTACTGGAAATTACAGTTGTGCATCGGCTACCCGAAATGCATTTCGTTTTGGGTTTGGTTGATTTAATTTTTATTTTAATTTTTTTTTTTTTTTGCGGGTCGAGTAAACTTTATACGCTCCGGTTTATGCTTTGACTCTTTCAAATCGGGTTCGAGATGAACCAATTATACAAAAGGAGGTTCTGAATAATTTCAAATGCAAAAACTATAGTATCTTTGAATATTAATGGGTGTATATATATGTTATTTTTTGTACATAAGCGGTGAACTTGTAGATTACTTTTCCATAAATGTATTAAAATATACATTCATTTTCTTTCACTTCTGGTTCAGGTATGAATATTTCGGATTCGGCTTGAAGTCTGTCGGGTTAAAGTCAGGATTCGGGTCGGTTGCAACCAAATCTGGACAGGACTCTAGTGTCAGGCTGTGGAGATTTTTAAGAGCATACTGTATATATAATATCATTTAATAAAGCAAATGATTTAATAGCATTAGAACGACTGAAGTAAATATAATGTGACAATAATAAAACAAAATTAACAAATCATATATTTAGGAAACTTAATACACCTCCACCCAACCCCGAAAAAAAATAAAAAAATTCCCCTTAAATTTTTGGCTAAAGAGATAATTTATCACTAAAGTTCTAGCCTTGGGGGTGACGAACTTTTCTTTTAATCATGCTGTACACAGCTCAGCAGCAATTCAGAGAGTTTTTTCTCACATATATTTCTAAAACTAGCCAAAATACTCATTAAGAGCCTACGCTAGTCACGCGAAGAAACGCTTCAGCTAATGTTAAGTCTATGGGAAGGTTATCGCGCGATTTCTCTCTCGCATTTTAATATTTTAAAATGATTCTGTTTGCATAGGATAGCTGAGGTCGATCTCTAACGTTGTTAGTTTTTACTTTTTCGATTTTGGTTCCAGTTTTTTTATATAAGGGTAATTTCACTTTCAGAACCGGTTCCAAAATTGAAAATATCCGCTTATAAAAAAACCGTAACCAAAATCAAAAAAGTAAAAACTAACAACGTTAGAGATCGACCTCAGCTATCCTATACAAAAAGAATCATTTAAAAATATTAAAATGCGAGCGAGAAATCGCGCGATAACCTTCCCATAGACTTAACATTAGCTAAAGCGTTTCTTCGCATGACTAGCGTAGGCTCTTAATGATAAATGTCTCACTTATAGAATGTTGCAATAGCAAGGCTTTAGAAAACGTTTCAATGTTTAAAGTGTTTATTAAATGTTTATTACTTTCTGCTATCTTTACAAGAAAAAACTATTGGATTTATGAAAATTTACCACTTCCGATTTTCAACGGATTTATACGTTTTAGAAGGTCCTGAACACAATTGGAATATTTTTAGAAAATGTCTGTCTGCGAGTCTGTCTGTGTGTCTCAGTGTCTGTGACAAAAAATTTGTGGGCGTTGTAGCTCAAGAACTAATGCACGGAATTTGATAAAACTTTATATCCAGTTAGACATATACATAAATGGGTGGTGATTAGTTTTTGGTGTAAATCGCCCAACAGATGGCGCTGTTAAGCTACATTTCTATTGATTTTTACGATAGCTATATCTCAAGAACTAATGCACAGAATTTCACCAAACTTCAGATTCGGTTAGACCTAGACAAAAATAAACGTTAATTACGATTTGGTATAAATAGCCCAACAGGTGGCGCTGCTATGCTATATTTTGCACGATTTTCACGATAGCTATATCTCCAGAACTAACGCACATAATTTAATAAAACTTTAGATTCAGTTAGACCTTAATATAAATTGGTGCTGATTTGTTTTTGGTGTATGTGAAACCTGTATGAGATAGAAGAAAGTTTTGGAATTGGCACATCAGACTAGAAGTCTGCACGGGCCCGAATCGGGCTTTGTCCGATTTTCTTTTAGGAGGCTCGGGCCGGGCCTTGTCTTCACTCTTTCCGGGCCGAGCCCATCCCGGGCATTACTTTATTTTGAAAACTCGGGCATGGCCGGGCCTGGTCTACACTACTTCCGGGCCGAGCCGGGCTTGAGCCTTTCTTTATTCTGCATGTTCGGACCCGGCTGGGCCTTGTGTTTACTCTTTCCGGTCTTTACTTTTATTTGCAGACTCGGTTTGGTTGGGTTAGACTTCGTTTTTCTAGGCCGAACCGAGTCTAAACTTCATTCTTCTTAAAGGTCTTCAAAGGCCGAAATTTCCACTTACGATCTAAGTCGTATGAAGTTGATTATCGGCCGGACTCGATCCATGCAAAAGTCAGTAAAATATGTCCCCATGCAACAATCAAGGGCGGATCCAGCCCTCCAGTTAGACGGGAAAAAACATGGCTCCTTTTCTGGGGGGGGGGGGGGAGGGTCGCATCTCTTATAAGCAACTTTTATATTAAAGGCTGTTGCCATACCCAAAATGGCTACTTTTCCGAAACTTTTAGAAAGTCATTTTCATTCGTAAATACAAAAATATTGTATTAATATTTGTAAAAATATAAAATTGGCACATTTTATTCAGATACCAAGAAATTGAAGAATTTCCCATTTTCTTATAAAGGCAAAGAATCATCCAAAAAATGAGCATTTTAAGCCAGTTTTTAAGACTTGGCAGTTACAGAAATGCCGTCATGAGGAAGCAATTGGCTGCGGTGGCCTGAAATTCAGATTAAAACACCTATTATTCGGGTCGGGCCGGGCTTGGGCTGAATTTTCAGATTTTATACCGGGCCGGGTCGGGCCAATCACTTATTTTGCACGGGCCGGGTCGAACTTTTAGCTTTTATACCGGGCCGGGCCAATCACTTTTTTTGAATGGGCCGGACCGGGCTCGGACACTAAATTTTAACTTTTATACCGGGCCGGGCCAATAATTTTTTTGTACGGATTGGGCCGGACCCAGGTCTGGAAATTCCGGCCCGTGCAGATCTTTGCATCAGACTAGTTTTTTTTTTATTGTATCAAATCTGTGAAATCTGAATTTATTTTAGCTTTTGATCATATTTTGATTTTTTTTTTGTATGACCTGTGATAATTGATAAATTTTCTGAAATTTCAAATTCCTTGGGGGGGGCGGTTGCCCCCCCCCAGCCCCCCCGAAATGGCGCCCCTGGAGTGTAGGGGAGACCAGTACACCCTGGACCTATGGGCACAGTGGACCACCCCCTAATATTTTATTTATTTTAATTTTTTTAAAGCTTCTCTTCTATCGTAATAGACAACAGCACTGCACTCATTATTTATAGCCTTCAGAAAATATGTTTAGCTCAGATTGAACTATTTTATCCTGATTGGTTGTTTTGAGCTTCTAAAAATAAAATTTGTCATCATATTTTTATTTTTTTAGTAATTAAAGGTTGTAGATAAAAGTAAGCTGCGCTGCAGATGCAGCTAATCCAATAAAACAGCTTTTTTGCAAAGCTAAGATACTTGTTTTTATTTAACTTTAAAATCAATATGTTTAAAAGAAAGCTATAAACAATATTAATATGATTATTTATTGAACTTCAACATGGGGTACAGTGGACCACCCACTCCTGGGGCACAGTGGTCCACAACCCACTCTGCTCCTGTAATGCAGAATGTTCAAAATATTTAATAATTGCTTATGTACTATAAAGAAATATTGTTTAAAAGTAGTTATTTAACTGTAAAATAAAGTAAACAAAGAAAAAAAAAACAATTTATTTAACATAGTAAGAAATATTTTGTTTTGTATTTACTGCCTTTGATAAATATAACTGTAGTCTAATTGGTGATGATTCTATTCAAGTAAGATTCATGAGACGCAAATTGAATGGAAATCAGTTTATTTTTCCCGAAACTGTAGATGAATCTATTGCTGATGTCAATGATTTCATAATATTGCTCCCAGACCCAAAAGTATTTCAGGAAAATTCCAGGCTCAATCTTACTCATAAGTATTTTGGAATTACATTTGCAAACTTTAATGTGCGCTGATTTTTTTGTACTTAAGTAATAACTTCAACTAAATTGCAATTGTTCCTGTATTAATCTGTTATTATTTTCAAAATGTAATTAATTTTGTTTTTGTTTCAAAATGTTACTTGTAAATTTATATTACTATGTTATTTTGCAGGTAAAGGGAAAATAAAAAAGAATTAGATTAATGAAAAATAGATTTATATTGTATTTCAGATAATACCTAATCCATTGTGCCCCGGTGGGTGGACCAGTATGCCCCAGAAGTGGTGCCCACTGGTCCACTTTACGGGTGCATATATATACTATATATATATATTTTTTTTTTTTTTGAAAAATGTATTGAAAACTATGTTATGAGAAAATTATGATGAATGTATAAAGGTTTAAGGAATATTCAAAAATATTTTCATGCAGATCGGTTTGTCCATTACAGTGAAAAAAAAAAATTAACTGAAAAAGTGGTCCACTGTGTACCAGTCTCCTCTATGACATCATAGCCTCAGATTTCAATGATACTGTCAGGAATCATTCTCCCTGATGATATAAATGATATCTTTTTTTTTATTATTAGATTTTCATACAATTAATTTTTTTCAATTTCGAATAATAATTTTTTGGCTTGCATAAATATTTTCAATTTTGATTTTCTCAGGTTCTATCAGGCGTAGGGAGTTGTTTGACCACTCATTTTAGAGAATTTCACAAGGTTTCATTTGAAAAGCATGTTGGCTATGCTTGATTAAAAAAAAAAAAAAATTTTAATTTAAAAATTCTTAAATAGTGGTTTAAAAATAATAATAATAATAATATGTTTTTGTAATATTATAAACTTGAAATCTTGAATTTTTAGAGTGGGATCTCAATGGAATCAGGAGTTATGAAATAAGAGCTGAAGATTATCATACAAATAATAAATATAAATAACAAAGTAAGCTAGAGTTACATTATTTTTCTATAGTAATCTTCAGCTTTTTCTTTGTCATGAATGCAAACATAGTTTCAGTGATGAAAAGCAAAGTGGGTAGAATGTAAAAAGCGCAAGAACGCTTATCATTTTAAATGCATTTCAAAATCGCATATTGAATGCTTTGGATTATCAGAAAATGATGAGGAAATTGAAGACTTAGCATTTGAATGCTATAATTGTACAGCTCATCATTCGGACATTCATATGAGTAAAGATTGGATAAATTGAGGCAATAAAAATGTCACCCAAAGTTAATTATTCTAAAACTAAATCTTTACATTATAAATCCTTTAATGTAAAAATTTCTATCTTAAATTTCAATATTTTATTTTATCAGTATGCTTTCATTAAGTTCTGAACTTAAATACTATCATAAAACAATTATCTAATTATTTTTTTTAGGGTGTCCATTACTGGAATTTTTATACATTTCTGTTATTTACAATTAAATTTTGATTCACATTGGGAAATGATTGATTAAATAATGTTGATATATTAATATAATATTAAAAAAAAAGTTGAATAATAGTTATAACTATTAATTTAAAAATATTTTTTAAAGAAATTCCTTAAGGGTGTCCAATACTGGCACATCTACCTTAATTAGTAAAAATAGGGCTGTTGTATAAGCAACCAATAATGATAAAACATACTGACACACTATAGGAAAAAATATTTTAGTAAGCAAATTAATTAAATAAACACTTGAATCAAAATTGTTAACTATGAACCTTAATATTCAGGGAAGGTTGCAGCAAACTCGCCAGAAAATATTCGCATTGATGTTATGCGCTCTTAAAATTCAAATTTGTCAACAATATAAATAATCTCACTCACATGTCGTATTACTCAATGTTCTTTTGTTATTCTGTGTATTACAAACACACAATTTTATGCTCGTCCGTAACAAGACAGGAATAGTCGACAAATTTCTTCCTTTCTGATTGGTCCACAGACTGAGTACGGGCGTTGATTGGCCCATTTGTGCGCATGATTTTGCTCAGACATTATTGCAAATTTAACGCTTCGTGTTTCTTCCAACTTAGAAAGTTGGTACGTAGCCTACGATGATGCGCGGCGCTGTAAAGCCTGTCATTTTGAACGATTTCTGTAAGCGAAAACGGGTCAAGAAAATAGTTTAAATATAATCTGGTAGAGGGCGTCATTCCCGGGGAAAACAAACGTTGAAATTACATTACTTAGAGTTCGTTTTAGCATTGTGTGACGCTTTAATTAGCTATATTTTTGTTAATGATTATTATATCTAATTAAAACCGACATATTTTACTAATGCAAAGTATATATTACTAATAGAGAAATTTTGACATCGATATATAAAGCCATTGATTAACTTTATGACGTCTGCTCTGAAGAATTTTATAATTTTACAAAATTTTCTGCTTCAATTTATTTTTCTAATTTTTAGTCGTAGATAATAAGTTTAATAAAACATCTATTCCAGTGTTAAGGTTTAAATATGTTAAGCATTTCAGTAAGATATATACACTTTACTTCGTCATGGATTAATATTCGCATTTAAAATTGTCAATCTCCAGTATAACTATAGAATTGTAATGTAATCAATGAAAACAATCTCTAAATTTTTTAATTTAATTTTTATAATGAGAATACTGTTGTGATAGAACGATTTGATAGCTTAGAAAAGTACAAAATGAAAAAAATATGATATCTCATAATCAAGTATAAAGGGAGGAAACGGGGGGTAACTCCCCCTTAATTTAGATAAATGGGTTTTTCATGCAGAATTTTCCGATTTCCTTTAAATTTTGTATATAGGTTCATTGTGGTAAGGAGCTTTCCTGATTAGTTTTGGGGCTCCATTGGTTAAGTATAAAGAGAGGAAACGGGGGGCTACCCCCCCCTCTCAATTTTGATAAATGGGGTTTTCATGCAGAATTATCCTATTTTCTTCAAATTTTGTATATATGTTCATTGTGGTAAGGTGCTTCCCTGATTAGTTTGGAGATTCACTGGTTAACTGTTTATATTGATTATTTATTTATAAACCAAAAACTTAGGAGGGTATCCATTACTGGCACATTTATCATATATTTTAAAAGACATTTATTTTAAATTGATTTATAATGAACAGAAATTTTATAGGTACAAGGTACAGGTAATTGCTTGATCTGTGTAATAGTGTTAGAATTTTTACTCTTAAATGTCTTAAAATACTAAATGCTTTAAAATAATTGTTAGAAATTTCATAACTTTGAATATTGTGTTGAGGGAGGGGGGTGGGAGAGCAGAAATATTATATCTAGTTGAAAACTTACATTATCTCATTAAATATCTCAAAAAGTATCTAAATAAAATAAAAAAATTATGACCTGTTATTACATGAAAAAACGAAACTCCTTTACTTTTCGGTCTTTGTGTAGGGGAGAGTGGGGCATCTTGGCGAAGTTTTTTTTTTTTTTTTTTTTTTAAATACATCAGTTTAATTTTCCCAGTGTCAGATCAAAGAGTCTCTGTGGCTAAGTGCAACAGCCTTTTACATAAATTTGTTTTTTAATATTTTGTTGTAGTTTTTAAGAGCAAATGCCCAAGAACCCTTTAAAAAATCCAGTTTCCGGATAATCTGGTACTGGTAAAAACCAGAAAGTCATTAGCTTTAAATATTGCACTTGGTAGTTTTAGAGAAGATTGCGATAAACAATATTCAATGATTTTTATTGCATTTATTACTTTTTTAATCAAACTATAAAATTGATAATAAATAACAGTTGATGTGTATCGAAAATTTATATGTACTGAGTATGAGAAACTGTGTAATGTATGCATCTGGAGTACCTTTCGCTTTATATCATTTTTAAAATTCTTTTAAGCCAATGAAAGCAAATTTTGTTCCATTTTGACTCAACATCTCAATACAATATATTTATTAAACACACATTTCTGCTCTTTTTTCAAAAACATAATTATGTGTGACTTATAGTCACTGATAATTCTTACTAAGTGTACTACACATTTTAAGTAGGTAACATTTTTAATAAGTTTTCTTGAAAAGTCCTAGTTGTACATAAATTTTGTAAAATATTTATAATAAATTGTTTTACATTTCATTCTAATGTAAAACAAATTATTAAATTATTAAGCACTTAAATCTCCTCCCACCTAAAAGAAAACAATCTCCAGTTTACAAAGTTTAAATTTTTAATTTTTTCCCCTTAAAACTTTTCTGCTGCTCTATTTATTATTTTATTTTAACAATAATAAAAATAATAATCTTTATTTCCCCAATTAGCCAAAAATTTTGTGCACCTCTACCTTTTGTTTTATAAATTTTTTTAAGCCAACGACTGCAAATCTTGTTTCCTTTTAACTCTGCAAGTCAATAGTACAATATTTATAAACACACATTTCTGCTCCTTTCCCAAAAGCATATTTAAATTGTTTTACATTTCATTCTAAAGTGATGTAAATGATCAAGTATTTAAATTACCCTCCACCCCCTCATAAAAGAATGATAAGGAAAAAAGGGGGAAAATCCAGTTTACAATGTTTAAATACCTTATAACTTTTTTTTTTTTTTTTTTTTACTTTTTCTTAAAACTTTTCAGTTGTTCTATTTATCACTTTATTATAACAATATAGAAAAATGATCATTTTAATATCTTCAACTATCCAAAAATAATTTGTGCACATTTTGTTCATATGTAATTATGTGTGACTTATAATCACTGATGCGTAAAATTCTTTCAAAGTGTGCTACAAATTAAATTTTAAGTAGGTAACAGTTTTATTAAGTTTTCTAAAAAAATCCTAGATGTACATAAATTTTGTAAAATATTTATAATAATTTTTTTTACATTTCATTCTAATGTGATCTAAATGATCAAGTACTTAAATAACCCCCCTTCTCCTCCTCTCCCCCCCCCCCAAAAAAAAGAAAAGAAAGGTAGGGGGGGGGGGGAATCTCCAATTGACAATGTTTAAAATCTTTATTATAACTTTTTAAAGAAAACTTTTTCTCTCAACTTTTCTGCTGCTCTATTTATTACTTTATTATAACAGGATGAAAAAAGAATCATCATAATAGCCTCAACTATCCAAAAATTGTGTGCACCTTTTCTTCGTCTGTAATTATGTGTGACTTATAAGCACTGATTCATAAAATTCTTTCAAAGTGTGCTACAAATTTTAAGAAGGTAATAATTTTATTAAGTTTTGTGAAAAATTCTTGTTATACATAAATTTTGTAAATTATTTATAATAAATTGTTTTACATTTCATTCTAATGTAAAACAAATTAATAAATTATCAAGCACTTACCACCCGCCCCCTCAAAAAAAAGTATTTTTTTTTTAAAGTTTTCTGCTGCTATTTATTACTTTATTATAACAATAAAAAATCATCTTAATTTCGTCAACTATCCAAAAATTTTGTGACCCTCCCCCCTTTTTCCTTTCACAGAGAAAAAAATTCTGTATAATTATGTAGTATCAATAAAAAAATGAACAATAATCTAAATTCCTGCCATCCGCTTAGAAAAGATTGGGGGAATTTCTATAACCATGGTTTGCCAGTAGATGGCGCTCGTCCCGGGAAAAATTCCCACTCCTTGTCCCCTACTTTTGAGTCGAAAATGATAGGCTGTACAGCGACGTGCATCATCGTAGGCTACGGTTGGTAGCGTGTTTTGTTAGTGTTTGTCACTTTTTGTGTAGCTGAAGTTAAAATATGACATAATAAGAATTAATTTGCTTTGTGAACTAACGCCATGTCTTCTAAAGTGAAATCTAGAAGTATGTTAACTCGGTCTTGTAAAAAGAACTTACCAAAGGCTGAAGAAATTGCTTCGAAAAAGTCTTCTCCCAAAAAAACGAAATCCAAACCTCGCACTGTACCAAGGACCCCGAAGAATAAAAAAAAGGATGAACCAGTTCCTTCTTCGAGTTCTACAGCTGATTCATCCTGTGCATCGATCGAGGAAAATAAAACTTCAAAAAAGGATGATCCTTTAGTCACTCCTAAAGTAATGAAATATTGTTTAAATGCTTACAAGCACTCTCCAGATTATAAGGATCTCAAGAAAAAGCGTTTCAATACAAGCTTTCGTTATGAAAGCCCACGAGGTTACCGAGACATTCAAATTTTTACACCGGAAGAGGATAAATCTCCAAAGTGGAGTGAGAACTTGCCTTTAATTAAAAATAAAATACAAGGTGAACCAGGTGAGAAATATGCAGATATATTCATGTCAATACCTGGTATTAGTGATTCTGATGAAGACAAAGAAGTAAACGAAATAAAAATAGAAGAAACAAAAAGTAAAAGTGCTGGTAAGAAAGGAAGGAAAAAAAGCATTGGTTACAATGGTACTCCTCTTCCAGATGAATGCTTACTAACAGATTACACTAGCCTGTTATATGAAATGGACTGAAGCTTACTGTCTTCAGCTATGTAGTGATTTTCACAGCTTAATGATTATCAGTAATTATCTTTGCAGCGATCATTATTTGTGTATGAATGGAAATTAATTGATTATATGAAGAATTTTGCATCTCAACAGAACTTTTTTTTAAATTTTGTTTAACAATTTATATTTTTAGTGTTGTGTTGATTTTCCCATGTATAATTTTGCTTTAAATTTTTATAATTTTAAATTCTTGTTTAGCAAATGTTTATCATGCTTTTCATTTGTATAAATCTGTGCCTCTTAATAAAAGAACAGTAATTTGATACATTTTTTTCTGTATCTTTTTTTTTTCCCTTATGCCAGAAATAATTCCACTTTAAAAGAAATAACTAGATGTGAACAGGAATGTGCTATAGTGCATCATTTAAGCAAAAAATTGGAGTAGGGAATGCATAAATGTAATTTTTATGGGTCTTCCATGATGCATAATTTTCTTCTAGCCAGAAAGATCGCAAAAGAGGCATATTTTTTTTTATAAAATTCAAATTTTTCAATTAATATTCAAATCATATTGATACATGGCAAAGGTGTACATGTAAAAATCAAATCATTCACCTAATTTATAAATGTAAAATTGGCGGCACTTAAAAACCACTAAATCTGTACCTGCGGTGGCTATGTAAGTGCCACTGTGTCCCGGTGGCTGTTTATTTGGGACCATCCACTTTACGGGTGCATATAATTTTATTTTATTTTTAATGTATTGAAAACTATGTTCTGAGAAAATTATGAATATATAAAGGTTTAAGGAATATTCAAAAATATTTTCATGTAGATCGGTTTGTCCGTTAAAGAGAAAAGAAAATTTAACTGAAAAAGTGGTCCACTGTGTACCAGTCTCCACTATTTGATATGTAAACAATTAAGTTAAAAATTAAAACTAAAGATTATGAATGTTATTCAGAGTAGCAAAAAGTTTCAAAATGATCGTATAAATATACTTTGTTTATATAGGGGAGAGTGGGGGCTAATGGGACAGTGACCAATTTTTATTGAAAATATTATTTTTAACAAAACATCATACTACACCTAAATGGCTACACCAAAGTTGTTAACTTCAACAAGAAGTTGGCTATTTGCAATTGTTTGAAAGAGTACATGAAGAAAGTTTGTTTTCAACTATAAAAAGTAAGTTTGATTTGTTTTACTTAAATGACATTTATAATTCATTATTGCCTGAAATTGTTTACGAGGCTACTAATTAATATAACACAAATATTCCATTTTATATTAAACTTAGTTAAATTATCTTTGGATAAGCATGTGCTATGTAGAATAGAAAAATATGAAATATCAGCATATGGGGACTAATGGGACAACTGGATTGATGATGCACAGGTACTTATTGTTAGTGATAGGTATGCATGATTTATTTAAAAGATTGTCTTATTAAAAGGTTTAAAAAAACACCTGAAAAAGTAGTAAGTAATACTAAAATAATTCAGAAAAAGATCTCAAAAAATGCCTAAATTAATATAAAAAATAAGAAGCATATTTCTTTTTCAAAAAGTAGTTTTGTACTACATGGTTCTTCAAGTAATGAAGACTTTCCAGAAAGAATTAACGTTGAGGAAAATGTTCTTTTAGAGCAAATATCTGAAAATGATTTTGTCTTAACAAAATTTGAAGGGAAACATTCTATATCTTAATGTGGCAGTTGTTATTGAAATAAACCGTGGAATTCAAGAACTTTTTCTGAGTTACCTCACAAAAAGGTACGATTCACAAAAGTTTGTCTATCCTGAAAAAGAAGGAAAATACTGGACTGAAGTTAAAGATTTGTAATGAAATTACCCCAGCCTACAATCGATTAGAAAACTATTCGTTGATCAACTTTCATGTCTTTTGATTTTAATTTTTCAAATTTTAATATGCAATAATTAATACTATACTGTTTATGTACATTGTATTTAGAAGTAAAATGTGCTGTATTTAAATAGGTACTGCAACTCTAGTTTTTGTGTTGATTTTGATGTGTCCCAATAGACCCCAACCTAGGGGACTAATGGGACAAGTACAATAGTGTATAAAAATCATTATATTTAAAAAACAACAAATGTTATATCTTCAAATTATTTTTTTTTATAAAGCCAATACTTCTCTTTCTATGCATACAGAAAAAAAATTTCAGAAATTTGTTGATTTCATTAAAAAATTAAAACTTTAAAATTGTCTCATTAGCCCCCCACTCTCCCCTAATACTAATTTTCTTTCACTTGAAAAACAAATTTTCCTAAGGGTAATCTGATGCTGTATAAGTTTTAACTATTAATATTATTGTTTACAGTTGAATTTCTATTTAAAAGTGAAAAAAAAAGAAATTTACAAAAAATTCTATATTTTAGCAAATCACTCTTCAGAGTATTTTTTAATAAATAATACAATGCAATAACTTAAAGATTATCTACTAATATAATTTTATATAGTTTTCTATTTTGATTTTTAAAACAGATTTTAAATACTCTAATTATTGTTTATAAATAAAAATTACACAACCATATTATAACAAAAATTGGTACTTCTCCATTATCCCGTCAACCAATTTACATTAAAAAAAAACTTCACCAAACTGTAATGCCAATAAACAAATAGAAGATTATTTTCATTGTAATCTAAAACAGAAGACGACATTCGGCAAAACCTCACTCTCTAAAGTGTCAACTGTAAGCAATAAAATTTACAATATATGAATGCAAACAGAAAACAAATTATATTGGACTTTTATTTATTTACATTATTTTTCTTATTTATCAGGCCCCGACTATCGCATGGGCACCTGGGCACGAAATTTTTCACAATTTCATCTAAATTCCCATTATATAAAAAAAAAAATCAAGATTGTACCAAGTTTTTATTTCTATTAGAACTTTTGTTTGCACTTGGTATCAGTTTGGTTTTATCATTTAATAAGTAGACTTCTTATCATTATTCTCTAGTAATTGATGTGCTGTATTTATGAAGTCATTCTATTTTATCATATAGCACATTTATTCGAAAAGTGACACAACTGAAAAAATGGGATATTTGAGATATTAATATGATGAAATGACAAAAATATATCTCAATCTATGGTTAAAAGCACATTTCAATAAATATATATAAATAATAAAATAATTCCTGGAATCGTTTTTCAATTTTCCAGAAAACGTAATTTTTTGAGTTTACACTTTTCAAATAAAAGTGCAGTATGTAAAAAAAAAAAAAAACTAGTATCAGTATATCAACCAATATAAGGGGGCACCAAAAATTGAAAGTGCCCAGGGCACAAAAACTTACTAGTCGGGCCCTAGTCTCAGCTGGTGGATAAATGTTTGTGACATCCGTTGAAACCGATGTATTGAATCTAATTATGTATCGTAATGTTTTAATGCTTTTTCTCTTTTAATACTATAACATCGTCGTTTAATGATGCAATTGTTATTTTAAAAATAATTAATAAATTAGGAAACATAATTTTAAATACATATAATCGTCGATTTAAAAAATCATTTGATATAACAAACACGAGTAATCACATCTAATGTCAAGATCATGTATTTTTGCTGTTAAATCCTGTTTGGCGATAGTTTTTTCAGGGAAAGTGGTCGACGGGATAATGAAGAAGTACCCAAAAATTTTATCTGTTACATTACTCATTTTTTCCAATACAAATTTATTTATTTTTTTATTAAAATTATCCACAATATTTTATTTGTTACTTATCCTGAATAAAATGTCTTAAGGAATTTAATACAGTAGACTCTCTCAAATCCACAACCCTAAAATCCGCACATTGTTTCAGATGTAAACAGTGAAACTTACAATTAAGATATAGGGGGGAAATGCAAGCTTTTTTATTTTTATAATATTCCATACTCATTTTATTATGTAATTCTGGTTAATATCATTGAACTCTTGCTTTCTCATAACGAAGTATAAATTTATTTCCGAAAATTTTCAAGATAACACTGATATTAGAGGCGATTGATCGTTTTATCAAATACACTTAACTTATGTATTAATCAAGCTTTTTTGTTTATTAAATCTAGCCAAACATCAAATACAATTTTGTAATTTTATGGTTTTGATGAAAATTACTACTGTACCTTTAAGAGGCAAGCTTCATTGAATAATTCAAGAAAAAATTATCTCATCATTATTATGCATATTTAGTCATGTATCATTAATTATTTATGTAACATTTACATTATTTCCCATAATTATTTTAATATTTTACTTTATTGTAAGCATTCATGATAATTTTGAGTGCATTATTACATTCAAATTACTGTTTAAAAAATGTAAACAAAACAGTGACCAGAAATCCTCACAACCTCTGGTCCCAAGCTGTGCGGATTTGAGAGAGTCTACTGTACTACTAAAAAAGTCATAAAATGAGTTTATGCCAGTTAAAACCGGTTATAACCACTTTCTGCTGGCAAAAACACAGCACTCATAAATAATATAGGGTTGCCTTACTATAAGCATTTGCGATTGGCTTTAAGCCACGCAGACACTTGAAACAATCTAGAGGAGAGAAGAAATAGAGGCTGGAGTGTATTTTATTGAAGATGAAGATTGAAAGAGGTATGACATGTTCTCTCAACGTGTATGAGTTTTGATGCTGGTGTTATGTTTAAGAAACTTGGTTATGGTTATTTTTTTCAAGTGTTTTTAAATGCTTGAAGAAGTTAAAGTATGTTTGTGAATGCTGAAGAAATTAAAGTATGTTTATGATTTTACGGTACTTTTTCCGTTTGGCTTAGATGTGCCACTCGCCCTCAGTCTGCCATCTTGTTTTTTAAATCAAAACACGTTTGTTTTGTTTCTCATTTTCAAAATTATTTTCATCCCTATTTACTTATTATAAACATGTTATTTAATTTAATTAACTAATTTATTTATATTTAATAATAAAAGTTTAAGAAGAAAAAAAACAAGATGGCAGACTGAAGGCGAATGGTACATCTAAGCCAAACGGAAAAAGTACCGTAAAATCCCGTTAATCTGCCCTTCCTGATTAAGCGTCCCCCTCCCACTTTGTATACAAATTGGAAAATTCAAAAAATCCCGAGAAAGCACCTCCCCCCAAAAGAAATTTCGCCACGCACGTCAAGATCAACAGCAAAAATTTATCTCACGAGTGTTTTTTTTTATGACGATTCTTTGATATATCGCAAACGTGTACAAACACAAAAGTAACATACTGTTTGTCGATCACAAGAATAGCTCTCGCCGAGAAGTCTGCGCCTGTTGTTGCCGTGGAAACAAGACTCGCTCCATTTTCGATAGAGGAAACCAGAAGATAGGCATTCACATTAGTTTACTGAACGCTTTTATTTTTATTGTTTTTTTTTTTTTGTAATTATTTTAATCGATTCATCGAGTGAAAGAAAACTGTTTCATATATTATTTATATGATAATATTTAGATTTTACAAATGAAAATGAAATATGAATCAATATGAATTAATCATGAAATTTATTACTGTAAAAATGAAACGAAATTAACTTAAATAAATGTTTAAAAAATAATATTTTCATAACCATTAATAATTATCAATGGCTTTAAATTATTAATACAATGACCGAACTTCAGTGATTATTATAGATTTCAGTATGTATTTTCAAACAATTTGCAAGGACGGAAATTTTTTTTTATCATTAAAAATATAAAAAATAATAATACCTTCTAAACTTTTAGAATTTATTCAAGCATGTGAAAATTCTCTGAATCACTCTCAGCAGTCTCGGTTTCTTCTGAATCACTCTCAGCAGTCTCGGTTTCTTCTGAATCAGAGTCGTCGGTATTGTTAAATGACAGTTCCTCTAACAGTCCATCTTTTTCCCAGTAATTATTTTCAACGTTTTCCACGTGTTTGCAATGTGCTGCCCATTCTGCCGAAGTAACCTCAGTGATAGCTGTTTGAAGTAAAGATTTTAGATTGTCCAAACTTAAATCACCAGTAACATTTCGTTCTTTTACTTTTCTTTTTACAGAGGACCACACAAATTCTATTGCGTTTAGATCACAATGATAAGGGGGAAGTCATAGAACTTCATGTCCATCTTTTTCTATTAAATTATCAATTTTATAGACGACTTTCTTTGGACGATTGCTGTCTATAAGAGAGAATAGTTCCGCTTTCCGCATTTGTTCGTTGCAGTATATTTTGTTGTTTTTCAGCCAGTCAATCATAACTTTTTTTGTAGAATACTTTGTAGGAGTGACGTTTTCAACAGTTGTATGATACGGAGCATTATCCATACATACGATACTGTTTGGTTACAAATTTGGAAGAAGTTTTTCCAACACCCATTTTTTGAAGTTTTCATAGTTCATTTGCCCGTGATAGTCACCACTTTTTGTCGATGCTTTATATACTAATTGAGCATCCGTAAGAAAACCTGTTGATGATCCGGCATGAACATTCTTAATTCAACTATAAGTCTATTTTTCGCATTAACATTTGCTGTAACTCTCAACACTGTGTCGTCTTGCCAACATTTCTTAAATGTCAAGTTGCTATCGACCCGAGTTTCATCAATATAGACAATCGGTCGTCCAGTGTTCCTATGACGTCTCATTTCTCTCAAATATTTGTGTCTCCAAAAAACAATATCTGGCCTTTCCATGAGAACTTTTCTTTTATTCACGCACTTTTTCCATCGAAAATTCATTGAATGTAAGACTTTGCACAATGTGTCTCTTTTCCGCGAAAATCCAATTTTTTCTTTCAACACGGGTAATAATTTTCTGAGAGATGGTACTTTCCTTTCTCTTATATAAAAATCTTGAATCGTTTGACGTAAACGCACTTGTCAAAGTCATCTATTTCGCAGTTCCGCTCACTAGGTCTTTTACGATGTTTACCAGGTGATATTAAATCTGTCGATGAGCCCAATGCAGAAACTTCATTTCTTATTTTTTTTATTGTAGCTTCAGAAACTCCACTTGCTCGGGAAGCTCGTTTCAGAGCTTGTGGGAGCGGAATTAAAACATCTTTAGATGAAGCTTCACTGGAACAAAATTCCGCAACATTATATATGATTTTACGTGCTTGCGATTTCAAGACTTCACCTCTTCTAAACTGAAGGGGCATCTTTCCAGTTTAACAAATTAGCAAAATTATTTAATCAAATGGGAGCAAATAATTTTTAAAAAGCAAAAGCAAAATTAAATCAAAAATAAGATAACGCAACTGCTGTAGATCCGAGAAGACGAATGACGTGATCTAACCTTTTATTCCGCCAATTCCTCACACGCGTATTCCCCATTCGAAATGGACCGGTCTTGTTACTATAGCGACCGCCACCAACCAGACTTTATGGCGGGAGCTATTCTTGTGGTCGACAAACAGTACACAACCTCAACTATTGTCAATCTGTAAAAGCAATATAACCAAACATTAGTTTTGCTTTAAATTTATTTCCATGGCGATATGAAGGTAATAAAAATATCAATAGTGAAAGTTTCTCATGAAATAAGTTTAAAATGTGTATTTGATGCTGTGTGTGTAATATTTTGATTAAAAAATAATCTATTTATTTTATCAAAGAATTTATAGTCGTATTTAATGTTATTATGAAAACCAATCACAAAAAAATTATCAATTGACTGATCAGTAGATGGCGTCATAGTCTAATTTGTAGCATATTTTGTGCTATCTTTGTGGTAGCAATGTTTTTCCTTTTAAAAATCTGGCAACACTGCCAATTCGTTCTTTATGTTCTCAATTTTTGTGATTTGTATTATTTATTTAGCATTTATAGATATGAAATCATGATTTTTTTTTAAACGGTTATTTAAAGTCCGTAATTTACAACAGATGGCGACATCACATAAAATGTTACTAGTTTTAGAAAGTATTTCAGAACATTTTCAACTGCAATTTCTCAGTGTTTTTTAATTATTTTAAATTATTAAGTTCCTTTTATTTTTCTGTTACCGTATTAATGACAGATATTAGTGTTATTATTCATCTAAATGCATTCCAGTTTTAAAGCTTCTGAAATCCAGAATTTTCTATAATCTGAAATCGCCATTAATCGTGAAGTTATACTGTTTTTTGTATATCATTTTTTTGTTCAAAATGTTTTTCTTTTGTCACTTTATTAAAATAATGCATTCTTTGCGACGATCGGCCATTAGCATCCCCCCCCCCCCCCCCCCCCCCCCGATTATTTTTATGATTTTCCGTCGCGTTTAGGAGTGCGAATTAACAGGATTTTATGGTATAAGAAATAAAAGTAAGTGAATTTTTATTTATGTTTGATAAATATTGTGCATAAGTAAAAGTATTATGTTTGCTTTAAAACTTGAAAATATGTTTTAAATCCATAAAAATTTAGTATAAAAGTTTGAAATTTAATTATTTTTATGAATGTTAGAAAATCGTCGTGGAACGTGAAGAAACGATGAAAATCGTGAAAGAAAAATTTAGTTATATTAGGCTTAATGTCCTTAAATTGAAATCCTTTTAAGATTTTTTAAAAAATGCCGCAGAACGGAATAAAATCAACATGATTAAATGATTTTATTAGTAAATTACTGAAAAATCTGCAATTAAATAGAGAAAATATTATTATTCAGAAATATGGGACTCAAATTCAAGAATCGTACAAACCTTGGCATAGCTTTCGCATCATTGCATGCTAGTCTTTTTATGTTATGCAAAAGTGTTTTACTTGATGTGAAAAGTGAACTTGGTGGTTGAATGTTAGAGCACTGCTCTTGATTCTGGAGGTTGCGGGTTCGATTCCCCTAAATTTCTATTTGATTTTTTAATTTAAAAATGTTTTAGGTACTTGGGAGGGTGCATCGTCTATCCTCTCTCGTCTGCCTCTGCTGTGGGAGCTGGTGCACGTTAAATCTGTCCGTGGCTCCAAAGTTCTATATAAGCGTTACCTCTGGAGGTGCCAATCCAGATGCAGGTCTCTCATCTGGAATTGGTTCAAAATTAGGAGACCTAGGGGGATAGTACAATAGACCTCTGGTCGCGGTGCTTTGGCTTTCGAGCCTCCCCCTACAGTAATATACATATGTATTTATATATGTACATATATCATTGGCGCCCGGCTAACCGAAAAGTACCATGTTTTATTGGTTGCTTTGATCAGGATTAATGGAATATATTTTATAAAAGTCAAATTTGATATTATTAACAATTACTTATTTAAATACAACAAATTCAGCTATTTCACGATTAAAATTTTATATTACAGTGCCTTTTAATATTTAAACTTTTTTTTTTCTTTTTAGCAAATGTAAAATAAGTAATCAAAATATCACCAGTTTGCACGAATTTCTCCAGGTTTTTATAATGAGTACTTCAACAGTGAATTTTTAGTATGAATAGAATGCAAAGCATATTTTACAATGTAAAAAGTATTATAAAAATAAAATGTAAAAGATATACATTATTTAAACTAGAAATATCAGTACATGTTTTTGTAAAGAGGTAAAATACGTGTGGTTTACTGTCTAGTTTCGTAATGAATAAAATATAGTTAGAATGTTTATAAATTTTCTACTGAACGTATAAGTATTTTAGCATTTGTTTCTCGTGTTTTATGATGTTTGTTGCAATATAATAAATAATGCAATTTACATCAAAAAATGAATTTCAAGAAAAATATATTTTTAGAAATTAATAATTATGTTTCAACAATGTTGTTATTGAAAAATATATTTTAATAAAATGTTTAAAAGCTTTTTTATCAAATGTTAACAAAGATTTTATTTTACTATTACAAATAAAGAAATAAATCTTTTAACATGTTGGTATTACGATCTTGATTTATTAACATTCTCCCAAAACATATAAAGCAACTGATAAATCATTTTTAAATTAATAAAAATAGGGAAAAAAAAATCTGAAATAAACGGTGAGCATAGACTTCGTATCCATACCTTCTAGGTTCATCTGTGTAGAACCAAAACATCAGTAAAATACGTAACTTTTTTTTTTTTTGAGAATTTACATTAATTTTATTGAAACCAATACTGTGTTTCAGGAAATCGGTGATCCGAAGGTCCTCTTCCTTGTTAGTTAAAGATGCACTGTTTATAGAAAATTAAACTTTATTTTATTATATGCATTGTTTTGTACAATATATATATTTATGTAACTGCTGTTAACTAAACTAATATATCAGTTTTAGTAGGCGCTGTAGTTTTAGTGACATATAAGTTGACAGCAGTTATGTAACTATATGATGTATACATATATACATCATACTTTGGTAGTCCATTATTTTCATGTTGGATCATAGGGTTTAAAAAATTATTTTAGAATGTTAAAAAGTTGAAATTTTTCATATATCCGATCAGGCTGCTACACTGTATTAATCAATCTACCAAACCAAGTAAAACATAAACGCAAAAGGCCCAATCATGTGATCAAACCACCCACACTTTTTTTCTGGGTCGATCGAGTGCAGCGCCACGTGATACTTTCATGAATATTTTTGATTTTGTCTGAGTAAATATAGGCATGTATTCCTATTACGAGAGCCATTGTTTTGGAAATATAAGGATATGTAGTTGTCGTTTTTACCTGTTCTGAACTATAAAAGCATGAAATAATTAAATTATTACAAATACTTGCTCTGATAAGACCTACTCCGTACGCAAATCTCCTTCCCCTATGCGCCGCCTGATCTTCGGTTCTGAACATAGCCATTCTTAGTGTATCTGCCAACCTTTAATTATTATTCAAGTTAAATAAACATTTTTTACAAGAAAATGTATTTAATACAAAAATCAAATAAGTAGCGCATAGTTACCAGACATATTTTATTAAATAAATTTTCTGATTCAAGAATTTTTATTTTTTACTTCCAGAAAACACAGAAGATTGACGGCTACCTATGTTCTTTGCTAGATTAGGATTTACAAATCAGCGTGTACAACTGATTTTTAAAATAAACACAATTCAGAAAATTCAATTAAACGTTACAGATTTGGTTAATGAAAAGTAATTTTGAGCATTTTTTCAAATAATAAGATAAAATAAACTATGTATAATAATAATTTTACATGAATATTTCTTTAACATGGGTGTGTTTTGTACGTACGGGGTATCCTAAGATGGGCTGACTGATTTTAAAATTTAATAACTTGCAAACGGTGACAGACATTAAAAATATTTGTGCAAGGAGGGTTATGTATGATGTCAGGAGTTTTAATACTGAGATTTTGGGTTTAGTTTCAAATAGCAGCTATAGATGGCACTGAAAATAATAGATGCACAATCGTGGCCAAAACTAAAATCACACATCATTGATGTGAAGTAAAGAGGTTAAATATATGGAGTAGGCCTCATTTGCCAATACAATCTTGTTCTTAAGGTCCGATTCTGAACTTAGTCGGTATGATTTCAATGAAATGCGTTGTTGCATAGAAATAACAAAATCTTCGATATAACAACAGCGTTCAGAACTGGGCTGAATTTAATAAGCAGTATTTGAGTAGGGAGACAATATTTCATTTATGAAGATTGTATTGGTGAATGAGACCCATCACATATATTTAACACACTCCCTTCACATTAATGCTGAGTGATTTTCGCTTCTGCCTCGATTGGATGTCTATTGCTCGCAGTGCCATCTATCACTGCCATTTGAAACTAGAATCAGGAACCGCAGTTAAAAAACTCTTGACATCATACAATACTCTCCTGCAAGAATTTCTTTAATATCTATCACCGTTTGCAAGTTATTGAATTTAAAAATCAGTCTGTCTATTTTAGGACACTTGGTACAATTCCCAGTACATTCATGTGCAATGGTAATAATATAAATCTACTATTATTTATGTGGGCCTGCGGCAGTAAACGAGTTTGACATGCCTGGTATACAGCAATGGTTTTAAGCTACGTGGAGTGCCAATTTCTTTGATGAGGGTTCCTGATTTCAACAAGTTATCCCTTTTAAACACAAAACAAAATCACTCAGATAATAAGTAAACACATCAAATTAAATAATCATAAAAAGAATAAAGCTTTCCTATTAACATATGTTAAGGACATAACTCCGCCCATTCGAAAAAGAAAATATCGGCTGCTTCGTAAACCGTTTTAAATTAAAACATTAAACCCAAAAGCTCTGGTGTAATTTGGGCATTCTGCAATTATTATTAAAAATGGAACAATAGGAAACTAGTCGTTGGGGGCCAACGTAATACTTACCATCATGGATATGCATAATATAAAACATATGTAAACTATTTATAAAATGCATTGCAATTCGAATAAAATTGTGGCTTGATGACATCATAAACTTTAAATGCTCTGTTACTGAATTGCGTAAAAGAAACATCCTTATAACTCCAAAATTGATAATACTATTAACTAACGGTTTACTGCATCGGATTAAGCATCTCATTTCCAATTAAAATATATCTTTGAATTGAAATTTGAATGAAATATAGAGTCATCAAAAATCGAAGAGTGTGGAAAATAGGATTACAAATATCTCGGCAACTCATTATCTGATCGACTTCGTTCTTTATGTAAAATTTATGCTTTTTATTGTCTTTTTATTCCCTCCTTAAAATAAACAATTTTGAAAATTTTTATATACCTTTTATCAGAACGAATATTTCGAGAGTCTGAAAAAAATAGTTCCCGATAATCAAGGTTACTGAAATTCAATAAGCTTCTTCTCACTGTTACATACCAATACCAAATTTCAAGTCTCTATCTCAATTTATTCAGGATATAGAGCGTTTACAAAGATACACACACTGATGGATGGCAAATTTTTTTTTCTAAAAATGTTTTTCAGAATCTCTAGTGTCTGAAACGTGTAAATCCGTAAAAAAAAATTCCGATTTTCAAAACAATTACAACATTTACCCTATACTACATATGATGGGTAAGTAAGAAGTGTTGTAAAATAATATTGTACAGTATATTGATAAATGGCATGTACTCATGCAATATGATTAGCAGTGGGCGGAGCTAGTGAAATTGAATTATCAATGAATTATTAAGTCTAATGCACCTTTTCCATCATTTTGAGTGTAACATATTCGAGTTACAGATGAGACTAACTTTGTAATACAAAACTATCAGCTTTCTTTATGTTTTTTTCAGTTAAATCATTTTGTGATTTCTGCCATTACAGATATCATTTTCACATACCCACAGCAGAAATCGCACCAACGTGGTGCATATATGACATCTGTGCCAAATTTTGCATGTATTAATTGGTATATATTTATTTTATGTCACATTCTCATAATGGGCTTTTATTAGATTCGGATATAGCAATTTTTAAATAGTTTTAACGATTCAGTTTAAATTTAGGATTGGTACAATCTGCCCCATAAAGTGTAAAATTATGGGAATCAGATTGATAAATTGTGGTCTGTGGTAAGACAATCCAGAAATTATCTCTGGATATAACTTTCAACTGTTTATTCCTTAAATTCAGTTTTGAAGGAAATTCATGAAAAAAAACTGAATCGGAAATGCTGTATGGAACACAGCAATGAATCAATTTCAACTAAAAAATACAGTTTCCATTTAAGTTATACCATACCTAAAATAACACGAGAGTGCAAGGCAAAGATAAGGAAGGGTTTTTTCCTTTACATTCTCTAGCCATGGTCCACAGTGGGTAAAAGTGCCATCTATGTTGCTCCATGGGGAAAACCTGATTCCGTGAGAACAAAGAGATTTTGACTTTTTGGTACGGCCGTATAGGGTGAATCGAGTTTGGCCATAGTATAGCTAGATTGTCTAAAAGTATACACACAGACATCATTCTAGACACTGTAATATGGCCAGAGCTGGGCAGTATCGAAAATACATGTATTTGAAATACATTTTCAAACTACATTTGTATTTTGTATTTTAAACAGATAAAACCAAAGTATTTTGGTAATGTATTTTGAAATGATTTTTCAATGTATTTTGTATTTTCAAAATACATTTCTCGATTTTTTAAATAGTTCGTACAAGACTTGAAGCTAGTTTAAACCACTTGTGTTTAAACCGCAAATTACTGATTCCCAACAGGAAAATACATACTTGTGTGTTTTGTCTAGTCTTTGAATTCGTTTCTAGAAGTTATATAAACATTTTTTTTTTTAAAATCTGGTACGATAAGGATTTTTATCTTCAGCCGATGCATTTTTTGCTGAATGGTTATAACAAATGCTTTCATAATTCTTAATGTTGCTATGTGAATTATAAAATTTTGTTGTGTGATACACAAGTATAGGATAGTCCAGAGTTTTCATGAGGATTGCATTTTTAAACTAATGTTAGCAGTGTAATGCAGTTAGTTGTTGCATAGACTCGTGAAAAGATGGATAATACATACTTGAGAACTCCTAATGAAAGGAAATTAATTATTTGTGATACATCACGCTACGCAACAGATATAAGTATACTCTAAATATTTCAAAATAATATTTTTTGATGATAATTGGTGCAAGACTAAAAAACTATTTTCAGGTCGAAACCAACTGAGTCTGGTCATCACTCTTTTCGGACCAGATCGGGTTTGGGCATTACTTTTTCCTACAGACTTGGTCCGGGCAGAGTCATATTTCTTTTTTTCCAGACCGAGCCGGAGCTGGACATTCTTATTAGAGGTTAGGACGTGAAGAAATTTTCAGGTCCGATCTCGACCTAGATCGAATAAAAATGATTGGTCCGGCCTGGCCCATATAAAAAGCAGTAAAATTTGACCCGGTTTAACAATTTTTGCAAAAAATGCATATATTTTAAAATCACCATTATTCTACTATTAAAAATTTAAATTTATACTTTTTGAAGAATACTAACTACATACATTTCTAGGCAATAAAATTAAAGTACATAAAAACCTGTGAAAATAAACCTGTCTGTGATGGAATCCTGTCTAAAAAGGAAAAATGTGTTGATTCATGCAAAATGAATGTAAAAATATGTGTAAAAATAATATAATGCATTTACAGCAGGTGATGTACCAGCTAAGGTGTGAACTTGTCTATAAAGAATTTTTTTCGCTCTTACACGATTCCGTCCCAGCAGATTTTTCTGTATAGTATTTTTCAGATTTGTAAGTCTATTATAAATCAGGGAAAATAGATTAATGATAACTCAAATATTTGCGTACAAATAGAAATTCATAAAAAAATAAATATAGTTTATATGGGCACAGACATAAATGAATTTAAGAAGGGCAGTATTTTTAAACAGGTATACCTCTACTTCACAGCTCAGGGCACTTTTTAAAAAAGCAAGAATATAAACATGAAAAATAGCTAAAATATATATATATATTTTTTTTTTGTCAGAATACCTCGTACAAGAGAATTTTCAACTACATCTGCGTAAAAATTTATCCTTTGTAAGAACTCGTTCGAGCCAATTAAGTTAAAATAAACAGTTAAGCAAAAATAAACATTTCTTGCGAATTTAACAAAGAGGATTTAACTTGCGAATTTTCAAAGCGACAACCTTGACTCCTTCGCAACGAGCGTCCTTTACAGAATTTTTAATCTTTAACCACCGGTTTTTCAAAACAGAAATGTTCGCCTAATTGAATCGCAGAAATGCTATCATTAAATAAGGCAAAGCTTACGATAAAAAGTAACTGGTAGGAATAATCAAGGATTCTGATCATCTTATACGTCACGTATACATGTCGCTCGTCCCCACGGGGTTAATTTTCAAAACAATTTCTGTATTTATTTATAGAGAAAAATCTGTGCAACGGAACCTGTCTATGGCGAAATCTGATCTTAAACAGAAACATTTCATGATATCAGGAATAGGAATTTAATACAACTATCACTCCTAAGGTATAGAAACCTGCCTATAGTGATATTTTTTTCATTCCTTGGTGATTCTGTTTCCACAGGTTTTACTGTGTCATAATCAGGGCCATCGCTGAGGCTTTTTATTGGCGGGGGAACGTTAAATTGCCAAGTCAAATTTCAGTATCTGCCAACTCATTGAGAAGCAAAAATAAACAGTTCTTGCAAATTTAACAATTTCGCCAACTAGTTTTATAATTTTGCCAAGTTACTACAATTAGAAAATGTAATATAGTGCTTATTTGTAAAAAGTTTAATAATATTTCCAATTATATTTGAAACTTTTGCCAAGTTTATCAGTAATAGAAAGTGTATTATAGTTTTTATTAAAGTTTTAAACAAATTTGCCGACTAATTTTCTAAATTTACCAAGTGTAACAGCATTCACGAATGTTTTTTGGGGGAAGCACCCCCCCCCTTAGCCAGGGGCGTGGTCATAACTATTTTATTACTATTAGAATTATTTTTTTATGAAATAATTTTAGTTATTTAAATGTAGAAAATATATGCTGCGAATTTGCATAGACCTAATAATGCTTATCGAAATACAGCAAAACCTGCGAAAACGGACATTGTCTTTAAGGGAATTCTGCCTTAACTGGGAATATTTCATAGTTCTGGCAAAAAGAATATTCTGTAATCATACCTGCTAAGGTAGAAACCTGTGTAAATGAAAATTTTCTTGGTCCCTAGTGATTCTGCCATAGCAGGATTTACTGTTGTTACACTGGCGCACGGAGAAAAGCAATTTAACATTTAAAAGATGAAATTAAAAACGTATATGACGCATCAACGTATATTTCATTTAATTTAAATATGAGCTATTTAAAAAAAAACTACATAAATAAACAATTCTCGACGTTTCGGCTATTCTTCATAATCATTTTCAGGAGAAATTCTCAAAAAAAAAAAAAAAAAACAGCGAAAAACTAAATACGTGTTACATGATTGAGAAAAGGGTTCAACTGAAAGGACATCGAAATACAAAAACATATTCAAAAATAGGCCTGGTGGCGCCATCTATGAACCAGCTACCTTACCGGAAACCATGTTTAACCAAATCAAAGTTCATTCATATACATTTCCAGATAGTAGGATTAGAAAATGATGTGTTATCATTACAAATTTCATGCATGTAAAAAAAAAACTGACATTCAGAGATTTTGGGAAATACTGGCCAACATTGCCAGATGTCAAACACTAATATTCACGAATATCATTTAGGTTGGGGGGGGGGGGGGGAGTCATTTAACATTGGCCAATATCAAATTTTTATATTGGCCAATATCTTTGTGCTACCTGGGATGTTCTGCAATTTATACATGTGCGAAATGCACTTAAAATATATCCCTGAATTTTCGTTCATTCCTAATGTATCGCGCGTATTACAACATAAATCTTTTTAATTCTGTTTTTCGCAATATTTATCTTTCAAAAATAATTTTCCTGTAGTTTAAATTGCATCATAAATATCTAAAAACACACTGGATTTCTACTCGCAGCAATAGATTCAATCGTAGCGCCCGCTGATGAAAATGTAATTTAAGCAATAATGTAATGTAAGCAATAGACTGGAGATCTTACATTAGAGAAGGGCTTTTCCGTTTATCTCTTTAAAAAAAAAAATGTCATTGCCTTTTAAATGTGCGAAAACGAACCACGTGGGATTGAATCTGACAGTTTGTTTCTCTAATGTAGGATCTCTATAATAGACTCGATCGTAGCCCCCTCTGGTGAAAATGTAATTTTTTAGACAAGGTTTCGTTTTCGTTTGTCATAGCTCTTATTTTCAAGTACCTTCAGAAATTTCTCACCTCCTAATGACAGGTTCGTTCAAAAATTCCCAAAGGATTTAAAAATTGTAATATCGTTAGATCTTCTTCTGAAAATAGTTGGAAACAGACTTTCCTAATTAAACTCAAAGGCGTTTTCCGTTTATCTCTTAAAAAAAAAAAAAAAAAAAAAAAGTTACTGCTTTTGAAATAAGCCAAAACGAACCACGTAGGATTGAATCTGACAATTTGTTTATATTAACTCAGTAATATAACACGATAAAAATATTTTATTCCCACCGGTAAATATAAATAATCATATATTTAAAGAATATACATGCAACACTATTGAATAACACGTAATATTGTAGAACACGTTCAAATAACGAGTGAGCGCCCGTGCGGCAATAAGTTCTCCTCGTTGAACTGGTGGGCCTAGACTACGGAGATCAAAGCTACAGGACAGGTGCTCTAAAATTAGCGCATACCTAATGTTTCAGGATTGCAGAGGTATCTTAGAGAGTGTTATATTTCAGTGTATTTTTTAATAACATATTTTTACTGTTGTGTGTTTGTATTTTTCTGGGAGACTAACTTTGCTTTTTTTTTTAAATTCACCTTATATTTTATTTGCTAATTTTTTATGTTTTGTGTTTTTCTGTTCCACCGATAAAAAGCCTGTGGTCGCTTCTGTAGGCTATCAACAATCAGAGCTGGCGGTAGTGTAATTCTCAGGTTCCTCCCTAGTCTCTAAGTTGTGATTCGCTCTTGTGGGCGGCTGCCACACAGCACTTGGGAGTGATGATGTGACGGGCTTAGCTTGGGGGCTGGGCATGCTCCGGCCAAGAGCTGCAATGTATAGTATATATCAGGCATGTCAAACTCGTTCACCGCCGAGGGCTAAATTAAGCATCGAATACAAAGCTGCAGAGAAAATTCTCACAACTTCCTCAAAAGTGAGCCACATTACCAAACAAAAGGTGGGGGGGGGGGGGGGAGAAAAAAAGCAAATTTATTTTATTACTATTGCAAAGATTAAAATTTTTTATTTTTCAAAATACAACTTTAAACAAAAAAAAAAAAAAAGGCAAAATCTAAAGCTACTTGTCCATTTTCTTTTTTTTAAACAAGCACTTTGGATAATTTTAAAACAAATATTTAACAATTAAAAGACATCGATTACAAAAGTGTACTGCTGAAAATGGTAAACAATGCGTTTAGGTAAAAACGAAAAAAATAATTAAATAATGTATATACGATATTTAAAAATGTTAATCGTAATCAAAATGATACGAAAATGTAATGTAATATTAAGTGTATTATCCTGATTTTTTTGTATTTTCCTTTTTATTTTGTAATTGCTCCTTTTTACAAAAACAATCGTTGCATTAGGTCTGTTTATTTGCATTATAAACATACTTTTTAAACTACAAACTTTATTCGAATAAAGTTAGTAGTTTAAGTTTTATAATGTTAATAATTCAAAATTTTTGATTGATCAGTCAAAATTCTTACAACTTCGTCAAAAGTATCATCACGTAATACCTAGGTAGCACAGAGATATCGGGCAATATTGGCCAATATTTCGAATGTCGCTGAATGTCGAACGTCAAATTTACAACATCTGCCGATATTCACAGACATAACTTAAAATTAATTTTAAAAAGAAAGCATTCAAAAGAGCTTTTTGCATTACTTATGACATCATAGTACAGAAATTCTCCTTTCAATCACTATTCAGTAAGTCCTCACTTATTCAGGGGTGGATCCAGCCGTCCATTTAGAAAGGGGTCATGTCTCTTTTTAGGAGCGTTCGTAATTATATAAATACGTAGCACCTATAGTTATCGCCTAGTCCGTACGTCTGTCCGCATATAACAGCGCAAAAACTATCTAACCGAATGGTTTGAAATTTAATATATAATCGTTGCAGGATTTTGTCGAGTCATTTCAAATATGAAAATCGAATCAAAACTTAAAAAGATATTAATAAAAGTTTTCTTTATCCTATTTAATATTATCATACGTAATTTATATGATAAAAGCGCAAGTCATGTGACTGAGGAAAACAAATACGGGCTAACCACAGCTTTTTCCACATGCCAAGCGGCCATTTTTATTTAAAATTATTTTCTTTCAAATGAAATTGGGTAAAAGTTACATTTTTAGAAAGATTGTTCAAAAAAATTGTTTACTTGAGAGATGAGTTACATTAAAAAATCTATAGATTATGAGATAACTTCAGTGAAAATTAATTAAACAGCCGAATATCTCAATCCATTAAAGTAAATAAACAAAATATTCATTCATCGTGAGTCATAGAAATATTACCTATGGAGGTAATCATTTGCAAAGCAAGATCTCCAAGGTGAATTTACAGCACTGTCTGGTGTCAAAAAAGGAAAAAATTGCATTTGTAAACATGGCATGCGTAATAAGAAAAAAAAGGCATCCTCATTTCGTTCATAGCAGACGATATAATTTATTTCAGTGAAATAATAACGAAGATTTTTCACATTGTAAAACTAGTTATTGCACGAAACGAACGCACCTCATTTGTCACGTTTAAAGTACAATTTCCAAATTGTATTCTTAAAGGAGGGGAGGGGGGGGGGGGAGGGATAGAGGGCACATCTCTTCATCAGCAATTTTTATACGTTCACAACTTCAAATTGTCTTTTACGACACATTCACGAAGGCATTTTCATTCGCAAATGCATAAAATTTACAGGTATATTTGTACAAATATTAAAATTTGCAAGTTCTATTTAGATACCAAGAAATTGGATAGGTTTCATTTTCTTATGAAGACAAATATGCTTTTAGAAAACGTTGCCGAAGTTCGCATTTTAAGCTGATTTTTGGGATTCGACAGTAACGTAAAAATCATTATGGGTGAGATATTAGTACGTGTATACATGTATACGAAGAAAATGTTTGACATTTTGACGCTTAAAGAGTAATGTCTCCAAATTTCATACATTTTCGTTTCGAATGATTTCTTGATTATTAAAAATATTTGCGTTGTTAGCGGGAATATTCATAGCACACTCACTTTAGAAATTCATTCTAAAAAGAGCTCCGCGAGTCAAAAACGTTCGGAACATGGGAACCACCCATATTTTGATATTAAATAATTTAAACATTATCATATAATTTAAATATAACATCTTCCGCTAAGTCTTCAATTTTTACAGAATTTCAAAGATTTCATAAGGAGAAATTTAATCACAAAACGTACACTCTGGATCTTGAAGCATAGTCCTACGTGGCAGTAGCACAAACAAAAGTTTCCCGTATTTTAAACTACAGAATTTATTTGTGCACTGATAATTATACATGGAAACTGAAATTACCCCCACACGATTAAAGCCACAGGGAAATTGCAGAAAATTCAACTTCCTCAAAGGATGCACCTGCTAAGATGTTCTTGCCCACTCCCGGACAATTAACCCTTACGAAAATAGTTCATAGAGCTGTATAGAACGCTATAGAATTCTTTACAAGTTTTATAGAATAGCCATCCTATAGAGCACTATTTCTATAGAGTTTTAAAAAGTTCTGAAGAATACTTTATCTAAAAAAAATGTTTCTATAGAATTCTTAGAAGTTTTATACATTTTTTTTTTTTATAGAACAGTTTTTCTATAGGGAATAGAATTTTATAGAATTAATCTTATAGAATTAAATTCGAAAAACTAATGATTCTACAGATTTTTATTTTATTTTTTTTTTTTTATTAAAAAATATTTTTTGGTCTTTTAAAATTTATATGTGTAGTAATTTATTTATAAATATATATTAAAATTAAAAAATAATAATTTTGTAATACATCAGTTTAGTATATAATTGAACTCCATAGATTTAATATATATATACTATATATATATATATATATATATATATATATATATATATATATATATATAATTTAATTCAATTCAATTCTAATACCTTGTGATTAAATTGTCATTGTAATATTATATCAGTCAAACTACTGAATTAAATTATGATTAATTAATTTGTTTATAATTGATTAATTTGTTGGTTAATTCTATAATCATTTATTAATTTGCTGTTAAATTTATAAAACCATCCATCTAATTTAATAAGTTTTATTCACTGATAATATTGTAATTTTTATTCAAATAATTTAATCTGAAATATAAATATTTAAACAATTGTTTCAGTTTTACCTAATAATAATTTATTACACTTTAAATATTTTTACAATATTATTATGATTGGGAATGCAAATCACGAAAGAAATCAGGTTTAAATAGTGTAATAAGAGTTCAGAGACTGTCAATGGCTGTGTCATGTTTAAAGTACTCGTTCTTCTTCCGATCATTGAAGTCAAACAGAATCGATATGCGTAACCATAGGAAACAAGCTAATATGACGCCATACATGGAAAATAAAGCGAATAAGCTTTGATTGGTGAAATAAAATTATCTTAGGTTTTTTTTCTTCAATTTTTTTCTTTTTTTTCTTTTGTATGTAACAATACGTAGTGTTTTACCGTCTGCGCACGGCTAATATAACTATACCGTATTTTTTATTTAAATTTTAAAAAAGTAAAAAGAAATTTCAAAAGAAAATGGTTAGCAAATGTCAATAATATGCTCCGCAATATTATTCATGTCGAAAATGATGTCATGGATAGCGAGAAAAAAATATTTTCATTCTTAAAACTAAAAGAAATACCTCGATTACCTAAAAAAATGACGAATGTTAATAGTTCCATTTTTGTTGATAAAACCTAAAGATTTAATATTATTTTGTTAAAATAACATAATTTCCCCTATGCCAGTATTGAAATTAATTGCCTGGAAAAGAAAATTAACAAGTATTATGTCATATTAAAGGAATTTCTCTGGGGAAATATATATTTGAAATAAAACAGGAATTTTCCGATATGTTTTAAAATGAATGTGAATCAATTCCTTACATTAATAATACAAGGATCATCAGTAAGCATATAAAGTAGATGAGTTTCACGCCATATTTATAACGAAAATTTTAAATGTTTTTTTTTTTTTTTTTTTTTTTTTTTATCTATACTGATTATTAAGCATGAGTATCCATTATATACAGATGAGAGTTTTCTGCTAAAAATCACATCATAATTTTAAGAAAAGGAAAATGAACACGAATCTATTATATTAAAATCTGACCGTGTGTTTGTATTTCGAAACTACTCCTAGACTATCGAACGCAACGCGATTTACTTAATACCGGTTATCATTGATCCGAAGACTTAACTCTCAGAATTAAAAAAAATAAATTAGATACCAAGATTTTTTTTTTTTTGTAAATTTTAATGAAGTTTCTCTAAAAACGGAAAGTCACAAACTCCACATTTGTGTATGAAAAAGGAGAAATAAAACAGATCAGTTATATTTTTTACACCATTTTCTCATTAAAACTGAAAAACAGAATTTATTTTCACTTTGAATAGATAGATGGTGAAAACAAAATCTTGATTTCAGTAAATTATCCGAAAAATAAAAACATTTTCACATATTCAAACTTCATGAATCAATTTATTCGGGAGAACAAAAATTGCCTGTCCACATACTGTCATTTAGAAAACAAGATTTGTTTCAGCTATACATTAAACCACGGAGGCAGAATTGAATTTATAGAAAAAGCATATACTATTTTTATTATTATATATAATTCCAATTAATGTTTTTTTGAAGGATGGCTGTTAAAACGTTTCACAAAGGCGTTAAAAGTAAAATTGTTTATCAGCTAAAATTCACAGTTGTTTTTATCCAATTCGTCTATTTCCACGATTTTATTTGGCCCTCCTTTTTGTATTTGTTGCAATTTCATTTTCGCGATTATTTGGCACCGCAAATTACCGCAAGTAACTCCTATGAAATGTGATAAAGAGTTAGTTAATTATTAACGTTTTAAATTATCGGGAGGGAAATATTTTGCTTAATTAATGTATTTATTATTATTTTAATGTTGCGTGAACGAAGTCACGGGTAACAGCTAGTACATTAATAATACTGCAATTTTCACAAAAATAAAATATATTTAAACAAATGGAATATTTACAAATATATACAAAATTCATAACAATATAATTTCTTTAAAAGCAAAATTCAAAGCAATAGGATCGTTAAAACTATTTTTTAGAGTTTTGTGCAAGGGGAACACATGATTTTTAAGACAGCAAACTTTAAAATTTCTTACTTGCTATAAATTATGGAAAAACTATCAGAGAATTAAATGATAGTTTTGTCAGACATTTTTTCCCCCACTAACAGAAAAATCTAGCTGAAACCTTTTTATAAATATATTTTCCCTTTGCTTCCACCTGAATATACTCTAATAGTACCGGGGTTTTCTTTCGTCTTGTTATATAGCGAGACTAGACTTCACTTTAGTAGAGATCTTCCCTTGTGCAGTGAGGGGTTTCTGTTCACCACATCTGGGGTGCGAAAAATGAATTGTTTCTTATCTTTAAAATGTTATTCAGTAATGAAATAAATACATCACTTAATATCCAAAAATGTTATTCATGAATGTTAGAAAAATATATCGCGGAGTATTAAATGATGCTATTCAGCAATGACAGATAAATATATCACTTCATGTAAAAAAAAAATGACTTTGAGGGATGTTGGGAAATATTGGCCAACATAGCCAGATGTCGAAAACTAATATTCACGAGTATCATTTAGAGGAGGGATGGGGGGAAGGGTCATTTAAAATATAACATGTCAATATCAAATTTTGATATTGGCCGATATTATATTTTGATATTGGCTAATATATTTGTGCTACCTGGAGCGTTCTGCAATTCATATATGTGCGGAATGCATTTAAAATATATTCCTGAATTTTCTTTCATTCCTAATGTGTCGGGTATTACAACATAAAACTTTTTTGTTCTGTTTTTCGAAAAATTTATCTTTCAAAAATAATTTTCCTGTAGTTTAAATTGCATCATAAATATCTAAAAACACACTGGATTTCTACTCGTAGCAATAGATTTGATCATGGCGCTCGCTGTTGAAAATGTAATTTTTTGGTACCTTCAGAAATTTCACATCTCCTAACAACAGGTTCGTTCAAACATTCACAAAGGATTTAAAAATTAATGATTAATGTGAATAACATTTCAAGATGGAGGCCTTTTGTTTATAAGTGTATTTGTTACTTAACATCATATTCTGAAGATGGTCATAGAAGTTGACCGAAACGTCAATTAGATGTAATTTTAAAGTTTAATTTTACATAAATATTTATACATCATTCACTAAAAACGTGTGGTTTACTATACACAATTTTTTTTATACAATAATGATTTAAAAATTGTAATATCATCTTTTGAAAATACTTGGAAACAGGTGTCCGTAACTAAACCGAAGGGCGTTTCCCGTTTATCTCTTTAAAAAAAAAAAAAAAAAAAGAAAGAAAAGAAAAGAAAAAAAGGTGTACAACATGCTAAAACGAACCACTTGAGATTGAATCTGACAATTTCTTTTTCAAATTAACGCGATAAAATAATACGATACAAATATTATAGACTCACACCAGTAAATATAATTAAACATGTATTTGAAGAATATACATGCAAGCTTCCATGACCTTGCTTTCGTCATATCACAGGTTAAAAAAACGAGCGAGCGCCCGTGCGGTACTAAGTTCTCCTCGTTGAGCACTTAGAAAGAAGTATACCACAGTATAAATATATACATAGTACTTGATTTGTACAAGTATATACAGGTATACTTGGACTGTGGACTATACGATATTCGTGATCATAACGAGCCACCAACCGCAAAAGAAATTACGTTTATAAAAATTATCTGAATCTGAATTTTTGTTTGCTCTGATTAAAAAATATGGGTTTGACCGGGGCCTCCGAGATGTCGCTGTGTGTCCTTCACCGGCCTGCTACAAGTATTAGTGACGTCACAGTAGTGATCCACTTTGGTCAATGTATCGCAGCAGAAAGATGTAATAAAAAGAGCATTTCCGCTCTTATAATTTGTGATTACATAAATAATATTAAATTTCATAATCGTGAAATAAAAGAGAATCAATACACTTGTTTTATTAAAGGAAATTAAAAGTTTTAAATTAAAAAAAAAATGCTAAGATTAATAAATCAGATTGAACCCATTGACTTACCTTTTCCTAAACACATTATTTTACAATAAATATACGTACAAAAAATATAATAAATCTACCAAAAATTTTACAAAATCAATCCCATTCCTCCCTTTTACAACTACATACCATAATTTAACCACCAAAACACAATAAATGTCAATTTAAATAGAGAAATCGACATTTTTTAACTAGAGACCTTGGCACTTTTTTTTTTTAACGCTTTGGCGTAATCCGGGCTTCAGAAAGTCAGATATGTTTTTAAATTATATACACAATTATGAAAACAAACCTAATGAACTTTTATGTTTATTTATATGTATAAAATTATTTATATATACAATTCTGTTCTACCTGCATATAAAAAGAGATATATGGCTTCTTTATATTAAATAAATTATATAAATATTGAAAAAAAAAATTCTTATTTATATGAAACTACGAATAGGTTGCCAGAAAATATGTTGCCAACTTTCCTTCTCTCGCCATAAGCCTTTTTCGGTACTTTTCGGTTAGCCGGGCGCCAGTGATACATGTACATATATAAATACTATATATATATTAATTCATACATATATGTGTGTGTAGATATGTGTATATATATATGTGTGTGTGTATATATATATATCACTGGCGCCCGGATAACCGAAAAGTACCCAATTTTCTATCTTAACTTTGTAATTGACTTGTAATATTTTAATAATTGTCTATTTATTGTACTTGGGTCTAGGACCTAATAACCACTCAAATTAACTTATCAAAAGTTTTATTTTCATAATATATTTGTACACTTAAGTTAGCTAAAATGTTAAATGGAACTACGTAGAACTACTAAGTTGTGTAAATCAATTACTTTTAATTTTAGTAAATGTATCCAGATTTCATTCAATTTATTACAGTATTTCTTTCAAAATCATTTTTTAAACTGTTTATCGTCTGCTTCTTTTATTTATTTTTTTTTTTCTAAAGATCATTTGACTCTTTTTGATTTGGAAGTACAAATTCATTCAAACATGCCGGAATATTTCCATTACAGTTGGATGGACATTCGTTGTTAGGGTTATTTTTTTTTTCTCAGCACAGCAAGTTCAATACCATCATATTAATTTTAGCTTCACGAATTATGAAACGTATATCGAAACATTTAATGCAAACCACTTCTGTTGAAATGTAAATAAAATTATCACAAGGTAATTTTCGTAGCTAAAATTTCTTCTTTTCATTATCAGTAGCGAATTTGAAGACTTAGATTAGAAACTAAGAGCACAACATTTTCTTCTCATTATTTTATAGATATAATCTACACTTTCTTTAATAATTATAATCAATAATTATTGATAGCACTATAATCAAAATACACTGAAAAATATTATTAATTACTATATAAAACAATAAATAAAATCAAAATACTATCGTAAACAATACGCACAAACGAACAAAGTACATGAAAATTTTTAAGTTATTATGGATCACTGTTTTGACGTCAGCAGGTTGTGACGTCACTTGTAGCAGGCCCGGTTAAGGACACACAGCGACATCTCGGAGGCCCCGGTTTGACATACATGTAGAAATTACACTGTAATAATTATAGTGGCAATTATATTTCAGAAAGTAATAAAAAATAAATGCGATTGATATTATTGCTTCTTGTATCCAAATAATTTATACCGATTTCACACCTAGTTACTTTTGGCGGAATGCAAGCTGAATTGGAGTCAGCTGACAAGTGGTTTCTATTTGAGTTTTCCATAGCATTAATTTCCGAAAATACCTCGCAGATGCAGATATAAATTTATGAAAATGATAAATTTCATACCTACTGACTTATAGTTTCATCATTGACAGTTTTGCTATTAATGCTTGATGATCCTTCATTTCGATATTCTCCAAACCGTCTTTAAATTTGACGAAGTATTGAGCCCATATTGAAATAGACTGGAATTCTATAAGTTGCATTTCAATTTTTCAATAATAATAATAATAATAATAAAAAGTTACAAATGTTCAGGTTGTTTAAAATCGCGATTTAAAAAACATTTTATTTTATTTTATTCTAACGCCGGGGGTAATATACATTAATAAAAAAGTAAATGCGATTTATATTATTGTTTCTTGAATGCCATATAATGAATATTGTTTTCGTACCAAGTTTCTTTTGACAGAATGTAAGCTAAATTGTTGTCATTTGACAAGCGGTTTCTATTTGAGTTTTTCGTAGTATTAATTCCCAAAAATCCAAAAATGCCTCTACCTCTACTTATGCCCGTAGGCTTAGATAGAGGAGAAATATCTGAAAATGGTAAATTTCATACCTATTCGCCGTAGTTTCAAAACTGGCACTTTTGCCTTTAATGCCTGATGATCCTTCATTTCGATACTTTCAAAATATTTTTTTATTTTAATATGAATTATTGAGCCTATATTGAAATAGAATGGATTCCAATAAGTTCTATTTCAAGCTAACCCATTTGAAAACAATGGTGTAAAATGTTAAGTTTGTTTAAATTCGCTTTTTTTTTTTTTATTCTATTTTATTCTGACGTCTTGTGGAAAATATTCTCTCGCGTGAAACGTATTATACTCGTTCTACAGTCGTCCCTGTCTACAGTGTGAACTACCTCTAACTTCTAACAGTAAAACACTTTGAAAAAATTCTAATCAATTCTTCGCTGCACATGCGTTCGCAGTGGTGATAAGTGAATAAGTATTATGATTTTCCCTCTTGATTGTACATGGTGAACACTTGAAAAACAAATAAATAATGAATTTTTTTTCCCCTTGATGTTTAATATGTTGGGGAATTATTTTCCTTTACAGTGAGTTAATGAATTGCTAATTACCCCCTTGTAGTTGTAATTAATTCAAACTTCTTCGATAGCCCATTACATCGGCGTGCGCAAGGGGTTTATAGGAACGCCACCCCCTCCCCCAATTCTTTGAAGGTTTTATAATTTTTTTAAATGCTAGAAGAATGTAAGTATAAAAAACTGTGATTTTGGTTGAACTGAATATTGCATGACATCACTTTCATAGCATGAAAATTTGTTTAAAGTTCTACTTAAAAGATTGTGTTGTAATTTAAAGTTATTTTATTGTTTATTCATTTGTTTATTTTAAACAAAAGTTTTAATGAACTTTTTTTATAATATTTTTATTGAAATTTCTTTAAAAAAATTAATTTTTTAAGCAAATTGTAATAGATATTAAAATTTTTTATTCCATTTAAAACAAATTTTTAAACATTGATTCATGGCAATAATTTTTTAAATAAACTAAGAGTAATAATAATAATGAAAATAATTATTAATTTCATTAATATTTTAAATAATAATTAATTTTATAATTTATAAAATTAGAAATATAATAAATTAGCAAATAAAATAAACATTAATGTTAATATTTTTATTAATTTAAGAAATTTAGTTTAATTATTAATTACATAATAATTTAATTTTCTTTTATTAAAAATGTAAGATGATGTATTTGTAAATGATAAATTTCAATTTATTATTAATCATAACAATGCTAATAATAAATTTCAATTTATAGTTAATATAAACTTAAGTAAATATATAGTTAATATAATATAGTTAATATATAGTTTTTATATAGTAAATACATATAGTTAAATATCCCTCTGACTGTCGAGCAAAAGGGCAAAATTGTAATGCTATTTTCTCTTTTTTTTTTTTTTTTTTTTTTTTTTTTTTTTTGAATGCTTTAAAAAAGATGATTGTTCGAACCTTATATAAAAAACTTAATCATATATTTAAATCCTGTAGGGTATTAATCATTACTCAATGTTTTAAAACTGCATTATATCTGTAAAATTGTATTAGTTTAAATAATTCTTGTGTTGCAATGAAACCTGGAGCTTAGTAAACGTATTAACATGGGCGTGTCAATACGAGGGCTATAGTGTAACCATAAGCTCAATGTATAACTATACTATATATTCAATTTGATTTAAAACTGAAATTTTATTATTTTTAAAATTTACATTATTCATATTATTAATTTAATATACTTATAATTTATTACTGTCAATAATAAATTTCAATTTATAGTTAATATAAACTTAAGTAAATAGATAGTTAATATGATATAGTTAATATATAGTTTATATATAATAAATACATATAGTTAAATATCCAATTTGTAGTTAATATAATATAGTTACTATATATTATACATTAATATAATTATATATATTTTATATAGTTTATAACGTAATTATATATAGTTACTAATATAGTTAATATAATATAGTTTTTAATATTAACTACTTTATAAATTGTTAATTTAATTTAATTATTAAACTTAAATTAACAATTAATTTGTTAGGTACTTAATTATTTAATTTAATTAAAAATAGTTAATTGCTAATTAATGTTATTACTAAATTATTAACTAGTTTTTCTGAAAATTTCACTTAAACACTGTTAAACTGTTTTTATTAAAATATTCTAATATATATATATATATATATATATATATATATATATATATATATATATATATATTTTTTTTTTTTTTTTTTTTTTTTTTAAGTAGAATGCTCTATCAAAAACATAGTCTAAGTAATGAGTAAGTGGCAATGGTTTCCTAAAAATGAGGAATGAAGAGAATGGAAACTGTTAATTTAAAAAAGGAACTGTGTAGAAATTACTAAAAAAAAATGAATGGGAGGGGTGGGTCATATAACATTGGCCGATAATATATTTTGATATTGGCCAATATATTTGTACTACCTGGGGTGTTCTGCAATTCATACATGTGCGAAATGCATTTAAAATATATTCCTGAATTTTCGTTCATTCCTAATGTATCGCGTGTTGCAACATAAATCTCTTTAGTTCTGTTTCTCGAAAAATCTATCTTTCAAAAATAATTTTCCTGTAGTTTAAATTGGATCATACATATAAAAAAACACACTGGATTTCTACTCGCAGCAATAGATTCAATCGTTGCACCCCGCCTGCTGGTGAAAATGCAATTTTTTGGATACGGTTTCGTTTTCGTTTGTCGTAGCTCTTATTTTCAAGTACCTTCAGAAATTTCTCATCTTCTAATAACAGGTTTGTTCAAACATTCACAAAGGATTTAAAATTGTAATATAATTAGATCTTCTTTTGAAAAAACTTGGAAAAAGATTTTTCTAATTAAACTGAAGGGCGTTCTCCGTGTATCTCCTTTGAAATAAAAAAAAAAAAAAAAAAAAAAAAAAAACATTTTTTTTTCAATATGCCAAAACGAACCAAGTGGGATTGAATCTGACAATATGTTTAAATTAAAGCAGTAGAATAATACGATAAAAATATTAGATTCCCACCAGGAAATATACTTAAACATGTATTTAAAGAGTATACATGCAACTTTATGTGATCGCACTTAACACTACACACATTCCAAGAACGTGCGGCACTAAGTTCTCCTCGTTGAAGCCTTAGAAAGGATTACACCACAGTACAAGTATATATATATATACTTCATTTATACAAGTATATACAGATATACTTGGACTGTGCCCTATACTATATTCGTGATCATAACGAGCCACCAACCGCAAAAGAAATTACGTTTATAAAAATTATCTTAATCTGAATTTTTGTTTGCTCTGATTAAAAAATATGGGTTTGACATACATGTAGATATCACACTGTATTAATTATAGTGGTTATTATATTTCAGAAAGTAATGAAAATTTAAATGCGATTTATATTATTGCTTCTTGGATGCCAAATAATTTATATCGATTTCATACCAAGTTACTTTTGGCGGAATGCAAGCTGAATTGAAGTCATCTTTCAAGTCGTTTCTATTTGAGTTTTTCATAGTATTAATTGCCGAAAATACTTTGCAGATGCAGATAGGGAGAGAAATTTATGAAAATGATAAATTCCATACCTACTCACATATAGTTTCTTCATTGACAGTTTTGCTATTAATGCTTGATGATCCTTCATTTCGATATTCTCCAAACCGTCTTTTAATTTGACGAATTATTGAGACAATATTGAAATAGACTGGAATTCTAAAAGTTGCATTTCATTTTTGCCATAATAATAATAATAATAAGAAGAATAAAAAGTTACAAATGTTCAGGTTGTTTAAATTCGCGATTTAGAAAACATTGTATTTTATTTTATTCTAACACCGGGGGTAATATACATTAATAAAAAAGTAAATGTGATTTATATTATTGCTTCTTGAATACCATGTAATGAATATTGTTTTCGTACCAAGTTTCTTTTGACAGAATGTAAGCTGAATTGATGTCATTTGACAAGCGGTTTCTAATTGAGTTTTTCGTAGCATTAATTTCCAAAAATCCATAAATGCTTCTAACTCTATTTATGTTCCCGTAGGCTTAGATAGAGGAAAAATATCTGAAAATGGTAAATTTCATACCTACTCGCCGTAGTTTCAAAACTGGCAGTTTTGTCTATAGTGCCTGATGATCCTTTATTTCGATACTCTCCAAATAATTTTTTTTTTTAATATAATGAATTATTGAGCCTATATTGAAATAGAATGGATTCCAATAAGTTCTATTTCAAGCTAAGCCATTTGAAAACAATAGTAATTTAAAATGTTCGGTTTGTTTAAATTGGCATTTTTTTTTTTCTATTTTATTCTGACGTCTTGGGGAAAATATTCTCTCGCGTGAAACTTATTATACTCGTTCTACAGTCGTCCCTGTCTACAGAGTGAACTACCTCTAACATCTAAAAGTAACACTTTGAAAAAATTCTAATCAATTCTTCGCTGTGCGTTCGCAATGGTGATAAGCGAAAATCTATTATGATTTTCCCCCTTGATTGTACATGGTAAACACTTGAAAAACAAATAAATAATGAAAAATTTTGTTCCCTTTTGATGTTTAATATTTTGCGAAAATATTTTTCCTTTTCAATGATTTAATGGATTGCTAATTCCTCCCTTGTAGTTGTAATTAATTCAAAGCTCTTCGATAGCCCATTACATGGACGTGCGCAAGGGGTTTAGAGGAGCACCGCCCCCTCCCCTAATTCTTTGAAGGTTTTATTATTTTTTTAAATGTTAGAAGAATGTAAGTATAAAAAGCTGTGATTTTGGTTGAACTGAATATTGCATGACAGCACTTTCACAGCGTGAAAATTTGTTTAAAGTTCTACTTAAAAGATTGTGTTGTAATTTAAAGTTATTTTATTGTTTATTTATTTGTTTATTTCAAATAAAAGTGTCTAATAAACTTTTTTTTTAATTATTTTTATTGAAATTTGTTAAAAAATTTTAAATTTTAAGCAAATTGTAATAATTATTATTATTTTTTTTAAATTCCATTTAAAACTAATTTTTAAACATTGATTAATGGCAATAATTTATTAAATAAACTAATAATAATAATCATAATGAAAACAATTATTAATTTCATTAACATTTCAATTAATAATCAATTTTATAACTTATAAAATTAGCAATATAATAAATTAATAAATAAAATATACATTAATATTAATATTTTATTAATTTAAAAAAAAATTATTTAATTATTATTTACACAACAATTTAAATTTCTTTTACTAAAAATGCAAGATGGGGTAGATGATAAATTTAAGTTTATTATTAATCATAACAATGTCAATAATAAATTTCAATTTATAGTTAATATAAACTTAAATAAATAGATAGTTACTATAATATAGTTAATATATAGTTTATATATCGTAAATACATATAGTTAAATATCCCTCTGACTGTCGAGCAAAAGGGCAAAATTGTAATGTTATTTTCTCTGAATTTTTTTTTAAATGCTTTAAAAAAGGTGATTATTCCAACATTATATAAAATACTTAATCATATATTTAAATCCTTTAGGGTATTAATCATTACTCAATATTTTAAAACTGCAGTATATCTGTAAAATTGTATTAATTTAAATAATTCTTGTGTTGCAGTGAAACCTGGAGCTTAGTAAACGTGTAGCGTGTCAATAAGAGGGCTATATTGTAACAATAAGCTGAATGTATAACTATACTATATATTCAGTTTGATTCAAAACTGAAATTTTATTATTTTTATAATTTACATTATTAATATTATTAATTTAATATACTTATAATTTATTACACTAAAATATTAACTACTTTCATAAATTGTTAATTTAATTTAATTACTAAATTTAAATTAACAATTAATTTGTTAGGTACTTAATTATTTTATTTAATTCATAATAGTTAATTTCTAATTAATGTTATTATTAAATTATTAACTAGTTTTTCTGAAATTTTCACTAAAAAACTGTAAAATTGTTTTCATTGAAATATTCTAATATAAATTTAAAAAAAAAAAAAAAAAAAAAGTAGACATTTCAGTTAAAAACATAGTTTAAGTAATGAGTAAGTGGCAGTGGTTTCCTAAAAATAGAGAATGGAAACTGTTAATTTAAAAAAGGAACTGTGTAGAAATTGCTAAAAAAAAAAAAAAAAAAAGAAAGAAAACCCTTTTAAAAAGAACAGTTTAATTATACTCAACCTACTAAAATTTAAGGAAACAATTCTATATAGAGTAGATGCAATAATAGCAGCTCAATGTAAACCGAAATCGAACTATTATCATGCAATCCAAAACGACATCCTATCCAAAGAAACTGGATACTTATAAAGAACGGAAAGCTCAGTTTCAACTGACGTCACACCCTAGCAACCACCTTAGCAACTAGCTTTGTTTTTTGTTTGCCCATCAAAGATGGTGGATTGTGATTGGTTGGCTCGTAATACAGGCTACAAATCCACGATTATGATTGGTTGATAACTTTTGATGGGCTGGTGATCACGTGGTTGAAACTGATCTATAGGCCGTAATGGTGAAGCGTATTCCTTCGGATTCCCCTCCCTCCAGATACCGTGTCTGTATGGCAGTAAACCAATTGTACAGGATGAAATTGGCAGAAGCTGGCGAAAAATAGCCAAATGTTACATTTTTTCAGTGGATTCGAAATCGCTGTTCGCATTGTACCAAACTTTATTTTTATTTCATTATTATTATTTTGCACGAAAAAGATGTTGCATTAAAAACATTCAGACTAAAATGAGTCGCTTCCTTTTCAATTTATTTAAACAAGTTTGTTCTAAGAATAAATGTATTTTGATTCAAATGATTTGATTTCAAACACTTTGAAATTGTATTTTTCATCGTTTACCATCCCTCCCCCCCTCCTCCTCCTCCAAAAAAACAAAAAAACAATTAAGCAAGACCACTTAGTAAGTAGGATAAATTTTAAAGAAATGAAACATCTGAGTGTGTTTTTAAACCTGCCAATAAACCTGCATGAACTATTTTTGCTTCTTTTTATGTATTACAACGGTTAAAAACTACATAGAAGTCTAAAAAATTAAGACTTTTGTGAAACACTGAAAAGCGTACACACGTGTTTACCAAATTTATCCACATGTTTAAAACACACATAAATTATATAATTTCTTTAAAACATAAACTACTTACTAACGGGCTTGTGTACTTAATTTGTTGGTATTGTACTTTTCTATGTTTTCTTGAATCAAACTAAAATATCTTGTAATACTTTCTTCTCACAAACGTCGCTAACATTCACGAGCGAAACGAACGCCACTTGATATTTGAAAGAAACCGCCAAATAATTTTTTGCAACCCCGGTGGACCTTGTCCATTCAAGCTGCGGGGATGCGGGAAGCTGCGTTTCCCCAGGAAGTTTTTTTTCTCCATACACTTCTGCGTCACAATTCAGCAGAAAACGTCGACCGAGCTTTCCGTTCTTTATAGTATATTCATCTTCTTTGTCCTATCGTTCGGGTTCAATAAAATTGTTAATTAGTGTCAGTGAGTAACGTGATTTGACATATCTGCAGGGAGACCTAGCGACCGTCTCCCCCTATGGGGTTTTGCTAACGAAGTCGTCGTGGGTTCCATGGCGGTTCATCAAGGTTTCGTCTCTGCGGAAGTTTCCTCCGAGACGTGGGGTTACTGCCGTGACGATGACGACCTATGTCATCGTCCTTGGTAAAATGACCTGGGGGTCCGCAGTGGGGAGCGGCCCCAGGCCGATCGCAGTGCCGGGGCGAGACAAAGCCCCTGGTGCGGTATAAGCCCTTCAGAGGCTTGGGCGCGATGGTCGTATTCGTGACGCCGGCGACCCCTGTGGGCGTCTGGCGGCGCAGGCTAGCTTTATATCTGCAGGGAGAGTGAATTTTTTTCACCAATGAATATAAAAAAGTCTTTTTCCCATCCGCGGGCCATTTTTTCATTTCGATATTATCCAAATCTTCTTTTAATATGGGGAAATATTGAGTTCATGTTGAAACAGGCTAGAATTCAATAAATTGCATTTCATTCAATTAAAAAAAATAATAATAATAATGTTAAAATGTTCAAGTATTTAAATACGCGATTTTTTTTTTTAATTCATTCTGTTTTATTCTAACGTCTTGTCGAAAATATTCTCTCGCGTGCCACAGGATCGCCATCCCTGAGTCTAGAGAGTAAAGAACTTATTACAGAACAGTTTAAGACTTAGAAAAAATTTGTCTTCAGATCAACCTTTCGCTGCGCATGCGTTAGGAGTGGCGATAAGCGAAAAACTGTTACGGTTTCTTCCCTTCATTGCACTACAGTTGCTCATTATGAGATTTTCGAAAATAAATAAAAAATGGAAAATTTTGTCCTCGTTCAATGTTTAAGCTTTTCGGGAAATAAAGTTTTCTTTTCTGTGATATACAGGGTTGTAGTCAGGGCGGTAGCTAGGAGGGGGGGGGGGGCTCAGTACCCCCTGAACATTTTAACCCCCCCCCCCCTGGGAAAGTTGGCAAAGTCACCAAATGAAATTCTAAAATTCAAATGAAACTCTCTTCAGAAATTGAACTTAGTTTTGGGGGCTTTTTACAGTTTTGCATAAATACTAAATTGTAGTATTTGTTTAAAAATTGCAAATAAGTGCTTCAATATCTGCACATATTCAGAATTAATAACCTTTTGCTGATGCAAACCTTGACTTTCGCATTAGTTATATACTGAAAATTTTCATTTTGCAGCGTTTTCCATTATTAGCATAAAACAAAGTTATTCTAATGAGTTATAGCCATTTTAAATACAAGTGGTTTTAGTTTTTGACTAGACTAGACACAAAAATAATTTTAAAATGCAAAATACACCCTTGATTTTTCTAATGTTTTTTTATTATATAAAAACATAACTTTAGAATCCTTAAGGGCAGGGAATAGTCAGAAAAAAAAATAAAGGGTGCAACTCTTTTGAAACAGGTGAACTGTCAGCTTTTTATTTACTTATTGACATCATCACTTATTATTTCACTATCACTAGTATAATTATACACTGAAAATTTTCATTCCGCAGCCAGTGATGTAGTATTTAAAAAACCAGAAGGCTTTAGGCATAGGGTATACCTAAAAAGTATATGCTATAGTTTTTGAGAAGAGGTTATACGGTATTCCTTCAAATAATTCAGAAGGTATACAGCGTATCCACTGTATATCCTTCATTACATCCCTGTCTGCAGCCTTTACTTTTCTTAGCATCCAATAAAGTTATTATCCCATCAAAAAACTTTCTGTAAAAAAAAAAGCGCCAAGCTCTTCTTAATGTTTCGGCCGTAAAAAGTACTGATATCTGATGTTCGCCCAAGTTAAAAGTCAAACATCCGAAATCTTTCATTCAAAATGGCTTCCTGCGACTTGGCCGTTAATGCATTCTACGTTAAAAACATTAGAAGAATGTAATACTGAGAAAAATAAATTCGAATACATAATATACCCTGATTGATGTTAAACATGCCATATCTTTCATTTGAAATAAATAATTACGTCGATAAATCATTTCAAAATTAATGATTGAAAATTATGCATTTAAAAGTAATATCGGAATGCAAATAGGCAAATTCGTATGATGATATTGTAATTAAAAGCTTTGTGATACATACCATTAAGTTTCAAGAAACATTAGTTTTGATTAGCCATCATTTAGTTTTACCATGGTTTAATGACCATTTTGTACGGTCTATTGTCATTAACACGAATTCCAATGAATATTTTTTTCATCAAATTTCACATTGTGTTACATTATATGAGACGTTGAGAACCAGAGTGGACCATTCTCGACAGCTGTGATTTCGAAATTATGTTTTTAAAAATGTGTATTATATTTTAGTACTTTGTACAACAAAATGCGTAAGATATTCAAAAAAAATGTAGTAGACATGTAGATCATTATACATTCTTTAGAATTTGAAAAACCTTCTAAAATGCATTAACGGCCAAGTCGCAGGAAGCCATTTTGAATGAAAGATTTCGGATGTTTGACTTTTAACTTGGGCGAACATCAGATATCAGTACTTTTTACGTCCGAAACATTAAGGAGAACTTGGCGCTTTTTTTTTTTTTTTTTACAGAAAGTTTTTTGATGGGATATCACTGCTTTTTGTAGGTTTTATCAAATGTATAAAGGATATAAATATAATAAATGTATAAATGTCAAAGAATTTTAAAATTATTTTATTATGCTTTACAAATCTATATTTTTATTTGTAGTTTAGATCAAATTACTAGCCGTCTCAGGCAAACAATATATTCTTTCTTATATGTATGCTAAGCACTTCATCATATTACTTTTATTCATAACTAGCCGAGGTACCTGGTGTTCGAGATTTAAAGAATGTTTGTGTAGAAAAATCAATTTCAAAATTAAGCAGGTTGTATAGATAACTTCAGAATGTTAAAATATGCCAATATTTCTATAATCGTGTTTTTATCATGATTCAATACGTTCCTCAAACTCGTATGACATTGTACTCACCTGCTGACATCTTACCTACTTTCTTTCACTATTACTCATATTGATACTCTCTTTGTATGATTCCTAAACATTTGAAAAAGTCTGTTAAACTTCCAATGTGACGTTATATTAATTTTCTTTTTTAATTATCGAATGACGTCCTATTAACCTGCTTTCTGTATTTACATATACTCATACTCCTTGTATTATTGAGAAATGTTTGAAAATTTCCGTTATATTACCAATATGACGTCATATTAATCTTTTTTTCCATTGCTGAAACTTTTTATTTTTATTTTCATTTTTCACGTGGAAATCTTTCAACAGAAAATTGTAGAAAGAATTTCATTGTGGATTTTTAATTCTTGGCAACTGCTATAACGAAAAATGTTCAAATTTAATAGGAAAAGGCGGGAAGAGTTCAATATACTGTGCTGGTAGGTATGGAGAGTTGTTTTTGGCGATAAAGGTTTGATTTGGTTGTTGCGATATTCAGTCTTTGGAGTTTTAACTTAACAACTGGAATTGACCTTATCTACGTGACATCACACCCCTTTTGGCAGCAGTTTGGATATTTTTGCCAATCGCGCAAACCAGCACAGGATATGGAACTCTTCCCGGAAAAGCTGTTAGATTTTTGGTTTTTTATTATTTAAAAATTAACTCTACATTATTTCGATTCCGGATTGCTTTAGTTGCCTTGGCCGTGTTTTAATACACCTACACGCAGCATTTCACAATTCTGGCTTTCAAACTGTTGATTTGTATAGAAGTGCAGACAGACAAACAAGTTTTCATTTTCATACATTAGATTTACTTGCTCAATCCTTCGCCAAATCGGAAGTTTCTGTTAGAGAAATTCTCTTTGCGATCATTGGCAGCATATCTTATATTTTGTGTTGTTATCTATTTCATCTTTATTGACAACTAGCAAGCTACGCCCGCTACGCTGGTCAATTTCTTATAACGAACTTTTAATCCAACAAAACATTGACATTTCATAATTCACTTTTATATTTTAACAGAATAATAAGGCTACTATAATTTGTGACTCGTGCTACAGCCAATATACATGACAGGACACGTCGCTCTTATCATTATCTTTTTACGCATGAAGGTTTTGCTATGGTACTCCATTGTGAAATTTAGTAACTTTCAAATTCAATATTTAAAAAATGGCATAATCATTAGATTTGAAATTTATATCAAGAAAAATACAATTCCTTACCTTTCAAACGCAGTTCGCCCAACAATTTTCTGACAAATACTTTTCAAGCTACTATTTTTTTTTCAGTAACTTCAAATGTTTCATTTTCCGAGATTAATCTGTGGCAACAATTAGCAAAAAACCCAGTCGTCAGAAACGCATAGTTTTTTATTAAAGAGGCTGTTGGAGCAGGGATTGTCACCACCAATTTGCCACCATCACTTTTGAAATGGGTTCGGTAGTTCTAGAGATTCCATAGAAATTGTAATTTAGAATGTTTTTAGAACGCTTTTCGCACATTTCGCCCTTTTAAATTTCGAATTTTTTTTTTTTAATTTTGTTTTTAGAGAGCATTTACGTTTTATAAGTAACTTCAATGCCAAATTTCATATTTCTAGCTACTTCAGTATAAAAAAATTCGCAATTTTACAACGTTTTTCGCTCCTGCACCCCCCCCCCCTCTGGGGTTAGTGACACCGACATAAAATATAGGCTATCATGAAGCAGGGGTTGTCACCATCAATTTGCCACCATCACTTTTGAAATCGGTTCGGTAGTTCTAGAGAGTCCATAGAAATTGTAATTTAGAATATTTTTAGAACGCTTTTCGCTCATTTCACCCTTTTAAATTTCGATTTTTTTTTAAATTTCATTCTTAGAGAGCATTTACATCTTATAAGTAACTACAATGCCAAATTTCAAATTTCTAGCTCCTTCAGTATAAACAAAAATGCAATTTTAGAACGTTTTTCGCTCCTGCACCCCCCCGGGGTTAGTGACACCGACATAAAATATAGCCTATGCTGGAGCAGGGGTTGTCACCATCACTTTTGAAATCGGTTCGGTAGTTCTAGAGATTCCATAGAAATTGTAATTTAGAATGTTTTTAGAACGCTTTTCGCTCATTTCACCCTTTTAAATTTCGAATTTTTTTTTAATTTTGTTCTTAGAGAGCATTTACATCTTATAAGTAACTACAACGCCAAATTTCAATTCGGTTCGGTAGTTCTAGAGATTCCATAGAAATTGTAATTTAGAATGTTTTTAGACCGCTTTTCGCTCATTTCACCCTTTTAAATTTCGAATTTTTTTTTTTTTTTTTGTTCTTAGAGAGCATTTACATCTTATAAGTAACTAAAACGCCAAATTTCAAGTCGGTTCGGTAGTTCTAGAGATTCCATAGAAACTGTAATTTAGAATGTTTTTAGAACGCTTTTCGCTCATTTCACCCTTTTAAATTTCGATTTTTTTTAATTTTGTTCTTAGAGAGCATTTACATCTTATAAGTAACTACAACGCCAAATTTCAAATCGGTTCGGTAGTTCTAGAGATTCCATAGAAATTGTAATTTAGAATGTTTTTAGAACGCTTTTCGCACATTTCACCATTTTAAATTTCGAATTTTTTTTATTTTGTTTTTAGAGAGCATTTACATTTTATAAGTAACTTCAATGCCAAATTTCATATTTCTAGCTCCTTCAATATAAACAAAATCGCAATTTTAGAACGTTTTTCGCTCCTGCATCCCCGTGGGGTTAGTGACACCGACATAAAATATAGCCTATGCTGGAGCAGGGGTTGTCACCATCAATTTGCCACCATCACTTTTGAAATCGGTTCGGTAGTTCTAGAGATTCCATAGAAATTGTAATTTAAAATGTTTTTAGAACGCTTTTCGCTCATTTCACCCTTTTAAATTTCGAATTTTTTTTTATTTTGTTCTTAGAGAGCATTTACATCTTATAAGTAACTAAAACGCCAAATTTCAAGTCGGTTCGGTAGTTCTAGAGATTCCATAGAAACTGTAATTTAGAATGTTTTTAGAACGCTTTTCGCTCATTTCACCCTTTTAAATTTCGAATTTTTTTTTTATTTTGTTCTTAGAGAGCATTTACATCTTATAAGTAACTACAACGCCAAATTTCAAATAGGTTCGGTAGTTCTAGAGATTCCATAGAAATTATAATTTAGAATGTTTTTAGAACGCTTTTCGCTCATTTCACCCTTTTAAATTTCGATTTTTTTTAAAATTTCATTCTTAGAGAGCATTTACATCTTATAAGTAACTACAATTTCAAATTTCTAGCTCCTTCAGTATAAACAAAAATGCAATTTTAGAACGTTTTTCGCTCCTGCACCCCCGTGGGGTTAGTGACACCGACATAAAATATAGCCTATGCTGGAGCAGGGGTTGTCACCATCAATTTGTCACCATCACTTTTGAAATCGGTTCGGTAGTTCTAGAGATTCCATAGAAATTGTAATTTAGAATGTTTTTAGAACGCTTTTCGCTCATTTCACCCTTTTAAATTTCGAATTTTTTTTAAATTTTGTTCTTAGAGAGCATTTACATCTTATAAGTAACTACAACGCCAAATTTCAATTCGGTTCGGTAGTTCTAGAGATTCCATAGAAATTGTAATTTAGAATGTTTTTAGACCGCTTTTCGCTCATTTCACCCTTTTAAATTTCGAATTTTTTTTTATTTTGTTCTTAGAGAGCATTTACATCTTATAAGTAACTAAAACGCCAAATTTCAAGTCGGTTCGGTAGTTCTAGAGATTCCATAGAAACTGTAATTTAGAATGTTTTTAGAACGCTTTTCGCTCATTTCACCCTTTTAAATTTCGAATTTTTTTTTATTTTGTTCTTAGAGAGCATTTACATCTTATAAGTAACTACAACGCCAAATTTCAAATCGGTTCGGTAGTTCTAGAGATTCCATAGAAATTGTAATTTAGAATGTTTTTAGAACGCTTTTCGCGCATTTCACCCTTTTAAATTTCGAATTTTTTTTTTGTTTTTAGAGAGCATTTACGTTTTATAAGTAACTTCAATGCCAAATTTCATATTTCTAGCTACTTGAGTATAAAAAAATTCGCAATTTTACAACGTTTTTCGCTCCTGCACCCCCCCTCTGGGGTTAGTGACACCGACATAAAATATAGCCTATCATGAAGCAGGGGTTGTCACCATCAATTTGCCACCATCACTTTTGAAATCGGTTCGGTAGTTCTAGAGAGTCCATAGAAATTGTAATTTAGAATATTTTTAGAACGCTTTTCGCTCATTTCACCCTTTTAAATTTCGATTTTTTTTTAAATTTCATTCTTAGAGAGCATTTACATCTTATAAGTAACTACAATGCCAAATTTCAAATTTCTAGCTCCTTCAGTATAAACAAAAATGCAATTTTAGAACGTTTTTCGCTCCTGCACCCCCGTGGGGTTAGTGACACCGACATAAAATATAGCCTATGCTGGAGCAGGGGTTGTCACCATCAATTTGTCACCATCACTTTTGAAATCGGTTCGGTAGTTCTAGAGATTCCATAGAAATTGTAATTTAGAATGTTTTTAGAACGCTTTTCGCTCATTTCACCCTTTTAAATTTCGAATTTTTTTTTAATTTTGTTCTTAGAGAGCATTTACATCTTATAAGTAACTACAACGCCAAATTTCAATTCGGTTCGGTAGTTCTAGAGATTCCATAGAAATTGTAATTTAGAATATTTTTAGAACGCTTTTCGCTCATTTCACCCTTTTAAATTTCGATTTTTTTTTAAATTTCATTCTTAGAGAGCATTTACATCTTATAAGTAACTACAATGCCAAATTTCATATTTCTAGCTCCTTCAGTATAAACAAAAATGCAATTTTAGAACGTTTTTCGCTCCTGCACCCCCCCGGGGTTAGTGACACCGACATAAAATATAGCCTATGCTGGAGCAGGGGTTGTCACCATCAATTTGTCACCATCACTTTTGAAATCGGTTCGGTAGTTCTAGAGATTCCATAGAAATTGTAATTTAGAATGTTTTTAGAACGCTTTTCGCTCATTTCACCCTTTTAAATTTCGAAATTTTTTTTAATTTTGTTCTTAGAGAGCATTTACATCTTATAAGTAACTAAAACGCCAAATTTCAAGTCGGTTCGGTAGTTCTAGAGATTCCATAGAAATTGTAATTTAGAATGTTTTTAGACCGCTTTTCGCTCATTTCACCCTTTTAAATTTCGAATTTTTTTTTTTTTTTTTTGTTCTTAGAGAGCATTTACATCTTATAAGTAACTAAAACGCCAAATTTCAAGTCGGTTCGGTAGTTCTAGAGATTCCATAGAAACTGTAATTTAGAATGTTTTTAGAACGCTTTTCGCTCATTTCACCCTTTTAAATTTCGAATTTTTTTTTTATTTTGTTCTTAGAGAGCATTTACATCTTATAAGTAACTACAACGCCAAATTTCAAATCGGTTCGGTAGTTCTAGAGATTCCATAGAAATTGTAATTTAGAATGTTTTTAGAACGCTTTTCGCACATTTCACCCTTTTAAATTTCGAATTTTTTTTATTTTGTTTTTAGAGAGCATTTACATTTTATAAGTAACTTCAATGCCAAATTTCATATTTCTAGCTCCTTCAATATAAACAAAATCGCAATTTTAGAACGTTTTTCGCTCCTGCACCCCCGTGGGGTTAGTGACACCGACATAAAATATAGCCTATGCTGGAGCAGGGGTTGTCACCATCAATTTGCCACCATCACTTTTGAAATCGGTTCGGTAGTTCTAGAGATTCCATAGAAATTGTAATTTAAAATGTTTTTAGAACGCTTTTCGCTCATTTCACCCTTTTAAATTTCGAATTTTTTTTTATTTTGTTTTTAGAGAGCATTTACATCTTATAAGTAACTAAAACGCCAAATTTCAAGTCGGTTCGGTAGTTCTAGAGATTCCATAGAAACTGTAATTTAGAATGTTTTTAGAACGCTTTTCGCTCATTTCACCCTTTTAAATTTCGAATTTTTTTTTATTTTGTTCTTAGAGAGCATTTACATTTTATAAGTAACTACAACGCCAAATTTCAAATAGGTTCGGTAGTTCTAGAGATTCCATAGAAATTATAATTTAGAATGTTTTTAGAACGCTTTTCGCTCATTTCACCCTTTTAAATTTCGATTTTTTTTAAAATTTCATTCTTAGAGAGCATTTACATCTTATAAGTAACTACAATTTCAAATTTCTAGCTCCTTCAGTATAAACAAAAATGCAATTTTAGAACGTTTTTCGCTCCTGCACCCCCGTGGGGTTAGTGACACCGACATAAAATATAGCCTATGCTGGAGCAGGGGTTGTCACCATCAATTTGTCACCATCACTTTTGAAATCGGTTCGGTAGTTCTAGAGATTCCATAGAAATTGTAATTTAGAATGTTTTTAGAACGCTTTTCGCTCATTTCACCCTTTTAAATTTCGAATTTTTTTTTAATTTTGTTCTTAGAGAGCATTTACATCTTATAAGTAACTACAACGCCAAATTTCAATTCGGTTCGGTAGTTCTAGAGATTCCATAGAAATTGTAATTTAGAATGTTTTTAGACCGCTTTTCGCTCATTTCACCCTTTTAAATTTCGAATTTTTTTTTTATTTTGTTCTTAGAGAGCATTTACATCTTATAAGTAACTAAAACGCCAAATTTCAAGTCGGTTCGGTAGTTCTAGAGATTCCATAGAAACTGTAATTTAGAATGTTTTTAGAACGCTTTTCGCTCATTTCACCCTTTTAAATTTCGAATTTTTTTTTTATTTTGTTCTTAGAGAGCATTTACATCTTATAAGTAACTACAACGCCAAATTTCAAATCGGTTCGGTAGTTCTAGAGATTCCATAGAAATTGTAATTTAGAATGTTTTTAGAACGCTTTTCGCACATTTCACCCTTTTAAATTTCGAATTTTTTTTATTTTGTTTTTAGAGAGCATTTACGTTTTATAAGTAACTTCAATGCCAAATTTCATATTTCTAGCTACTTCAGTATAAAAAAATTCGCAATTTTACAACGTTTTTCGCTCCTGCACCCCCCCTCTGGGGTTAGTGACACCGACATAAAATATAGCCTATCATGAAGCAGGGGTTGTCACCATCAATTTGCCACCATCACTTTTGAAATCGGTTCGGTAGTTCTAGAGAGTCCATAGACATTGTAATTTAGAATATTTTTAGAACGCTTTTCGCTCATTTCACCCTTTTAAATTTCGATTTTTTTTTAAATTTCATTCTTAGAGAGCATTTACATTTTATAAGTAACTACAATGCCAAATTTCAAATTTCTAGCTCCTTCAGTATAAACAAAAATGCAATTTTAGAACGTTTTTCGCTCCTGCACCCCCGTGGGGTTAGTGACACCGACATAAAATATAGCCTATGCTGGAGCAGGGGTTGTCACCATCAATTTGCCACCATCACTTTTGAAATCGGTTCGGTAGTTCTAGAGATTCCATAGAAATTGTAATTTAAAATGTTTTTAGAACGCTTTTCGCTCATTTCACCCTTTTAAATTTCGAATTTTTTTTTATTTTGTTCTTAGAGAGCATTTACATCTTATAAGTAACTAAAACGCCAAATTTCAAGTCAGTTCGGTAGTTCTAGAGATTCCATAGAAACTGTAATTTAGAATGTTTTTTGAACGCTTTTCGCTCATTTCACCCTTTTAAATTTCGAATTTTTTTTTTATTTTGTTCTTAGAGAGCATTTACATCTTATAAGTAACTTCAACGCCAAATTTCAATTCGGTTCGGTATTTCTAGAGATTCCATAGAAATTGTAATTTAGAATGTTTTTAGACCGCTTTTCGCTCATTTCACCCTTTTAAATTTCGAATTTTTTTTTTATTTTGTTCTTAGAGAGCATTTACATCTTATAAGTAACTAAAACGCCAAATTTCAAGTCGGTTCGGTAGTTCTAGAGATTCCATAGAAACTGTAATTTAGAATGTTTTTAGAACGCTTTTCGCTCATTTCACCCTTTTAAATTTCGAATTTTTTTTTTATTTTGTTCTTAGAGAGCATTTACATCTTATAAGTAACTACAACGCCAAATTTCAAATCGGTTCTTTAGTTCTAGAGAGTCCATAGAAATTGTAATTTAGAATATTTTTAGAACGCTTTTCGCTCATTTCACCCTTTTAAATTTCGATTTTTTTTTAAATTTCATTCTTAGAGAGCATTTACATCTTATAAGTAACTACAATGCCAAATTTCAAATTTCTAGCTCCTTCAGTATAAACAAAAATGCAATTTTAGAACGTTTTTCGCTCCTGCACCCCCGTGGGGTTAGTGACACCGACATAAAATATAGCCTATGCTGGAGCAGGGGTTGTCACCATCAATTTGTCACCATCACTTTTGAAATCGGTTCGGTAGTTCTAGAGATTCCATAGAAATTGTAATTTAGAATGTTTTTAGAACGCTTTTCGCACATTTCACCCTTTTAAATTTCGAATTTTTTTTTAATTTTGTTCTTAGAGAGCATTTACATCTTATAAGTAACTACAACGCCAAATTTCAATTCGGTTCGGTAGTTCTAGAGATTCCATAGAAATTGTAATTTAGAATGTTTTTAGACCGCTTTTCGCTCATTTCACCCTTTTAAATTTCGAATTTTTTTTTTATTTTGTTCTTAGAGAGCATTTACATCTTATAAGTAACTAAAACGCCAAATTTCAAGTCGGTTCGGTAGTTCTAGAGATTCCATAGAAACTGTAATTTAGAATGTTTTTAGAACGCTTTTCGCTCATTTCACCCTTTTAAATTTCGATTTTTTTTTTATTTTGTTCTTAGAGAGCATTTACATCTTATAAGTAACTACAACGCCAAATTTCAAATCGGTTCGGTAGTTCTAGAGATTCCATAGAAATTGTAATTTAGAATGTTTTTAGAACGCTTTTCGCTCATTTCACCCTTTTAAATTTCGAATTTTTTTTTAATTTTGTTCTTAGAGAGCATTTACATCTTATAAGTAACTACAACGCCAAATTTCAATTCGGTTCGGTAGTTCTAGAGATTCCATAGAAATTGTAATTTAGAATGTTTTTAGACCGCTTTTCGCTCATTTCACCCTTTTAAATTTCGAATTTTTTTTTTATTTTGTTCTTAGAGAGCATTTACATCTTATAAGTAACTAAAACGCCAAATTTCAAGTCGGTTCGGTAGTTCTAGAGATTCCATAGAAACTGTAATTTAGAATGTTTTTAGAACGCTTTTCGCTCATTTCACCCTTTTAAATTTCGAATTTTTTTTTTATTTTGTTCTTAGAGAGCATTTACATCTTATAAGTAACTACAACGCCAAATTTCAAATCGGTTCGGTAGTTCTAGAGATTCCATAGAAATTGTAATTTAGAATGTTTTTAGAACGCTTTTCGCACATTTCACCCTTTTAAATTTCGAATTTTTTTTATTTTGTTTTTAGAGAGCATTTACGTTTTATAAGTAACTTCAATGCCAAATTTCATATTTCTAGCTACTTCAGTATAAAAAAATTCGCAATTTTACAACGTTTTTCGCTCCTGCACCCCCCTCTGGGGTTAGTGACACCGACATAAAATATAGCCTATCATGAAGCAGGGGTTGTCACCATCAATTTGCCACCATCACTTTTGAAATCGGTTCGGTAGTTCTAGAGAGTCCATAGACATTGTAATTTAGAATATTTTTAGAACGCTTTTCGCTCATTTCACCCTTTTAAATTTCGATTTTTTTTTAAATTTCATTCTTAGAGAGCATTTACATTTTATAAGTAACTACAATGCCAAATTTCAAATTTCTAGCTCCTTCAGTATAAACAAAAATGCAATTTTAGAACGTTTTTCGCTCCTGCACCCCCGTGGGGTTAGTGACACCGACATAAAATATAGCCTATGCTGGAGCAGGGGTTGTCACCATCAATTTGCCACCATCACTTTTGAAATCGGTTCGGTAGTTCTAGAGATTCCATAGAAATTGTAATTTAAAATGTTTTTAGAACGCTTTTCGCTCATTTCACCCTTTTAAATTTCGAATTTTTTTTTATTTTGTTCTTAGAGAGCATTTACATCTTATAAGTAACTAAAACGCCAAATTTCAAGTCAGTTCGGTAGTTCTAAAGATTCCATAGAAACTGTAATTTAGAATGTTTTTTGAACGCTTTTCGCTCATTTCACCCTTTTAAATTTCGAATTTTTTTTTTATTTTGTTCTTAGAGAGCATTTACATCTTATAAGTAACTTCAACGCCAAATTTCAATTCGGTTCGGTAGTTCTAGAGATTCCATAGAAATTGTAATTTAGAATGTTTTTAGACCGCTTTTCGCTCATTTCACCCTTTTAAATTTCGAATTTTTTTTTTATTTTGTTCTTAGAGAGCATTTACATCTTATAAGTAACTAAAACGCCAAATTTCAAGTCGGTTCGGTAGTTCTAGAGTTTCCATAGAAACTGTAATTTAGAATGTTTTTAGAACGCTTTTCGCTCATTTCACCCTTTTAAATTTCGAATTTTTTTTTTATTTTGTTCTTAGAGAGCATTTACATCTTATAAGTAACTACAACGCCAAATTTCAAATCGGTTCTTTAGTTCTAGAGAGTCCATAGAAATTGTAATTTAGAATATTTTTAGAACGCTTTTCGCTCATTTCACCCTTTTAAATTTCGATTTTTTTTTAAATTTCATTCTTAGAGAGCATTTACATCTTATAAGTAACTACAATGCCAAATTTCAAATTTCTAGCTCCTTCAGTATAAACAAAAATGCAATTTTAGAACGTTTTTCGCTCCTGCACCCCCGTGGGGTTAGTGACACCGACATAAAATATAGCCTATGCTGGAGCAGGGGTTGTCACCATCAATTTGTCACCATCACTTTTGAAATCGGTTCGGTAGTTCTAGAGATTCCATAGAAATTGTAATTTAGAATGTTTTTAGAACGCTTTTCGCACATTTCACCCTTTTAAATTTCGAATTTTTTTTTAATTTTGTTCTTAGAGAGCATTTACATCTTATAAGTAACTACAACGCCAAATTTCAATTCGGTTCGGTAGTTCTAGAGATTCCATAGAAATTGTAATTTAGAATGTTTTTAGACCGCTTTTCGCTCATTTCACCCTTTTAAATTTCGAATTTTTTTTTTATTTTGTTCTTAGAGAGCATTTACATCTTATAAGTAACTAAAACGCCAAATTTCAAGTCGGTTCGGTAGTTCTAGAGATTCCATAGAAACTGTAATTTAGAATGTTTTTAGAACGCTTTTCGCTCATTTCACCCTTTTAAATTTCGATTTTTTTTTTATTTTGTTCTTAGAGAGCATTTACATCTTATAAGTAACTACAACGCCAAATTTCAAATCGGTTCGGTAGTTCTAGAGATTCCATAGAAATTGTAATTTAGAATGTTTTTAGAACGCTTTTCGCACATTTCACCCTTTTAAATTTCGAATTTTTTTTATTTTGTTTTTAGAGAGCATTTACATTTTATAAGTAACTTCAATGCCAAATTTCATATTTCTAGCTCCTTCAATATAAACAAAATCGCAATTTTAGAACGTTTTTCGCTCCTGCACCCCCGTGGGGTTAGTGACACCGACATAAAATATAGCCTATGCTGGAGCAGGGGTTGTCACCATCAATTTGCCACCATCACTTTTGAAATCGGTTCGGTAGTTCTAGAGATTCCATAGAAATTGTAATTTAAAATGTTTTTAGAACGCTTTTCGCTCATTTCACCCTTTTAAATTTCGAATTTTTTTTTATTTTGTTCTTAGAGAGCATTTACATCTTATAAGTAACTAAAACGCCAAATTTCAAGTCAGTTCGGTAGTTCTAGAGATTCCATAGAAACTGTAATTTAGAATGTTTTTTGAACGCTTTTCGCTCATTTCACCCTTTTAAATTTCGATTTTTTTTTTTTTTTGTTCTTAGAGAGCATTTACATCTTATAAGTAACTTCAACGCCAAATTTCAAATAGGTTCGGTAGTTCTAGAGATTCCATAGAAATTATAATTTAGAATGTTTTTAGAACGCTTTTCGCTCATTTCACCCTTTTAACTTTCGATTTTTTTTTTAATTTCATTCTTAGAGAGCATTTACATCTTATAAGTAACTACAATTTCAAATTTCTAGCTCCTTCAGTATAAACAAAAATGCAATTTTAGAACGTTTTTCGCTCCTGCACCCCCGTGGGGTTAGTGACACCGACATAAAATATAGCCTATGCTGGAGCAGGGGTTGTCAACATCACTTTTGAAATCGGTTCAGTAGTTCTAGAGATTCCATAGAAATTGTAATTTAGAATGTTTTTAGAACGCTTTTCGCTCATTTCACCCTTTTAAATTTCGAATTTTTTTTTAATTTTGTTCTTAGAGAGCATTTACATCTTATAAGTAACTACAACGCCAAATTTCAATTCGGTTCGGTAGTTCTAGAGATTCCATAGAAATTGTAATTTAGAATGTTTTTAGACCGCTTTTCGCTCATTTCACCCTTTTAAATTTCGAATTTTTTTTATTTTGTTTTTAGAGAGCATTTACATTTTATAAGTAACTTCAATGCCAAATTTCATATTTCTAGCTCCTTCAATATAAACAAAATCGCAATTTTAGAACGTTTTTCGCTCCTGCACCCCCGTGGGGTTAGTGACACCGACATAAAATATAGCCTATGCTGGAGCAGGGGTTGTCACCATCAATTTGCCACCATCACTTTTGAAATCGGTTCGGTAGTTCTAGAGATTCCATAGAAATTGTAATTTAAAATGTTTTTAGAACGCTTTTCGCTCATTTCACCCTTTTAAATTTCGAATTTTTTTTTATTTTGTTCTTAGAGAGCATTTACATCTTATAAGTAACTAAAACGCCAAATTTCAAGTCAGTTCGGTAGTTCTAGAGATTCCATAGAAACTGTAATTTAGAATGTTTTTTGAACGCTTTTCGCTCATTTCACCCTTTTAAATTTCGATTTTTTTTTTATTTTGTTCTTAGAGAGCATTTACATCTTATAAGTAACTTCAACGCCAAATTTCAAATAGGTTCGGTAGTTCTAGAGATTCCATAGAAATTATAATTTAGAATGTTTTTAGAACGCTTTTCGCTCATTTCACCCTTTTAACTTTCGATTTTTTTTTTAATTTCATTCTTAGAGAGCATTTACATCTTATAAGTAACTACAATTTCAAATTTCTAGCTCCTTCAGTATAAACAAAAATGCAATTTTAGAACGTTTTTCGCTCCTGCACCCCCGTGGGGTTAGTGACACCGACATAAAATATAGCCTATGCTGGAGCAGGGGTTGTCAACATCACTTTTGAAATCGGTTCAGTAGTTCTAGAGATTCCATAGAAATTGTAATTTAGAATGTTTTTAGAACGCTTTTCGCTCATTTCACCCTTTTAAATTTCGAATTTTTTTTTAATTTTGTTCTTAGAGAGCATTTACATCTTATAAGTAACTACAACGCCAAATTTCAATTCGGTTCGGTAGTTCTAGAGATTCCATAGAAACTGTAATTTAGAATGTTTTTAGAACGCTTTTCGCACATTTCACCCTTTTAAATTTCGAATTTTTTTTATTTTGTTTTTAGAGAGCATTTACATTTTATAAGTAACTTCAATGCCAAATTTCATATTTCTAGCTCCTTCAATATAAACAAAATCGCAATTTTAGAACGTTTTTCGCTCCTGCACCCCCGTGGGGTTAGTGACACCGACATAAAATATAGCCTATGCTGGAGCAGGGGTTGTCACCATCAATTTGCCACCATCACTTTTGAAATCGGTTCGGTAGTTCTAGAGATTCCATAGAAATTGTAATTTAAAATGTTTTTAGAACGCTTTTCGCTCATTTCACCCTTTTAAATTTCGAATTTTTTTTTGAAGTCATCATTGAAGTCAAACAGAATCGATATGCGTAACCATAGGAAACAAGCTAATATGACGCCATACATGGAAAATAAAGCGAATAAGCTTTGATTGGTGAAATAAAATTATCTTAGGTTTTTTTTCTTCAATTTTTTTCTTTTTTTTCTTTTGTATGTAACAATACGTAGTGTTTTACCGTCTGCGCACGGCTAATATAACTATACCGTATTTTTTATTTAAATTTTAAAAAAGTAAAAAGAAATTTCAAAAGAAAATGGTTAGCAAATGTCAATAATATGCTCCGCAATATTATTCATGTCGAAAATGATGTCATGGATAGCGAGAAAAAAATATTTTCATTCTTAAAACTAAAAGAAATACCTCGATTACCTAAAAAAATGACGAATGTTAATAGTTCCATTTTTGTTGATAAAACCTAAAGATTTAATATTATTTTGTTAAAATAACATAATTTCCCCTATGCCAGTATTGAAATTAATTGCCTGGAAAAGAAAATTAACAAGTATTATGTCATATTAAAGGAATTTCTCTGGGGAAATATATATTTGAAATAAAACAGGAATTTTCCGATATGTTTTAAAATGAATGTGAATCAATTCCTTACATTAATAATACAAGGATCATCAGTAAGCATATAAAGTAGATGAGTTTCACGCCATATTTATAACGAAAATTTTAAATGTTTTTTTTTTTTTTTTTTTTTTTTTATCTATACTGATTATTAAGCATGAGTATCCATTATATACAGATGAGAGTTTTCTGCTAAAAATCACATCATAATTTTAAGAAAAGGAAAATGAACACGAATCTATTATATTAAAATCTGACCGTGTGTTTGTATTTCGAAACTACTCCTAGACTATCGAACGCAACGCGATTTACTTAATACCGGTTATCATTGATCCGAAGACTTAACTCTCAGAATTAAAAAAAATAAATTAGATACCAAGATTTTTTTTTTTTTGTAAATTTTAATGAAGTTTCTCTAAAAACGGAAAGTCACAAACTCCACATTTGTGTATGAAAAAGGAGAAATAAAACAGATCAGTTATATTTTTTACACCATTTTCTCATTAAAACTGAAAAACAGAATTTATTTTCACTTTGAATAGATAGATGGTGAAAACAAAATCTTGATTTCAGTAAATTATCCGAAAAATAAAAACATTTTCACATATTCAAACTTCATGAATCAATTTATTCGGGAGAACAAAAATTGCCTGTCCACATACTGTCATTTAGAAAACAAGATTTGTTTCAGCTATACATTAAACCACGGAGGCAGAATTGAATTTATAGAAAAAGCATATACTATTTTTATTATTATATATAATTCCAATTAATGTTTTTTTGAAGGATGGCTGTTAAAACGTTTCACAAAGGCGTTAAAAGTAAAATTGTTTATCAGCTAAAATTCACAGTTGTTTTTATCCAATTCGTCTATTTCCACGATTTTATTTGGCCCTCCTTTTTGTATTTGTTGCAATTTCATTTTCGCGATTATTTGGCACCGCAAATTACCGCAAGTAACTCCTATGAAATGTGATAAAGAGTTAGTTAATTATTAACGTTTTAAATTATCGGGAGGGAAATATTTTGCTTAATTAATGTATTTATTATTATTTTAATGTTGCGTGAACGAAGTCACGGGTAACAGCTAGTACATTAATAATACTGCAATTTTCACAAAAATAAAATATATTTAAACAAATGGAATATTTACAAATATATACAAAATTCATAACAATATAATTTCTTTAAAAGCAAAATTCAAAGCAATAGGATCGTTAAAACTATTTTTTAGAGTTTTGTGCAAGGGGAACACATGATTTTTAAGACAGCAAACTTTAAAATTTCTTACTTGCTATAAATTATGGAAAAAGTATCAGAGAATTAAATGATAGTTTTGTCAGACATTTTTTCCCCCACTAACAGAAAAATCTAGCTGAAACCTTTTTATAAATATATTTTCCCTTTGCTTCCACCTGAATATACTCTAATAGTACCGGGGTTTTCTTTCGTCTTGTTATATAGCGAGACTAGACTTCACTTTAGTAGAGATCTTCCCTTGTGCAGTGAGGGGTTTCTGTTCACCACATCTGGGGTGCGAAAAATGAATTGTTTCTTATCTTTAAAATGTTATTCAGTAATGAAATAAATACATCACTTAATATCCAAAAATGTTATTCATGAATGTTAGAAAAATATATCGCTGAGTATTAAATGATGCTATTCAGCAATGACAGATAAATATATCACTTCATGTAAAAAAAAAATGACTTTGAGGGATGTTGGGAAATATTGGCCAACATAGCCAGATGTCGAAAACTAATATTCACGAGTATCATTTAGAGGAGGGATGGGGGGAAGGGTCATTTAACATATAACATGTCAATATCAAATTTTGATATTGGCCGATATTATATTTTGATATTGGCTAATATATTTGTGCTACCTGGAGCGTTCTGCAATTCATATATGTGCGGAATGCATTTAAAATATATTCCTGAATTTTCTTTCATTCCTAATGTGTCGGGTATTACAACATAAAACTTTTTTGTTCTGTTTTTCGAAAAATTTATCTTTCAAAAATAATTTTCCTGTAGTTTAAATTGCATCATAAATATCTAAAAACACACTGGATTTCTACTCGTAGCAATAGATTTGATCATGGCGCTCGCTGTTGAAAATGTAATTTTTTGGTACCTTCAGAAATTTCACATCTCCTAACAACAGGTTCGTTCAAACATTCACAAAGGATTTAAAAATTAATGATTAATGTGAATAACATTTCAAGATGGAGGCCTTTTGTTTATAAGTGTATTTGTTACTTAACATCATATTCTGAAGATGGTCATAGAAGTTGACCGAAACGTCAATTAGATGTAATTTTAAAGTTTAATTTTACATAAATATTTATACATCATTCACTAAAAACGTGTGGTTTACTATACACAATTTTTTTTATACAATAATGATTTAAAAATTGTAATATCATCTTTTGAAAATACTTGGAAACAGGTGTCCGTAACTAAACCGAAGGGCGTTTCCCGTTTATCTCTTTAAAAAAAAAAAAAAAAAAGAAAGAAAAGAAAAGAAAAAAAGGTGTACAACATGCTAAAACGAACCACTTGAGATTGAATCTGACAATTTCTTTTTCAAATTAACGCGATAAAATAATACGATACAAATATTATAGACTCACACCAGTAAATATAATTAAACATGTATTTGAAGAATATACATGCAAGCTTCCATGACCTTGCTTTCGTCATATCACAGGTTAAAAAAACGAGCGAGCGCCCGTGCGGTACTAAGTTCTCCTCGTTGAGCACTTAGAAAGAAGTATACCACAGTATAAATATATACATAGTACTTGATTTGTACAAGTATATACAGGTATACTTGGACTGTGGACTATACGATATTCGTGATCATAACGAGCCACCAACCGCAAAAGAAATTACGTTTATAAAAATTATCTGAATCTGAATTTTTGTTTGCTCTGATTAAAAAATATGGGTTTGACCGGGGCCTCCGAGATGTCGCTGTGTGTCCTTCACCGGCCTGCTACAAGTATTAGTGACGTCACAGTAGTGATCCACTTTGGTCAATGTATCGCAGCAGAAAGATGTAATAAAAAGAGCATTTCCGCTCTTATAATTTGTGATTACATAAATAATATTAAATTTCATAATCGTGAAATAAAAGAGAATCAATACACTTGTTTTATTAAAGGAAATTAAAAGTTTTAAATTAAAAAAAAATGCTAAGATTAATAAATCAGATTGAACCCATTGACTTACCTTTTCCTAAACACATTATTTTACAATAAATATACGTACAAAAAATATAATAAATCTACCAAAAATTTTACAAAATCAATCCCATTCCTCCCTTTTACAACTACATACCATAATTTAACCACCAAAACACAATAAATGTCAATTTAAATAGAGAAATCGACATTTTTTAACTAGAGACCTTGGCACTTTTTTTTTTTAACGCTTTGGCGTAATCCGGGCTTCAGAAAGTCAGATATGTTTTTAAATTATATACACAATTATGAAAACAAACCTAATGAACTTTTATGTTTATTTATATGTATAAAATTATTTATATATACAATTCTGTTCTACCTGCATATAAAAAGAGATATATGGCTTCTTTATATTAAATAAATTATATAAATATTGAAAAAAAAAATTCTTATTTATATGAAACTACGAATAGGTTGCCAGAAAATATGTTGCCAACTTTCCTTCTCTCGCCATAAGCCTTTTTCGGTACTTTTCGGTTAGCCGGGCGCCAGTGATACATGTACATATATAAATACTATATATATATTAATTCATACATATATGTGTGTGTAGATATGTGTATATATATATGTGTGTGTGTATATATATATATCACTGGCGCCCGGATAACCGAAAAGTACCCAATTTTCTATCTTAACTTTGTAATTGACTTGTAATATTTTAATAATTGTCTATTTATTGTACTTGGGTCTAGGACCTAATAACCACTCAAATTAACTTATCAAAAGTTTTATTTTCATAATATATTTGTACACTTAAGTTAGCTAAAATGTTAAATGGAACTACGTAGAACTACTAAGTTGTGTAAATCAATTACTTTTAATTTTAGTAAATGTATCCAGATTTCATTCAATTTATTACAGTATTTCTTTCAAAATCATTTTTTAAACTGTTTATCGTCTGCTTCTTTTATTTATTTTTTTTTTTCTAAAGATCATTTGACTCTTTTTGATTTGGAAGTACAAATTCATTCAAACATGCCGGAATATTTCCATTACAGTTGGATGGACATTCGTTGTTAGGGTTATTTTTTTTTTCTCAGCACAGCAAGTTCAATACCATCATATTAATTTTAGCTTCACGAATTATGAAACGTATATCGAAACATTTAATGCAAACCACTTCTGTTGAAATGTAAATAAAATTATCACAAGGTAATTTTCGTAGCTAAAATTTCTTCTTTTCATTATCAGTAGCGAATTTGAAGACTTAGATTAGAAACTAAGAGCACAACATTTTCTTCTCATTATTTTATAGATATAATCTACACTTTCTTTAATAATTATAATCAATAATTATTGATAGCACTATAATCAAAATACACTGAAAAATATAATTAATTACTATATAAAACAATAAATAAAATCAAAATACTATCGTAAACAATACGCACAAACGAACAAAGTACATGAAAATTTTTAAGTTATTATGGATCACTGTTTTGACGTCAGCAGGTTGTGACGTCACTTGTAGCAGGCCCGGTTAAGGACACACAGCGACATCTCGGAGGCCCCGGTTTGACATACATGTAGAAATTACACTGTAATAATTATAGTGGCAATTATATTTCAGAAAGTAATAAAAAATAAATGCGATTGATATTATTGCTTCTTGTATCCAAATAATTTATACCGATTTCACACCTAGTTACTTTTGGCGGAATGCAAGCTGAATTGGAGTCAGCTGACAAGTGGTTTCTATTTGAGTTTTCCATAGCATTAATTTCCGAAAATACCTCGCAGATGCAGATATAAATTTATGAAAATGATAAATTTCATACCTACTGACTTATAGTTTCATCATTGACAGTTTTGCTATTAATGCTTGATGATCCTTCATTTCGATATTCTCCAAACCGTCTTTAAATTTGACGAAGTATTGAGCCCATATTGAAATAGACTGGAATTCTATAAGTTGCATTTCAATTTTTCAATAATAATAATAATAATAATAAAAAGTTACAAATGTTCAGGTTGTTTAAAATCGCGATTTAAAAAACATTTTATTTTATTTTATTCTAACGCCGGGGGTAATATACATTAATAAAAAAGTAAATGCGATTTATATTATTGTTTCTTGAATGCCATATAATGAATATTGTTTTCGTACCAAGTTTCTTTTGACAGAATGTAAGCTAAATTGTTGTCATTTGACAAGCGGTTTCTATTTGAGTTTTTCGTAGTATTAATTCCCAAAAATCCAAAAATGCCTCTACCTCTACTTATGCCCGTAGGCTTAGATAGAGGAGAAATATCTGAAAATGGTAAATTTCATACCTATTCGCCGTAGTTTCAAAACTGGCACTTTTGCCTTTAATGCCTGATGATCCTTCATTTCGATACTTTCAAAATATTTTTTTATTTTAATATGAATTATTGAGCCTATATTGAAATAGAATGGATTCCAATAAGTTCTATTTCAAGCTAACCCATTTGAAAACAATGGTGTAAAATGTTAAGTTTGTTTAAATTCGCTTTTTTTTTTTTATTCTATTTTATTCTGACGTCTTGTGGAAAATATTCTCTCGCGTGAAACGTATTATACTCGTTCTACAGTCGTCCCTGTCTACAGTGTGAACTACCTCTAACTTCTAACAGTAAAACACTTTGAAAAAATTCTAATCAATTCTTCGCTGCACATGCGTTCGCAGTGGTGATAAGTGAATAAGTATTATGATTTTCCCTCTTGATTGTACATGGTGAACACTTGAAAAACAAATAAATAATGAATTTTTTTTTCCCTTGATGTTTAATATGTTGGGGAATTATTTTCCTTTACAGTGAGTTAATGAATTGCTAATTACCCCCTTGTAGTTGTAATTAATTCAAACTTCTTCGATAGCCCATTACATCGGCGTGCGCAAGGGGTTTATAGGAACGCCACCCCCTCCCCCAATTCTTTGAAGGTTTTATAATTTTTTTAAATGCTAGAAGAATGTAAGTATAAAAAGCTGTGATTTTGGTTGAACTGAATATTGCATGACATCACTTTCATAGCATGAAAATTTGTTTAAAGTTCTACTTAAAAGATTGTGTTGTAATTTAAAGTTATTTTATTGTTTATTCATTTGTTTATTTTAAACAAAAGTTTTAATGAACTTTTTTTATAATATTTTTATTGAAATTTCTTTAAAAAAATTAATTTTTTAAGCAAATTGTAATAGATATTAAAATTTTTTATTCCATTTAAAACAAATTTTTAAACATTGATTCATGGCAATAATTTTTTAAATAAACTAAGAGTAATAATAATAATGAAAATAATTATTAATTTCATTAATATTTTAAATAATAATTAATTTTATAATTTATAAAATTAGAAATATAATAAATTAGCAAATAAAATAAACATTAATGTTAATATTTTTATTAATTTAAGAAATTTAGTTTAATTATTAATTACATAATAATTTAAATTTCTTTTATTAAAAATGTAAGATGATGTATTTGTAAATGATAAATTTCAATTTATTATTAATCATAACAATGCTAATAATAAATTTCAATTTATAGTTAATATAAACTTAAGTAAATATATAGTTAATATAATATAGTTAATATATAGTTTTTATATAGTAAATACATATAGTTAAATATCCCTCTGACTGTCGAGCAAAAGGGCAAAATTGTAATGCTATTTTCTCTTTTTTTTTTTTTTTTTTTTTTTTTTTTTTGAATGCTTTAAAAAAGATGATTGTTCGAACCTTATATAAAAAACTTAATCATATATTTAAATCCTGTAGGGTATTAATCATTACTCAATGTTTTAAAACTGCATTATATCTGTAAAATTGTATTAGTTTAAATAATTCTTGTGTTGCAATGAAACCTGGAGCTTAGTAAACGTATTAACATGGGCGTGTCAATACGAGGGCTATAGTGTAACCATAAGCTCAATGTATAACTATACTATATATTCAATTTGATTTAAAACTGAAATTTTATTATTTTTAAAATTTACATTATTCATATTATTAATTTAATATACTTATAATTTATTACTGTCAATAATAAATTTCAATTTATAGTTAATATAAACTTAAGTAAATAGATAGTTAATATGATATAGTTAATATATAGTTTATATATAATAAATACATATAGTTAAATATCCAATTTGTAGTTAATATAATATAGTTACTATATATTATACATTAATATAATTATATATATTTTATATAGTTTATAACGTAATTATATATAGTTACTAATATAGTTAATATAATATAGTTTTTAATATTAACTACTTTATAAATTGTTAATTTAATTTAATTATTAAACTTAAATTAACAATTAATTTGTTAGGTACTTAATTATTTAATTTAATTAAAAATAGTTAATTGCTAATTAATGTTATTACTAAATTATTAACTAGTTTTTCTGAAAATTTCACTTAAACACTGTTAAACTGTTTTTATTAAAATATTCTAATATATATATATATATATATATATATATATATATATATATATATTTTTTTTTTTTTTTTTTTTTTTTTTTTTTTTTTTTTTTTTAAGTAGAATGCTCTATCAAAAACATAGTCTAAGTAATGAGTAAGTGGCAATGGTTTCCTAAAAATGAGGAATGAAGAGAATGGAAACTGTTAATTTAAAAAAGGAACTGTGTAGAAATTACTAAAAAAAAATGAATGGGAGGGGTGGGTCATATAACATTGGCCGATAATATATTTTGATATTGGCCAATATATTTGTACTACCTGGGGTGTTCTGCAATTCATACATGTGCGAAATGCATTTAAAATATATTCCTGAATTTTCGTTCATTCCTAATGTATCGCGTGTTGCAACATAAATCTCTTTAGTTCTGTTTCTCGAAAAATCTATCTTTCAAAAATAATTTTCCTGTAGTTTAAATTGGATCATACATATAAAAAAACACACTGGATTTCTACTCGCAGCAATAGATTCAATCGTTGCACCCCGCCTGCTGGTGAAAATGCAATTTTTTGGATACGGTTTCGTTTTCGTTTGTCGTAGCTCTTATTTTCAAGTACCTTCAGAAATTTCTCATCTTCTAATAACAGGTTTGTTCAAACATTCACAAAGGATTTAAAATTGTAATATAATTAGATCTTCTTTTGAAAAAACTTGGAAAAAGATTTTTCTAATTAAACTGAAGGGCGTTCTCCGTGTATCTCCTTTGAAATAAAAAAAAAAAAAAAAAAAAAAAAAACATTTTTTTTTCAATATGCCAAAACGAACCAAGTGGGATTGAATCTGACAATATGTTTAAATTAAAGCAGTAGAATAATACGATAAAAATATTAGATTCCCACCAGGAAATATACTTAAACATGTATTTAAAGAGTATACATGCAACTTTATGTGATCGCACTTAACACTACACACATTCCAAGAACGAGTGAGCGCCCGTGCGGCACTAAGTTCTCCTCGTTGAAGCCTTAGAAAGGATTACACCACAGTACAAGTATATATATATATACTTCATTTATACAAGTATATACAGATATACTTGGACTGTGCCCTATACTATATTCGTGATCATAACGGGCCACCAACCGCAAAAGAAATTACGTTTATAAAAATTATCTTAATCTGAATTTTTGTTTGCTCTGATTAAAAAATATGGGTTTGACATACATGTAGATATCACACTGTATTAATTATAGTGGTTATTATATTTCAGAAAGTAATGAAAATTTAAATGCGATTTATATTATTGCTTCTTGGATGCCAAATAATTTATATCGATTTCATACCAAGTTACTTTTGGCGGAATGCAAGCTGAATTGAAGTCATCTTTCAAGTCGTTTCTATTTGAGTTTTTCATAGTATTAATTGCCGAAAATACTTTGCAGATGCAGATAGGGAGAGAAATTTATGAAAATGATAAATTCCATACCTACTCACATATAGTTTCTTCATTGACAGTTTTGCTATTAATGCTTGATGATCCTTCATTTCGATATTCTCCAAACCGTCTTTTAATTTGACGAATTATTGAGACAATATTGAAATAGACTGGAATTCTAAAAGTTGCATTTCATTTTTGCCATAATAATAATAATAATAAGAAGAATAAAAAGTTACAAATGTTCAGGTTGTTTAAATTCGCGATTTAGAAAACATTGTATTTTATTTTATTCTAACACCGGGGGTAATATACATTAATAAAAAAGTAAATGTGATTTATATTATTGCTTCTTGAATACCATGTAATGAATATTGTTTTCGTACCAAGTTTCTTTTGACAGAATGTAAGCTGAATTGATGTCATTTGACAAGCGGTTTCTAATTGAGTTTTTCGTAGCATTAATTTCCAAAAATCCATAAATGCTTCTAACTCTATTTATGTTCCCGTAGGCTTAGATAGAGGAAAAATATCTGAAAATGGTAAATTTCATACCTACTCGCCGTAGTTTCAAAACTGGCAGTTTTGTCTATAGTGCCTGATGATCCTTTATTTCGATACTCTCCAAATAATTTTTTTTTTTAATATAATGAATTATTGAGCCTATATTGAAATAGAATGGATTCCAATAAGTTCTATTTCAAGCTAAGCCATTTGAAAACAATAGTAATTTAAAATGTTCGGTTTGTTTAAATTGGCATTTTTTTTTTTCTATTTTATTCTGACGTCTTGGGGAAAATATTCTCTCGCGTGAAACTTATTATACTCGTTCTACAGTCGTCCCTGTCTACAGAGTGAACTACCTCTAACATCTAAAAGTAACACTTTGAAAAAATTCTAATCAATTCTTCGCTGTGCGTTCGCAATGGTGATAAGCGAAAATCTATTATGATTTTCCCCCTTGATTGTACATGGTAAACACTTGAAAAACAAATAAATAATGAAAAATTTTGTTCCCTTTTGATGTTTAATATTTTGCGAAAATATTTTTCCTTTTCAATGATTTAATGGATTGCTAATTCCTCCCTTGTAGTTGTAATTAATTCAAAGCTCTTCGATAGCCCATTACATGGACGTGCGCAAGGGGTTTAGAGGAGCACCGCCCCCTCCCCTAATTCTTTGAAGGTTTTATTATTTTTTTAAATGTTAGAAGAATGTAAGTATAAAAAGCTGTGATTTTGGTTGAACTGAATATTGCATGACAGCACTTTCACAGCGTGAAAATTTGTTTAAAGTTCTACTTAAAAGATTGTGTTGTAATTTAAAGTTATTTTATTGTTTATTTATTTGTTTATTTCAAATAAAAGTGTCTAATAAACTTTTTTTTTAATTATTTTTATTGAAATTTGTTAAAAAATTTTAAATTTTAAGCAAATTGTAATAATTATTATTATTTTTTTTAAATTCCATTTAAAACTAATTTTTAAACATTGATTAATGGCAATAATTTATTAAATAAACTAATAATAATAATCATAATGAAAACAATTATTAATTTCATTAACATTTCAATTAATAATCAATTTTATAACTTATAAAATTAGCAATATAATAAATTAATAAATAAAATATACATTAATATTAATATTTTATTAATTTAAAAAAAAATTATTTAATTATTATTTACACAACAATTTAAATTTCTTTTACTAAAAATGCAAGATGGGGTAGATGATAAATTTAAGTTTATTATTAATCATAACAATGTCAATAATAAATTTCAATTTATAGTTAATATAAACTTAAATAAATAGATAGTTACTATAATATAGTTAATATATAGTTTATATATCGTAAATACATATAGTTAAATATCCCTCTGACTGTCGAGCAAAAGGGCAAAATTGTAATGTTATTTTCTCTGAATTTTTTTTTAAATGCTTTAAAAAAGGTGATTATTCCAACATTATATAAAATACTTAATCATATATTTAAATCCTTTAGGGTATTAATCATTACTCAATATTTTAAAACTGCAGTATATCTGTAAAATTGTATTAATTTAAATAATTCTTGTGTTGCAGTGAAACCTGGAGCTTAGTAAACGTGTAGCGTGTCAATAAGAGGGCTATATTGTAACAATAAGCTGAATGTATAACTATACTATATATTCAGTTTGATTCAAAACTGAAATTTTATTATTTTTATAATTTACATTATTAATATTATTAATTTAATATACTTATAATTTATTACACTAAAATATTAACTACTTTCATAAATTGTTAATTTAATTTAATTACTAAATTTAAATTAACAATTAATTTGTTAGGTACTTAATTATTTTATTTAATTCATAATAGTTAATTTCTAATTAATGTTATTATTAAATTATTAACTAGTTTTTCTGAAATTTTCACTAAAAAACTGTAAAATTGTTTTCATTGAAATATTCTAATATAAATTTAAAAAAAAAAAAAAAAAAAAAAGTAGACATTTCAGTTAAAAACATAGTTTAAGTAATGAGTAAGTGGCAGTGGTTTCCTAAAAATAGAGAATGGAAACTGTTAATTTAAAAAAGGAACTGTGTAGAAATTGCTAAAAAAAAAAAAAAAAAAGAAAGAAAACCCTTTTAAAAAGAACAGTTTAATTATACTCAACCTACTAAAATTTAAGGAAACAATTCTATATAGAGTAGATGCAATAATAGCAGCTCAATGTAAACCGAAATCGAACTATTATCATGCAATCCAAAACGACATCCTATCCAAAGAAACTGGATACTTATAAAGAACGGAAAGCTCAGTTTCAACTGACGTCACACCCTAGCAACCACCTTAGCAACTAGCTTTGTTTTTTGTTTGCCCATCAAAGATGGTGGATTGTGATTGGTTGGCTCGTAATACAGGCTACAAATCCACGATTATGATTGGTTGATAACTTTTGATGGGCTGGTGATCACGTGGTTGAAACTGATCTATAGGCCGTAATGGTGAAGCGTATTCCTTCGGATTCCCCTCCCTCCAGATACCGTGTCTGTATGGCAGTAAACCAATTGTACAGGATGAAATTGGCAGAAGCTGGCGAAAAATAGCCAAATGTTACATTTTTTCAGTGGATTCGAAATCGCTGTTCGCATTGTACCAAACTTTATTTTTATTTCATTATTATTATTTTGCACGAAAAAGATGTTGCATTAAAAACATTCAGACTAAAATGAGTCGCTTCCTTTTCAATTTATTTAAACAAGTTTGTTCTAAGAATAAATGTATTTTGATTCAAATGATTTGATTTCAAACACTTTGAAATTGTATTTTTCATCGTTTACCATCCCTCCCCCCCTCCTCCTCCTCCAAAAAAACAAAAAAACAATTAAGCAAGACCACTTAGTAAGTAGGATAAATTTTAAAGAAATGAAACATCTGAGTGTGTTTTTAAACCTGCCAATAAACCTGCATGAACTATTTTTGCTTCTTTTTATGTATTACAACGGTTAAAAACTACATAGAAGTCTAAAAAATTAAGACTTTTGTGAAACACTGAAAAGCGTACACACGTGTTTACCAAATTTATCCACATGTTTAAAACACACATAAATTATATAATTTCTTTAAAACATAAACTACTTACTAACGGGCTTGTGTACTTAATTTGTTGGTATTGTACTTTTCTATGTTTTCTTGAATCAAACTAAAATATCTTGTAATACTTTCTTCTCACAAACGTCGCTAACATTCACGAGCGAAACGAACGCCACTTGATATTTGAAAGAAACCGCCAAATAATTTTTTGCAACCCCGGTGGACCTTGTCCATTCAAGCTGCGGGGATGCGGGAAGCAGCGTTTCCCCAGGAAGTTTTTTTTCTCCATACACTTCTGCGTCACAATTCAGCAGAAAACGTCGACCGAGCTTTCCGTTCTTTATAGTATATTCATCTTCTTTGTCCTATCGTTCGGGTTCAATAAAATTGTTAATTAGTGTCAGTGAGTAACGTGATTTAACATATCTGCAGGGAGACCTAGCGACCGTCTCCCCCTATGGGGTTTTGCTAACGAAGTCGTCGTGGGTTCCATGGCGGTTCATCAAGGTTTCGTCTCTGCGGAAGTTTCCTCCGAGACGTGGGGTTACTGCCGTGACGATGACGACCTATGTCATCGTCCTTGGTAAAATGACCTGGGGGTCCGCAGTGGGGAGCGGCCCCAGGCCGATCGCAGTGCCGGGGCGAGACAAAGCCCCTGGTGCGGTATAAGCCCTTCAGAGGCTTGGGCGCGATGGTCGTATTCGTGACGCCGGCGACCCCTGTGGGCGTCTGGCGGCGCAGGCTAGCTTTATATCTGCAGGGAGAGTGAATTTTTTTCACCAATGAATATAAAAAAGTCTTTTTCCCATCCGCGGGCCATTTTTTCATTTCGATATTATCCAAATCTTCTTTTAATATGGGGAAATATTGAGTTCATGTTGAAACAGGCTAGAATTCAATAAATTGCATTTCATTCAATTAAAAAAAATAATAATAATAATGTTAAAATGTTCAAGTATTTAAATACGCGATTTTTTTTTTTAATTCATTCTGTTTTATTCTAACGTCTTGTCGAAAATATTCTCTCGCGTGCCACAGGATCGCCATCCCTGAGTCTAGAGAGTAAAGAACTTATTACAGAACAGTTTAAGACTTAGAAAAAATTTGTCTTCAGATCAACCTTTCGCTGCGCATGCGTTAGGAGTGGCGATAAGCGAAAAACTGTTACGGTTTCTTCCCTTCATTGCACTACAGTTGCTCATTATGAGATTTTCGAAAATAAATAAAAAATGGAAAATTTTGTCCTCGTTCAATGTTTAAGCTTTTCGGGAAATAAAGTTTTCTTTTCTGTGATATACAGGGTTGTAGTCAGGGCGGTAGCTAGGAGGGGGGGGGGCTCAGTACCCCCTGAACATTTTAACCCCCCCCCCCCCCTGGGAAAGTTGGCAAAGTCACCAAATGAAATTCTAAAATTCAAATGAAACTCTCTTCAGAAATTGAACTTAGTTTTGGGGGCTTTTTACAGTTTTGCATAAATACTAAATTGTAGTATTTGTTTAAAAATTGCAAATAAGTGCTTCAATATCTGCACATATTCAGAATTAATAACCTTTTGCTGATGCAAACCTTGACTTTCGCATTAGTTATATACTGAAAATTTTCATTTTGCAGCGTTTTCCATTATTAGCATAAAACAAAGTTATTCTAATGAGTTATAGCCATTTTAAATACAAGTGGTTTTAGTTTTTGACTAGACTAGACACAAAAATAATTTTAAAATGCAAAATACACCCTTGATTTTTCTAATGTTTTTTTATTATATAAAAACATAACTTTAGAATCCTTAAGGGCAGGGAATAGTCAGAAAAAAAAAATAAAGGGTGCAACTCTTTTGAAACAGGTGAACTGTCAGCTTTTTATTTACTTATTGACATCATCACTTATTATTTCACTATCACTAGTATAATTATACACTGAAAATTTTCATTCCGCAGCCAGTGATGTAGTATTTAAAAAACCAGAAGGCTTTAGGCATAGGGTATACCTAAAAAGTATATGCTATAGTTTTTGAGAAGAGGTTATACGGTATTCCTTCAAATAATTCAGAAGGTATACAGCGTATCCACTGTATATCCTTCATTACATCCCTGTCTGCAGCCTTTACTTTTCTTAGCATCCAATAAAGTTATTATCCCATCAAAAAACTTTCTGTAAAAAAAAAAGCGCCAAGCTCTTCTTAATGTTTCGGCCGTAAAAAGTACTGATATCTGATGTTCGCCCAAGTTAAAAGTCAAACATCCGAAATCTTTCATTCAAAATGGCTTCCTGCGACTTGGCCGTTAATGCATTCTACGTTAAAAACATTAGAAGAATGTAATACTGAGAAAAATAAATTCGAATACATAATATACCCTGATTGATGTTAAACATGCCATATCTTTCATTTGAAATAAATAATTACGTCGATAAATCATTTCAAAATTAATGATTGAAAATTATGCATTTAAAAGTAATATCGGAATGCAAATAGGCAAATTCGTATGATGATATTGTAATTAAAAGCTTTGTGATACATACCATTAAGTTTCAAGAAACATTAGTTTTGATTAGCCATCATTTAGTTTTACCATGGTTTAATGACCATTTTGTACGGTCTATTGTCATTAACACGAATTCCAATGAATATTTTTTTCATCAAATTTCACATTGTGTTACATTATATGAGACGTTGAGAACCAGAGTGGACCATTCTCGACAGCTGTGATTTCGAAATTATGTTTTTAAAAATGTGTATTATATTTTAGTACTTTGTACAACAAAATGCGTAAGATATTCAAAAAAAATGTAGTAGACATGTAGATCATTATACATTCTTTAGAATTTGAAAAACCTTCTAAAATGCATTAACGGCCAAGTCGCAGGAAGCCATTTTGAATGAAAGATTTCGGATGTTTGACTTTTAACTTGGGCGAACATCAGATATCAGTACTTTTTACGTCCGAAACATTAAGGAGAACTTGGCGCTTTTTTTTTTTTTTTACAGAAAGTTTTTTGATGGGATATCACTGCTTTTTGTAGGTTTTATCAAATGTATAAAGGATATAAATATAATAAATGTATAAATGTCAAAGAATTTTAAAATTATTTTATTATGCTTTACAAATCTATATTTTTATTTGTAGTTTAGATCAAATTACTAGCCGTCTCAGGCAAACAATATATTCTTTCTTATATGTATGCTAAGCACTTCATCATATTACTTTTATTCATAACTAGCCGAGGTACCTGGTGTTCGAGATTTAAAGAATGTTTGTGTAGAAAAATCAATTTCAAAATTAAGCAGGTTGTATAGATAACTTCAGAATGTTAAAATATGCCAATATTTCTATAATCGTGTTTTTATCATGATTCAATACGTTCCTCAAACTCGTATGACATTGTACTCACCTGCTGACATCTTACCTACTTTCTTTCACTATTACTCATATTGATACTCTCTTTGTATGATTCCTAAACATTTGAAAAAGTCTGTTAAACTTCCAATGTGACGTTATATTAATTTTCTTTTTTAATTATCGAATGACGTCCTATTAACCTGCTTTCTGTATTTACATATACTCATACTCCTTGTATTATTGAGAAATGTTTGAAAATTTCCGTTATATTACCAATATGACGTCATATTAATCTTTTTTTCCATTGCTGAAACTTTTTATTTTTATTTTCATTTTTCACGTGGAAATCTTTCAACAGAAAATTGTAGAAAGAATTTCATTGTGGATTTTTAATTCTTGGCAACTGCTATAACGAAAAATGTTCAAATTTAATAGGAAAAGGCGGGAAGAGTTCAATATACTGTGCTGGTAGGTATGGAGAGTTGTTTTTGGCGATAAAGGTTTGATTTGGTTGTTGCGATATTCAGTCTTTGGAGTTTTAACTTAACAACTGGAATTGACCTTATCTACGTGACATCACACCCCTTTTGGCAGCAGTTTGGATATTTTTGCCAATCGCGCAAACCAGCACAGGATATGGAACTCTTCCCGGAAAAGCTGTTAGATTTTTGGTTTTTTATTATTTAAAAATTAACTCTACATTATTTCGATTCCGGATTGCTTTAGTTGCCTTGGCCGTGTTTTAATACACCTACACGCAGCATTTCACAATTCTGGCTTTCAAACTGTTGATTTGTATAGAAGTGCAGACAGACAAACAAGTTTTCATTTTCATACATTAGATTTACTTGCTCAATCCTTCGCCAAATCGGAAGTTTCTGTTAGAGAAATTCTCTTTGCGATCATTGGCAGCATATCTTATATTTTGTGTTGTTATCTATTTCATCTTTATTGACAACTAGCAAGCTACGCCCGCTACGCTGGTCAATTTCTTATAACGAACTTTTAATCCAACAAAACATTGACATTTCATAATTCACTTTTATATTTTAACAGAATAATAAGGCTACTATAATTTGTGACTCGTGCTACAGCCAATATACATGACAGGACACGTCGCTCTTATCATTATCTTTTTACGCATGAAGGTTTTGCTATGGTACTCCATTGTGAAATTTAGTAACTTTCAAATTCAATATTTAAAAAATGGCATAATCATTAGATTTGAAATTTATATCAAGAAAAATACAATTCCTTACCTTTCAAACGCAGTTCGCCCAACAATTTTCTGACAAATACTTTTCAAGCTACTATTTTTTTTTCAGTAACTTCAAATGTTTCATTTTCCGAGATTAATCTGTGGCAACAATTAGCAAAAAACCCAGTCGTCAGAAACGCATAGTTTTTTATTAAAGAGGCTGTTGGAGCAGGGATTGTCACCACCAATTTGCCACCATCACTTTTGAAATGGGTTCGGTAGTTCTAGAGATTCCATAGAAATTGTAATTTAGAATGTTTTTAGAACGCTTTTCGCACATTTCGCCCTTTTAAATTTCGATTTTTTTTTTAATTTTGTTTTTAGAGAGCATTTACGTTTTATAAGTAACTTCAATGCCAAATTTCATATTTCTAGCTACTTCAGTATAAAAAAATTCGCAATTTTACAACGTTTTTCGCTCCTGCACCCCCCCCCCTCTGGGGTTAGTGACACCGACATAAAATATAGGCTATCATGAAGCAGGGGTTGTCACCATCAATTTGCCACCATCACTTTTGAAATCGGTTCGGTAGTTCTAGAGAGTCCATAGAAATTGTAATTTAGAATATTTTTAGAACGCTTTTCGCTCATTTCACCCTTTTAAATTTCGATTTTTTTTTTAATTTCATTCTTAGAGAGCATTTACATCTTATAAGTAACTACAATGCCAAATTTCAAATTTCTAGCTCCTTCAGTATAAACAAAAATGCAATTTTAGAACGTTTTTCGCTCCTGCACCCCCCCGGGGTTAGTGACACCGACATAAAATATAGCCTATGCTGGAGCAGGGGTTGTCACCATCACTTTTGAAATCGGTTCGGTAGTTCTAGAGATTCCATAGAAATTGTAATTTAGAATGTTTTTAGAACGCTTTTCGCTCATTTCACCCTTTTAAATTTCGAATTTTTTTTTAATTTTGTTCTTAGAGAGCATTTACATCTTATAAGTAACTACAACGCCAAATTTCAATTCGGTTCGGTAGTTCTAGAGATTCCATAGAAATTGTAATTTAGAATGTTTTTAGACCGCTTTTCGCTCATTTCACCCTTTTAAATTTCGAATTTTTTTTTTTTTTTTTTGTTCTTAGAGAGCATTTACATCTTATAAGTAACTAAAACGCCAAATTTCAAGTCGGTTCGGTAGTTCTAGAGATTCCATAGAAACTGTAATTTAGAATGTTTTTAGAACGCTTTTCGCTCATTTCACCCTTTTAAATTTCGATTTTTTTTTTATTTTGTTCTTAGAGAGCATTTACATCTTATAAGTAACTACAACGCCAAATTTCAAATCGGTTCGGTAGTTCTAGAGATTCCATAGAAATTGTAATTTAGAATGTTTTTAGAACGCTTTTCGCACATTTCACCATTTTAAATTTCGAATTTTTTTTATTTTGTTTTTAGAGAGCATTTACATTTTATAAGTAACTTCAATGCCAAATTTCATATTTCTAGCTCCTTCAATATAAACAAAATCGCAATTTTAGAACGTTTTTCGCTCCTGCATCCCCGTGGGGTTAGTGACACCGACATAAAATATAGCCTATGCTGGAGCAGGGGTTGTCACCATCAATTTGCCACCATCACTTTTGAAATCGGTTCGGTAGTTCTAGAGATTCCATAGAAATTGTAATTTAAAATGTTTTTAGAACGCTTTTCGCTCATTTCACCCTTTTAAATTTCGAATTTTTTTTTATTTTGTTCTTAGAGAGCATTTACATCTTATAAGTAACTAAAACGCCAAATTTCAAGTCGGTTCGGTAGTTCTAGAGATTCCATAGAAACTGTAATTTAGAATGTTTTTAGAACGCTTTTCGCTCATTTCACCCTTTTAAATTTCGAATTTTTTTTTTATTTTGTTCTTAGAGAGCATTTACATCTTATAAGTAACTACAACGCCAAATTTCAAATAGGTTCGGTAGTTCTAGAGATTCCATAGAAATTATAATTTAGAATGTTTTTAGAACGCTTTTCGCTCATTTCACCCTTTTAAATTTCGATTTTTTTTAAAATTTCATTCTTAGAGAGCATTTACATCTTATAAGTAACTACAATTTCAAATTTCTAGCTCCTTCAGTATAAACAAAAATGCAATTTTAGAACGTTTTTCGCTCCTGCACCCCCGTGGGGTTAGTGACACCGACATAAAATATAGCCTATGCTGGAGCAGGGGTTGTCACCATCAATTTGTCACCATCACTTTTGAAATCGGTTCGGTAGTTCTAGAGATTCCATAGAAATTGTAATTTAGAATGTTTTTAGAACGCTTTTCGCTCATTTCACCCTTTTAAATTTCGAATTTTTTTTAAATTTTGTTCTTAGAGAGCATTTACATCTTATAAGTAACTACAACGCCAAATTTCAATTCGGTTCGGTAGTTCTAGAGATTCCATAGAAATTGTAATTTAGAATGTTTTTAGACCGCTTTTCGCTCATTTCACCCTTTTAAATTTCGAATTTTTTTTTATTTTGTTCTTAGAGAGCATTTACATCTTATAAGTAACTAAAACGCCAAATTTCAAGTCGGTTCGGTAGTTCTAGAGATTCCATAGAAACTGTAATTTAGAATGTTTTTAGAACGCTTTTCGCTCATTTCACCCTTTTAAATTTCGAATTTTTTTTTATTTTGTTCTTAGAGAGCATTTACATCTTATAAGTAACTACAACGCCAAATTTCAAATCGGTTCGGTAGTTCTAGAGATTCCATAGAAATTGTAATTTAGAATGTTTTTAGAACGCTTTTCGCGCATTTCACCCTTTTAAATTTCGAATTTTTTTTTTGTTTTTAGAGAGCATTTACGTTTTATAAGTAACTTCAATGCCAAATTTCATATTTCTAGCTACTTGAGTATAAAAAAATTCGCAATTTTACAACGATTTTCGCTCCTGCACCCCCCCTCTGGGGTTAGTGACACCGACATAAAATATAGCCTATCATGAAGCAGGGGTTGTCACCATCAATTTGCCACCATCACTTTTGAAATCGGTTCGGTAGTTCTAGAGAGTCCATAGAAATTGTAATTTAGAATATTTTTAGAACGCTTTTCGCTCATTTCACCCTTTTAAATTTCGATTTTTTTTTAAATTTCATTCTTAGAGAGCATTTACATCTTATAAGTAACTACAATGCCAAATTTCAAATTTCTAGCTCCTTCAGTATAAACAAAAATGCAATTTTAGAACGTTTTTCGCTCCTGCACCCCCGTGGGGTTAGTGACACCGACATAAAATATAGCCTATGCTGGAGCAGGGGTTGTCACCATCAATTTGTCACCATCACTTTTGAAATCGGTTCGGTAGTTCTAGAGATTCAATAGAAATTGTAATTTAGAATGTTTTTAGAACGCTTTTCGCTCATTTCACCCTTTTAAATTTCGAATTTTTTTTTAATTTTGTTCTTAGAGAGCATTTACATCTTATAAGTAACTACAACGCCAAATTTCAATTCGGTTCGGTAGTTCTAGAGATTCCATAGAAATTGTAATTTAGAATATTTTTAGAACGCTTTTCGCTCATTTCACCCTTTTAAATTTCGATTTTTTTTTAAATTTCATTCTTAGAGAGCATTTACATCTTATAAGTAACTACAATGCCAAATTTCATATTTCTAGCTCCTTCAGTATAAACAAAAATGCAATTTTAGAACGTTTTTCGCTCCTGCACCCCCCCGGGGTTAGTGACACCGACATAAAATATAGCCTATGCTGGAGCAGGGGTTGTCACCATCAATTTGTCACCATCACTTTTGAAATCGGTTCGGTAGTTCTAGAGATTCCATAGAAATTGTAATTTAGAATGTTTTTAGAACGCTTTTCGCTCATTTCACCCTTTTAAATTTCGAAATTTTTTTTAATTTTGTTCTTAGAGAGCATTTACATCTTATAAGTAACTAAAACGCCAAATTTCAAGTCGGTTCGGTAGTTCTAGAGATTCCATAGAAATTGTAATTTAGAATGTTTTTAGACCGCTTTTCGCTCATTTCACCCTTTTAAATTTCGAATTTTTTTTTTTTTTTTTTTGTTCTTAGAGAGCATTTACATCTTATAAGTAACTAAAACGCCAAATTTCAAGTCGGTTCGGTAGTTCTAGAGATTCCATAGAAACTGTAATTTAGAATGTTTTTAGAACGCTTTTCGCTCATTTCACCCTTTTAAATTTCGAATTTTTTTTTTATTTTGTTCTTAGAGAGCATTTACATCTTATAAGTAACTACAACGCCAAATTTCAAATCGGTTCGGTAGTTCTAGAGATTCCATAGAAATTGTAATTTAGAATGTTTTTAGAACGCTTTTCGCACATTTCACCCTTTTAAATTTCGAATTTTTTTTATTTTGTTTTTAGAGAGCATTTACATTTTATAAGTAACTTCAATGCCAAATTTCATATTTCTAGCTCCTTCAATATAAACAAAATCGCAATTTTAGAACGTTTTTCGCTCCTGCACCCCCGTGGGGTTAGTGACACCGACATAAAATATAGCCTATGCTGGAGCAGGGGTTGTCACCATCAATTTGCCACCATCACTTTTGAAATCGGTTCGGTAGTTCTAGAGATTCCATAGAAATTGTAATTTAAAATGTTTTTAGAACGCTTTTCGCTCATTTCACCCTTTTAAATTTCGAATTTTTTTTTATTTTGTTCTTAGAGAGCATTTACATCTTATAAGTAACTAAAACGCCAAATTTCAAGTCGGTTCGGTAGTTCTAGAGATTCCATAGAAACTGTAATTTAGAATGTTTTTAGAACGCTTTTCGCTCATTTCACCCTTTTAAATTTCGAATTTTTTTTTATTTTGTTCTTAGAGAGCATTTACATTTTATAAGTAACTACAACGCCAAATTTCAAATAGGTTCGGTAGTTCTAGAGATTCCATAGAAATTATAATTTAGAATGTTTTTAGAACGCTTTTCGCTCATTTCACCCTTTTAAATTTCGATTTTTTTTTAAATTTCATTCTTAGAGAGCATTTACATCTTATAAGTAACTACAATTTCAAATTTCTAGCTCCTTCAGTATAAACAAAAATGCAATTTTAGAACGTTTTTCGCTCCTGCACCCCCGTGGGGTTAGTGACACCGACATAAAATATAGCCTATGCTGGAGCAGGGGTTGTCACCATCAATTTGTCACCATCACTTTTGAAATCGGTTCGGTAGTTCTAGAGATTCCATAGAAATTGTAATTTAGAATGTTTTTAGAACGCTTTTCGCTCATTTCACCCTTTTAAATTTCGAATTTTTTTTTAATTTTGTTCTTAGAGAGCATTTACATCTTATAAGTAACTACAACGCCAAATTTCAATTCGGTTCGGTAGTTCTAGAGATTCCATAGAAATTGTAATTTAGAATGTTTTTAGACCGCTTTTCGCTCATTTCACCCTTTTAAATTTCGAATTTTTTTTTTATTTTGTTCTTAGAGAGCATTTACATCTTATAAGTAACTAAAACGCCAAATTTCAAGTCGGTTCGGTAGTTCTAGAGATTCCATAGAAACTGTAATTTAGAATGTTTTTAGAACGCTTTTCGCTCATTTCACCCTTTTAAATTTCGAATTTTTTTTTTATTTTGTTCTTAGAGAGCATTTACATCTTATAAGTAACTACAACGCCAAATTTCAAATCGGTTCGGTAGTTCTAGAGATTCCATAGAAATTGTAATTTAGAATGTTTTTAGAACGCTTTTCGCACATTTCACCCTTTTAAATTTCGAATTTTTTTTATTTTGTTTTTAGAGAGCATTTACGTTTTATAAGTAACTTCAATGCCAAATTTCATATTTCTAGCTACTTCAGTATAAAAAAATTCGCAATTTTACAACGTTTTTCGCTCCTGCACCCCCCCTCTGGGGTTAGTGACACCGACATAAAATATAGCCTATCATGAAGCAGGGGTTGTCACCATCAATTTGCCACCATCACTTTTGAAATCGGTTCGGTAGTTCTAGAGAGTCCATAGACATTGTAATTTAGAATATTTTTAGAACGCTTTTCGCTCATTTCACCCTTTTAAATTTCGATTTTTTTTTAAATTTCATTCTTAGAGAGCATTTACATTTTATAAGTAACTACAATGCCAAATTTCAAATTTCTAGCTCCTTCAGTATAAACAAAAATGCAATTTTAGAACGTTTTTCGCTCCTGCACCCCCGTGGGGTTAGTGACACCGACATAAAATATAGCCTATGCTGGAGCAGGGGTTGTCACCATCAATTTGCCACCATCACTTTTGAAATCGGTTCGGTAGTTCTAGAGATTCCATAGAAATTGTAATTTAAAATGTTTTTAGAACGCTTTTCGCTCATTTCACCCTTTTAAATTTCGAATTTTTTTTTATTTTGTTCTTAGAGAGCATTTACATCTTATAAGTAACTAAAACGCCAAATTTCAAGTCAGTTCGGTAGTTCTAGAGATTCCATAGAAACTGTAATTTAGAATGTTTTTTGAACGCTTTTCGCTCATTTCACCCTTTTAAATTTCGAATTTTTTTTTTATTTTGTTCTTAGAGAGCATTTACATCTTATAAGTAACTTCAACGCCAAATTTCAATTCGGTTCGGTAGTTCTAGAGATTCCATAGAAATTGTAATTTAGAATGTTTTTAGACCGCTTTTCGCTCATTTCACCCTTTTAAATTTCGAATTTTTTTTTTATTTTGTTCTTAGAGAGCATTTACATCTTATAAGTAACTTCAACGCCAAATTTCAATTCGGTTCGGTAGTTCTAGAGATTCCATAGAAATTGTAATTTAGAATGTTTTTAGAACGCTTTTCGCTCATTTCACCCTTTTAAATTTCGAATTTTTTTTTTATTTTGTTCTTAGAGAGCATTTACATCTTATAAGTAACTACAACGCCAAATTTCAAATCGGTTCTTTAGTTCTAGAGAGTCCATAGAAATTGTAATTTAGAATATTTTTAGAACGCTTTTCGCTCATTTCACCCTTTTAAATTTCGATTTTTTTTTAAATTTCATTCTTAGAGAGCATTTACATCTTATAAGTAACTACAATGCCAAATTTCAAATTTCTAGCTCCTTCAGTATAAACAAAAATGCAATTTTAGAACGTTTTTCGCTCCTGCACCCCCGTGGGGTTAGTGACACCGACATAAAATATAGCCTATGCTGGAGCAGGGGTTGTCCCCATCAATTTGTCACCATCACTTTTGAAATCGGTTCGGTAGTTCTAGAGATTCCATAGAAATTGTAATTTAGAATGTTTTTAGAACGCTTTTCGCACATTTCACCCTTTTAAATTTCGAATTTTTTTTTAATTTTGTTCTTAGAGAGCATTTACATCTTATAAGTAACTACAACGCCAAATTTCAATTCGGTTCGGTAGTTCTAGAGATTCCATAGAAATTGTAATTTAGAATGTTTTTAGACCGCTTTTCGCTCATTTCACCCTTTTAAATTTCGAATTTTTTTTTTATTTTGTTCTTAGAGAGCATTTACATCTTATAAGTAACTAAAACGCCAAATTTCAAGTCGGTTCGGTAGTTCTAGAGATTCCATAGAAACTGTAATTTAGAATGTTTTTAGAACGCTTTTCGCTCATTTCACCCTTTTAAATTTCGATTTTTTTTTTATTTTGTTCTTAGAGAGCATTTACATCTTATAAGTAACTACAACGCCAAATTTCAAATCGGTTCGGTAGTTCTAGAGATTCCATAGAAATTGTAATTTAGAATGTTTTTAGAACGCTTTTCGCACATTTCACCCTTTTAAATTTCTAATTTTTTTTATTTTGTTTTTAGAGAGCATTTACATTTTATAAGTAACTTCAATGCCAAATTTCATATTTCTAGCTCCTTCAATATAAACAAAATCGCAATTTTAGAACGTTTTTCGCTCCTGCACCCCCGTGGGGTTAGTGACACCGACATAAAATATAGCCTATGCTGGAGCAGGGGTTGTCACCATCAATTTGCCACCATCACTTTTGAAATCGGTTCGGTAGTTCTAGAGATTCCATAGAAATTGTAATTTAAAATGTTTTTAGAACGCTTTTCGCTCATTTCACCCTTTTAAATTTCGAATTTTTTTTTATTTTGTTCTTAGAGAGCATTTACATCTTATAAGTAACTAAAACGCCAAATTTCAAGTCAGTTCGGTAGTTCTAGAGATTCCATAGAAACTGTAATTTAGAATGTTTTTTGAACGCTTTTCGCTCATTTCACCCTTTTAAATTTCGATTTTTTTTTATTTTGTTCTTAGAGAGCATTTACATCTTATAAGTAACTTCAACGCCAAATTTCAAATAGGTTCGGTAGTTCTAGAGATTCCATAGAAATTATAATTTAGAATGTTTTTAGAACGCTTTTCGCTCATTTCACCCTTTTAACTTTCGATTTTTTTTTTAATTTCATTCTTAGAGAGCATTTACATCTTATAAGTAACTACAATTTCAAATTTCTAGCTCCTTCAGTATAAACAAAAATGCAATTTTAGAACGTTTTTCGCTCCTGCACCCCCGTGGGGTTAGTGACACCGACATAAAATATAGCCTATGCTGGAGCAGGGGTTGTCAACATCACTTTTGAAATCGGTTCAGTAGTTCTAGAGATTCCATAGAAATTGTAATTTAGAATGTTTTTAGAACGCTTTTCGCTCATTTCACCCTTTTAAATTTCGAATTTTTTTTAAATTTTGTTCTTAGAGAGCATTTACATCTTATAAGTAACTACAACGCCAAATTTCAATTCGGTTCGGTAGTTCTAGAGATTCCATAGAAATTGTAATTTAGAATGTTTTTAGACCGCTTTTCGCTCATTTCACCCTTTTAAATTTCGAATTTTTTTTATTTTGTTTTTAGAGAGCATTTACATTTTATAAGTAACTTCAATGCCAAATTTCATATTTCTAGCTCCTTCAATATAAACAAAATCGCAATTTTAGAACGTTTTTCGCTCCTGCACCCCCGTGGGGTTAGTGACACCGACATAAAATATAGCCTATGCTGGAGCAGGGGTTGTCACCATCAATTTGCCACCATCACTTTTGAAATCGGTTCGGTAGTTCTAGAGATTCCATAGAAATTGTAATTTAAAATGTTTTTAGAACGCTTTTCGCTCATTTCAACCTTTTAAATTTCGAATTTTTTTTTATTTTGTTCTTAGAGAGCATTTACATCTTATAAGTAACTAAAACGCCAAATTTCAAGTCAGTTCGGTAGTTCTAGAGATTCCATAGAAACTGTAATTTAGAATGTTTTTTGAACGCTTTTCGCTCATTTCACCCTTTTAAATTTCGATTTTTTTTTTATTTTGTTCTTAGAGAGCATTTACATCTTATAAGTAACTTCAACGCCAAATTTCAAATAGGTTCGGTAGTTCTAGAGATTCCATAGAAATTATAATTTAGAATGTTTTTAGAACGCTTTTCGCTCATTTCACCCTTTTAACTTTCGATTTTTTTTTTTAATTTCATTCTTAGAGAGCATTTACATCTTATAAGTAACTACAATTTCAAATTTCTAGCTCCTTCAGTATAAACAAAAATGCAATTTTAGAACGTTTTTCGCTCCTGCACCCCCGTGGGGTTAGTGACACCGACATAAAATATAGCCTATGCTGGAGCAGGGGTTGTCAACATCACTTTTGAAATCGGTTCAGTAGTTCTAGAGATTCCATAGAAATTGTAATTTAGAATGTTTTTAGAACGCTTTTCGCTCATTTCACCCTTTTAAATTTCGAATTTTTTTTTAATTTTGTTCTTAGAGAGCATTTACATCTTATAAGTAACTACAACGCCAAATTTCAATTCGGTTCGGTAGTTCTAGAGATTCCATAGAAACTGTAATTTAGAATGTTTTTAGAACGCTTTTCGCACATTTCACCCTTTTAAATTTCGAATTTTTTTTATTTTGTTTTTAGAGAGCATTTACGTTTTATAAGTAACTTCAATGCCAAATTTCATATTTCTAGCTACTTCAGTATAAAAAAATTCGCAATTTTACAACGTTTTTCGCTCCTGCACCCCCCCCCCCTCTGGGGTTAGTGACACCGACATAAAATATAGCCTATCATGAAGCAGGGGTTGTCACCATCAATTTGCCACCATCACTTTTGAAATCGGTTCGGTAGTTCTAGAGAGTCCATAGAAATTGTAATTTAGAATATTTTTAGAACGCTTTTCGCTCATTTCACCCTTTTAAATTTCGATTTTTTTTAAATTTCATTCTGAGAGAGCATTTACATCTTATAAGTAACTACAATGCCAAATTTCAAATTTCTAGCTCCTTCAGTATAAACAAAAATGCAATTTTAGAACGTTTTTCGCTCCTGCACCCCCGTGGGGTTAGTGACACCGACATAAAATATAGCCTATGCTGGAGCAGGGGTTGTCACCATCAATTTGTCACCATCACTTTTGAAATCGGTTCGGTAGTTCTAGAGATTCCATAGAAATTGTAATTTAGAATGTTTTTAGAACGCTTTTCGCTCATTTCACCCTTTTAAATTTCGAATTTTTTTTTAATTTTGTTCTTAGAGAGCATTTACATCTTATAAGTAACTACAACGCCAAATTTCAATTCGGTTCGGTAGTTCTAGAGATTCCATAGAAATTGTAATTTAGAATGTTTTTAGACCGCTTTTCGCTCATTTCACCCTTTTAAATTTCGAATTTTTTTTTTATTTTGTTCTTAGAGAGCATTTACATCTTATAAGTAACTAAAACGCAAAATTTCAAGTCGGTTCGGTAGTTCTAGAGATTCCATAGAAACTGTAATTTAGAATGTTTTTAGAACGCTTTTCGCTCATTTCACCATTTTAAATTTCGATTTTTTTTTTATTTTGTTCTTAGAGAGCATTTACATCTTATAAGTAACTACAACGCCAAATTTCAAATCGGTTCGGTAGTTCTAGAGATTCCATAGAAATTGTAATTTAGAATGTTTTTAGAACGCTTTTCGCACATTTCAGCCTTTTAAATTTCGAATTTTTTTTATTTTGTTTTTAGAGAGCATTTACATTTTATAAGTAACTTCAATGCCAAATTTCATATTTCTAGCTCCTTCAATATAAACAAAATCGCAATTTTAGAACGTTTTTCGCTCCTGCACCCCCGTGGGGTTAGTGACACCGACATAAAATATAGCCTATGCTGGAGCAGGGGTTATCACCATCAATTTGCCACCATCACTTTTGAAATCGGTTCGGTAGTTCTAGAGATTCCATAGAAATTGTAATTTAAAATGTTTTTAGAACGCTTTTCGCTCATTTCACCCTTTTAAATTTCGAATTTTTTTTTATTTTGTTCTTAGAGAGCATTTACATCTTATAAGTAACTAAAACGCCAAATTTCAAGTCAGTTCGGTAGTTCTAGAGATTCCATAGAAACTGTAATTTAGAATGTTTTTTGAACGCTTTTCGCTCATTTCACCCTTTTAAATTTCGAATTTTTTTTTTATTTTGTTCTTAGAGAGCATTTACATCTTATAAGTAACTTCAACGCCAAATTTCAAATAGGTTCGGTAGTTCTAGAGATTCCATAGAAATTATAATTTAGAATGTTTTTAGAACGCTTTTCGCTCATTTCACCCTTTTAACTTTCGATTTTTTTTTTAATTTCATTCTTAGAGAGCATTTACATCTTATAAGTAACTACAATTTCAAATTTCTAGCTCCTTCAGTATAAACAAAAATGCAATTTTAGAACGTTTTTCGCTCCTGCACAACCGTGGGGTTAGTGACACCGACATAAAATATAGCCTATGCTGGAGCAGGGGTTGTCACCATCACTTTTGAAATCGGTTCAGTAGTTCTAGAGATTCCATAGAAATTGTAATTTAGAATGTTTTTAGAACGCTTTTCGCTCATTTCACCCTTTTAAATTTCGAATTTTTTTTTAATTTTGTTCTTAGAGAGCATTTACATCTTATAAGTAACTACAACGCCAAATTTCAATTCGGTTCGGTAGTTCTAGAGATCCCATAGAAATTGTAATTTAGAATGTTTTTAGACCGCTTTTCGCTCATTTCACCCTTTTAAATTTCGAATTTTTTTTTATTTTGTTCTTAGAGAGCATTTACATCTTATAAGTAACTAAAACGCCAAATTTCAAGTCGGTTCGGTAGTTCTAGAGATTCCATAGAAACTGTAATTTAGAATGTTTTTAGAACGCTTTTCGCACATTTCACTCTTTTAAATTTCGAATTTTTTTTATTTTGTTTTTAGAGAGCATTTACGTTTTATAAGTAACTTCAATGCCAAATTTCATATTTCTAGCTACTTCAGTATAAAAAAATTCGCAATTTTACAACGTTTTTCGCTCCTGCACCCCCCCTCTGGGGTTAGTGACACCGACATAAAATATAGCCTATCATGAAGCAGGGGTTGTCACCATCAATTTGCCACCATCACTTTTGAAATCGGTTCGGTAGTTCTAGAGAGTCCATAGAAATTGTAATTTAGAATATTTTTAGAACGCTTTTCGCTCATTTCACCCTTTTAAATTTCGATTTTTTTTAAATTTCATTCTGAGAGAGCATTTACATCTTATAAGTAACTACAATGCCAAATTTCAAATTTCTAGCTCCTTCAGTATAAACAAAAATGCAATTTTAGAACGTTTTTCGCTCCTGCACCCCCGTGGGGTTAGTGACACCGACATAAAATATAGCCTATGCTGGAGCAGGGGTTGTCACCATCAATTTGTCACCATCACTTTTGAAATCGGTTCGGTAGTTCTAGAGATTCCATAGAAATTGTAATTTAAAATGTTTTTTGAACGCTTTTCGCTCATTTCACCCTTTTAAATTTCGATTTTTTTTTTTATTTTGTTCTTAGAGAGCATTTACATCTTATAAGTAACTTCAACGCCAAATTTCAAATAGGTTCGGTAGTTCTAGAGATTCCATAGAAATTATAATTTAGAATGTTTTTAGAACGCTTTTCGCTCATTTCACCCTTTTAACTTTCGATTTTTTTTTATTTTGTTTTTAGAGAGCATTTACGTTTTATAAGTAACTTCAATGCCAAATTTCATATTTCTAGCTACTTCAGTATAAAAAAATTCGCAATTTTACAACGTTTTTCGCTCCTGCACCCCCCCCTCTGGGGTTAGTGACACCGACATAAAATATAGCCTATCATGAAGCAGGGGTTGTCACCATCAATTTGCCACCATCACTTTTGAAATCGGTTCGGTAGTTCTAGAGAGTCCATAGAAATTGTAATTTAGAATATTTTTAGAACGCTTTTCGCTCATTTCACCCTTTTAAATTTCGATTTTTTTTTAATTTCATTCTGAGAGAGCATTTACATCTTATAAGTAACTACAATGCCAAATTTCAAATTTCTAGCTCCTTCAGTATAAACAAAAATGCAATTTTAGAACGTTTTTCGCTCCTGCACCCCCGTGGGGTTAGTGACACCGACATAAAATATAGCCTATGCTGGAGCAGGGATTGTCACCATCAATTTGTCACCATCACTTTTGAAATCGGTTCGGTAGTTCTAGAGATTCCATAGAAATTGTAATTTAGAATGTTTTTAGAACGCTTTTCGCTCATTTCACCCTTTTAAATTTCGAATTTTTTTTTAATTTTGTTCTTAGAGAGCATTTACATCTTATAAGTAACTACAACGCCAAATTTCAATTCGGTTCGGTAGTTCTAGAGATTCCATAGAAATTGTAATTTAGAATGTTTTTAGACCGCTTTTCGCTCATTTCACCCTTTTAAATTTCGAATTTTTTTTTATTTTGTTCTTAGAGAGCATTTACATCTTATAAGTAACTAAAACGCCAAATTTCAAGTCGGTTCGGTAGTTCTAGAGATTCCATAGAAACTGTAATTTAGAATGTTTTTAGAACGCTTTTCGCTCATTTCACCCTTTTAAATTTCGAATTTTTTTTTTTTGTTCTTAGAGAGCATTTACATCTTATAAGTAACTACAACGCCAAATTTCAAATCGGTTCGGTAGTTCTAGAGATTCCATAGAAATTGTAATTTAGAATGTTTTTAGAACGCTTTTCGCACATTTCACCCTTTTAAATTTCGAATTTTTTTTATTTTGTTCTTAGAGAGCATTTACATCTTATAAGTAACTAAAACGCCAAATTTCAAGTCGGTTCGGTAGTTCTAGAGATTCCATAGAAACTGTAATTTAGAATGTTTTTAGAACGCTTTTCGCTCATTTCACCCTTTTAAATTTCGAATTTTTTTTTAATTTTGTTCTTAGAGAGCATTTACATCTTATAAGTAACTACAACGCCAAATTTCAATTCGGTTCGGTAGTTCTAGAGATTCCATAGAAATTGTAATTTAGAATGTTTTTAGACCGCTTTTCGCTCATTTCACCCTTTTAAATTTCGAATTTTTTTTTTATTTTGTTCTTAGAGAGCATTTACATCTTATAAGTAACTAAAACGCCAAATTTCAAGTCGGTTCGGTAGTTCTAGAGATTCCATAGAAACTGTAATTTAGAATGTTTTTAGAACGCTTTTCGCTCATTTCACCCTTTTAAATTTCGATTTTTTTTTTATTTTGTTCTTAGAGAGCATTTACATCTTATAAGTAACTACAACGCCAAATTTCAAATCGGTTCGGTAGTTCTAGAGATTCCATAGAAATTGTAATTTAGAATGTTTTTAGAACGCTTTTCGCACATTTCACCCTTTTAAATTTCGAATTTTTTTTATTTTGTTTTTAGAGAGCATTTACATTTTATAAGTAACTTCAATGCCAAATTTCATATTTCTAGCTCCTTCAATATAAACAAAATCGCAATTTTAGAACGTTTTTCGCTCCTGCACCCCCGTGGGGTTAGTGACACCGACATAAAATATAGCCTATGCTGGAGCAGGGGTTGTCACCATCAATTTGCCACCATCACTTTTGAAATCGGTTCGGTAGTTCTAGAGATTCCATAGAAATTGTAATTTAAAATGTTTTTAGAACGCTTTTCGCTCATTTCACCCTTTTAAATTTCGAATTTTTTTTTATTTTGTTCTTAGAGAGCATTTACATCTTATAAGTAACTAAAACGCCAAATTTCAAGTCAGTTCGGTAGTTCTAGAGATTCCATAGAAACTGTAATTTAGAATGTTTTTTGAACGCTTTTCGCTCATTTCACCCTTTTAAATTTCGAATTTTTTTTTATTTTGTTCTTAGAGAGCATTTACATCTTATAAGTAACTTCAACGCCAAATTTCAATTCGGTTCGGTAGTTCTAGAGATTCCATAGAAATTGTAATTTAGAATGTTTTTAGACCGCTTTTCGCTCATTTCACCCTTTTAAATTTCGAATTTTTTTTTTATTTTGTTCTTAGAGAGCATTTACATCTTATAAGTAACTAAAACGCCAAATTTCAAGTCGGTTCGGTAGTTCTAGAGATTGCATAGAAACTGTAATTTACAATGTTTTTAGAACGCTTTTCGCTCATTTCACCCTTTTAAATTTCGAATTTTTTTTTATTTTGTTCTTAGAGAGCATTTACTTCTTATAAGTAACTACAACGCCAAATTTCAAATCGGTTCTTTAAATCTAGAGATTCCATAGAAATTGTAATTTAGAATGTTTTTAGAACGCTTTTCGCACATTTCACCCTTTTAAATTTCGAATTTTTTTTATTTTGTTTTTAGAGAGCATTTACGTTTTATAAGTAACTTCAATGCCAAATTTCATATTTCTAGCTACTTCAGTATAAAAAAATTCGCAATTTTACAACGTTTTTCGCTTCTGCACCCCCCCCCCCCCCCTCTGGGGTTAGTGACACCGACATAAAATATAGCCTATCATGAAGCAGGGGTTGTCACCATCAATTTGCCACCATCACTTTTGAAATCGGTTCGGTAGTTCTAGAGAGTCCATAGAAATTGTAATTTAGAATATTTTTAGAACGCTTTTCGCTCATTTCACCCTTTTAAATTTCGATTTTTTTTTAAATTTCATTCTTAGAGAGCATTTACATCTTATAAGTAACTACAATGCCAAATTTCAAATTTCTAGCTCCTTCAGTATAAACAAAAATGCAATTTTAGAACGTTTTTCGCTCCTGCACCCCCGTGGGGTTAGTGACACCGACATAAAATATAGCCTATGCTGGAGCAGGGGTTGTCACCATCAATTTGTCACCATCACTTTTGAAATCGGTTCGGTAGTTCTAGAGATTCCATAGAAATTGTAATTTAGAATGTTTTTAGAACGCTTTTCGCACATTTCACCCTTTTAAATTTCGAATTTTTTTTAAATTTTGTTCTTAGAGAGCATTTACATCTTATAAGTAACTACAACGCCAAATTTCAATTCGGTTCGGTAGTTCTAGAGATTCCATAGAAATTGTAATTTAGAATGTTTTTAGACCGCTTTTCGCTCATTTCACCCTTTTAAATTTCGATTTTTTTTTTTTTGTTCTTAGAGAGCATTTACATCTTATAAGTAACTAAAACGCCAAATTTCAAGTCGGTTCGGTAGTTCTAGAGATTCCATAGAAACTGTACTTTAGAATGTTTTTAGAACGCTTTTCGCTCATTTCGCCCTTTTAAATTTCGATTTCTTTTTTATTTTGTTCTTAGAGAGCATTTACATCTTATAAGTAACTACAACGCCAAATTTCAAATCGGTTCGGTAGTTCTAGAGATTCCATAGAAATTGTAATTTAGAATGTTTTTAGAACGCTTTTCGCACATTTCACCCTTTTAAATTTCGAATTTTTTTTATTTTGTTTTTAGAGAGCATTTACATTTTATAAGTAACTTCAATGCCAAATTTCATATTTCTAGCTCCTTCAATATAAACAAAATCGCAATTTTAGAACGTTTTTCGCTCCTGCACCCCCGTGGGGTTAGTGACACCGACATAAAATATAGCCTATGCTGGAGCAGGGGTTGTCACCATCAATTTGCCACCATCACTTTTGAAATCGGTTCGGTAGTTCTAGAGATTCCATAGAAATTGTAATTTAAAATGTTTTTTGAACGCTTTTCGCTCATTTCACCCTTTTAAATTTCGATTTTTTTTTTTATTTTGTTCTTAGAGAGCATTTACATCTTATAAGTAACTTCAACGCCAAATTTCAAATAGGTTCGGTAGTTCTAGAGATTCCATAGAAATTATAATTTAGAATGTTTTTAGAACGCTTTTCGCTCATTTCACCCTTTTAACTTTCGATTTTTTTTTTAATTTCATTCTTAGAGAGCATTTACATCTTATAAGTAACTACAATTTCAAATTTCTAGCTCCTTCAGTATAAACAAAAATGCAATTTTAGAACGTTTTTCGCTCCTGCACCCCCGTGGGGTTAGTGACACCGACATAAAATATAGCCTATGCTGGAGCAGGGGTTGTCACCATCACTTTTGAAATCGGTTCAGTAGTTCTAGAGATTCCATAGAAATTGTAATTTAGAATGTTTTTAGAACGCTTTTCGCTCATTTCACCCTTTTAAATTTCGAATTTTTTTTAAATTTTGTTCTTAGAGAGCATTTACATCTTATAAGTAACTACAACGCCAAATTTCAATTCGGTTCGGTAGTTCTAGAGATCCCATAGAAATTGTAATTTAGAATGTTTTTAGACCGCTTTTCGCTCATTTCACCCTTTTAAATTTCGAATTTTTTTTTATTTTGTTCTTAGAGAGCATTTACATCTTATAAGTAACTAAAACGCCAAATTTCAAGTCGGTTCGGTAGTTCTAGAGATTCCATAGGAACTGTAATTTAGAATGTTTTTAGAACGCTTTTCGCACATTTCACCCTTTTAAATTTCGAATTTTTTTTATTTTGTTTTTAGAGAGCATTTACGTTTTATAAGTAACTTCAATGCCAAATTTCATATTTCTAGCTACTTCAGTATAAAAAAATTCGCAATTTTACAACGTTTTTCGCTCCTGCACCCCCCCTCTGGGGTTAGTGACACCGACATAAAATATAGCCTATCATGAAGCAGGGGTTGTCACCATCAATTTGCCACCATCACTTTTGAAATCGGTTCGGTAGTTCTAGAGAGTCCATAGAAATTGTAATTTAGAATATTTTTAGAACGCTTTTCGCTCATTTCACCCTTTTAAATTTCGATTTTTTTTAAATTTCATTCTGAGAGAGCATTTACATCTTATAAGTAACTACAATGCCAAATTTCAAATTTCTAGCTCCTTCAGTATAAACAAAAATGCAATTTTACAACGTTTTTCGCTCCTGCACCCCCGTGGGGTTAGTGACACCGACATAAAATATAGCCTATGCTGGAGCAGGGGTTGTCACCATCAATTTGTCACCATCACTTTTGAAATCGGTTCGGTAGTTCTAGAGATTCCATAGAAATTGTAATTTAGAATGTTTTTAGAACGCTTTTCGCTCATTTCACCCTTTTAAATTTCGAATTTTTTTTTAATTTTGTTCTTAGAGAGCATTTACATCTTAAGTAACTACAACGCCAAATTTAAATTCGGTTCGGTAGTTCTAGAGATTCCATAGAAATTGTAATTTAGAATGTTTTTAGACCGCTTTTCGCTCATTTCACCCTTTTAAATTTCGAATTTTTTTTTATTTTGTTCTTAGAGAGCATTTACTTCTTATAAGTAACTAAAACGCCAAATTTCAAGTCGGTTCGGTAGTTCTAGAGATTCCATAGAAACTGTAATTTAGAATGTTTTTAGAACGCTTTTCGCTCATTTCACCCTTTTAAATTTCGAATTTTTTTTTTTTGTTCTTAGAGAGCATTTACATCTTATAAGTAACTACAACGCCAAATTTCAAATCGGTTCGGTAGTTCTAGAGATTCCATAGAAATTGTAATTTAGAATGTTTTTAGAACGCTTTTCGCACATTTCACCCTTTTAAATTTCGAATTTTTTTTATTTTGTTCTTAGAGAGCATTTACATCTTATAAGTAACTAAAACGCCAAATTTCAAGTCGGTTCGGTAGTTCTAGAGATTCCATAGAAACTGTAATTTAGAATGTTTTTAGAACGCTTTTCGCTCATTTCACCCTTTTAAATTTCGAATTTTTTTTTTATTTTGTTCTTAGAGAGCATTTACATCTTATAAGTAACTAAAACGCCAAATTTCAAGTCGGTTCGGTAGTTCTAGAGATTCCATAGAAACTGTAATTTAGAATGTTTTTAGAACGCTTTTCGCACATTTCACCCTTTTAAATTTCGAATTTTTTTTATTTTGTTTTTAGAGAGCATTTACGTTTTATAAGTAACTTCAATGCCAAATTTCATATTTCTAGCTACTTCAGTATAAAAAAATTCGCAATTTTACAACGTTTTTCGCTCCTGCACCCCCCCTCTGGGGTTAGTGACACCGACATAAAATATAGCCTATCATGAAGCAGGGGTTGTCACCATCAATTTGCCACCATCACTTTTGAAATCGGTTCGGTAGTTCTAGAGAGTCCATAGAAATTGTAATTTAGAATATTTTTAGAACGCTTTTCGCTCATTTCACCCTTTTAAATTTCGATTTTTTTTAAATTTCATTCTGAGAGAGCATTTACATCTTATAAGTAACTACAATGCCAAATTTCAAATTTCTAGCTCCTTCAGTATAAACAAAAATGCAATTTTAGAACGTTTTTCGCTCCTGCACCCCCGTGGGGTTAGTGACACCGACATAAAATATAGCCTATGCTGGAGCAGGGGTTGTCACCATCAATTTGTCACCATCACTTTTGAAATCGGTTCGGTAGTTCTAGAGATTCCATAGAAATTGTAATTTAGAATGTTTTTAGAACGCTTTTCGCTCATTTCACCCTTTTAAATTTCGAATTTTTTTTTAATTTTGTTCTTAGAGAGCATTTACATCTTATAAGTAACTACAACGCCAAATTTAAATTCGGTTCGGTAGTTCTAGAGATTCCATAGAAATTGTAATTTAGAATGTTTTTAGACCGCTTTTCGCTCATTTCACCCTTTTAAATTTCGAATTTTTTTTTATTTTGTTCTTAGAGAGCATTTACTTCTTATAAGTAACTAAAACGCCAAATTTCAAGTCGGTTCGGTAGTTCTAGAGATTCCATAGAAACTGTAATTTAGAATGTTTTTAGAACGCTTTTCGCTCATTTCACCCTTTTAAATTTCGAATTTTTTTTTTTTTGTTCTTAGAGAGCATTTACATCTTATAAGTAACTACAACGCCAAATTTCAAATCGGTTCGGTAGTTCTAGAGATTCCATAGAAATTGTAATTTAGAATGTTTTTAGAACGCTTTTCGCACATTTCACCCTTTTAAATTTCGAATTTTTTTTATTTTGTTCTTAGAGAGCATTTACATCTTATAAGTAACTAAAACGCCAAATTTCAAGTCGGTTCGGTAGTTCTAGAGATTCCATAGAAACTGTAATTTAGAATGTTTTTAGAACGCTTTTCGCTCATTTCACCCTTTTAAATTTCGAATTTTTTTTTTATTTTGTTCTTAGAGAGCATTTACATCTTATAAGTAACTAAAACGCCAAATTTCAAGTCGGTTCGGTAGTTCTAGAGATTCCATAGAAACTGTAATTTAGAATGTTTTTAGAACGCTTTTCGCACATTTCACCCTTTTAAATTTCGAATTTTTTTTATTTTGTTTTTAGAGAGCATTTACGTTTTATAAGTAACTTCAATGCCAAATTTCATATTTCTAGCTACTTCAGTATAAAAAAATTCGCAATTTTACAACGTTTTTCGCTCCTGCACCCCCCCTCTGGGGTTAGTGACACCGACATAAAATATAGCCTATCATGAAGCAGGGGTTGTCACCATCAATTTGCCACCATCACTTTTGAAATCGGTTCGGTAGTTCTAGAGAGTCCATAGAAATTGTAATTTAGAATATTTTTAGAACGCTTTTCGCTCATTTCACCCTTTTAAATTTCGATTTTTTTTAAATTTCATTCTGAGAGAGCATTTACATCTTATAAGTAACTACAATGCCAAATTTCAAATTTCTAGCTCCTTCAGTATAAACAAAAATGCAATTTTAGAACGTTTTTCGCTCCTGCACCCCCGTGGGGTTAGTGACACCGACATAAAATATAGCCTATGCTGGAGCAGGGGTTGTCACCATCAATTTGCCACCATCACTTTTGAAATCGGTTCGGTAGTTCTAGAGATTCCATAGAAATTGTAATTTAAAATGTTTTTAGAACGCTTTTCGCTCATTTCACCCTTTTAAATTTCGAATTTTTTTTTAATTTTGTTCTTAGAGAGCATTTACATCTTATAAGTAACTACAACGCCAAATTTAAATTCGGTTCGGTAGTTCTAGAGATTCCATAGAAATTGTAATTTAGAATGTTTTTAGACCGCTTTTCGCTCATTTCACCCTTTTAAATTTCGAATTTTTTTTTATTTTGTTCTTAGAGAGCATTTACTTCTTATAAGTAACTAAAACGCCAAATTTCAAGTCGGTTCGGTAGTTCTAGAGATTCCATAGAAACTGTAATTTAGAATGTTTTTAGAACGCTTTTCGCTCATTTCACCCTTTTAAATTTCGAATTTTTTTTTTTTTGTTCTTACAGAGCATTTACATCTTATAAGTAACTACAACGCCAAATTTCAAATCGGTTCGGTAGTTCTAGAGATTCCATAGAAATTGTAATTTAGAATGTTTTTAGAACGCTTTTCGCACATTTCACCCTTTTAAATTTCGAATTTTTTTTATTTTGTTCTTAGAGAGCATTTACATCTTATAAGTAACTAAAACGCCAAATTTCAAGTCGGTTCGGTAGTTCTAGAGATTCCATAGAAACTGTAATTTAGAATGTTTTTAGAACGCTTTTCGCTCATTTCACCCTTTTAAATTTCGAATTTTTTTTTTATTTTGTTCTTAGAGAGCATTTACATCTTATAAGTAACTAAAACGCCAAATTTCAAGTCGGTTCGGTAGTTCTAGAGATTCCATAGAAACTGTAATTTAGAATGTTTTTAGAACGCTTTTCGCACATTTCACCCTTTTAAATTTCGAATTTTTTTTATTTTGTTTTTAGAGAGCATTTACGTTTTATAAGTAACTTCAATGCCAAATTTCATATTTCTAGCTACTTCAGTATAAAAAAATTCGCAATTTTACAACGTTTTTCGCTCCTGCACCCCCCCTCTGGGGTTAGTGACACCGACATAAAATATAGACTATCATGAAGCAGGGGTTGTCACCATCAATTTGCCACCATCACTTTTGAAATCGGTTCGGTAGTTCTAGAGAGTCCATAGAAATTGTAATTTAGAATATTTTTAGAACGCTTTTCGCTCATTTCACCCTTTTAAATTTCGATTTTTTTTAAATTTCATTCTGAGAGAGCATTTACATCTTATAAGTAACTACAATGCCAAATTTCAAATTTCTAGCTCCTTCAGTATAAACAAAAATGCAATTTTAGAACGTTTTTCGCTCCTGCACCCCCGTGGGGTTAGTGACACCGACATAAAATATAGCCTATGCTGGAGCAGGGGTTGTCACCATCAATTTGTCACCATCACTTTTGAAATCGGTTCGGTAGTTCTAGAGATTCCATAGAAATTGTAATTTAGAATGTTTTTAGAACGCTTTTCGCTCATTTCACCCTTTTAAATTTCGAATTTTTTTTTAATTTTGTTCTTAGAGAGCATTTACATCTTATAAGTAACTACAACGCCAAATTTCAATTCGGTTCGGTAGTTCTAGAGATTCCATAGAAATTGTAATTTAGAATGTTTTTAGACCGCTTTTCGCTCATTTCACCCTTTTAAATTTCGAATTTTTTTTTATTTTGTTCTTAGAGAGCATTTACATCTTATAAGTAACTAAAACGCCAAATTTCAAGTCGGTTCGGTAGTTCTAGAGATTCCATAGAAACTGTAATTTAGAATGTTTTTAGAACGCTTTTCGCTCATTTCACCCTTTTAAATTTCGAATTTTTTTTTTTTTGTTCTTAGAGAGCATTTACATCTTATAAGTAACTACAACGCCAAATTTCAAATCGGTTCGGTAGTTCTAGAGATTCCATAGAAATTGTAATTTAGAATGTTTTTAGAACGCTTTTCGCACATTTCACCCTTTTAAATTTCGAATTTTTTTTATTTTGTTCTTAGAGAGCATTTACATCTTATAAGTAACTAAAACGCCAAATTTCAAGTCGGTTCGGTAGTTCTAGAGATTCCATAGAAACTGTAATTTAGAATGTTTTTAGAACGCTTTTCGCTCATTTCACCCTTTTAAATTTCGAATTTTTTTTTAATTTTGTTCTTAGAGAGCATTTACATCTTATAAGTAACTACAACGCCAAATTTCAATTCGGTTCGGTAGTTCTAGAGATTCCATAGAAATTGTAATTTAGAATGTTTTTAGACCGCTTTTCGCTCATTTCACCCTTTTAAATTTCGATTTTTTTTTTATTTTGTTCTTAGAGAGCATTTACATCTTATAAGTAACTACAACGCCAAATTTCAAATCGGTTCGGTAGTTCTAGAGATTCCATAGAAATTGTAATTTAGAATGTTTTTAGAACGCTTTTCGCACATTTCACCCTTTTAAATTTCGAATTTTTTTTATTTGGTTTTTAGAGAGCATTTACATTTTATAAGTAACTTCAATGCCAAATTTCATATTTCTAGCTCCTTCAATATAAACAAAATCGCAATTTTAGAACGTTTTTCGCTCCTGCACCCCCGTGGGGTTAGTGACACCGACATAAAATATAGCCTATGCTGGAGCAGGGGTTGTCACCATCAATTTGCCACCATCACTTTTGAAATCGGTTCGGTAGTTCTAGAGATTCCATAGAAATTGTAATTTAAAATGTTTTTAGAACGCTTTTCGCTCATTTCACCCTTTTAAATTTCGAATTTTTTTTTATTTTGTTCTTAGAGAGCATTTACATCTTATAAGTAACTAAAACGCCAAATTTCAAGTCAGTTCGGTAGTTCTAGAGATTCCATAGAAACTGTAATTTAGAATGTTTTTTGAACGCTTTTCGCTCATTTCACCCTTTTAAATTTCGAATTTTTTTTTATTTTGTTCTTAGAGAGCATTTACATCTTATAAGTAACTTCAACGCCAAATTTCAATTCGGTTCGGTAGTTCTAGAGATTCCATAGAAATTGTAATTTAGAATGTTTTTAGACCGCTTTTCGCTCATTTCACCCTTTTAAATTTCGAATTTTTTTTTTATTTTGTTCTTAGAGAGCATTTACATCTTATAAGTAACTAAAACGCCAAATTTCAAGTCGGTTCGGTAGTTCTAGAGATTCCATAGAAACTGTAATTTAGAATGTTTTTAGAACGCTTTTCGCTCATTTCACCCTTTTAAATTTCGATTTTTTTTTTATTTTGTTCTTAAAGAGCATTTACATCTTATAAGTAACTACAACGCCAAATTTCAAATCGGTTCGGTAGTTCTAGAGATTCCATAGAAATTGTAATTTAGAATGTTTTTAGAACGCTTTTCGCACATTTCACCCTTTTAAATTTCGAATTTTTTTTATTTTGTTTTTAGAGAGCATTTACATTTTATAAGTAACTTCAATGCCAAATTTCATATTTCTAGCTCCTTCAATATAAACAAAATCGCAATTTTAGAACGTTTTTCGCTCCTGCACCCCCGTGGGGTTAGTGACACCGACATAAAATATAGCCTATGCTGGAGCAGGGGTTGTCACCATCAATTTGCCACCATCACTTTTGAAATCGGTTCGGTAGTTCTAGAGATTCCATAGAAATTGTAATTTAAAATGTTTTTAGAACGCTTTTCGCTCATTTCACCCTTTTAAATTTCGAATTTTTTTTTATTTTGTTCTTAGAGAGCATTTACATCTTATAAGTAACTAAAACGCCAAATTTCAAGTCAGTTCGGTAGTTCTAGAGATTCCATAGAAACTGTAATTTAGAATGTTTTTTGAACGCTTTTCGCTCATTTCACCCTTTTAAATTTCGAATTTTTTTTTATTTTGTTCTTAGAGAGCATTTACATCTTATAAGTAACTTCAACGCCAAATTTCAATTCGGTTCGGTAGTTCTAGAGATTCCATAGAAATTGTAATTTAGAATGTTTTTAGACCGCTTTTCGCTCATTTCACCCTTTTAAATTTCGAATTTTTTTTTTATTTTGTTCTTAGAGAGCATTTACATCTTATAAGTAACTAAAACGCCAAGTTTCAAGTCGGTTCGGTAGTTCTAGAGATTGCATAGAAACTGTAATTTAGAATGTTTTTAGAACGCTTTTCGCTCATTTCACCCTTTTAAATTTCGAATTTTTTTTTATTTTGTTCTTAGAGAGCATTTACTTCTTATAAGTAACTACAACGCCAAATTTCAAATCGGTTCTTTAGTTCTAGAGATTCCATAGAAATTGTAATTTAGAATGTTTTTAGAACGCTTTTCGCACATTTCACCCTTTTAAATTTCGAATTTTTTTTATTTTGTTTTTAGAGAGCATTTACGTTTTATAAGTAACTACAACGCCAAATTTCAAATCGGTTCGGTAGTTCTAGAGAGTCCATAGAAATTGTAATTTAGATTATTTTTAGAACGCTTTTCGCTCATTTCACCCTTTTAAATTTCGATTTTTTTTTAAATTTCATTCTGAGAGAGCATTTACATCTTATAAGTAACTACAATGCCAAATTTCAAATTTCTAGCTCCTTCAGTATAAACAAAAATGCAATTTTAGAACGTTTTTCGCTCCTGCACCCCCGTGGGGTTAGTGACACCGACATAAAATATAGCCTATGCTGGAGCAGGGGTTGTCACCATCAATTTGCCACCATCACTTTTGAAATCGGTTCGGTAGTTCTAGAGATTCCATAGAAATTGTAATTTAAAATGTTTTTAGAACGCTTTTCGCTCATTTCACCCTTTTAAATTTCGAATTTTTTTTTAATTTTGTTCTTAGAGAGCATTTACATCTTATAAGTAACTACAACGCCAAATTTAAATTCGGTTCGGTAGTTCTAGAGATTCCATAGAAATTGTAATTTAGAATGTTTTTAGACCGCTTTTCGCTCATTTCACCCTTTTAAATTTCGAATTTTTTTTTATTTTGTTCTTAGAGAGCATTTACTTCTTATAAGTAACTAAAACGCCAAATTTCAAGTCGGTTCGGTAGTTCTAGAGATTCCATAGAAACTGTAATTTAGAATGTTTTTAGAACGCTTTTCGCTCATTTCACCCTTTTAAATTTCGAATTTTTTTTTTTTTTGTTCTTACAGAGCATTTACATCTTATAAGTAACTACAACGCCAAATTTCAAATCGGTTCGGTAGTTCTAGAGATTCCATAGAAATTGTAATTTAGAATGTTTTTAGAACGCTTTTCGCACATTTCACCCTTTTAAATTTCGAATTTTTTTTATTTTGTTCTTAGAGAGCATTTACATCTTATAAGTAACTAAAACGCCAAATTTCAAGTCGGTTCGGTAGTTCTAGAGATTCCATAGAAACTGTAATTTAGAATGTTTTTAGAACGCTTTTCGCTCATTTCACCCTTTTAAATTTCGAATTTTTTTTTTATTTTGTTCTTAGAGAGCATTTACATCTTATAAGTAACTAAAACGCCAAATTTCAAGTCGGTTCGGTAGTTCTAGAGATTCCATAGAAACTGTAATTTAGAATGTTTTTAGAACGCTTTTCGCACATTTCACCCTTTTAAATTTCGAATTTTTTTTATTTTGTTTTTAGAGAGCATTTACGTTTTATAAGTAACTTCAATGCCAAATTTCATATTTCTAGCTACTTCAGTATAAAAAAATTCGCAATTTTACAACGTTTTTCGCTCCTGCACCCCCCCTCTGGGGTTAGTGACACCGACATAAAATATAGACTATCATGAAGCAGGGGTTGTCACCATCAATTTGCCACCATCACTTTTGAAATCGGTTCGGTAGTTCTAGAGAGTCCATAGAAATTGTAATTTAGAATATTTTTAGAACGCTTTTCGCTCATTTCACCCTTTTAAATTTCGATTTTTTTTAAATTTCATTCTGAGAGAGCATTTACATCTTATAAGTAACTACAATGCCAAATTTCAAATTTCTAGCTCCTTCAGTATAAACAAAAATGCAATTTTAGAACGTTTTTCGCTCCTGCACCCCCGTGGGGTTAGTGACACCGACATAAAATATAGCCTATGCTGGAGCAGGGGTTGTCACCATCAATTTGTCACCATCACTTTTGAAATCGGTTCGGTAGTTCTAGAGATTCCATAGAAATTGTAATTTAGAATGTTTTTAGAACGCTTTTCGCTCATTTCACCCTTTTAAATTTCGAATTTTTTTTTAATTTTGTTCTTAGAGAGCATTTACATCTTATAAGTAACTACAACGCCAAATTTCAATTCGGTTCGGTAGTTCTAGAGATTCCATAGAAATTGTAATTTAGAATGTTTTTAGACCGCTTTTCGCTCATTTCACCCTTTTAAATTTCGAATTTTTTTTTATTTTGTTCTTAGAGAGCATTTACATCTTATAAGTAACTAAAACGCCAAATTTCAAGTCGGTTCGGTAGTTCTAGAGATTCCATAGAAACTGTAATTTAGAATGTTTTTAGAACGCTTTTCGCTCATTTCACCCTTTTAAATTTCGAATTTTTTTTTTTTTGTTCTTAGAGAGCATTTACATCTTATAAGTAACTACAACGCCAAATTTCAAATCGGTTCGGTAGTTCTAGAGATTCCATAGAAATTGTAATTTAGAATGTTTTTAGAACGCTTTTCGCACATTTCACCCTTTTAAATTTCGAATTTTTTTTATTTTGTTCTTAGAGAGCATTTACATCTTATAAGTAACTAAAACGCCAAATTTCAAGTCGGTTCGGTAGTTCTAGAGATTCCATAGAAACTGTAATTTAGAATGTTTTTAGAACGCTTTTCGCTCATTTCACCCTTTTAAATTTCGAATTTTTTTTTAATTTTGTTCTTAGAGAGCATTTACATCTTATAAGTAACTAAAACGCCAAATTTCAAGTCGGTTCGGTAGTTCTAGAGATTCCATAGAAACTGTAATTTAGAATGTTTTTAGAACGCTTTTCGCTCATTTCACCCTTTTAAATTTCGATTTTTTTTTTATTTTGTTCTTAGAGAGCATTTACATCTTATAAGTAACTACAACGCCAAATTTCAAATCGGTTCGGTAGTTCTAGAGATTCCATAGAAATTGTAATTTAGAATGTTTTTAGAACGCTTTTCGCACATTTCACCCTTTTAAATTTCGAATTTTTTTTATTTTGTTTTTAGAGAGCATTTACATTTTATAAGTAACTTCAATGCCAAATTTCATATTTCTAGCTCCTTCAATATAAACAAAATCGCAATTTTAGAACGTTTTTCGCTCCTGCACCCCCGTGGGGTTAGTGACACCGACATAAAATATAGCCTATGCTGGAGCAGGGGTTGTCACCATCAATTTGCCACCATCACTTTTGAAATCGGTTCGGTAGTTCTAGAGATTCCATAGAAATTGTAATTTAAAATGTTTTTAGAACGCTTTTCGCTCATTTCACCCTTTTAAATTTCGAATTTTTTTTTATTTTGTTCTTAGAGAGCATTTACATCTTATAAGTAACTAAAACGCCAAATTTCAAGTCAGTTCGGTAGTTCTAGAGATTCCATAGAAACTGTAATTTAGAATGTTTTTTGAACGCTTTTCGCTCATTTCACCCTTTTAAATTTCGAATTTTTTTTTATTTTGTTCTTAGAGAGCATTTACATCTTATAAGTAACTTCAACGCCAAATTTCAATTCGGTTCGGTAGTTCTAGAGATTCCATAGAAATTGTAATTTAGAATGTTTTTAGACCGCTTTTCGCTCATTTCACCCTTTTAAATTTCGAATTTTTTTTTTATTTTGTTCTTAGAGAGCATTTACATCTTATAAGTAACTAAAACGCCAAATTTCAAGTCGGTTCGGTAGTTCTAGAGATTCCATAGAAACTGTAATTTAGAATGTTTTTAGAACGCTTTTCGCTCATTTCACCCTTTTAAATTTCGATTTTTTTTTTATTTTGTTCTTAGAGAGCATTTACATCTTATAAGTAACTACAACGCCAAATTTCAAATCGGTTCGGTAGTTCTAGAGATTCCATAGAAATTGTAATTTAGAATGTTTTTAGAACGCTTTTCGCACATTTCACCCTTTTAAATTTCGAATTTTTTTTATTTTGTTTTTAGAGAGCATTTACATTTTATAAGTAACTTCAATGCCAAATTTCATATTTCTAGCTCCTTCAATATAAACAAAATCGCAATTTTAGAACGTTTTTCGCTCCTGCACCCCCGTGGGGTTAGTGACACCGACATAAAATATAGCCTATGCTGGAGCAGGGGTTGTCACCATCAATTTGCCACCATCACTTTTGAAATCGGTTCGGTAGTTCTAGAGATTCCATAGAAATTGTAATTTAAAATGTTTTTAGAACGCTTTTCGCTCATTTCACCCTTTTAAATTTCGAATTTTTTTTTATTTTGTTCTTAGAGAGCATTTACATCTTATAAGTAACTAAAACGCCAAATTTCAAGTCAGTTCGGTAGTTCTAGAGATTCCATAGAAACTGTATTTTAGAATGTTTTTTGAACGCTTTTCGCTCATTTCACCCTTTTAAATTTCGAATTTTTTTTTATTTTGTTCTTAGAGAGCATTTACATCTTATAAGTAACTTCAACGCCAAATTTCAATTCGGTTCGGTAGTTCTAGAGATTCCATAGAAATTGTAATTTAGAATGTTTTTAGACCGCTTTTCGCTCATTTCACCCTTTTAAATTTCGAATTTTTTTTTTATTTTGTTCTTAGAGAGCATTTACATCTTATAAGTAACTAAAACGCCAAATTTCAAGTCGGTTCGGTAGTTCTAGAGATTGCATAGAAACTGTAATTTAGAATGTTTTTAGAACGCTTTTCGCTCATTTCACCCTTTTAAATTTCGAATTTTTTTTTATTTTGTTCTTAGAGAGCATTTACTTCTTATAAGTAACTACAACGCCAAATTTCAAATCGGTTCTTTAGTTCTAGAGATTCCATAGAAATTGTAATTTAGAATGTTTTTAGAACGCTTTTCGCACATTTCACCCTTTTAAATTTCGAATTTTTTTTATTTTGTTTTTAGAGAGCATTTACGTTTTATAAGTAACTTCAATGCCAAATTTCATATTTCTAGCTACTTCAGTATAAAAAAATTCGCAATTTTACAACGTTTTTCGCTCCTGCACCCCCCCCTCTGGGGTTAGTGACACCGACATAAAATATAGCCTATCATGAAGCAGGGGTTGTCACCATCAATTTGCCACCATCACTTTTGAAATCGGTTCGGTAGTTCTAGAGAGTCCATAGAAATTGTAATTTAGAATATTTTTAGAACGCTTTTCGCTCATTTCACCCTTTTAAATTTCGATTTTTTTTTAAATTTCATTCTTAGAGAGCATTTACATCTTATAAGTAACTACAATGCCAAATTTCAAATTTCTAGCTCCTTCAGTATAAACAAAAATGCAATTTTAGAACGTTTTTCGCTCCTGCACCCCCGTGGGGTTAGTGACACCGACATAAAATATAGCCTATGCTGGAGCAGGGGTTGTCACCATCAATTTGTCACCATCACTTTTGAAATCGGTTCGGTAGTTCTAGAGATTCCATAGAAATTGTAATTTAGAATGTTTTTAGAACGCTTTTCGCTCATTTCACCCTTTTAAATTTCGAATTTTTTTTAAATTTTGTTCTTAGAGAGCATTTACATCTTATAAGTAACTACAACGCCAAATTTCAATTCGGTTCGGTAGTTCTAGAGATTCCATAGAAATTGTAATTTAGAATGTTTTTAGACCGCTTTTCGCTCATTTCACCCTTTTAAATTTCGAATTTTTTTTTTATTTTGTTCTTAGAGAGCATTTACATCTTATAAGTAACTAAAACGCCAAATTTCAAGTCGGTTCGGTAGTTCTAGAGATTCCATAGAAACTGTAATTTAGAATGTTTTTAGAACGCTTTTCGCTCATTTCACCCTTTTAAATTTCGATTTTTTTTTTTTTGTTCTTAGAGAGCATTTACATCTTATAAGTAACTACAACGCCAAATTTCAAATCGGTTCGGTAGTTCTAGAGATTCCATAGAAATTGTAATTTAGAATGATTTTAGAACGCTTTTCGCACATTTCACCCTTTTAAATTTCGATTTTTTTTTAAATTTCATTCTTAGAGAGCATTTACATCTTATAAGTAACTACAATGCCAAATTTCAAATTTCTAGCTCCTTCAGTATAAACAAAAATGCAATTTTAGAACGTTTTTCGCTCCTGCACCCCCGTGGGGTTAGTGACACCGACATAAAATATAGCCTATGATGGAGCAGGGGTTGTCACCATCAATTTGCCACCATCACTTTTGAAATCGGTTCGGTAGTTCTAGAGATTCCATAGAAATTGTAATTTAAAATGTTTTTAGAACGCTTTTCGCTCATTTCACCCTTTTAAATTTCGAATTTTTTTTTATTTTGTTCTTAGAGAGCATTTACATCTTATAAGTAACTAAAACGCCAAATTTCAAGTCAGTTCGGTAGTTCTAGAGATTCCATAGAAACTGTAGTTTAGAATGTTTTTTGAACGCTTTTCGCTCATTTCACCCTTTTAAATTTCGATTTTTTTTTTATTTTGTTCTTAGGGAGCATTTACATCTTATAAGTAACTTCAACGCCAAATTTCAAATAGGTTCGGTAGTTCTAGAGATTCCATAGAAATTATAATTTAGAATGTTTTTAGAACGCTTTTCGCTCATTTCACCCTTTTAACTTTCGATTTTTTTTTAATTGCATTCTTAGAGAGCATTTACATCTTATAAGTAACTACAATTTCAAATTTCTAGCTCCTTCAGTATAAACAAAAATGCAATTTTAGAACGTTTTTCGCTCCTGCACCCCCGTGGGGTTAAAGACACCGACATAAAATATAGCCTATGATGGAGCAGGGGTTGTCACCATCACTTTTGAAATCGGTTCAGTAGTTCTAGAGATTCCATAGAAATTGTAATTTAGAATGTTTTTAGAACGCTTTTCGCTCATTTCACCCTTTTAAATTTCGAATTTTTTTTTAATTTTGTTCTTAGAGAGCATTTACATCTTATAAGTAACTACAACGCCAAATTTCAATTCGGTTCGGTAGTTCTAGAGATTCCATAGAAACTGTAATTTAGAATGTTTTTGGAACGCTTTTCGCACATTTCACCCTTTTAAATTTCGAATTTTTTTTATTTTGTTTTTAGAGAGCATTTACGTTTTATAAGTAACTTCAATGCCAAATTTCATATTTCTAGCTACTTCAGTATAAAAAAATTCGCAATTTTACAACGTTTTTCGCTCCTGCACCCCCCCCCTCTGGGGTTAGTGACACCGACATAAAATATAGCCTATCATGAAGCAGGGGTTGTCACCATCAATTTGCCACCATCACTTTTGAAATCGGTTCGGTAGTTCTAGAGAGTCCATAGAAATTGTAATTTAGAATATTTTTAGAACGCTTTTCGCTCATTTCACTCTTTTAAATTTCGATTTTTTTTTAATTTCATTCTGAGAGAGCATTTACATCTTATAAGTAACTACAATGCAAAATTTCAAATTTCTAGCTCCTTCAGTATAAACAAAAATGCAATTTTAGAACGTTTTTCGCTCCTGCACCCCCGTGGGGTTAGTGACACCGACATAAAATATAGCCTATGCTGGAGCAGGGGTTGTCACCATCAATTTGTCACCATCACTTTTGAAATCGGTTCGGTAGTTCTAGAGATTCCATAGAAATTGTAATTTAGAATGTTTTTAGAACGCTTTTCGCTCATTTCACCCTTTTAAATTTCGAATTTTTTTTTAATTTTGTTCTTAGAGAGCATTTACATCTTATAAGTAACTACAACGCCAAATTTCAATTCGGTTCGGTAGTTCTAGAGATTCCATAGAAATTGTAATTTAGAATGTTTTTAGACCGCTTTTCGCTCATTTCACCCTTTTAAATTTCGAATTTTTTTTTTATTTTGTTCTTAGAGAGCATTTACATCTTATAAGTAACTACAACGCCAAATTTCAAATCGGTTCGGTAGTTCTAGAGATTCCATAGAAATTGTAATTTAGAATGTTTTTAGAAGGCTTTTCGCACATTTCACCCTTTTAAATTTCGAATTTTTTTTATTTTGTTTTTAGAGAGCATTTACATTTTATAAGTAACTTCAATGCCAAATTTCATATTTCTAGCTCCTTCAGTATAAAAAAATTCGCAATTTTACAACGTTTTTCGCTCCTGCACTCCTCCCTCTGGGGTTAGTGACACCGACATAAAATATAGCCTATCATGAAGCAGGGGTTGTCACCATCAATTTGCCACCATCACTTTTGAAATCGGTTCGGTAGTTCTAGAGAGTCCATAGAAATTGTAATTTAGAATATTTTTAGAACGCTTTTCGCTCATTTCACCCTTTTAAATTTCGAATTTTTTTTTAATTTTGTTCTTAGAGAGCATTTACATCTTATAAGTAACTACAACGCCAAATTTCAATTCGGTTCGGTAGTTCTAGAGATTCCATAGAAATTGTAATTTAGAATGTTTTTAGACCGCTTTTCGCTCATTTCACCCTTTTAAATTTCGAATTTTTTTTTATTTTGTTCTTAGAGAGCATTTACATCTTATAAGTAACTAAAACGCCAAATTTCAAGTCGGTTCGGTAGTTCTAGAGATTCCATAGAAACTGTAATTTAGAATGTTTTTAGAACGCTTTTCGCTCATTTCACCCTTTTAAATTTCGAATTTTTTTTTATTTTGTTCTTAGAGAGCATTTACATCTTATAAGTAACTACAACGCCAAATTTCAAATCGGTTCGGTAGTTCTAGAGATTCCATAGAAATTGTAATTTAGAATGTTTTTAGAACGCTTTTCGCACATTTCACCCTTTTAAATTTCGATTTTTTTTTATTTTGTTTTTAGAGAGCATTTACATTTTATAAGTAACTACAATGCCAAATTTCAAATTTCTAGCTCCTTCAGTATAAACAAAAATGCAATTTTAGAACGTTTTTCGCTCCTGCACCCCCGTGGGGTTAGTGACACCGACATAAAATATAGCCTATGCTGGAGCAGGGGTTGTCACCATCAATTTGTCACCATCACTTTTGAAATCGGTTCGGTAGTTCTAGAGATTCCATAGAAATTGTAATTTAGAATGTTTTTAGAACGCTTTTCGCTCATTTCACCCTTTTAAATTTCGAATTTTTTTTTAATTTTGTTCTTAGAGAGCATTTACATCTTATAAGTAACTACAACGCCAAATTTCAATTCGGTTCGGTAGTTCTAGAGATTCCATAGAAATTGTAATTTAGAATGTTTTTAGACCGCTTTTCGCTCATTTCACCCTTTTAAATTTCGAATTTTTTTTTATTTTGTTCTTAGAGAGCATTTACATCTTATAAGTAACTAAAACGCCAAATTTCAAGTCGGTTCGGTAGTTCTAGAGATTCCATAGAAACTGTAATTTAGAATGTTTTTAGAACGCTTTTCGCTCATTTCACCCTTTTAAATTTCGAATTTTTTTTTATTTTGTTCTTAGAGAGCATTTACATCTTATAAGTAACTACAACGCCAAATTTCAAATCGGTTCGGTAGTTCTAGAGATTCCATAGAAATTGTAATTTAGAATGTTTTTAGAACGCTTTTCGCACATTTCACCCTTTTAAATTTCGATTTTTTTTTATTTTGTTTTTAGAGAGCATTTACATTTTATAAGTAACTTCAATGCCAAATTTCATATTTCTAGCTCCTTCAGTATAAACAAAATCGCAATTTTAGAACGTTTCTCGCTCCTGCACCCCCGTGGGGTTAGTGACACCGACATAAAATATAGCCTATGCTGGAGCAGGGGTTGTCACCATCAATTTGCCACCATCACTTTTGAAATCGGTTCGGTAGTTCTAGAGATTCCATAGAAATTGTAATTTAAAATGTTTTTAGAACGCTTTTCGCTCATTTCACCCTTTTAAATTTCGAATTTTTTTTTATTTTGTTCTAGAGAGCATTTACATCTTATAAGTAACTAAAACGCCAAATTTCAAGTCGGTTCGGTAGTTCTAGAGATTCCATAGAAACTGTAATTTAGAATGTTTTTAGAACGCTTTTCGCTCATTTCACCCTTTTAAATTTCGATTTTTTTTTAAATTTCATTCTTAGAGAGCATTTACATCTTATAAGTAACTACAATGCCAAATTTCAAATTTCTAGCTCCTTCAGTATAAGCAAAAATGCAATTTTAGAACGTTTTTCGCTCCTGCACCCCCGTGGGGTTAGTGACACCGACATAAAATATAGCCTATGCTGGAGCAGGGGTTGTCACCATCAATTTGCCACCATCACTTTTGAAATCGGTTCGGTAGTTCTAGAGATTCCATAGAAATTGTAATTTAAAATGTTTTTAGAACGCTTTTCGCTCATTTCACCCTTTTAAATTTCGAATTTTTTTTTATTTTGTTCTAGAGAGCATTTACATCTTATAAGTAACTAAAACGCCAAATTTCAAGTCGGTTCGGTAGTTCTAGAGATTCCATAGAAACTGTAATTTAGAATGTTTTTAGAACGCTTTTCGCTCATTTCACCCTTTTAAATTTCGATTTTTTTTTTATTTTGTTCTTAGAGAGCATTTACATCTTATAAGTAACTACAACGCCAAATTTCAAATAGGTTCGGTAGTTCTAGAGATTCCATAGAAATTATAATTTAGAATGTTTTTAGAACGCTTTTCGCTCATTTCACCCTTTTAAATTTCGATTTTTTTTTAAATTTCATTCTTAGAGAGCATTTACATCTTATAAGTAACTACAATGCCAAATTTCAAATTTCTAGCTCCTTCAGTATAAACAAAAATGCAATTTTAGAAAGTTTTTCGCTCCTGCACCCCCGTGGGGTTAGTGACACCGACATAAAATATAGCCTATGCTGGAGCAGGGGTTGTCACCATCAATTTGTCACCATCACTTTTGAAATCGGTTCGGTAGTTCTAGAGATTCCATAGAAATTGTAATTTAGAATGTTTTTAGAACGCTTTTCGCTCATTTCACCCTTTTAAATTTCGAATTTTTTTTTAATTTTGTTCTTAGAGAGCATTTACATCTTATAAGTAACTACAACGCCAAATTTCAATTCGGTTCGGTAGTTCTAGAGATTCCATAGAAATTGTAATTTAGAATGTTTTTAGGACGCTTTACGCACATTTCACCCTTTTAAATTTCGAATTTTTTTTGTTTTGTTTTTAGAGAGAATTTACATTTTATAAGTAACTTCAATGCCAAATTTCATATTTCTTGCTCCTTCAGTATAAACAAAATCGCAATTTTAGAACGTTTTTCGCTCCTGCACCCCCGTGGGGTTAGTGACACCGACATAAAATATAGCCTATGTTGAAGCAGGGGTTGTCACCATCAATTTGCCACCATCACTTTTGAAATCTGTTCGGTAGTTCTAGAGATTCCATAGAAATTGTAATTTAGAATGTTTTTAGAACGCTTTTCGCTCATTTCACCCTTTTAAATTTCGAATTTTTTTTTTATTTTGTTCTTAGAGAGCATTTACATCTTATAAGTAACTACAACGCCAAATTTTAAATAGGTTCGGTAGTCTAGAGATACCATAGAAATTGTAATTTAGAATGTTTTTAGAACGCCTTTCGCTCATTTCACCCTTTTAAATTTCGATTTTTTTTTTTTTTTTTTTTTTTTTTTTTTTTTTTTTTTTTGTTCTTAGAGAGCATTTACATCTTATAAGTAACTACAACGCCAAATTTCAAATAGGTTCGGTAGTTCTAGAGATTCCATAGAAATTATAATTTAGAATGTTTTTAGAACGCTTTTCGCTCATTTCACCCTTTTAAATTTCGAATTTTTTTTATTTTGTTTTTAGAGAACATTTGCATTTTATAAGTAACTTCAATGCCAAATTTCATATTTCTAGCTCCTTCAGTATAAACAAAATCGCAATTTTAGAACGTTTTTCGCTCCTGCACCCCCGTGGGGTTAGTGACACCGACATAAAATATAGCCTATGCTGGAGCAGGGGTTGTCACCATCAATTTGCCACCATCACTTTTGAAATCGGTTCGGTAGTTCTAGAGATTCCATAGAAATTGTAATTTAAAATGTTTTTAGAACGCTTTTCGCTCATTTCACCCTTTTAAATTTCGAATTTTTTTTTATTTTGTTCTTAGAGAGCATTTACATCTTATAAGTAACTAAAACGCCAAATTTCAAGTCGGTTCGGTAGTTCTAGAGATTCCATAGAAACTGTAATTTAGAATGTTTTTAGAACGCTTTTCGCTCATTTCACCCTTTTAAATTTCGATTTTTTTTTTATTTTGTTCTTAGAGAGCATTTACATCTTATAAGTAACTACAACGCCAAATTTCAAATCGGTTCGGTAGTTCTAGAGATTCCATAGAAACTGTAATTTAGAATGTTTTTAGAACGCTTTTCGCTCATTTCACCCTTTTAAATTTCGAATTTTTTTTTTATTTTGTTCTTAGAGAGCATTTACATCTTATAAGTAACTACAACGCCAAATTTCAAATCGGTTCGGTAGTTCTAGAGATTGCATAGAAACTGTAATTTAGAATGTTTTTAGAACGCTTTTCGCTCATTTCACCCTTTTAAATTTCGAATTTTTTTTTTATTTTGTTCTTAGAGAGCATTTACATCTTATAAGTAACTACAACGCCAAATTTCAAATCGGTTCGGTAGTTCTAGAGATTCCATAGAAATTGTAATTTAGAATGTTTTTAGAACGCTTTTCGCACATTTCACCCTTTTAAATTTCGAATTTTTTTTATTTTGTTTTTAGAGAGCATTTACATTTTATAAGTAACTTCAATGCCAAATTTCATATTTCTAGCTCCTTCAGTATAAACAAAATCGCAATTTTAAAACGTTTTTCGCTCCTGCACCCCCGTGGGGTTAGTGACACCGACATAAAATATAGCCTATGTTGAAGCAAGGGTTGTCACCATCAATTTGCCACCATCACTTTTGAAATCGGTTCGGTAGTTCTAGATATTCCATAGAAATTGTAATTTAAGATGTTTTTAGAACGCTTTTCGCTCATTTCACCCTTTTAAATTTCGATTTTTTTTTATTCTGTTCTTAGAATGCATTTACATCTTATAAGTGACTACAACGCCAAATTTCAAATCGGTTCGGTAGTTCTAGAGATTCCATAGAAACTGTAATTTAGAATGTTTTTAGAACGCTTTTCGCTCATTTCACCCTTTTAAATTTCGATTTTTTTTTTTTTTTTTTGTTCTTAGAGAGCATTTACATCTTATAAGTAACTACAACGCCAAATTTCAAATCGGTTCGGTAGTTCTAGAGATTCCATAGAAATTGTAATTTAGAATGTTTTTAGAACGCTTTTCGCACATTTCACCCTTTTAAATTTCGAATTTTTTTATTTTGTTTTTAGAGAGCATTTACATTTTATAAGTAACTTCAATGCCAAATTTCATATTTCTAGCTCCTTCAGTATAAACAAAATCGCAATTTTAAAACGTTTTACGCTCCTGCACCCCCGTGGGGTTAGTGACACCGACATAAAATATAGCCTATGTTGAAGCAAGGGTTGTCACCATCAATTTGCCACCATCACTTTTGAAATCGGTTCGGTAGTTCTAGATATTCCATAGAAATTGTAATTTAAGATGTTTTTAGAACGCTTTTCGCTCATTTCACCCTTTTAAATTTCGATTTTTTTTTATTCTGTTCTTAGAGAGCATTTACATCTTATAAGTGACTACAACGCCAAATTTCAAATCGGTTCGGTAGTTCTAGAGATTCCATAGAAATTGTAATTTAGAATGTTTTTAGAACGCTTTTCGCTCATTTCACCCTTTTAAATTTCGAATTTTTTTTTTATTTTGTTCTTAGAGAGCATTTACATCTTATAAGTAACTACAACGCCAAATTTCAAATAGGTTCGGTAGTCTAGAGATGCCATAGAAATTGTAATTTAGAATGTTTTTAGAACACCTTTCGCTCATTTCACACTTTTAAATTTCGATTTTTTTTTTTTTTTTTTTTTTTTTTTTAGAGAGCATTTACATCTTATAAGTAACTACAAAGCCAAATTTCAAATCGGTTCGGTAGTTCTAGAGATTCCATTGAAATTGTAATTTAGAATGTTTTTAGAACGCTTTTCGCTCATTTCAACCTTTTAAATTTCGATTTTTTTTTTTTTTTTTTTTTTTTTTTTTTGTTCTTAGAGAGCATTTACATCTTATAAGTAACTACAACGCGAAATTTCAAATTTATAGCTGCTTCAGTATAGAAAATATCGCAATTTTAGAACGTTTTTCGCTCGTGCACCCCCCCCCCCTGGGGTAGTGGCACCGACATAAAATATAGCCTATGTTGGAGCTGGGGTTGTCACCATCAATTTGCCACCATCACTTTTGAAATCGGTTCGGTAGTTCCAGAGATTACCCCCTACAAACAAACAAACAAACAAACAAACAATCTTTACTCCTTTATAATATTAGTATAGATTACCGCTGAATTTACTTAGGAATTTACGCTTCATGTCCGTTTGCATCGTTACACTCTCTAATACGGAGATTTTTAATCCTGTTAAGTAATCTTCTGTAATTTACACTGAAGCGAAGTGGTTCTTGTTAAACGCCTGTTCAGCTATCCATATTTACAGTAAACCATATTGATGCTAATTTTTTTCCTCTTTCATTCCAACATTAGAACGATTAAGGAAGATTAGAAAATCTACGGACGCACTGCCGTTCTTCCATTAGAAAATCTACCATTATTCTCATCTAATCGTCTTAGATAATATGTCAATATGTCTTGGTTTTAAGATTTTATCTAAATTTACTCGAAAACCTGAAGCTAAAATGCGAGGAACCCCATTATAGAACATTCATTCTAACGTACATATTGATAAACTGGATATATGTTATAAAATTATAATAATCTAGAACTGGCAGTTTCGATGCTTTAATTATGAAAATTCTCTTTCTATAATAAACTTTTAAGAGAGTAAAGACTAACAATATAGTAAGAGTAAGTATAATAACAGTACAATATAATAGCAAGAGCAGAGGTCTTGTGTATTGACGAAAGATTGAAACTTTATTAACATCCGTGCGTTATGCCATTTAACTAACCGCATAATTTTAATAGATGATTACTCGCCCTAAAAATTTGCAATGAAAATAGCCTCTAGCGTCAAATTCTCTCCAAGCTTTGCGACACTTAACGAAATATCGCCAAATTTGGCAACAAAAATACCATGTTTATGTGGACGTCATAATGAAGCATATGTATTATATATGTGATGCATATGCATATATATATATATATTTCAAATAAAATCCAGTGTGTATGTATATATATATATATATAAAGTCTATTAACATCATTAAAATGCACTTAAAGAACTAACAACCCACTGGAATTTTGCCAGATTGACTGAGTGCTATTGCGATTAGAATACCGACATTTATAATAAAATTTATTTTAAGGAATTAAAAATAGAAAAACGGACAGATAAACTAAAAGATTTGCCTTCCCAACATTTTCGGAAAATAATATAAAAAATTCATTCTGCTTGAAACCATGTAACACCTTCAAACTCAGGCTAATTTTCTGTAATCCGGCTTTGGCGACCAACTCTGGCGTCAAATATGAGCGAGGAAATGATTTCCTATGCAACTATTATTACTTAAATGTTTATCGTACAACAAAAAACACAAATGGTTGCAACAATGCAATTAATTTAATTTGCCAATTGAATGTGTTACGAACTGTATATAGCCAAATCAGCACCCCCTATTTGAAGGGTTTAAAGGCAGAAATTCTATGTTTTCAGACTTTTCTGGTTAATTGTGTGACAAAACCTACTTACTTGTCAAATTTTATGATTCTACGACTGTTAGAAGTAGCTTAGTTATTTGATGATCACCAACTTTTTAGTTATTTGATGATCCCCAACTTTTTAGTTATTTGATGATCCCCTGTGAGTCAGTTACAAAAAAGTCCGTTTTCGGAATCTCATATTTCGAAAAATATTAAATACAGAAATAGAAATCTTGGAACCTAGTTCAGTTTGATTATATTAATGTGTGTTAAAAAGGAAAACTCTCTAGCTCTCCCCAAAACGCAGTTATGAGGGGGTGAAAAGTAGGCCGAAATGGTCAGGGAAAAGGTAGCTTACGGCCTGTGCGAACTTGGCGGACGCTCTGCCGTGCTCCCAGATAAAGAGTTTCATGAGAAACACAGTGCCTACACTATGAATATGCACTAATTGACCTTTCTATATAATACTTTGATCATATATATCTGTGTTTGTGTGTGCACGTGTCAGAGAGAGAGAGAGAGAAATAGTATCCCTCCCCCCCTACATTTTCTTGAGCACCCCCTATTGTTTACTTCTAGCTACAGCCCTGGTTGTAGTTTTCTTCTTGTATTGACAATTAAATTAATTCAAACTGCTTGGCAGCCCAAGACATGGTCGTACGTGCAGGGCCTGTTTACCGAATAGGCCCATGAAGCCCGAGCTTACCCACTGAAATACAAAGGGGCCTCCAAATTTACTTTTCAGAACTAATTTTTAAGAAAGAAAATTTCAATCAAGGTAAAAAATGTATATTTTTTTCTTAATTATAGTTTCTAAATTTTCCCTGGGACTATTACTGACATATTTATACTCTTTTTTTTCTGTTGATATAATAAATGCTTTAAAATCAGTGATTAAATGCAACTTATTTTAATTTTTCTTATGTTTCACATTTTAATTTCAAATGTTTAAGACTGTAATGTGCTAAAAAGAACATAAAATTTAATCTGTATAATTATATTTCGTTTAAATTCATAGAGTGGAGAAATGATATAAAATATGGAGAATAGGTTATTTAAATAAAGAGGAAAGTAATTAGCATTCAGCTGATATCAAATTTCTGTTTATAAAATAGAAGCAAAATTGTGTTGCAGCTAAGCATAAATTTATGTCAAATATATGTTGTCCATGCACTGTTCTTAGCACTGGCAAATCCTGCAATTTGTAAAGCATAAAATATATTTTGAAGTTCAAATATTCACACCTGTTCCATACTTACAAATTCATTTACAAAATTAATTTGTTATTATGTATAATTATGTATATAATAAATATTTTTTCATAAGTATATAGGTAGTTAGTTTTAATTTAATACACTGCTCAAAACAATTAAAGGATATTTGAAGTTTTATATAAAATAAAGATATAAACGAAATTTTTTTTGCCGAAAATAGAAGAAGAGAATCACAAATGCAAATTTTTCTGGTTTTCAAACTGTGGAGTATGCAAATTTTGAGTTCGACGTCAAAAACGTCGCTTCAGCGGCAGCGAATGAAATTTGACTTTCAACTGGATAAAAGAGAATGAAGACAAGGATGATCGGCATTCAGTGATTGCTTTGTTTCGATGAGTACGATGTCTCAGCGAAGTCATTTGACAGATTCAGAAGCTTGGAGAATTGTTGGTAGGTTAGAAGGGGGCCAAACTCAAGCCGAAGTAGCGCAAGCCATTGGAGTGTCACAAAGTGTCATTTCCCGGATCTGGAACCTTTTTTTGTAGAGTGGATGTGCAGGCCGAAGACCAGGGCAAGGTCGTAGACGGGCAACAACGCCCAATGAAGATCGGTATTTAGCGTTAACAGCTCGGAGACACCGAAACATGAACGCTACTCTTCTCCAACAACACCTTCGCTCGGCTACAAGCACCACGATTTCAACTCAGACTGTCCGAAACCGGCTCCATGCTGTAGGTCTGTATGCTCGCCGACCGATGGTATGTGTTAGAATAACATCAAGGCATCGTCGCGACCGCAGGGAGTGGGCAACCGAGCATGTCAACTGGAGGAGAAATGAATGGAGCAATATTCTGTTTTCTGACGAGTCCCGTTTTTCTGTGCATCCGGATAATAGGCGTATTTTCATCTGGAGGGACCGTGGCAGTAGGAATAATCCTGCGTTCGTGCACGAAAGTGTCAGATTTGGCGGTGGAGGAGTGTTGGTGTATGGTGGCATCTCCATTGACGGGCGCACTGACCTCTACATCATTCGAGATGGAGCTCTGACTGGTCGCCGATATAGGGATGAGATCCTCAGACCTATTGTAGTCCCTTACGCTGCAGCAATCGGAGATAACTTCATTTTAATGGACGATAACTGCAGGCCACATCGTGCAAACCTGGTGGAGGATTTCCTTTTCGAGGAAGGAATCGTTCGAATGGAATGGCCAGCGTGTTCTCCAGACATGAATCCAATCGAGCACGTTTGGGACGCTCTAGGAAGACGAGTTTCTGGCCGCCAACAACCCCCACAAACTCTCCAAGAACTGGAAAGAACTCTTCTGGAAGAGTGGGGCAGAATACCCCAACTCGTCATTAATAGCCTCATTGAGTCCTTGCCTCAAAGGTGTTCAACGTTGCTGGCCGCCCGTGGAAACCATACCCCCTACTGAAAATGATTTTCTTTGAAGAAAACACCTTTTCTTATTCTTTTTTTCTCATATGCACGAATTGTGTTTTTTTCCTTTTGTACACAAATGCGCAATAAAATGCATTTTTTCCTGCCAAACATGTGTAATTTATTCTCATATAACCTACTATGTCTGTCGACCATGTATCAATCAGCTAAAAAGTTTCCCAGATACAAAATCCACCTAAAACTGCAATATCCTTTAATTGTTTTGAGCAGTGTATTAGAAGTGTTGTTTACTCGAAATTTTGATGGTAAAATTTCAAATTGTTGAAGCATGATTGGTAGAGAGGGGGCCCCCTGTGTGACGTCAGGCTTCCCCGACTTCTAAGTCTTAAGCGGGCCTGCGTGTGTGAAGCGTTGTAGTGTCAGCCCCCCCCCCCCCCCCCCCTGTACCTACATCTTTATTTATTCATTTTTTTAATGCTAGTAAAATCTAAATATAAAAAAAAAATCCCTGACGGCTCGGCCTACAGGCACAGGTAGATTTCGAAGACGTACACCGTGGGGAGCCTGTTTGTTGGGAATTGCGGAAGAAATGACCTTTTTGCCATGACGTGGAAGTTGGAACCGTCTGCTTCAAAACCTAACTTGTTTGCAGGCGCCAGAGCCAGTTCTTTTTTTTTTTAATTTTTTTTTTTTTTTTTTTACTATAAGAGTTGGTCCTATAAAAAACTTGTCAATATAAAAGTTTTAGATAATATTAAGAGGATTTATAATAAATTTAAGCGGATTTGAAATCTTGGGAATTGATGAAGTTGTGAATTTTTTTCTTCTAAAACACCCTTCCCCCCCCCCCCTCCCCTTGAGGCCATTTGTAATTATATCAAAAATCTGTCATACATAAATTTTCGGCCCTTCTCCTAGCAGTAATAATAACTTCAAACGGATTCGATACGTATCATAATTAAGAAATGATGTTTTTTTTTCTGTTTTCACAAAAAGCCCCCCTCATCCCCCCCCCCCTTGGTTCGATTTTGCCCATTAACGATCTTGACCGAGATTTTATGCCCCTTGATTTTATGTATCAGTTTCGAAAAGATGCGGGAGTTTGAACCGCCTATTTCGAAAAATAACTTGTTTGCAGGCGGAGCGGGAGGGATTTTTTGTTTTAATTTTTTTTACTCTAAGGGTTGGTTTTATAAAAAACTTGTCAATATAAAAGTTTTAGATAATATTAAGAGGATTTATAAGAAATTTAAGCGGATTTGATATCTTGTGAATTGACGAAATTATGAATTTTTTTTCTTCTAAAACACCCCCCCCCCCCCCTTGGGGCCATTTTTAATTATATCAAAAATCTGTCATACATACATTTTCGGCCATTCTCCTAGAAGTAATAATAACTTTAAACGGGTTCGATACGTATCATAATTAAGAAATTATGGGTTTTTTCTGTTTTCACAAAAGGCCTCCCCATCCCCCCCCCCCCCCTTGGTTCGATTTTGCCCATTAACGAACTTGACCGAGATTTTATGCCCCTTGATTTTATGTATGAGTTTCGAAGAGATCTGTGCAGAATTATTGCCGTTATCGTGTCCATAAAAAAAAGACATAGATAAAGTTTTGAACTGGGGGTGGTTTTGGGTTCTGGGAGTCATAATCGGCGTAGATCTGCAAATTTTTTTCAAAAATTCCAACTTAGGGGAGAATGTAATAGGTAGTATTTCTTACGGAATCTACCTAAAACTGAAATTGTGGTTGAAAGAATTATTGCAAAACAGCAGTTTCGTAGCATGATAGCTTTGTTTAGTGTCAAGTTTGTTACTGTTTCAGTTTCAAGTTATTTTATTGTTTGTTTTAAAGTTGTTATTATTGTTTTATATACGTTATAATTGTTTTTATTTTTAAAAATAAAAAACTTCTAATGAATTATCTTTCTATTTTATTTTATTGAAATTTGTTTAAAAAAATAAATTTTGTAAACAAAATTTATTAAATTGTTAAAAAAAAAAAAAAAAAAAAAAAAAAATTAAAACAAACAATTAAACATTGATCAATGACGGTAATTTATGAAATAAACTAATAACAATAATTATTAAATTATTTATTAAAATTAACAATTTAATAATTAATTAATTTTATAACTTATAACATTAATAATAAATTATCAAATAAAATATAAATAAATATCAATACTTCTATTAATTTAATTATTTTAGTTTAATTATTAACCCTCTGACTGCTTATCCCGCGATTTCCGCGGGCAAGACATTTGTAGAAAAATTTATATAATTTACAATTTTTGGAAGCAATTTTGTATTACAAATTTCCCAATAAAAAGTTTGAAAATGAAAATGATAAATTTACTACATATTTCATATACAGGATGATTTGAAATATCTAATAGTATAGTAGATAAAGGTCAATTAGATATTGGTCGAAAGGATTTTGAAAAAAAAAAATTGAGCAGTCAGAGGGTTAATTATATTGAAATTTAAGCTCTTTAACTGAAAATATGAAATTAATAAACAGTTAAATGATAAATTTCAGCTTTTTATTAATCATAACCAGGTCAAAAATAAATTCATTTTATAGTTAATATAAACTATAATTAAAATAGGTAATATAATATAGATAACATATAACTGTAAGTGAATATAATAACTATGCTATATATTCGGTTTTATTTAAAATTGTAATTTTATTAATTTCATAATTTATATTATTAATATAATAAATCGATAATTTATTAAATTAAAATATAAACTAATTTAGTAAATTGTTAATTTAATTTAATTACTAAACTTGCATTAATAATTCATTTGTTAGGTAATTAATTATTTATTTTAATTCATAATAGCTAACTGTTAAAACGTTATTATTAAATTATACTTAAGTTTTTATGAAAATTTGATTTTAAAAAATGTCACATTGTATTTATTAAAATTTTCTAATAAATAATTTTAAAAGTATATATTGAAAATTCAGTTAAAAACATAGTCTAGTTACTCATTAAGTGGCAGTGTTCTCTTAAAAATGAAGAATGAAGGAAAACAAATCTATTAATTAAAAAAGTTCTCTTTATGGAAATTACTTACGAAATTGAAAGACCCACACCTCTCTAAGAATGATATTTTATTTACACTCACCCCACTTAAAGTTAAGAATAATATTTTATATATATTTTATGGTAAATTACAATGCATGATAATCATATCCGTCTTTTCATGTAAACCTAAAAGATGTAATGTCTTTCTGGATCAATAAAGATTAAAGAATGACACTGAAATTGAAAAATTAATCTTACATATAACTGGCAACTTCTCGCAGTGACTTGGTTTGACAAAAATCTGCAGGTATGGTGAATCGCTTTACATCCGCTTGCCATTTTTTTTCCTTTTCAAAAAATATTTTCCATGAAATTAATGTGCCAAAAATCATAAAAGAAATTTCGTGGGTAAAAAGTATTTGAATTTATGTTTGTTCTGATTTAAAAAAAAATATGGGTTAACATACATGCAGATATTGCACTACAATTATAGTGGCAAATATATTTTAGAAAGTAATAAAAAAGTAAATGCTATTTATATTAATGCTTCTTGGATGCCAAATAATTTATATCGGTTACACACCTAATTACTTTTGACGGAATGCAAACTGAATTAGAGTCATTTGACAAGTGGTTTTTTGTTTGAGTTTTTCATAGCATTAATTTCAGACAATACCTCTCTCTACCTATGTCCTCGCAGATACAGATAGGGGAGGGATATATGAAAATGATAAATTTCATACTTACTGGGTATAGGTTCATTATTGGCAGTTTTGCTTATAATGCCTGTTGATCCTTCATTTCTGTACTCTCCAAACCTCCTGTTAATTTGACGAATTATTGAGTCCATATTGAAACACACGAATTCAATAGTTTGCATTTCAATTATTACATTTTTTTTAAAGGTATAAATGTTCACGTTATTTATATTTATTTAAAAAAACAATTTGTTTTATTGTAACGCTGCACAAAAGATTTATTTGAGACAAATACTGACAAAGAGAGCAAAAATTAAAATTTGCACAACAATTCTAAAACGCATATTTTATAATAGCTGACTGCTGGTGCGTCGACTCGTGTCTATTTCAGGAGCTAAGTCATATCCGGCGGCTACTAGCCACAGTTTAAGAGAAAGTACTTTGAAAGAAAACGTGCTTCTTTGTTACGTTTCAACTTTGTTAGTTTGTTTAAATATCCATAAAAAAATTATATGTGTATTTAAATAGTTTTATTTCTGATGTAATAAAAATAATTACAATTAAAATTGGATTATTTTTTAAACCTTTTTAGCACTAATTTAAGTATATTGAAAGTTTTTTAAAAAGGTGTTACAGTTTTGAAGGTCAATTTAAAAAAAAATGTTCCGCATAGAGTTGCCATTTTAATATATATAAATGTATTTTTTCGAAAGGGGGGGGGGGGAGGAGGGAATACTGTAATCAATTAAAGACCCTCAAAACCAACCTCTATACTATAGATACTCAACTTCGCTAAATATTAAATGGAAATGATATATATATATTATATACATTGGTATATATAAATAATTAAACTTTCATGTATAGTAAAATTAACCACATTTAATTAAACATTATTTGTAAATAAAACATATCTATCAACAACAACTTTCCTCTTATAACAGTAAACAGTAAAGTAAACTTTATATTATATATTTATTTTTTAAATACGTTTTATGTGTACATAACATTATGTGTATAATATTAATTAAGTGTATTTACAGGGTTGCAAATTCCTTACTTATACTTGGAATCGGGGCCAGCCCAAAGGGTGTGCTAAGTGTGTGACCGCACGGGGCGCCAAACCGGCAACCGACTTAAGAGGCGCTCAAAAGATCACCTATTAAAAATGTAGATTTCGCGTTTCTTTCTTTCTTTTTTTTTTTTTTTCTCTTTTACTAGTTTGGGTTTTGTGTGGGAGATTGATCTACCTTGGGTTTAAATAACACTTCAAGGAGTATTTTCACATGCAGACCGTATGTCCGGTTTCTATGTCTGAGAAAAAGATTATCACTTAAATTACATCCTGGAAAAAGAGGAAACAGACCGTGGACATAACCAAACATCGTTATTCAACATCAGGATTGAGGGAGACTAATTAATTACTATTTGACACTTTTCCGACCCGAAATCTTTCTTCCTCCTGGGCGGTCGACTATCCCCTTGCTTGCAGCCGATAAGTGGCAGGAGTCTTTTGGTACGTAAGTTCTCAAGTTGCAGAGAAGCGTACAATTATTCTTATTCTTATTTTTTGGTATTAAACAATATTTTTAAATGCTATATTCAGAATGCCCGACCAAAAAAAAAGGGAATTACAGAATTAAAAAGGCGCAGAAAAAGAAAGATGATGGAAAACAGGCTAGTCGTCTAAAAAAGTTTATTATTAGCAAACAAAATCCTGAGGTGATCAGCTCTTCTTCTACTAACAATGTGAGCGTCAAATTTTTTGTAGACAACGTAAATGAAAAATCTATGGAGGTAAGTTTCTCTAACTAAAATATACATATGTAATTAATCTTATTAAAAAATGTAACTTCAGCACATTGTTTTATTTAGTTATTCTTAATTTAATCTGTATTAAATCAATAATAATGTAATATTTCAACACAGGGCCCAAACTAGGATTTTGTTAGTGACAAGCATGAATTTTGGCGCCCCCCCCCCTTCCTTTCCAAAATGAATATACAGAGAGAAGTTCTCAATCCATTCCTTTAATTTTTATTTTAAATATGAAATAATTGTTTTGGATTAATATTAAGATTTTTAGGTTTCTTTCTTTAAAAATCGACCTACTGCAATCGTTCCATTTTTTATCTATCTATATTTATAAAATCCAAATCTTGTCATCACGATAATGTCCGAATATTGAAGCAATTCGAACCTAATTGGAACAGTGTATTAATCTTGCAAGTATCTTGGATGAATTCGTTAATCAAATGTTGTTCTGGCGCTCCGCCCTTCCCCTAGGCGGTGACTTAATGGAAAAATCGCGCCCTCTTCAAAACAAAGAGTATAAAATTAAAGAATCCATCTTTATTTTGGGTCGTCCGATTCCATGACATTTTTGCTTAAATTTCGTTATTTGTTTTTTTGTAGCGAAGAATGAACAAATTCTTATTTTGGCGGCCCTTTCTACTTTGGGGCCCAGGGCATACCCCTCCCCTTTACAAGGACACACAAAAGCAAAATTTGTCATCACGATAATGTCCGAAATATTGAACCAATTCAAACATAATTGGACAGTGTTTTAATGTTGCAAGCATCTTGGATGAATTCGTTAATCAAATATTGTTATGGCGCCCCTAGGCGGTCACTTAATAATGTAATCGCGCGCTGTTCAAATCAACGGGTATAAAATTAAAGAGTACATCTTTATTTTGGGTCGTCCGATTCCATGACATTTTTGCCTGAATTTCGTTATTTGTTTTTTGTAACGAAGGATGAACAAAATCTTATTTTGGCGCCCTCTTCTACTCTGGCGCCCAGGGCAACCCCCCTCCCCCTTTACAGAGACACACGAAAGCAAAATTTGTCATCACGATAATGTTCAAAATATTGAACTAATTCAAACATAATTGGGCGGTCTATTAATGTTGCAAGTATCTGGGACGAATTTGTTAATCAAATATTGTTCTGGCGCCCCTCGGGGGTCCCTTAATGGAATAACCAAGCCTTGCTCAAAAAAAAAGAGTACAAAATTAAAGAATACATCTCTATTTTGAGTCGAACAATTCCATGACATTTTTCCCAAAATTTCGTTGTTTGTACCGAAGGACGAACCAAATCTTCTTTTGGCGTCCCCTTCTACTCTTGTGCCCAGGACATCTCCCACCTCCGGGTTTTGCTTCAACAAGACATTGTAAAATGCGCCGAAAATAAGTTTAGAGTCAAAACATTTTTTGATATGAAATTTTGCCTATATAACTATTTTTTCCTGGTATGTACTTTCTTTCTTTTTTTTTTTTCTCAGGAAATAAAGAAGATAAATTTAGTTCATTTTAGAAAAAAAAAATCTTTTTTTTAGTTCAAATTTTAGAAAAATAGACAAAGTTGATGGAAACTTATTCTTAAAGAGTGATGTTATTAACATTGAAGAAAACAATGTATTGGAAAAATTTGTGAGGTCAGTTCATCTTATTAAATTCAATATTTATATTTTTTAAAGAAACATACCAATGATTTAAAATTGCACCTTTCAATCTATTCTGAACTTTTAAAGCTTTTTCGGATGAAAGGGAGAAGGTTTGTTTTAAAACTCTTTGTGTAAGGCCAAAATCCAAACTGGCAGCTTTCTGACACATTTTTTTTAATTCAATTTTTATTCCAAGTGTGTCAAATTGGCAGATACTTTTATTAAAAAAACTAATGTAATCGAACCGTTTTTCGGTAAAGGCAGAAGACTTTTCAAAGTTGGCATTTTGAACCGAATTTCCGGACACGAGAGCGCAGGAAAGGAAAAAACTGCTGTCCTGAGACAAAAATCGCTTATAATTCAAGATGCAATTCTTTTATCGGAAAATGAAAAAAAAAACTGTTTTATTACATATCACTTCAAAAATCATACCTGCAAGTCTCATGCTTTTATGCTTAAAAACGAGTCAGAAAATGTGTCAGATAGTTTTGTATTGTTGAACGGGGAAATATATTTTTTCAAGTCTTTTTATATTTAAACTGATATATTTTAATTTATATAAAAGATAAAACCATCAAACTTTGTACATTGTTTTTCAGCTATAGTTTTGTGTTGTTGAGCGGGTAATTATTTTTAATCAAGACTTTTCATATTTAACTTTATATGAAAGATAAAACCATGAAACTTTGTACAATATTTTTCAGCTGTGTAATCTTTAATTTCATGTATATTCTGTGCAACTACACGGATAAAATAAGACTTCGGACTACAACTAAATTAAGTCAAAAAACATGATTCACATTGAAATAAAAGTTGGAAATTGCAAATAATTTTAATCTTATGCCCATGACAAAAATTATTCACGGTCTTCTGTGCTGTAATAATACTGTGAAATATAATATAATAATATTGAAAATACTGTAAATACTGTGAAAATACTGTGCTTTTCAATACGCACAGAAATAATATACAGGTTTTTAGAAAAATGTTTCATATATTTAAATAAATATTTTATAAATTAATTAATATAAATGAAATTATTTGAAATTAAGATGAAAATAAAATAACAAATATATCTTATCAGAAATTTTTTTTATAATCAAAAATCAGAATGAGGTTATTACACTCAAGTTGTGATCTATGAAGTATATTATTTTGAATACACATATACTATTAATTGATGAGAATTCGGTGATTTAAATTTTAAAAAAAAAATGTTTTATGATAAATTCTTTGAAAATTGAATCATCACTAGATTAAAAATATAATACTTAAACCACTAAGGTTTCAAAAGTTTGTTTAATTATAATTTCGTTTAGTATCTGTTTATATTCAAATTTCTTAATTAAAATTTATTATCTAAGCTATAACTAGCTACTGAAACTAAAAATATGAAAAAATTACAGGTAGTAGGAGTTTTATTTAAAACTTGTAGGAAAACTATAGCGATTTTCCAAGGTAACATAGTTTTTGAGAAAAATGCAGTTTTCTGTTACACACAAACCTTACTTTTCGGGTGGTCAGCATGGGAATTGACTGGCCCTCGAGGTGTCTATTGACGCAAAATCATCCAAGGATATTTCATAATAATTGTTGGTAATTAGCCGAGATATTAATTAACTTAAAAAAAACTTTCTTTTTATGTATCGTGTAGGGTATCGTTCGAAAGATCTCGTAACATCGAACTCAAAAATATATTTGTTTTAATTTTAGGTATTATATTTTCAGAGATATCGTCGAAAGTATACTGGGAAAATATCCCCCCACCCGCCCCTCCTATTTCCGAAAAATTATGAAAATATTAGGGGTAGTAGGACTTAAATGATTAATAAATAGTAATTAATAAATGTAATGTGCGGAACCCTTTCAGCGGGAGTTATACTCGTACTTGACCGATTTATTTACCCACACTTTCCTATTCGGCTTGTGCTACTGTATAATTGCTTTTTTTTTTTTTTTTTTTTTTTTTTTAAAGCTAGCGCCAACCAGTCGCATTCTTTGTAAGCTCTCCTCTCCACCCTTCTGTTCCTTTGCGACCTTGTCCTCGTGCGGACACGTGTTTACTTTGGCTGACAACAGGCAGTTAAAAATTTCCAGTCCGAAACGCGTCCTATGCCTTTTTGGTGATTCATACAAAGTTTTATCATTAAATTGTGATTTATCGCCAGTTCTTTGGTGTTTTTTCACCTATTATTATTTTTTATTTTATATAAATGTTTCTAATAAGTTGGGTTTTTCTTTTTTTAAATTATTTTTATTGAACTGTTTTACAGGAATTAATTCTTTTATGTAAAGTTTAATAAACTGTTAAAAAATTTAAAATTCATTTTAAAACTAATAATTAAACATTAATTGATGAGAATAATTCATTAAATAAACTGATAACAACAATAATGAAATTAATTATTTCAAATTAATATTAGCAATTTAATTTATAATTAATTTAAAAATTTATATCAGTAGTAATAAAATAAATTATCAAATAAAATATTAATTAATGTTAATATTTTTATTAATTTAATCATTTTAGTTTCATTATTAATTATATTAACTATTTAAATTTCTTTTACCAATAATGCAAAATGAATTAATAGGTAAGTAATAGATTTTAGTTTATTATCAATTATAATCAGATCAAGAATAAATTTAAATTTATAGTTAATATAAACTATAATTAATAGTTAGTATAATATAGTTAATATATAATTTATATAGAACTATGCCTATATTTTCAGTTTTATTTAAAACGGAAATTTTATTAATTTCATAATTTATATTATTATATTATTAATTTAGTAAACTGACAATTTATTAAAATAAAATATTAAATAATTTAGTAAATTGTTAATTTAATTTAATTACTAAACTAATTTGTTAGGCAATTAATTGTTTAATTCATAATTGTTAACTGTTAATTAATGTTATTGTTAAATAGTTTTTATTAAAATTGGATTAAAAAAATGCTAAATTATATTTATTAAAATTTTGTAATAATAAAATATATATACATTGGAAATTTCAGTCGAAAACATAGTGTAATTAATCATTACGCGGCAGTGTTATTTTTAAAATGAGGAATGAACAGAGCCGTCCTTAGGGTTTGTGCGACAGGTGCGGCCGCACAGGGCCTCGCCCCCGAAAAATAAATAAATAAATAAATAAATAAATATATAAATATTTACTAATTATTTTGTTCTGAATTATTTATATCATAATAAAATTTGTATGTGTAAAACATGCTTATTAAAATGTAAAATGTTAAATTAATAAAATATTTGGTGGGAGTTGTGGACGCTAGTGAAGGAGAATAGTTGTTTGTAGCTTATATTAAATTCATCGGCATTGTTATACTCTAGCCTAGGCAGCACCAGACGCACAACAAATCTTGATAGGAGCATGAACTGAATGTGAGTTGTTAAGAAGTCGATGCTGCGGATGATGATTCAAAGAAACTGCTCACAGTTCTTTTAACGATTATTTGTAATGTAACAACACAGATATGTATTCAAGTTCGCTTTTTATTATTCGAAAATCGATGTTCCTGTCCATACGCATACGTATGTCCTGTCGCGTAAATACAGCGTAGAGTCAAGGAAGCTAAGACCCCTGTCCCCCAGACACCGCGATTAAACTAAGATTTAAAGTCTCCAAAAATTATAAAACGTTAATGTTTTTTTTTTTTTTTTTTTTTTTTTCAAGGTTCTTTTATCAAGCAACTAAATCGATTAACCCTTTGATTACGAATTTATTTTTTTATTAGAAAGTGCTGCAACTGGCGATTTTTTCTATTTCTATTCAAAGCATTTTTTTCCCCCCCTAAAATAATCTATGCCGTACACTTCTATGACAATTTCAAGAGAAATCTACAACAAAGAAAATTTTTTGTAAATAGTAGTGCGACTAGAATATCAACATATTCGATAGTGGCAGTCCTGCTATCGGTGCGTGGGTCGTATATATTTCGCCGAAGTCAAATGCATACATATATTAACCATTATCTTAGATTTGTGTTTCTGTTTAAATTAATTAATGCGTTTTTTTAATTACTCTCGGCTGATCGCCTGATCATGAATGTCACGTAACTATATACTGCAGGTCTTCATGACTCAAAAATTTCAGTCCCTGGTCCAGCCCGGGTCAGAGATAGCTATACTGACCAAGTGTAAAAGCTAAAAGATCATATCTTAAAAATGTTATTCAGTAATGAAATAAATACATCACTTAATATCCAAAAATGTTATTCAGGAATGTTAGAAAAATTTATCGCTGAGTGTTAAATGATGATATTGAGCAATGACAGAAAAAGATATCACTTCATGTCAAAAAATCACATTCAGCGATGTTAGGAAATATTGGCCAACATTGCCAGATGTCAAAAACTAATATTCACGAATATCATTTAAAAGGGGGGGGGGATAATTTAACATTGGCCGATATAAAATTTTTATATTGGCCGATATTATATTTTGATATTGGCCAATATCTTTGTGCTACCTGGGGTGTTCTGCAATTCATACATGTGCGAAATGAATTTTCGTACATTCCTAATGTATCGCGTATTACAACATGAATATTTTTACTTCTGTTTTTCGCAAAATTTATCTTTCAAAAATAATTTTCCTCTAGTTTAAATTGCATCATATACATATCTAAAAACACACTGGATTTCTACTCGCAGCAATAGATTCAATCGTAGCGCCCGCTGATGAAAATGTAATTTTTTGGATGCGGTTTCGTTTTCGTTTGTCGTAGACCTAATTTTCAAGCACCTTCAGAAATTTCTCATCCCCTAATAACAGGTTCGTTCAAACATTCACAAAAGATTTAAAAATTGTAATATTATTAGATCTTCTTTTGAAAATACTTGGAAACAGATGTCCCTAACTAAACCAAAGGGCGTTTTCCGTTTATCTCTTTTGGAAAAAATAAATAAAAAATAAATAAATAAATAAATAAAAATAAATAAATAAAGGTCACTATATTTCCAATATACCAAAACGAACCACGTGGGATTGAATCTGACAATTTGTTTAAATTAACGTAGTAGAATAAAACGATAAAAATATTAAACTCCCACCAGTAAATATTATTGAACATGTATTTAAAGAATATACATGCAACTTTCAATGATAGCACTAAAGATGACACACGTTCCAAGAACGAGCGAGCGCCCATGCGGCACTAAGTTCTCCTCGTTGAAATCATAGAAAGGTACTCTTAGATACCACAGCACAGTACAAATATATATTATATATACTTGATTTATACATGTATATATATATTTGTATATAGATATACTTGGACTGTGGACTACACTATACTCGTGATCATAACGAGCCACCAACCGCAAAAGAAATTTCGTTTTTATAAAAAATTATATGAATCTGAATTTTTGTTTGTTCTGATTAAAAAATATGGGTTTGACATACATGTAGATATTACACTGCAATAATTATAGTGGCGATTATATTTCAGAAAGTAAGAAAAAAGTAAATGCGATTTATATTATTGCTTCTTGGATGCCAAATAATTTATATCGATTTCATACCTAGTTACTTTTGGCGGAATGCAAGCTGAATTGGAGTCATCTGACAAGTTCTATTTGATGTGGTTTCTATTTGAGTTTTTCATAACATTAATTTCCAAAAATGCCTCTACCTCTACTTATGCCCCCGTAGGCCTAGATAGAGGGGAAATTTCTGAAAATGGTAAATTTCACACCTACCCGCAGTAGTTTCTAAATTGGCAGTTTTGTCTATAGTGCCTGATGATTCTTGATTGCCATATTCTCCAAATAATTTTTTATAATACAGTCAAACCTCGTTAACATGAACACGCTTAACGTGAATTACTTTTAACATGAATTGTTTTCATAGTCCCCTATAAAAACGAGTGCAGTCAAACCTCGTTAACATGAACACTCTTAACGTGAATTACTTTTAACATGAATTGTTTTCATAGTCCCCTACAAAAACAAGTACAAAGATTTGATACTGATAACATGAATTACTGTTAACATGAACAAATTTTGATTCCCCTTGAGGTTCATGTTAACGAGGTTCGACTGTTCAAAGATTTGATACTGATAACATGAATTACTGTTAACATGAACAAAATTTTGATTCCCCTGGAGGTTCATGTTAACGAGGTTCGACTGTATAATGAATTATTGAGCCCATATTGAAATGGTATAGAATACAATAAGTTGTATTTCAAGCTCTGTCATTTCAAAACAATAGTTTAAAATGTTCGGTTTGTTTAAATGTGCACTCTTTTTTAGGTGCGTTCGTAATTATATAAATACGTAGCACCTATAGTCGTTGTTTGGTCCGTCCGTCTGTCCGTCCGTCTGTCTGTCTGTCCGCATATAACAACGCAAAAACTACCCAACCAAATGGTTTGCAATTTAAAATATATTATCTTTGCAGAATTTTGTCGAGACATTTCAAATTTTATTAAAATCGAATTAAAACTTTAGGAGATATTAATAAAAATATTTATTAAGAAATTTGATTTTTTTTTTTAAATCGGTGCTTTTTTGTTATAGGAGCTTCCGATGGATGTTAAATCGTCAAGCGACCGAGATACTTATTTTATTACTGAAATTAATCTGCAGACGATATAATTCATTTCACAGAATTAAAAATCATCAAGATCTGAATATTTATATAACTAGCTGATACATATATATCTGAATATTTATATAACTAGTTAAGATATTTGTATGAACAGTGTCATAAAATATAAACTTAACTAGCTGTTTAACCCGTTCTATGCACGGGATATCATGAATTTAATTCTAAAACGTGCGTACGAACGCACCTCGTTTGTAACGTTTGACGTACAATTTCCAACTTGTTTTTCATTCATTTCATTCTAACGTCTTGTCGAAAATATTCACTCGCGTGCCACAGCTGTTCCTGTCTACAGAGTGAACGACTTCTAACAATAACACTTTGATCAACTCTTCGTTACGCATGCGTTCGCAGTGGTGATAAGTGAAAAACAATAATGATTTCCCCCCTTGATTGTACATGGTGAACACATGAAAAAGAAATAAATAATGAAAATTTTTGTTCTCTTTTGATGTTTAATATTTTGGTGAAATATTTTTCCTTTTCAGCGATTTAATGGATTGCTAATTCCTCCCTTGTAGTTGTAATTAATTCAAACTTCTTCGATAACCCATTACATAGGCGTTTTTCCTTTTCAGGTTTCTTTTAATTTTAGGTTATTTTATTTTTAATTTTGTGGTGGTTTGCTGCCTCCGGTGAGAGTTGAACCAGGGATCTCATGAGCAGTAGGCGAGCGTGTTAGTGTCAAGCAAAAGTCCAAGCCAGTTACTTTCAGCTAGTAACTCGCTTTAAACTGCTCATATGAGATGACATCGCTGCAATTTATTTGTTTTAAAGTTATTATTATATGATAAAACTTTGTATGAATCACCATAAAAACAAAAGAACACACAGGACGCGTTTCAGGCTGGAAATTATTAACAGCCCGTCATTAGCCAAACTAAACACGTGTCCGTAAGAGGACAAGGTTGCAAATGAACAGAAGGCGGATAGAAGAGCTTACAAAGAATGCGACAGGTGGCGCTAGCAGAAAGGAAAACACCAATGATACAGGAGCACATGCGGAAGATGAAAATGTAACCAAAATGATAGGTAAAAAAGAGAATGAATAAATAAAACAGAAGAAGTAAATAAAATAAAAAAGTAAATAAATAATATAAAATAACGAAATAAATAAATATATATATTTTTTCTTGTCTCCTTTATTTTATTTTTATTTATATTTATATTTATTTATTTATTTTATTTACTTCTGCTGATTTATTTATTCATTCGCTTATTTTTTTTTCTCTTTTTAGGGTTCCGTACTTAAAAAGTAAAAACGGAACCATTATAAGATTACTCCCATGTCTGGCCGCCCGTCTGTCACAGTCCTTTTTCTCATAAACTATGGGACGTGGAAAATTCAAACTTGGGAAAATTATAAGGTATTTTTACCCACATATTTTCATATTATTAGCCATTCATGAATATGTTTAGGAAAATTTTAGGGGGATCATTTAAGTTACTTGAAAAAAAAAAGGTTTTCTTTTTGTATATCGTGTGAGGTATCGTGTGAAAGATCTCTTAATATTGAACTAAAAAATATATTTGTTTTAATTTTAGGTATTATATTTTCAGAGATATCGTCGAAAATGCATTGCAAAAATACGTCCCCGCCTCCCTCCATCTATTTCCGAATTTAATGAAACTAAAAAAAAATATGAAAAGATTAGGGGTAGTAGAAGTTTATTTAAACCTTGTAGGAACACTATAGCGAATTTCCTAGGTAACATAGATTTTGAGAAATATGCATTTTTCTGTTACACAAACCTTACTTTTCGGGCGGTCAGCATGGGAGTTGATTGGCGCTCGAAGTATCTATCGACGCAAAATCATCCAAGGATATTGGATAATAATTTTCGAGAATAATTGTCGGTAATTAGCCGAGATATTAATTACGTTAATTAAAAAATTTTCTTTTTTAGCTATCGTGAAGGGTATCGTTCGAAAGATCTCGTAACATCGAACTCAAAAATATATTTGTTTTAATTTTAAGTATTATATTTTGAGAGATATCGTCGAAAGTATACTTGAAAAGTATGCCTCCCCCAACCCCTCCTATTTCCGAAAAATCATGAAAAAAATTAGGGGTAGTAGGACGTTATTAATTAATAAATATTAATTAATAAATGTAATGTGCGGAACCCTTTGAGCGCGAGTTATAATCGTACTTGACCGATTTATTTACCTACACTTTCCTATTCGGCTTGTGCCCCACCAGTGGCTGAGAGGTTGTGCTCTCGAAGCTGGTAGACGGGAGGTGCTGGGTTCGATCCCAATCGCGCCCGTCGGCCTAACCGTTCGGAGTTTTCGTGGTTTTCTTCGAGCCGTGGATTTATCCATGCGTAAATACGGGTTAGGTTCCCTTAGAAAGACCCCCCACGAAGGGCACTCCCCCCGGGCCTATATCCCTAGTGTAGATAATTGGCCGTCAATAATCAACCCAACCTATTCGGCTTGTGCTCCTGTATAATTGTTTTTTTATTTCCTTAAGCTAGCGCCAACCGGTCGCATTCTTTGCAAGCTCTCCTCTCCGCCCTTCTGTTCATTTGCGACTTTTTCCGTTTACGGACACGTGTTTACTTTGTTTGACGATGGGCTATTAAAAATTTCCATTCCGAAACGCGGCCTGTGTCTTTTTGGTGATTCTTACAAAGTTTTATCATTTAGTTGTGATTTATTGCCAGTTCTTGGGGTTTTTTTCCCCTATTACAATTACTGGTGTGCAAAAAGCCGTAAACTTGGCAACTCTGCACAATAGGTTGCAGAGGAGTGCCCTTCCGCCCCAAAGTTGCATACATAATATATATCTTATACGAAACTTTGCTCGTCCCATCTTCCAAGGTTTTATGATTTTTTTTAATGCTAAAAGAATATAAGTATAAAAAGCTGTGATTGTGGTTGAACTGATTATTGCATGACAGCGATTTCATAGTATGATAATTTTGTTTAAAGTTCTGTTTAAAAGATTGTGTTTTAATTTAAAGTTATTTATTTGTTTTAAAGTTATTATTTTTGTTTATTTTATATAGAATTTTCAATTGTGTTGTTTTTTAAATTATGTGTGTTGAAATTTGTTTAAAAAAAAATTAATTTTTTATGTAAAGTTTAAGAAGTCGTTAAAAAATTCAAAATTCATTTAAAACTAATAATTAAACATTGATTGATGAGAATAATTCATTAAGTATACCAATAACAAGAATAATGAAATTATATTATTAATTACATTAACGATTTTATTAACAATTAATTTTATAATTTATTAAATTAGTAGTATAATAAATTATCAAATAAAATATTCATTAATTTTTATATTTTTATTAATTAAAAATTTTTTGTTTAATTATTAATTGCATAATAACTTAAATTTCTTTTACTAAAAATGTAAGATGAATAAACAGGTAAATGATTTATTTCAGTTTATTATTAATCATAAGCATGTCAATAACGAATTTTAATTCATAGTTAATATAAACTTAAGTTAATATTTAGTTTATGCATAGTTTATATATAGTAAATACATATAATTAATATATACTAAGTATAAGCTAAATGTATAACTATGCTATATATTCAGTTTGATTTATAACTGACATTTTATTAATTTCATTTTTTATATTATTAATTTAATACATTTATAATTTATTAAATTAAAATATTAACTACTTAAATAAATTGTAAATTTAATTTAATTACTAAACTTAAATTAACAAATAATTTGTTAGGTTGTATTTAATTATTTAGCTTAATTCACAATAGTTAACTGGTAATTAATATTATTATTAAATTATTGTTAGGTAGCTTTATGAAAATTTCATTAAAAAAACTGTAAAATTGCTTTTATTAAAACATTCTAATAAATATTTTTTTTTTTTAAATGAGTAGAAACGTAAGTCAAAAACATAATCTAAGTAATCAGTAAGTGGCAGTGGTTTCCTAAAAATGAGGAAAGAGGGGAATGAAAACTGTTAATTAAAAAAGGGGCTTCTGTGGAAATTGTTGAAAAAAAAAAAATCCTCTCTAAGAAGAATATTTTAATTAAACTGAACCCACTAAAATTTAAAAGAGACAATTTATATAAATTTCATGCAAAACAAGTAACAGTGACTTCATTGCAATTTGGTTGTTCATATAAAACCGAATGATATCCTGTTGTTCGAGTTCAATAGAATTAAACTATGCTCATTATGCTGCATTTTCAATCAGGTCAAGTTTGCCATTTTAAAAAGCTTATTTTTTTCTTAATTGCTTATTTTCAATATTTGGTTCACATTGACCAATGTTGTAAAAATAATAGTACTATTACAACGTTCAGAGGTATTTATCTCGGGAAAAACAATATCATTTTTCGGACATTTCAAGATATCTGTCGACATTCAGAATACCTGACGAAGTTTGTAATCTTGACGGATCGGTCAAGTGAACGGAAAGTACTAAAGGAGCGACCATTTGTATAGCTTTCTAAGAAGTGCATTTGATGGAGGCAGCCTGCCGTGAAATTTGCACAGAAAGTGCCTATATAAAAATTTTCTGTAAGAATGTATGTAGAGTTATATATATATATAAGCATGTGAAAAATTGTTAGTTTTATAGAAAGAAAATTGATATGTAATAAAGTTGGATGATAACTCGTGCTAATAAAGTTAAACAAATCTAAAGTTTGTATGATTTTATACCTTTAACTCGATTTTGTATGAAATTATTTATTTAAAATTGTTACGCACTCCATCTATCCAACACCAGAAATAATTAGTATTCATAAATTTAAATTTCAAAAAAACATAAATACGTTTTAAAAAAATCCTGAAACTTAAACTGCCGATAGGGGGCGCATTCTGATCTAAACGAACCTCCAACACGTGTTCCCGCTGCCTGCGGTACTGTATAATAGTGTATAATATGCAGTATAATAAGCGTGCTGTGCACGCGTTGCAAAATCTGTTGTTCCACCTTCTGCAGCCAGGGGACGTACTCTATTCCAAACAACCTTCCGAAGGAAACTCCGACACGTAATCCCGTTGCCTTCAGCACCGTCTAACAAGCGTGCTGCGCACGCGCTGCAAAGTCCTTTAATTCCACTGCCAGGGGTCGCTAATTTGTTCTATACGAACATCGGACACGGGTTCCCATTGTATCAAGGGAGATGAAGAACCAATTCCGTCGAAAGCGGGCCCATAGAATTTGAGAAAATAATGCGCTTTCTGAAGGTGGAAGCTGGAACTAAAATCTGTAACGCGATCGAAAACCAAGTCGAACTATCCAAACCCCGATGTGATCGGGCCCACAGAACCCGAGATAAAAATGAGCAGTTAGAGAAAAAAAACTTGTAGGATTGCCCGCCAGGGGGCGCTTGGTCCAGTACACAACAACAAATCACTTACTTTGATTGTTGGTATGCATCAAGTGAATACGGGTAGTGTACTTTTATTAGGAACATAAATTAATTTTTACAAATTATGTTTGAAATAAACTATGTCATTTCATTCTGTGACTCCTGTTCCGTTTTAATTTGATCAAGCCTAATATTTTTTTTTAATTTCAGTGTTTTATATCTTTTTGACACATTACTGACCTTATGAAGGAAAAAGATTTAAACAAGAAAAAAAAATGCAATTATTGTAAACTTTTAATTTTCTTTTTAAAAATCTACTACTTGGAGGGATGATGCATGTTCTACTTAAAAAGGCCTATAAAGGCGCAGATCGCAGCGGTCGGTACAGGAAAATTGTCCCTTTAACTAATGCTAAAGTGCCATTGAAACTCCAGTACTTATTGTAAAAGCGTTTCAAAGTGTTAGATATTCAAATTTGGATAATTTTTACCTTATCATAAAACACAGAACACAAATGTCACATGAAATCTGAAATTGTGCTAAAAAAATTAATAATAATCATTATGAACAAATTAAAAATGCATGTAATGCAATGGGCTTTCAAGGGATTTTCCTGAAGTGAGAAGTTACAGCTTTTCTCCACCAGAAGGCGTATTCGAGCGCTTGAATTCCCAATAATAAATAGTAGGGATTAGATTTCTAATAATTAATTTAAGTAAAAATAAATGTTAGGACATATTTAAAATTAACTATTTACTTTAACATTTTTGATTTTCAAAAATAAACTACTTATATTATTGAAAAATCCCTGACGGCTCGGCCTTCAGGCACAGGTAGATTTCAAAGACGCGTGGCAGTTGGAACCGCCACTTTGAAACCTAACTTGTTTGCAGGCGGAGCCGGCAGGGATTTTTATTATTATTATTATTATTTTGCTATAAGGGTTGGTCCTATAAAAAAACGTGTCAATATAAAAAATTTAGATAATATTAAATGGATTTATAATAAATTTAAGCGGATTTTATGTCTTGTGAATTGACGAAGTTATGAATTTTTTTCTTCTAAAATCCCCCTTTCCCCCCCCCCCCCCTTGGGGCCATTTTTAATGACATTAAAAATCTGTTATTCATAAATTTCCGGCCCTTTTCCTAGAAGCAATAATAACTTTAAACGGATTCAATACGTATCATAATTAAGAAATAATACAGGTTTTTCTGTTTCCACAAAAAGACACCCCCCCCCCCCTGGTTCGATTTTGTCCATTAACGAACTTGACCGAGATTTTATGCCCCTTGATTTTATGTATCAGTTTGGAAGCGATTTGTGCAGAATTATGGGAGTTATTGTGTCCATAAAAAAGTGACATAGATAGATAAAGTTTTGAACTGGGGGTGGTTTTGGGTTCTGGAAGTCATGATCGGCGTAGATCTGCAAAAATGTTTCACAAATTCCAACTTAGAGGAGTATGTAATAGGTAGTATTTCTTACGAAATCTACCTAAAATCCAAGCCCAAATTATATGAAATTCACATTAATAGTAAAAAAATAAAAAAAAAAACATAGCGAGTCAATTGTAAGGTTATATGAGTAGGGCAAATTCTAGCTTCTGAACATGATGAGCTTGTTTCAGGTCTTGCTGTTACTTCAAAATGAGATAGTATTTGTGCCGCTACGAAAAAGGAAGGAACTTTATCTTCCGTGCTATATATGAAGTAAAAAACGTGTATCCGTATTTCCGTTCATTCACGTGTTCTAATTTCGTAATTCATAAACCGATTTCTTTATTATATCAGTAGAAACATCGAAATTTTAATCTACTCACACCAGTAAAATTATTTAATTATGCTTTATTTATTTTAAGTGCTCTTCTTTCAAAGCACTAATTTATATAGCCTAAAATTTAAAGAGCGGTGAGTACCTAGTAGGTTCTTCCCGTTATATTTTAATATTTATCATACTGAACATGGAACTAATGGATTACTTATATTATCTTTAATCTGTGATACTGAATATGCACACCGCACTATTCGTAGGAAGTACGAGCGTCTGGGGAGAGAACGACTTCTAACGTTAGAACTTAGAAAAATGCGCCTTCCCTTTCAGCAGTGAAAAATGAGCGAAAAACAGTACTGCGTTCTTCCCTCAACGTTATGTAGCAATAACTTTTCGTTTGCACTTATTACTCGGTTACGGAAATCATTAAAACTGTAAATAAGCGAAGAAAGTTGAATTTTATAACTTGAACAAAGAATTATTTTCGAAAGGAAATGAATAATATTAAAAAAGAATTATAGTAATGGCTGTTATTTATATAAAAAATCTTTTGTTGTATAAATATGTAAAAAACATATTTTATAGCTTCATATTTTAAAATATTTTTAACAGACTTAAAATAAAATGTAAGTAGATTTGTCAATTCTGCAATATATTTATAACTAATATAGTTATTCGATACTAAATATTACATATAAATATATTTGAAAGTTGCCTGTGTTTGTTCACAAAATACTGTTTTTTTTTGTTTTTTTTTCCCGGAGGTGTTAATTTTTACACTTTTTATTTTTATTAAGATTTAAAAATCAATGATTTACCTTTCTGTCTGTTTACCTATTCTTTCCCGCCGTACCTTTGTTAAAATAGGCCAATTGTCGTAAAAGTTTGATATTTTGTTAGGTTTAGCAACAGCCTTTTATAAATAATCCATGAAATCTTCTTTTTTTTTTTTTGTGGGTGTGTGTAAGCATGTGTCAAAAATTTCCAGAGTTTTATTTGAATATTTTATAATACTTTTTTTAACATTATTAAAGGGCTTCATGGAGGAAAATGATTTTAACTATGGAAAAATTAAATCTCTATAATAAGAATTGAAAACAAATAATTAAAAAAAAGAAGAAGATTTTGAAACCACACTTCTACAATTTGATTTTCTTGCAACATTCTTTTTTTTTTTTTTTTTTTTCATAATTTTCTTCCACGTGTTCTCTATAACTGTAAGGACCAGATTTCCAGCTAATTAATTAGTTTAAAAAATAAATAAAATATCATGTATTTCTCAAAGTACTATAAAAATGACTATTTGCTTAACACTTTTATTTTAAAAAAAATATTAAGCAAATAATCATTAATAGCCAATTTATATTACTGGAAATCCTATCCTTAATTTTATGAAATGAATCATAAGGTCCAAATTGCCGTTAAAAAGATCGAGTCAATTGAAAAACATATGTTGAAATCTTAGTATTTTGATCATACTGATATATTAAAAAAAAAAAAAAAAAAAAAAAAAAAAAAAAAACATATACCGAAAAAAAAAAAAAAAAAAACTTTAAATATTGCAACCCTGGAAGGGAAATTTCATTTAATGTGAATTGGATGCAGTAAATCATATTGGAATATTGATATTTTCCACATTTTTCGGAAATTAAAAAAATGTATCCCCCTCACTCCACACACGAAAACTGCCAAGCGTAATCGTTAAAAAGATTATTATCTCATCTATTTTTCAGAAAAACATTTACTACTATATTAAAAAGGTATACAATATTAAAAAAAAAAAAAAAAAAAAAAAAAAAATCAAAAGTTATCGAATTCTCTTAGCTGGAAATTTAGACATGAAAAAGTAGAATATATAGTAGAATGATTATTTTAAAATGCCGGTGCTAATCTTAACAAAATCGCAACCATTTACGACAACAGGCCTATTTTGAGAAAGGTTACGGTAGGAAAGGATAGGTAAACAGATTAAAAGGTAAATAATTCAGTTATAAATCCTTAATGGAAATGAATACTGCAAAAATGAGCCCTCCGAGAAAAAAAAAAGTGCCCAGTTAAACTGATGGCATTGAGCTCACAGGCTATTCACATTAATTGTATATTATACTCTTATTTCAAATAATAATGCCCTCAGAAAATAAAGAAATCGATAATAAATTAAGGGGGGATTATCCCCCTGTTCCCCCCTTTATACTTAACCAGTGAACTCCCAAAATTAACAAGGGAAACGTCTTATCATAATGAACCTATATACAAAATTTGAAGCAAATCAGATAATTCTGCATGAAAAGCCCATTTATCTAACTTAAGGGGGTCGGGGGGAATTAACCCCCGTCCCCCCCCTTTATAGTTAACCAATGAACACCAAACTAATCAGGGAAGCGCCTTATCACAATAAACTTATAAACAAAATTTGAAGCAAGTTGGATAATTCGCATGAAAAACCCATTTATCTAAATTAAGGGGGGTGATTAGCCCCCTTTCCTCCCTTTATACTTAACCAATGAAACCCCAAAACTAATCAGGGAAGCGCCTTATCACAATGAACCTATAAAAAAATTTTGAAGCAAAACGGATATTTCTACCAAGAGTTATCACGTTACGTACATACATACATACATACAGAACGGGCAGGCACATTAGCTCTCAGGCTTTGATAGCCTGAGAGCTAAAAAACAGTATTTCGTGAACAGACACAGATAACTTTCGAATATATTTATATATAATATTTATTGTCGTATAAATACAGGGTCATTCATAATTCCCTCCGGGGTTTCGAAACGTTATAGTAAAAAAACGAAGACGAATATGAAAAAAAGAAACATATGAAATTATTCCGAAACTATTCAAGTTTTACTTACATACATTACAGGTGTTCTATGTGTGAACCCTTGGTCACACGGCATACATCCATGCGATAGTCCAGTTCCTGCCATACTCCGTTTCTTTAAATCTGAATCAGTGGTGTCAGTTCAACGGGCCTTTCGTAATAAATATCGAAAACAGGGACCAACTGACAAAACAATTCATGTGTGGTACCGGAAATTTAAAGAAACGGAGTATGGCAGGAACTGGACTATCGCATGGATGTATGCCGTGTGACCAAGGGTTCACACATAGAACACCTGTAATGTATGTAAGTAAAACTTGAATAGTTTCGGAATAATTTCATATGTTTCTTTTTTTCATATTCGTCTTCGTTTTTTTACTATAACGTTTCGAAACCCCGGAGGGAATTATGAATGACCCTGTATATTATAATATATTGTAGAATTGACAAATCTACTTATTTTTTATTTTAAGTCTGTTAAAAAGACATTAAAATATTATTATATTAAAATGTGAAGCTATAAAAATATTTTTTTACAGATTTATATAACAAAAGATTTTTATATAATAACAGCCATTAATATAATTTTTTATTTATTTTATGGATTCCCTTTTGAAAATAATACTTTTTTTTTTTCTAATTCAACATTTTCTTTGTTCAAATTATGAAATTCAACATTCTTTGCTGTTTATTTATAACTTTATTAATTTTCATAACTGAATAATAAATACAAGCTAAAAGAGAAAGCCACATAAGGTTGAGGGAAGAACGGGGTGCCGTTTTCCCTTTCTCCACTTGTGAAAGGAAAGGCGAATTTTTTGTAAGTTCTACTGTTAGAAGTCGTTCTCTCCCCAGAGGCTCGTGTAGGAAGTTAATGAGAAACTTCACTAGCCCTCCTCTTTTCGCTGCGCATATTCAATGATTTCTAGCAGCACATGCTATTTTGGTGTGAATAATTTAGAACAATGGTTAAGACATAGTAACGTATAATAAACTGGTAAAAAAAATAATTCATTTTAAAACTAATAATTAAACATTAATTGATGAGAATAATTTATTAAATAAACTGATAACAGTAATGAAATTAATATTAGTAATTTAATTTATAATTAATTTTAAAATTTATAACAATAATAATAAAATAAATTATCAAATAAAATATTAATTAATGTTAATATTTTTTATAAATTTAATCATTTTAGTTTCAATATTAATTATATTAACAATTTAAATTTCTTTTACTAAAAATGCAAAAAGAATAAACAGGTAAATGATAGATTTTAGTTTATTATTAATTATAATCAGGTCAAGAACAAATTTCAATTTATAGTTAATATAAACTATAGTTAATAGTTAGTTAGTATAATATAGCTAATATATAATTTATATAGAACTGTGCCTATATTTTCAGTTTTATTTAAAACTGAAATTTTATTAATTTCATAATTTATATCATTATATTATTAATTTAGTAAACTGACAATTTATTAAATTAAAATATTAAATAATTTAGTAAATTGTTAATTTAATTTAATTACTAAACTAATTTGTTCGGCAATTAATTGTTTTATTCATAGTAGTTAACTGTTAATTAATGTTATTTTTAAATTATTGTTAAGTAGTTTTTATGAAAATTTAATTAAAATATTGCTAAATTATATTTATTAAAATTTTGTAATAAATAAAAAATATATACATTGGAAATTTCAGTCGAAAGCATAGTGTAATTAATCATTGAGCGGCAGTGTTATTTTTAAAATGAGGAATGAAAACTATAGTTTTCATTCCTATTAATATAAAAAAGGACTCTGTTGAAATTACTTGTGAAATTCTAAAAAAACCCATTTAAGAACAACATATTAATTACACTCAGATCACCCAATTTTAAAAGAAATATTTTATATATTTTTAAAACATGAACCATCATTGTTTTACGATTTTTGGAACGATTTACGTTTATCATGGAATCCCGAATGGCGTCCTGTCGTTCGGGGTTAATACAATTGAGATAGTGAACTCGTCACAGTAACATGACTGAACAAGAATGTGCAGGGAAGGTAAATCTTTTCAACTCCGCGTGCCAAATACTGTCAAAAAACATTTTTCGCAACCATAACTACCAACAACCAAAAAAGGAATTTCGTGGATAAAAATTATCTGAAATTGTGTTTGTTCTGATTAAAAAGTATGGGTTTAACATACATGCAGATTCTACACTGTAATAATTATATTTCAGAAAGTAATAAAAAAAAAAAGTAAATGCGATTTATATTATTGCTTCTTGAATGTCAAATAATGAATATCGATTTCATACCTTTTTACTTTTGACGGAATGTAAGCTGAATTGGTTTCTATTTGAGTTTTTCCTAGCATTAATTTCCGAAAATGGCTCTACCTCTACTTATGTCCTCGTAGGCATAGATAGAGGGGGAAATTGGTCAAAATGGTAAATTTTATACCTACTCGCCATAGTTTGAAAATTGGCAGATTTCTCTGGACTTCCTGATGATTCTTCATTTCGATATTCTGCAAATCATTTTTCAATATGATAATTGTATTCAATATGAGTTGTATTACAATCCCTTCCCTTAAAAAAAAATAAAGTTTTAAATGTTCAGTTTGTTTAAATTCGTGAAATTTTTTCTTTTTTTTTTTAATTAATTCTATTTTATTTTAACGCCTTCTCAAAAATATTCCTCGCGTGCCGTAGATTTGCTGTCTCTTCTGAGTCTACAGAGTAAACGACTTCTAACAGTATCACGAAATTCAAATCAACTCTTCGTCGCGCATGCGTTAGCAGCGGTGATAAGTGAAAACTATTATGATTTCTTCCCTTGATTGTACCACCGTTGCTCATAGTAAACTCTTAAAAATTAATAAATAATGGACATTTTTCCTCCGTTTTAATGTTTAACATTCATGAGAAATATTTTTCCTTTTCAGTGATTTACAGGGTTGCAAATTCCTCCCTTGTACTTGAATTTTTCATTTAAACTTCATGGAAATCTCATTACACGGGCGTACACAAGAGTTGCGGGGGAGCATTGCTCCTCCCGCAAATCTTCGAAGGTTTTATTATTTTTATTTAATGCTAAAAGAATAGTAAGTACAAAAAGTTCTTTGCTTCTCAAACTTCCCACCCGAATATGAGGAAGAACAAAATCGATTACGAATCGTCAGTCGCTTCCTTCCTACCTCCACGGGCGGGTTACCACGATGCTAGGCGGAAACAAGTGGGAAATTGTACGTCAAACGTGACAAATGAGATGCGTTCGTACTACAGATAGTTATATAAATATTCAGATCTTGATGATTTTTAATTCTGTAAAATGAATTATATCGTCTGCAGATAATTTTTGTAATAAAATAAGTATCTCGGTCGCTTGACGATTAAACCTTGGAAGCTCCTATAAGAAGAAAGCACCGATTTTATTTATTTTTTTAATTCATATTTCTTAATAAATATTTTTATTAATATCTTCTAAAGTTTTGATTCGATTGTCATAAAATTTGAAATGTCTCAACAAAATTATGCAAAGATAATATATCTTAAATTTCAAACTATTCGGTTAGGTAGTTTTTGCGTTGTTATATTCAGACGGACCAGACGACTGTAATAGGTGCTACGTATTTATATAATTACGAACGCACCTACAAACATAGCCCGATTAAAGTCCTAAGGGACCCAAGTCCCAGCAACTTCTTTGAGCCCTCAAATAAAAATAGTAAATGGAAGTTTTTTCGAGGATTATTATTAGATATTATGATACAGTTGCCACGTTAAGGAAAATCTTTTTGTTTTGTTTTTGAGAAAATAATTGCTGAAAACTTAACTTTTAAGAAACTTTTTCTAAATCATTTTATTCATTTTGGGGCCCCCATTATCAGTGGGCCCAAGGCCGTGGCCTAGTTGGCCTGTGCGTTAATCAGGCCCTGCCTACAAAGCGACCAGATAAACAAAGCCGGGTGTGGCAGCTTCTCTCCAAGCTCGGCGAGCGTACCTGCTGCGGAAAGCCAGCAAGATAATAAATTATCAAATAAAATATTCATTGATATTAATATTTTTATTAATTAAACAAAATAAGTTTAATTATTAATTACATAACAACTTAAATTTCTTTTACTAAAAATATAAGACGAATTAACAGGTAAATGATATATTTCACTTTATTATTAATCATAACCATGTCAATAACAAATATCAATTTATAGTTAATATAAATTTATGTTAATTGTTAATGTATAGTTTATATATAGTATAAATACATATAACTGCCGAAACGTCAGTTGAGGCTCACTGTGGAGACGCGAAAAGGTTTTCGTCTGTCTGTACCGCGATCCAATAACTCCCGTAAAAATCGTCTTATTAAGTTTACTTTTGGTGAGTATGTTGCTGAGGTACCCGGAAGCTGTATAGTTTTTAGTTACGTTTGGTTCTTTCGTTTGAAAAATATAGAACATTTCTTTTTAGGTCATAATGCTTATTTCCTATGGGAATGCAGACGATTTTCAAATTTCATTTTTAACTGAAATGAAAATCGCATATTTGAATAATGGATTTAAACGTAAAATTGAGGATATTAAATTTTCTATATGGAAGTCTTAAATATATGCAATAGCTTTGAAATTTTGCCGGTACATCTATTAGAATTTAGAAATTAATTGTTTAAATTATTGGAAATTTTTTTACAACTGCTCGGGGAAAATAAAACATTTTATTTTCCTATTTTTTACAAATTTTAAAATGCATTTCTTTTTCTTTGCTCTTTATTTTATTAGTTGCTTAGCAGTCATATTTAAAAAAATATCAAAATAAGAAATGACTTTTTTTATCTAAAAAATTACAAGAATAAGAAGTTCATAAGAACTTCAGAATATCATTGCATAAATCGTGTTTAATTGAACGCTTATAATTTCTGAAACCTCCGAAGTATTTTATATGCCTATAAATATGTATGTAACATAAAAAGAATTAAATTGCGAATTGTAAGATGCTAAATAATATGAAAAATGAGATTAAAAAACAATGACTTTCAGTGCTGACGTTGAGGCCCCTGATCTGCAGATTTACTAGTTAATATATAGTAAGTATAAACTAAATGTATAACTGTGCTATATATTCAGTTTGATTTACAACGGAAATTTTATAAATTTCATTTTTTATATTATTAATATTATTAATTTAATACATTTATAATTTATTAAATTAAAATATTAACTACTTTAATAAATTGTTAATTTAATTACTAAACTTAAATTAACAAATAATTTGTTAAGTACTTAATTGTTTAATTTAAATCATAATAGTTAACTGCTCATTAATGTTATTATTAAATTATTGTTAAGTAGTTTTTATGAAAATTTCATTAAAAAACTGTTAAATTGTTTTTATTAAAACATTCTAATAAATATATATATATTTTTAAATGAGTAAAAATGTAAGACAAAAACATAATCTAAGTAATCAGTAAGTGGCAGTGGTTTTCTAAAAATGAAAACTGTTAATTTAAAAAAGGGACTCTGTAGATTACTGAAATAATTGAAAAAAAAAAAAAGAAAGAAAGAAAGAAAGCACCTGTAAGAACATTTTAATTATATCCATACCACTAAAATTTAAGAGAAATATGTTATATACTTCGCATGCAATAGCAGCAATTTCCTATGAAAGCTTTGTTTGTAGATCTGTAAACCTGGATGACATCCTGTTGTTCGGGTCAATAAAAATTGAAAAATTGACTCTACTCATTCTGCTGCATTTTCAAACAGGTCTGCCGAGCACTAGCAGCTAACGACAGCCACGATTCCTAATGGTAGGACTTTGCATAAAATCTTTAAAACTTCTCTGTGCTCGAAACTTGGAATTTATCCTTAAAGAGGGATATTTTCCTATCTTTACTCAATACAGGAAAATATAATTATTTAATTTTTTGTTTTGTGCTGCCATCTATTAGCAGAATATTAAGTCATTTTCTTATAGTTACTTAAACTTTAAACCTATCATCTTGAATATTGTGGCAGATAAAGATAGAATTATCAAAAGCATTTAAATTATTTATAGACTGAATATTTTTCTTGATTTAAGTAATTTTTTAATTTATGTAGTAATTATACTCTGCCATTTTAAAATCATGGCCACATTTTTATGCCAAGATAAGTTAAACATGCTAATTTATTACTTTATATTTATCATATAAAAATAATAAAATTTATATAAATATTTTATATTTATCATAATTTAAATGGCAGTAATTAGCACAAGTGCCAGGTGAACCAAAAGTTCATTAAAACTTTAAAAATTCATAAAAAAGAAAGCGGTTTGCAAAAGAGGGATCACAAAATAGGCAGATTTTTTTTAGCAGCAAAAAAAAAGTATTTAAAAATGTCACTGGTAGAGGGCGCTGACGACCTGAAACATAATGAACAGGACAACCATGAACATTTTATGAGGACAACAGTACCTCCATCCATTTATTCTTGCAATAACAATTGTTCAACATGACCTCCAGACCACATTCTTCGTCTTCAGTACTACCAACGCGCGAAATTTTTGCTACGCAACAGTTGCTGCCTCTCCGTTAACCCTTTCCGGGACTGACACCAAAATTTACAAAAGAATTTATTACAAAATAAAAACTTGCTTATTTTCCCGTAGTTTATAAAAGGAAAAATTTAATTAAATATTCTTGGTGCCGTTTCAGATCAGTTTTGGAATTAAAATTAGGTGTCCTTTTTTGTGGACACCGCCCGCTAAAAGGTTAAAATAGAACAACTTCACCGACAACGCTCGATCAGGTAATGATAACATACTGAAAGCGAATGAGAAATCCTTGTGTATCCCGGTCTTTTATTGCAGGATTAATTTGCATAATTCAGCTGAATCACTCGCATGTTAGCGCCATCTACAGGTGACTTTTTTAACTAATTTTTTTTGCTGCTAAAAAAAAATTAACTACCTTGTAAGCCCTTTCTTGCAAACCACACTTCTTTATCATATTTTTTACTTTTTTATGAATTTTTAAAGTTTTAACGAACTTTCGGTTCACTTGGTAGTTTGGATATAAAATAAATCTTTCGTTACAACACATTCAAATTTTCCCAGAAACTGTTTTCTTAGTAATTGAAAAATTTCTTACTAGTTACGATTAGTGTAGATAGATATTAAGTAAGTGATTTCATTTTAGTGAATAAAATCATTCCCATATAAAATATGACGAATTTAATTTATAATATAGAAGAGTAGTTTAATACATTACTATTTGTGGAATAGTTTTTTCCATATCCTAGACAGGTAAAGTTCACCATCATTTTATATTTTAAAAAGATAAACCATCAAACAGTAATATAAGAATCGATTAACTAACAAATACAGCAAAAGATCTACACTATAACAAATTTAAATATATTTTATCCGTAAAGCAAACTTAAACCGAAACACAATACACTAACTAAAAGTCAGTTATCGCGAAGATAAATTATAACTTTTCAATAAGGCGTTATTATCAGATCGCAAACAATGACGACCCCGAACATTTGAGGAAAGAGAGGAGATTAATTCCTCATTAGGGCTAAATCCCAAGTTTCAAGTTTTGAAGATTTTACTCTAACAAAGAAGGTCTCCATAAGCGCATACTCAGAAAATTTTGAAAAAATTACAGAATATTCTTCTCATGTGGGTATATGCATTTATAAAAAAAAATTGCTGTGGAACGTCGATATAAGAAACATAAAAAAATATGAAAATTTCGTTTATTTGGTGATTTATAACCGGTTGGTGACGGAATAAAAAAAATTAAAAAAAATAGCTTTTATGTCAAATACTCTTTAAGGAAAATCCTTTTCATGCTGAACTTGCTTAGTTAAATTTAACTTACTTAATAAATATATTTTTATAACTACAGTTTTGAGTACACATTTATATGTATTATAATGAAATTTAATGATCGTATTTTACGATTTAAAACAAAATTTAAACTAATTGAAATTGCTTCAAGCTCAAAAAAGGCCAGATTCTGAACATTGTCAATTTAAAAAAGTACTGCTGCTATGGAAATGACTTCTTTGATATGGAAATGTATTACGAATGCGTTCTTCATCGGGCTTTTTCTTTTAAAATACATTTTAAAATTACTTATGTAATCGAACAGGTGAAGCCGTTTAAATTAGAAAAAATCGTGGAATGGAGGATAAAACAATGGCAAAATTTCATTCAATAGCTAATAAGCAGAGGGAAAAAAAGGTGCTTGATTATTTAACATGATTTAATATTTTTAATTAATATTACTGAAAATGTACAGAAAATTTTAAATGTTGAACCCAAAATACAAACGATCGTTTGCATTTGGCGAGGTAAAAGTACTCCTAGCCAAATCACATATTTTTGCACCAAATACTCGAAAGTATTTTATTTTTTTGCAGATTTTCTACTGGGATTCCGCAGCTAAATTTGCCTGTTACTTTTTTACATACATGAGTAGTTTCATCAGTAATTTTTTCAAAATATTCTGAGTATGTGCTTTAAGGAGACCTTCCTTGTAAGTCCTATCATTAGGAATCATGCTGTCGCCAGCCGCTAGTGGCATGGGCTGATCTGGGCGTTGGCGTTAAAATATAAGACCGACCCAACCAATCAGCATACATCGTAGTTGTTTATTCCGCCATTTAAAAAATATATATGATTTTTGATGAAGCAGATGACAGCTTAAGATTTTAAAGAATATTTGAAAAAAAAAAGGAGTTTCAAACTACCCAGGTAACACAGAGATATCAACCAATGTCCACCCCAAAATTTGTCAATATTTCGAAGGTCGCTGAATGTTGTACGTCAAATTTACAACATCTACGGATATTCACAGACATAACTTAAAATTAATTGTTAAAAGAGAGCCTTTCAAAGTGTTTTTTGCATTACTTACAACATTATGATACAAAAATAGTATTCTAAACAATAAAATTTAATAAGTTGGTCATTTAAAAAAAAAAATTATTTTTTTAATGCCTTATTTTTAATATTTGGTTCACATTGGCCAATGTCGTAAAAATGATATTACTATTACAACATTCAGGGATATTTATCAACATTCGTGAAAAACAATATCATTTTTCAGACATTTCAAGATATCTGTCGACATTCAGCATATTTGACGAAGTTTGTAATCAGCGATCATTCTAGAGAGTTTCAGAAGGGCGGCCTGCCCTCATGCCCTTTTTAGATAAATCCCACCCTCCTTGCCCATTTTCCAGGTAGAATTCTACCCTCCTTGCCCTTTCTCCAGGTAGAATTCTACCCTCCTTTTATTTGTGGGTAGAATCCTGCCTTGTTTGTATTGTACTTTCAAAAATTCTTTACTTATCTTTTATTTTTAGAATGCTAGTATGGTACATCAGGAGTACTCCTCTTTCCCTCTTTATTTCTCTGTGAAATGTTTAATCTTTGACTTTGAGCGATTCATTTTTTCCATTGAACAAGACATAGGGTAACTAAGGTTCATTGATTAATTTCACCTATAATATAGTATTAGAAATATAGTATTAGATCAGGCATGCTGGCCTTTGACCAAATGATAACTTACATAAGTCCTATAAAATTTTAAGAAGTAGCTTTAGACCTTTTATTTTGTAGCTTTTTCAAAACCAATTTTGCTAAAACTGGGAAAAAGTTATCTGGTGAATAAAAGTTTTTGAATATCGTAGGGAAAGGGGGAAATGACTGTGAGTATAGTAAACAATTTTACAAAAAAAAAATCGAGAACAAGTTTCATTTTGCTATTTTTAATACTTTTCAAACGGTGAAGTTATGGAAATTAGAAATGTTATTGGATTTTTTAAATTAAGGAGTACTTTAAGCTGTTGCCAGACTTCCCTCTCCACCAGTATATTGGTATATGCGTTTATTACAAAAATGCCCTTTTCATGAAATGATGTGCCCTTTTCAACAAAATTGCCCTTATTATGTAATGTGCACCCTGCCCTTTTTTATGTTCTAGAATGATCCCTGTTGTAATCTTGACAGATCAGTCAAAGTGAATGAAAAGTACTAAAGGAGCGACCATTTGTATAGTTATCTAAGAAGTGCATTTGATGGAGGCAGCCTGCCGTGAAATTTGTACAGAAAGTGCCTATATAAAAATTTTCTGTAAGAATCTAGCTCATCAAAAATGTCACATGCAAAAAATGCTGCCAAGTCTAGTGACTCTTTTACTGTAAAAAGTTCTAAGATCGTGTAAAGCAAAGTTTAGCTATCTTATTAACTCTGAAATTCTCATTCACAAATCACTCCTAGTCTCTACATCTTCATTTTAATATAAAACACACGCAATCGGTTCTATGGGATTGCCAGACGAAACAAAATCTTGGGAAAAACGCTGTGTTGCCCATGTATAAAATCACCATTTTGGCATGAAAAAGATACCTTGGTGCGTCTGCGACATCTGTACTATTAATTAATATTAAACTGTTAGTGGGAGGTAAGGAAGGCCACCCCTACTGCAGGAATGGACTTGTACTAGATAGTAACGCAGAAGCACATGATATGCGCCGGCAGTCAGCCAGCAGTATCATTCGGCGGGTAATCCAGTGTTGCTGTTATTCATCTGTGTCGGCAGAATGGTTGAGAGTAAAAAAGAGCAACGCGGTGTTAGTCGTTATTATCAACAGAAGGAGTTGGATTTCGCAAAGCGCATCGGCCAATGAAGACAGTGTACAGAGAACATGCACTGTCATTTGACACCTGTGCAGGACGGACACAAACACTTCCTCGAGGGGTTTTGGTGGACAGTGTCCGAATACCCACCTTATATCTTGGATCTTTCGCATCTTTGATCTGCTGAAAACGATATTGAAGGGTCGCCGTTTTTACTCGGACAGCAAAGCCATGGACAATGTTCGAAACTGGCTATTATTTCAGCGAAAGGATTTCTATGATTCAAGGTATTCATTACTTGGTGAAACAGTAGGACAAGTGTGTGTGTGGCTTTGGAAATTATGTTTGAAATAGACTGTGTCATTTCATTCTGTGGCTCCTGTTCAGTTTTAATTTGATCCAGCCTAATATATATATTTTTTTATTTCAGTGTTTTATATGTTTTTGACATATTATTGACCTTATGAAGGAAAAGGATTTAAACAAGAAAAAAAATGCAATTATTGTAAACTTTTAATTTTCTTTTAAAAATGATTTTTAACTTTTAGAACATATCTTTTTCATGCTTTTACAAGCGTGTTCTATTGGGACTTAAAACGGCCTATAGAGGCGCTGATCGCAGCCGTCGGTACAGGAAAATTGTCCCTTTAACTAATGCTAAAGTGCCTTTGAAATCATTATTTATTGTAAGTGTTTGAAAGTGTTAGATATTCAAATTTAGAGAATTTTTAGCATATAAACATAGTCATAACATTTGTCATATAAACACAGAACACAAATATCACATGTAATCTGAAATTGTGCAAAAAAATAATCATTATGAACAAATAAAAAGTGCACTTTTTAGAACGTATTTATTTCATGCTTTTTTACAAGAGTGCTCTATAATAGTAGGGATTAGATTTCTATCAAGTTAATTAATTTAAGTAAAAATATGTTACGATGTATGTAAAATTAACTATTTACTTAATATGTTTATTTTTTAAAAATAAACTTATTATTAAAAATCCAATCCCTAATTTTATGAAATGCACATTAAGAACAGTAAAAAAAAAAAAATAATAATAGTAATAAAATAGCGAGTCAATTATAAGGTATATGTTGAAGTTTTAGCATCTTGATCATCTATATATTTAAAACAAAAAGCGCATTCTGTCAAATCCACATGAAAATAGACTCTTTGCGCATGCGTCAATGTTTTTTTGAAGGCTTCTACCCTCAGAAACAGGAAACCTGATTAACCCAACCCTCACCTATTTAGCCTAGGGGGATTGAAAAGGGTTGTTTGAAAACAGATGAAGATGTACCATTGTATTGAAAGCATAGACCTTCAAATATATTTTTGCTCTGAGGTTGAAACCTAAAGCTTTTTTTTAAAGAACTCATGTTTTCACTACTAAATATGCATATTTTTTTACAAAATTTTAAAAAGAGTTTTTGAATGCAGTTATATTTATAGCCGATGGAAATGTCAGAGATGAGAACTATATTTTTATTGCTATGTTAAAGAAGCCGACGTGAAAACAAACAAACAAACAAAAAAGTGAGAAGAAAACATTTCTTTTACAACTAGATAACAATATTTTTCTCCCGAAATTTTTACACTGGCTGTAAAACCGCTTTATTTATCACCAATAAAGATTTCAAAGAATTCGGACAAAAAGACTTTATTTTAAAACTATGAAACGACCCTAGATAAAAAAAAAACAAGAAAATTAGCACTTTTATCACTAAATATCAAGAATTTTTCACAAATTTTTCATTTAAAAATATTATTTCATACAAAATTGGGTTAAAGATATAAAATAATAAAAACAATGTTTTTTTTTTTTTTTAAATTTATTATCATGGGCCCAGGCAACCCCGGGCAGGTGTCAGCTAGTACTAATACAGTCAGTACCGGCTATATGGTCAGTTTTCTAAAGTTCCGTCTAACTTAATAGGGAAAATGTGTTAAAGCGCACTGCTTATATAGTCATTTTATTTTCCCGGTTATCGGTTATATGGTCGTTTTTTTTTATCTTTTCAATGAGGTTTTCAGCTATATTTTAAAAAAAGTAGTAACTTTTGTAACATTTCTTTAGGTGGAGAGAAACAGAGAATGACTAAAAGAAAAAAGTCTGTGCGACGCCGGTGAGGACTTGAATTCATGCCTTTACTTCCCTCCCCTCCCCGTCAGCCTCATTTGTCTTTTGCGTTGAATCATCGTGGACGGTAACACCCCCCCCCCTTCCTCAATTCTCTTCCTCCCCGAAAACAACAGGCGGATATCTGTTTGTTTATTGGTTGGATTTATGTCTCTTTGTTTGAAAATTGATACAAAAAGAATAAAGGAAAATTTTGTTTCATATGGATCAAATGCGTTGAAGAACTCGCATAATATGGCTTCGAAAAGAAAGAGTTTATCAATTGCTGAAAAAAATGAACTGATTGAAATGTTTAAAAAATTCTAATCTTTCAAAAGCTGCATTCACCAAAGTAAATTCTATACTCCGGACGACATTAAACAACATTTTAGCAGCCAAACTTTACTCTCCAAATGTTCAAATTTGTGATCAAGAAAGAAAACGTCAGCGCTTGTTACCTTATGAAAATGTGGATAAGGCTCTTTTGTCATGGATTAAATATGGACAGTCGCAAAATTCTCCTATATCCCGGAATGTTTTGAAAGAAAAATCCTTGGAATTTGCCAATGAAGTTGGCGAGTCAAGTTTCGTTGCTAGCAATGGCTCGTTACAGCGATTTAATTCAAGGCATAACCTGCATTTCAAAAAATTGTGCGGAGAAGCTGCTGATTTTGACAGGAGTTCCTTAAAGGAATGGAAAGATGTGGTATTGCGGGACATTCTCGAAAGATATGAACATGCCAACATCTTCAATGCTGATGAATGCTGACTTTTATAGGATCTTGCAAGATAGAACTCTTTGTTTTAAAGGTGAAAAATGTGTAGTATAAAAGAAAAGTAAAGGACGCTTAAACGTGTTGTTAGCTGCAAATATGGATGGATCGGAGAAAATTATTCCTTTGGTGATTGGAAAATTTCTTAAGCCTCGGTGTATGAAAAATTGCAAATGTTTGCCTCTAATCTACCATGCTAATTCAAAAGCATGGATGACAGTGGACACCTGGGAAAAAGCGCTTAGTAGGTGGGATCGAAAATTTACAAAACAGAACAGGAAAGTTGCATTAATTGCAGACAAATGAACTGCACACCCCACTCTTGTTAGCTTGAAATCAATTGAACTCATTTTCTTGCCTCCAAACAGCACGTCTGTATCATAGCCTTTAGATCAAGGCATAATCCAGAACTTCAAGGATACCTATAAAAAGCTTTTGCGAGGTATGATATCTGCTATTGTCTGAAAAGAACAATTCCAAGAGTCTGTGTTAAATGTCATTTTTTATATCGACCAAAGTTGGAATGTGGTGTCACAGAAAACTATTGAAAATTGCTTCCGACATGCTGGAATTCACAGTTCACCAAAGTCTGAAGAATTATTGGAAGACGCGGATGAAGATCTCCCCTTAACTGAACTAGCAGAAAAACTCCGGAATCGAGGTTATTCAATTCCAGACAAAAATCTGTATGTAAAGATTGATGAAGATCTCGCTACTAACAGTGAAGCTTCAATACAAAATATTGTTTCAAATGTGTTAAATTTGAATGCCCAAGGAAGCGATGATGAAAGTGAATGTGAAAAGAAATCAGTATCAACATCAGATGCGCTTAAAGCCATAGATGACCTCAGATGTTTTTTATTAATTCCGAAGCAGCAGATGAACATTTAAAAGCTATTAGGGACTTAGAAAGGGTTGTATTAACAACCAAGAAAAGGAGGAAATCTTGCATACCTGAATATTTTAAATAAGTGCATTAAATATGGGAGCAGTGCACGTTTGTATGCGTACTGTACTTAGATTGATAAGGTATGCTAATAAATTTCACTAAAAATATTGCATATTTATTACTTTAGTTTTTTCTTCACAAATTATTTTTTTAAATGTTCTTAAAAGTTTAATAATTTGTTTGTGAGCACTATATTTTGATAGGTGAATATAATCCTGTCATAATTCAGGATTCGAACACTTCAAGGACTTTCAAACACCTTTTACCAGAATTTTCGTAAAGTAATATTTTGCTTATTTAATGAAAAAAAAATTATCTTCAGATATAGCGACCAGTACTCTACGAAATTTCTGGTAAAGAAACACTTAAAATCTCCTAAATCCCCTGATGCGTACGAACCTGTAATTAAGTAGTGTAATAAGTATTGTTCCGCATATATGGTCTAATTTTTCTGGGCCGCTGAGCTGACCATATAACCGATACTGACTGTATATTGTAAAAACACAAACTGCTGAAATTGAATTTAAATAAATAAAGTTGCCCAGTAGCAATCTGACTGGCATTTTCCATAACTTGCATATTTTCCCAGCTATTATAAGGAATTGAAGATAATAAATATTTCTAGATGAGAGTTTAAATATATTGTCTAAGTAGCCAGCTATTTTTCTTTAAGACAAGTTTATTAGGAAAGAATTTTTGAATTTACAATATGAATGATTAATTAAATGAAACATTTTTTTAAAATACTATCATTTTAAACTATGAAAAAAAATTACACAATATATCAGAAGTAACATTAAAGTTGGAAGTAAAAAAGATAAAATTTCCATTAATAAATTATTTTTTAAGAATTAAATTTCTTTGTTACATTTATATATATATATATATATATATATATATATATATATATATATATATATATAATGCTGATTGCAGGCATTTGCACAGGTTTACAGATTAGAGATATGAATGAAGAAATTATTTCAAAATACAAGATAAAAACAGACTAAAATCTAAATTATTTTTTCGCAGAAATGAGTAATGTTCTTTTCTTGGTGTCCTTATATTCAATAACATAGCAGGGGTGCAGAATATGTCCAATCCGGCAATCTAGGATTGGGGGAAATTTTAGTCATCTGGGGAAATTTTTCGGAAAAATATACAATTGATTTCAATTTTAACAATGAATTTCATAATTCCCCGAGATAAAAAATGTTTCTCTACAAATAAAAAGATCCGTATGGCGACTTTCACAAAATCGATCTGAGAATAATATGTACCGTATATACTCACGTATAAGTCGAGAAATTTTGGAAAAATAATCTGCTTCAAAGTGGTGGAGGAGGGGGGGTCAACTTTATACATGGGACAAAAAAGTCAAAATTTATTTTTGGAGTAGAAAAACGCCAATGTTCCGGAGTAATTATGCAATTGCAATAATCGAAATTTCTAAGTTCTTTTCATGAATTACCTTAGAATTTTTTTTTTTAAGATATAATTTTCTGACAAAAAAAAAATCAAAGAGAATCAAATCAAGATCTCATACCCATCACTGGTGGAAAACTCACTACAAGCTCACTGAAGGAGTGAACAAAAATAGAAAATAATTTAAATTTAATAATGAGAAAAATATTTTTAATTTTGTAAAGGGTCCTGTATTAAGATGAGAAATTTTGTGAAGGATCTTGTACCAGGATGAAAATTTTTGTGAAGGTCCTTATTTCAAGATAAGTTTCTGTGAAGGGTCCTATTTTAAGATGAAAAAGATCGTGAAGGGTCCTTTAGAGGACCCAATTTTTTTACTCAGATCCCTGAATAAAAAATATATTAATTGAATTTAACAGACAGATCATTTCGAATACAAACTATTTTAAAATAAATACTTGGCAAACAGAACTCATTTACATAAATTTAAATATAAATATTAACACAACCTCAGCTCCTTTGTCTTTTTCATCATGAAACAGTTTGCATTCATCTGTAACTATCAAAGGACATTTAACACAGAAACTTTGAAAATTTCATAAATTCTTACTGAATCTATTTTTAAGTAACTTTAAAAAAGAAAATTGTGAATTTTAAGAGCAAATTATAGGATAGGTAAAAAAATAAAATATTTGGCTGCTGTAAAGTTTTAATATATTATTACAATAGATATATATATATATATAATGTTATACATAGAATTTCATTTTTACTCTTTGTATCATTTTCTTTCGTCTACGTTTCTGGCAGCCAAATTTTTAATATCTTGCATAAAATTGCTCCAAATGAATCATTGTTCACTTTGCTCTATCTCCAAATGAATCCCCAAAGGTACGATTCTATTAGCTGCCATGTAGAGAGAGCCCTTTAATATCACAATATTTTACTTAATAAAATATGGAAAGTAATGATGCAGTGACTGAATAAATTAACAAGAAAACCAAAATATGGTTTAATCTTTACAGGATAAGTGGTTTAAATATCAGCCAGAAAGCATCCTTTATTAAAAGACAGCAATGATCTTAAAATCTATCAAGCATTTATTTTTCCGCAGTTACGGTTAAGGCTGAAAGTACACAGAAAAAGAAAAAAAAGTTAAAAATATTAATTCCTGAGGTGATATTTTAAATACACAAATACATTCTATGCCTACAGGTTTAACATTAGTGAGGGGAATTTGGAAGTTGAATGACTTGACCAACAATCTTAAGTTGTGCTTCGGGATCTGGCATAATTAACAATAACTGTTAGTAAATAAGTACTTGCTAGATTTTAAGGTAGATTTGTGCCTTTTAAGAAGGAATCACCCCTCTTCAAAAGGTGAAATAATAAAGAACTAAATGAAAAGTGTGTAAATAAAACTCTAGGAATAAATATGTGTTTATATAAAATAAAGGGATACAGATATCATACAAGAAAAGTAATTTTAAATTTATTTTGTCAAATTAATTATAGTACATATTTTGGTACTTGCGTATTATCCGGGCCAGGTCAGATACAACTGAGCCAAGCATGGCGCCAATTATACTAATTACAGTAACCATTATTTTATGACAAGTATGTAGTTTATTTATTTATTATAATGAATAGTTTTTTAGCATAATTTATAATTTCTTTTTTTTTTATTATAGTTTACAGTTTTTTGTTATTTATTTATTATTGTTTATTTATGTTATACTACTTACCATTTTAAACAATTTTATGTATTTAAAAATATTAAATTACTGTTTTGCACATGATTGGCAATTGACAACCAGTTTTGGCGATCCATCTCCTGTCCCGGATAATATGCAAGTACCAATATTTTTTTCAATGAATTGTATCTGATGTACTTAAATATACACAAAAGGTCATTAATACTCTAAAGCAGTTGTGATATAAAATTCTGTTTGCAGTAAACAAATTAAAACTTCTGCAGACAAAAGTATTTTAATCAAAATTAGGTTTCAAGAACTGGCCAAGATGAAGATGTGTTAAAGTTACTTTATCCTTAATTTAGAAAAAATGTTTAAATAAATCTGAGTTTTATAAGCATTTATATAAAAATGCAGGAAAACCTTCAGAGGGTTTAAACTTTTTACTTTTTATTAAATTTAAAAAAAAAAAAAAATCTGCTTTCATATTAAATTAAAATGGAAAATGCAACAAAACAATTTTTTGATAGTTACAAAAAAAAAAAAAAAAAAAAAGAAGAAGAAGAAGAAAGAAAGCAGTGAATTTTTTTTTCTGTACAAACTAACAAATCAAGAATGTAAAACAGAGTAATGGAATAGAAGCAGATGATGTTACAAGGGAGTTAGATGCATATAAAGACAAAAAAAAAAAAAAAAAAAAAACGTAGAATAGGTCCACTCACGAACTGTCATCATAATTTGGATCATGTGTTCGAAGATGATAATCATATTTATATTTCTCACCAAATGTTTTGCCACAGGTATCACACACAAAATCTTTAGTTTGATGAGTACTAACGTGATATTTGAGACTGCTACTTTGAGAAAATTCTTTCTCACAAATGGGACAAACAAAAGGTTTTTCCCCTGTATGTATTCTTAAGTGCCTTTTCAAAGCATTTTTCCGATAAAATCTTAATTCACATACATAACATTCAAAACGCCTTTCTTTGTTATGACTAAGGAGATGAGATTTTAAGTTAAAGTTTGTGGTACATCTTTTGAAACAAATTTTGCATGTATAAGGTTTCTCACCTCGGTGAAATCTCATATGGATGTCAAAATGGGATTTATAGAAAAACTCTTTCTGGCAAAATTCACACTGGTGGATCTTCAATCCTTTATGAATTACTCGAATATGTTTTTCCAAGGAATTTCTGTCAGGAAAATCGGCTGCACAAAATGAACATGCAAATGTATCTTTTTCACCAACACAATCATCTACATCTTCTTCAGTTTCAAGAGTATCTTCATCATTAAAATCAGAAGTGGATGGTTCGTTAATCACAGTAACCGTTTCTATAATAGGATTCGTAACAAAATTGCTCATTATAATAATGGTCGAATGAAATGATGAATATCAAAAACCACTTTTAAAAACTCAGTGTACAAACACAATTTTTGCATAAAGTATTCCAAACTTGTCGACTTTTATGTTCACCTTTTTTTTAATCAATAAAATGCTTTGATAACAATATACTTATATCTTTGACAAAATATTTTTAATAAAGTAATTATCAGTAATACAATTTATCTCTACCAATCCTTTATTATTCCACATTTCCATTCGGCAAAGCTATTTATCCAATGGAAAAAATATTTTTTGAAGCAAGTTTTCTGAGGAGTATTTTCACAGCATCAGAAGAACTCAAAATTTATCTTATTCTGAAACTGGACTCGGGTAAATATGTTATATATATACAATTTCTTGAACACCTGAAAAATAAAATAAAGTAAAAATAAATACAATAAAATTTCATGAAAGAAAAAGCATGAATGTGCACATGAAACAAATTTTGGAAATAAATATATTTCCATAAAAGTCTATAAGTTATTTTACTGAGATGAAAGAAAAACACTCATTAAAACCTTTAACAAGAAATTAATGAAAATATAATACTTTTTCAAACAACAAACACAATAGGGGAAGATTGGGTAGCCCCGGGCACTTGGATAAATTGCAAATAAAAAACAAATGAATAAAATTTCTGTCTTTATTTTATACTTAAAATAAAATTACGAACTTCTTTAATGATTTTAATTAAACATTGATAATAATATCGAATTATTTAACGAAATATACTGCAAATAGTTTGGCCTTATTTTTTTGGCGTCACAGGAAACGGCGGGTAGCCCCGGACATATTAATCAATGGTGTCCCAACCATTTTTTGACCTTACAAACATCACATTTATAATAAAAATCCGATGCATCTATATAAACACAATCTTCATGGGCCAAGTCTTTGCATTCCTGGCACTGAATCCAGTCTTCTTAAAACGTTTCTCCGCATAAGATGCATTCTGTCTCGTTTTGTCGAAAATTTATAGACGAAAACAAAACACTCACGACTAACTTACTTGGCGCCCACGTCGCAATTAAACTGTATTTGTTTAGACTCTAGAGGCCGTTCATTTACAATAACTCTTTAGTTACGCAACACTTTGAATTTCTTAGAAATTGAAATGTCCGCAGCTATTCGACTTTCCCCTATACAAATTATTAAATTTAGTTGCTTTTAATGTAAAAGACATATCAAAATTTAAGTTTTGTGATAATCTTCCCTATTTACTTGGAAATTAAAGGTTTATAACAAATGTTTGTAATTATAGTATTGCCAGATGCAGTGTGGCAAATAATGGAACAAAAAGATTAAAAATGTGGAATGAACTCTTTACAATCAGAACAATACACACTAAATACAAGTTTTCTGCATTACATTAGATTTATATGAAATAACCAACATCTGAGGAACACAATTTGCAGTCAGTTCGTTTTTTGACATCAAAAACTGGTTTTCGACATGACAGGGTTTTAACTGTCATAAACTAGCCTTAACCATCAAAAATTGGTTTAAACTGCCATAACTGCTTTTAACCATCAAAAACTGTCAGAAACAAGTAACACACTTTAAAACATTTTAACAACAATAGGTACATACATTAAACCAGAAGGCCTGTGCGAGGATTTCGCACTGAAATCTAATATTTTTTAGGTACTTTTCTATTATCCCGTCAACCACTTTTCATAACAAAAAACGGTACTTTTCGGTTAGCCGGGCGCCAGTGAAATGTATATATCTATATATACATATATATGTATACATACACACATATATGTATGTGTATATATATGTATATATATATACATTCATATATAAATGTGTGTATGTATATATATATGTATATATATGTATACATAGATATATAAATTTCACTGGCGCCCGGCTAACCGAAAAGTACCCAAAAAACTATCGCCAAACTGTAAGATTAAACGCCAAAAATGCAGCCCCATTTACTGGATGTCAGAAGCATTATACGTGTTTGATACGTCATCAAGTGGTTTTTAACTCGACATTTGCGTGTATTTTTCATTATGTTTTACTGATTTATGAGTTATTTCATTCATTAAAATAACAATTGTGTCCTTAAATTCTTATATTTTATTTATTTATTTATTTTGATATTCCAATGGCAACGTTCTCCCGTTTATTAGGTGCGTTCGTAATTATATAAATACGTAGCACCTATCGTCATCGCTTGGTCCATCCGTCTGTCCGTCCGCATATAACAACGCAAAAACTACCCAACCGAATGGTTTGAGATTTAAGATATATTATCTTTGCAGAATTTTGTCGAGACATTTCAAATTGTATAAAAATCGAACCAAAACTTTGAGAGATATTAATAAAAATATTTATTAAGAAATTTGAATTTTTTTTTTTAAATCGGTGCTTTTTTGTTATTAAACTTCGGAGCTTCCGAAGTTTAATTGTCAAGCGACCGAGATATGACAGAAATTGATCTGCAGACGATATAATTCATTTCACAGAATTAAAAATCATCAAGATCTGAATATTTATATAACTATCTACAGTACGAACGCAGCTCGTTTGTCACGTTTGACGTACAATTTCCAACTTGTTTATTTAGTAGTGATATTTATTTAGTAGTTAGATGGTTTTTTATTATGAAAAGTGGTCGACGGGATAATAGAGAACTACCATTTTTTTTATCAATATGTAATATTTCTTAGATGCAGGTTTAAACTTCTAAAGAAAGAGTGAGGATAAAACTATCTGCAAACAACATTTAATTTTTAGTCAAGCCAGAATATCATCTAATTCCATCAATGTTATAGTAAAAACTGATCCAAGATTGCAAAATACATGAGCGAGAAAGAAAAATTTACAATCGTATTTAACTGCATTAGAGGATGACGTCATCCGCTTCGGGAAAAACATGGCACATAGAAATATAAATTAAACATTTCAATTTCAATTTCGCTTTTTAATCATAAATATAAAGTAAACCCGTGCGGTGTTTTTTATAATTGCTGAGCATCCTATAATGTGGTATTATTTTTTTGTGGCAACAATAATTTGAGAAAAACCTTTCATTTTTTTTATGAAAACAATGCCGATTTAATTTTTAATTTTCAGCAAATTTTAATCAAAAACATGTTTTAACAAAACATTAAGTGTGCTATGTCAGAAGCCTGTGCAAAATCCTTTCATATGGCATCTCATTCGTCGTTCTGCATTTCGTATTTTCTGAGATAAAGGGATGTTGACAGGAGAAATAATATATATGATAAGTCATAATGATTTATACAATCTTTTATTATTAATTATAAATAATGTTTAGTTTTTGGAATTTTCAGTCAGAAAAATTTCTTTGTACAATTAATAATCTGGATAGAACTTTACAAAAATAAAACTTCTAGGAAATCTTTCTTTATTAAATTTTTCTTTCTTTATGAATTCTAACAATTGTGGGTTTGTTTATTTATTTAAGATATAAGAAATGTCCCAATATTGATATATGTACAATTTCATGGCATTCTAAAAGTGCTCAATATCACTATTGTTTTAATTTATTAGAACAGTTAATGTATTTTAAGTAAGAGAAAAAAAATCTGAAGTTCATGTGAGGACTTTCAAATCTTATATTTATACTTTTTAAACAGCATAATTTGACCACAAAAATTTTAAATAAAAATTTTACAAAATTAAAAAATTGTGCTTAACAATAATACTTTAGTAGATATTAATTATTGATATATAGCAATAGTGACATTTTAAACATTACACATAATGTTGTATAATATGCGTGTCATTTAATGTGAAATTTTACATATTATTTATATATACAGTAAACTTCCGATTATCCGTCACTCACGGGACCGACGGGGTGGCGGATAATCGAAATAGACGGATAATCGAAAGACCATTATTAAAATCACACTTCTATCTGTTGGTTTATAAATAACAATATTTAAACGCCTCTTTTTTTATTCGCTGTGTATTTCATGACTAGAAAACACAATTAATAATTACAAATAAATTTATGAGAGAAATTAAAAATTTTACAGAGTAAATATATAGTTACCTGTTTTCATCCAAAATAATCCGTTAAAAATTTTTGTTTGCAGTTTGCTTGTGCTTTTACTTCAGCAAGATTGCGAATTTTACGTAATAAAAGTACTTTGAGTTGCATCGGCTTCATCTTGCATCTCAAACCAATTAATGCACTTGGAGAGCATTGTCTCCACTTCTGCATGACTGACTCCTGGGTCATCATTTTCCGATTTTCAGATTAATCCGCTTCAGGTTTCCCTGGATTCAAAATATTTTGGATAATTTCGTCATCCGTAAATTCTCCATAACCAATATCATTGTTATCACAATTAAGCCAGTCTTTCATTTCATCTGCAGAAATATCTTTTAAACATGGTACGTTTGATACCAAGGTCAATATCTCTGTATCATCATCAGGTACATCTTCTGTGCTAGTAGTATTGGTAGCATCTTCCGGTGTATCAATAGTTTGGGGCCACAATTTTCTCCAGCTTCTCTGCAAAGTCTGTTCACATAAATCATTCCAGGAATCAGCCAAGTTGTATATGGCATCTTTGATACTGTATGATTTCCAAAAATCGAAGACATTTGATTCATTATCAGCGAGTAGCAGCTTTTGAATAAAAGCTTTCCGATAACGTCTTTTCATCGATTCAATGGCACTTTGGCCCATCGGTTGTTTCAGTGATGTTGTATTAGGTGGAAGAAATAAGCACTTGATGTTACCGTCAATAGATTCTACATTTTCCGGATGTGCTCCTGCATTATCAAGCAGCAAGATTGCTTTCTGTGGAAGATTACTTTTTATTAAATGTGCTTTAACTCCGGGAACAAAGATATCAAAAAACCACTTCTTAAAAATATCTTGCGTCACCCAGGAACTTTTTTGATTGTAATAATTGACAGGCAGTGCTTTCATGTTAATATTCTTAAAAGCTCTGGGTTTCTTAGATTTCCCGATCACTGTTGGCGGAAATCGATGGCTCCCTGCTGCATTGCAAATTAACAAAACAGTAATATGATCTTTTTGAAGTTTAAAACAGCAGCATTTTTTTCACAACCTGATGCAAGTGTATTAGTCGGAAGAGCTTTCCAGTTCAAGCCAGTCTCATCACTATTATAAACTTGATTTCGTGTTAAATCCAAGTTTTCTACTGTCTCTAAAAACTTCTTTCGAAATTCCTCAATGCATTCAGTACTATTAGCACAGAGTTTCTCCCCAGTAATGGCCAATTGTAGAATTCCATGCCGATATTTAAACCTAGTAAGCCACCCGTCACTTGCTTTGAAGCAGGTATCACCACCAAGTTTTCTATTCATTTCTATGGCTTTTTCACAAATCATAGGTCCAGAAATTGGAATCCCTTGAGTACGTTTTTGAATGAACCATTGATAAATAGCGCAATCAAGTTGTTCATCCTCTGCAGTTTTCTTTGTTTTTCGCGCTCCACCATCTGAGGTTACATCTTGCTGACATAATTTTTAATTTTTTCTGAATTTTTCTTTAAATCATTTACAGTAGATCGCCCTATACCATACTCTTTAGACAAATAAGTAGCAGTTCCACATTTTTTTTAAACGTTTGATGATCGTCAGTTTATCATTCAAATTAAGAACAACTCGTTTTCTATTTGTCTCCATTTTGTCCTCTCAAAAATTCAGCATTAAACCAACTAAAATCAAACCTATTTCCTCTCCTCACCCACACTGCATAATTTTTTCAGCGGTAATTCCACGTTTCCAGCTGCAGTTTAGCTGACGTCAGACAAGAATTTTTCTCAGAATAGCGCCGCCTCAATCGGGTTCACTACTGAACATGCGTGTTTTTGTTGTTCGTTTCTGATCGAAAAAAAAATGGAAAGGGGGGTGGCGGTTAACCGAGGGTGGCGGTTGATCGAATGGCGGATAATCGGAAGTCTACTGTACACTATTATTTATATTACATATTATTATACTATATATAAATTTACATATAAAGTATTTGAGGTTTTTGACATGATGGTGTAAACCATCGAAAACCTTCCAACCCTGTAAACTAAACACTACTAATCATTGGAATAATTCAGATTTATAAGTCAGTCAGAACAGTACAAATAAAAATTAAATGATATTAATTTTCAGAATGTATCCGGTAACTGTAACAAATTTTCTATTAGCAAAATTACAACAAATAAAACTTTTAGAACTTTAATTATTTAAACTAATCTAATTTGAGATTGTTAATGTTAATTATAAAACAAAAATATAGCCATGAGTAATGCTGATTTCAGAACTTGAAATTAATTTTTTCCTAAAAGGGGAGTGTTCTTACCAACATTTATAAATGGAGGGGAGTTGAACTGTTTGGGTAGGAAAAAAAGTTAAACTCCACTATTATTTTACATGCTATTAAAAGAATTCCATATACAGACATGACTAAATACCATTAAAAAAATTTAAATCAACAACTCAAAATAATTGTTGTGTAAAAAATTTCTTTTGAAATGAAACTTTGAAATGAAGAAATGAAAAAACTTCTTCACTGATGAAGGCCGAGTAAGTTTTGGTTGAAAACATTTTGATTTTAAAAGGACTTTCATGTGCTTTTAAATAATTTTGATTTATGTTTTATGCACCTTTGAGCAATGTATTTACATTTATTTGTATTTTTATGAATTTTAATTATTCAAATAAAGTTTTGAAATAAGGTTAAATGATTTTCATATTACCTTCATGCCAGAAGAAAATAGTCAAAGAATCCTCTATTCACAGCAGCCTTTTTGGTTATAATCCAGTGTTTAAGTGTGTAGTTCAACATCTGTTAAATTTGTGTCTCATTTATTTATGGATGAAGTTTTATTTTTAATTTAGTTACAGAACATTAGCCCAAAACAAATTCTGAACTATTTATACCAAGTGCAAATGGGTGAATTTTCCACGATCGAGCTGCACACAATAGAGATAGATTATTTTAAAAGTCATGCTTAAAACATTATTTTTATAAACCATAAAAAATCATTAAATTGAGTTGAGATACATTATCTTAGACAAACTTTCTCCACCCCCTCCTATTCGACAGTGTAAAAATTGAAATTGTGCAATCATTAGAAGTTAAATTTGCAAAAAAAAAAAAAAAAAAAAAAGCTAGAGGTTTTTTATGTTCCTAATATATATATATATATATATATCCTCATTTTTATTTGTAGAAATCATTTGTCATTTTTAGAATGTATTTTTCTACAATACAAACCTTTCAATAATAAAATCTTCCTCCTGTTTGTTTGTATGAAGTCTTATGAAAATGAAACGCAGATAACATCTGTCATTTTTGACGGGGTTATATACTAGTATAATATATGCAGGGCTTTACAAGTTTGATAAAATCTGGTAGCTAGCAAAAAATTCTAGTCACCATTAAAAAATATTTACCAATTTTTATGTGATTTGTAGTTTTTTTATTTTGTTGCATTCCGCAGCAGTTTTTTTATGCTCATAAAAGGAATCCGGTTTAAATTTTTTAACCCATTATAGTAAATTTTATCCTCTGAGATTTTTTAAATATTTAGCAATTTTTTGCATTTTTCCATGTTTTGCAGCAATATTTTGACATTCGTAAAAAAAAATCAAGTTTCTGTCTTTTAGCCCAATATAAAGTAAATTTTGGTCTCTGCAATTTTTTAATTTTCTTCAGAATTTTGTATGGGATTTTTAGCATTTTTTTAGTTTTGTGGTGATTTTTTGACAATTTATTTCTGAAACAAAGAATTCTCCGATAACTATTCTAAATGCTGTTTGTGCTCATTTTTTAGGCCAATTTTTGTACAGAAAAGAAAAAATAAATAATAAAAGATAAACCACCAGATTAAATAACTTGATTGCCTAATAAAAAAAACTTGGTCGTCAGTGGCCACCTTTGTCAAGCCCTGTATATACGTATATATATATATATATATATATATATATATATATATATACATATATATATATATTCTTTCTTAACATGGAAAAAGGGCTGAGCTAATTATTTTGGAAATTTTGTACATGGATAGATCATAAATAAGATTGAGACGCATATAATTTTGAACTTTATTAGTTCAATACAAAAATATGAAGGTGTTTCATTAAAACAAATAATTTAATTTTTTGCCAAACAATGCATGGATATTTAAAAATCTGTGTGCAACCCAATTATGAAAAGTTAACCCATTTGCACTTAAAACAGTGTAAATAATTCAGCATTCGTTTGTTTCTGTGTAATATTCTATAAACTAAATGGCCAAATGAAATCTTAACATAAACACTATCATTTAATTAAATATGGATATACATTCAGTGTTCGAAATTAGCGGTCATTAGTTGTCAAATGCAACTAAATTATTGTATTTGACAACTACAAAACTATTCCTGGTCATCAAATTTGACACCTAGCTTTTTTTACCATTTATTTTTTTAATACTTTCCAGTTCATACTTTTTTTTTTTTTTTACATATGTTATTTCCAAAGCTGATCACGTGCTTATGAAAAGAGAGCAGAGGGGATAGAAATAAGTTCGATTGAGTCAGTTGTATTTAATAAAAAATTATACACGTAACCAAGGATTGGCAAATACAGTCGCTAAGTAGCCACTAATGACCAAGTTATTTAAACTGACATTTTTTTCTTTCTTTTTAACACTTTCCAACCTAGTTGAAAAGTGTTTATGACTTTGGTTTGTCTGGCCATCTGTCTGTGCTCTAACTCGCGTAAATATGTCTCGGATTGCCTTGAAATTTTTGTATGTTATTTTGTCGTTTACTATAGCATGGATCCCTATTCAAAATGAAATGTGTAGCACTTATAATTTTTTTACAGGGACAGTCAAAAGTATTCAGTTACATTACAGTCAATGAGAAATAGTCATTTCAAGTGCATTTTGATGAAGCTAGGCCACTTGAAACATGGTGAAATTGATATACAATTATGAAGCACATTAAAACATGTCTTTTGTAGAATATGGGATGCATAGCATCTTTATTCATTTACAGGGCCAAACAAAAGAATTCTGTTATACATTGTTCTACGGGGGAAAATTGTTTACAGTGTAATTTAATGATGTTTCTGTATTTCAAACTTAATGGAAATTTTCTGCATTACTGAGTACTCAGTGTACAAACACAATTTTTGCATAAAGTATTCCAAACTTGTCAACTTTTATGTTCACTTTTTTAGATTAAATGATAAACTATCTTTTTATTTCAATAAATATATTCACTTGATCCCATCATAAAGATTTATATTTTGTTTATTAAAGGTATATATATATATTTTTAATCAATAAAATGCTTCAACAACAAGAGGAAAATTTATAGTTATATTTTTGACAAAATATTTTTTTAAAGTGATTATCAGTAATACACTTTGAAATTACAATATAAATTGCTCTCTTAAAAGTATGGTGTGCATTGCACTCATTGTTCACTTACAGAGACACACAAAATATATCGATGACAGCATTTATAGGTGCAATAATTACAGTCAGTGTTTTCAACTTTGGTTTGCGTTTTTAAGTTTAACTAACTTTTTTCATTGTACGTGGTGTGCAATCTATACAGGGCTACACAAAGGAATTCGTAAGCATTACAGATTATGGGAGTGAATTGTTTAAGGGTAGTTTTTAATTGTGTTACGCATTTTCCTGCTGACCTGTATTTAGTAGACTAATAGAAGTTTGTGGAATATAAATAAATTCACATACAGGGATACACAAAGAGACACACATTGTCGTTTATGGTTGGTAATTGTTGAAAGTGAGTTTTAAGGTGCCTTATGCGTTTTTTACATTTTAGCTTAATATGTGTTGTGTACAAAAGTCTTCAGATAATATACAGAGCTGCACAAAAAATTTTGAGTGCATTTCTATAGATTGACGAACATTTCTAAATGTGAATTTTCTAACTGAAATAAATTTTATCATGTAGTATACATCCAAATCTATAGATCATATACAGGGATGCATAAAATAATTTGACAACTTTTTTGACAATGGAAGATAATATGAAAAACTGTATTCTTCAATGTGTTATATGTTGTCTAAAATGCTTACTTATGTATCTTCTTTCACCTTATTTATCGGTCAAGTTTCAATACAGTTTTCCGGATGTGTGGGAAAGTGTTTCATAATCTATGCTTGACGGTTCTTTTTTTTTTTTTTTGGGTACAAAAATTTACTTTAGAAGTTAGCACAAATGACATTTTTTTCTCTCGCCCGCCACTACTCGTGCGTGGCAAGCAGTGATCTTCCTCTTCCCTCGTACTTTTAATGGAAGAGCCAAGTTTTTAGCATTTATCGTCTAAAGCACAGAAACGCCATTCATTTCCGCTCTAGCCAGCTACCAAGTCATGTGATTAGAATTTGTGGGAGGTTTCAATAAAACAGTAAGCAATAGTGTCAATCTAACCTCTGTGGCACTAAAATTGGATACAATGCTAAAAAATGCAACTTCTACTGAAAACGGAAAGTAGGCAAAAAAAAAAAAAAAATTCCTGCTTCACTATTTCATCAATAGCTCTCTAATGAGATAATTTTTGCAGCACTCATCTATCCGGACATTTGAAGCATTCGACAATCAGCATTTCTGGAACATGCAAGTTAATTCAGCCTTAAAAATTTGTTTAGAGATATATAATTTTGATAAGATTCATTAGAAAACTTGGTTTACATTATCTTTCTAAATTGTGTACTTTTTCTAAACTATGCTTGTTATTAATTCAGAAAAAACTTTTGGGTTTTTGTAAATCAATGAGGGAGGGAGAGATTTTATCAAATTTGTAAAGCCATGCATTTAACCGTTTATCTGCCAATACTGTTAATACTAAAACTGCATGAACCCAATTTAGCAGACTTTTGTCTACATAAAGCTATAAATCATTTGATTTGTAAACAAAAAATAGTTGCCTGCATTAGGGATTGACTGAATACCGAATAGTTGATTCGGTATTCGGTGATTCGGCACGTAAACCGAATATTCGGTTTCGGCCGAATTTTTCAGATGATTTATGAAAAAAAATAAAAGTATTATTAGTTGTAAAAATACTTGATGACCAATGCTCATTTAATGTTATTTTAATATGCTTCAGTTATAAATTTATAAAAGTGATACATTGTTTTTAATTGAAATTTAATATGGGCAAATTATGTTTTAAAAATAAGAGTTTTTCGGCATTATCTGGTTGTAGTCTGTTTCTTTTCTGTCCATAAATCTGTCCAGCTTCAGAAAAATAAATGTTCGCTGTAAACACTGCTGGCAGGTGCAGATAAGTATTTTTTTTTTCCTACCAAACTATCGGATTGTCTTTTCTTAATATAAGTGGTAATACAATGTATAAAGTCAATTCTTCTGAAGCTTTAACATCTGATGTGAGGCTATCATTTTCACTTTCTGTTGTTTCACCTGTAGCAATTTCAACAAAACATTCCCAAAATGATGAATGCACTGTTTGTGAGAAGAGGGAATCCTTTTTATCGAAACTTTGTGGTTGATTTGGTTCAGTAATTTCAGAGGGTTTATTTATTATTTGTTGCATTTTACTTTTAAGTACATTTTTTGCTTTATTGGTGGCTACTTCATCTTTAAAAAAAGGCTGTTTTGAATCTGGGATCTAAAAGAGTGGCTAAAAAATAAAACTCATCATCATAAATTTCTGAAAAACGTTCTGTGAGTCCTGCGCTACTGTAGCTAATTGAAATAAGTTCACGCAATGGCTGTGTGTTTACTTCAGTTTGAATGGTACATGATCACATGAAGCGGTAGTATTTAGTAAGATCGAATCATTCATAATTGATTAACTATTTTAATTCGTCATTTCTTTTGCGATTAATGTTTAATTATGTCCTCACAAAAGATCTATGCCTCGTTTTATCAAATAATCCTTATCCTTGTAACAATAGTCTGCAAAATGTAATATTTTCATAATTTATTTTGGGTATTGACTAGTGATAAAATAATAACAAATAAGTGATGGATTAATGAATTTGTCATTGGAAAGAAGTCATTAATTTTTTTATTTAAATAGATTTAAGAATAAAAATGTAACTGAATTAAATTAAAGGTAATATATGAAAAAATATTTATTAAAAAATTTTAAGTATTCGGTTGCCGAATACCGAATATTCGGTGTACACTTTGACTGAATATTCGGTATTCGGTGAAATTCCTGATTCGGTCAATCACTAGCCTGCATATCATCAGAAAACTTCTTTTTCAATACTATACACCTTATCAAATAAAATCACTCACCTTTAATTCTCATCTTTCGTTTCTTTTAATATTTCACAGGAATTATCCTTTATGACATACGACAAAATGTCAAACCATTAAACTTCATAAAACACATTTCACAAACGTAATTCAACAAATCAGACACATAACAAACCAACCCACAGACAATAGAACCCTACTCTAGAATATTCTAATCTGTCAACCAACCAATCCAATTCCCTCAAAAACAGGGTTGTAATGGGCAGCTGCCCAGGCTGGGTTTTTTACAACCATAACGGTTGTAGTGGGTAGCTGCCCGGGTACCCGCCCAGGCTGTTTTTTTTTTTTTTTTAAACCCAGGTTTTTTACAACCCTGCTCAAAAACTAGCTCAATTTTCCGAACCATGCATTCTGCCCATGCCAGAACCAAGCACAGAAGACGTGGAAAAAATATAAGAAACAAACCCGTACCAAGAAAAACTCATTTATCACTTTGACAAATTCGACACTGCCAAGTGTCTCGCTTGTTCCAGGACTTAACGAACCTTTTGAATACAGAAATCTAAATTGCTGAAAAAATTTTATCGCAGCTTTCTCATCATCTGGTAATTGCCAAATGGTAAAATCCATCTCAGCATCAGTAGTAAAAGTCAGTAGAAAATATCTTTGATTTGAAAAACAGCAATTTAAAATGTTTTGCAAGGTTATGTTAAATAATAAGAAAGTGATTCACGTTCCATAAATAGCAAATCACAATGTTTGGCTCGGTTTACAATAAAAATCCTTTTCATGGTCAGGGTTGAAATACTTGGGAAATGTACCCAATATTCTCGCGACATCACGGTGAATACGAATTTATATTGGTGACGACAGATAGATAGATAATAGAAAATAACTTTTAGGTTTTATGTCTGCTTTCTCTCGTGTTTCTACGATGATTCAATAGATATTTTTTTTTAAATCTTTTTTTAAATTAAAAACTTTTGATTTAGCAAATTTTACCAACTTTGAGCCATTTTTAAAAAGATTTTTAAATGCTTTAAAAATAATATAGCAAATACATTTATTGTTTTGTTTTTTTTTCACTAATAAAAACGTGCAGAAACCTGAAAATTAAAAAATATACGCCCAAAAAAGCCGCTTATCTGAATATTTTTCAATGTTTCTTTTTTTCTCTGCAAAAAATGGATTTACTAATCCACTGTTGTAATGTGGATGTGTTCGTACCGGAATCAACATAGTGTTTTATTATATTTAGATAGGACATTAAGTAACAATCTGTATAATTTTTCAAAGTTTTGCTCATAAAATAAAGGGAAGTTAAAAGGTGTTAAAAATAATTATTTATAAAGTTAAAAGTTGATTTGTAAAGTTTTTCATATAATAACTTTAAATGGTATACGTAAAGTATATTATTTTAACTTATACCTTTTTAAAATAAGATAGTACATGGTGGAATTCGAATACTTTTATTGAATAATTTACATTAAGGGCTGAAAATATTAGACAAAGCAAAAAATTTGCTAATTAGATTATTTATAATTTTCATCAATTTATCTGGAAAATAAGAAATTAAATAAAGGGAGCTTTTTACTTTACTTTACAGAATGCGTAAAAGTGTGCACTTCAATCTTCAGTCACTTTCATTTTGCTAATTACGGTAAAGCATCGATTCCATGTGGTAAGGTAAACAAACTACAGTTACAGTATGCGCACTGTGAATGCGCGCTGTATGAACAGTGCCGTTACTGATTTAATCATAACCGCTGTTGCCATTCGAATTCAGTATTCAATACATATTTAGAATTGGGGAAATTTCTTTGTAAAAAGCCTTTAATGTCCGCGAATGAAAATAAACAATAAATACATCTTTCTGCTACTTCCATATCCTTCTACGATTCTCAACGCAGCACATTCTTGGTTGGTTAACTGATTTGACGGAGACGTGTGACGTCACATGTTTGGGTTTCGGCTCTAAGCGCTGTAGTAGTTTCGGTTTCACGTTTGGTGCTGAAATTTCCTAAAAAAAATTAAATGGACTATTCTTCTTATTTTTTTTTAATATGATGTCGAAGTTTTTTCCACCGAGGTTATTTTTTCTCGATGACAGCGTCTCCTTTCGGTAGTATAACCGTAAACATGGGAATTCCCCGTTTTTACCTGTATAATTGTTTCGCTTTTGGTAACACAAGCTTCAAACATCCTGATGACTCTCTCTGGTTAAGATCTACGGAAAGTTAATCTTTATAGTATGTAGTATATTTTATTTTCATTATTCTTCCTTCTATTAAACCACATAGGAAAATTTTATTTGTGGATATTATTTGAAAGTGTTTGCCTGGTAAAAATTTAGTATATTCATGCCAAGTAAAGTGACTGAAAGGTCTTATAAATGGCTCTAAATCTAATTTCGCTTTTAAAATGCAGTGAATGGATATATGATATGTGTGTTACTGATATTCGTTAGAAAATTAATTATAATAATATTATTATAATTACTTTTAAATAATTTGAGACATTTTTTTAGCTTTATGTAAATTCGCAGCATAATTTTCTACTTTCAAAAGACTGTATTTCATAAACAGCTGTTCTAATGGTAATAAAATACAGTAAAACCTGGTAAGAAAGGGAGAAAAGAAAAGTTCCGTTTTAGACAAGCTTTCGTTTTAGTACATACTGTATTGTATGGTATTCCTTTCGCCGGGACCATTGGAATAGAGGTCTGCACGGGTCGAAATTTCCAGGCCCGGCCCGGTATAAAAGTTAAAAGTTTGGCCCGTATAAGAATTTTATTGGCCTGACCCAGCATAAAAGCAAAAAGTGCGGCCCAACCTATACAAAAAAAAAATGTTGGCCTGGACCGGCCCGACTGAATTTCTACAAAACATGCCGATATTTCTGAAGCAACATTATCCTAAAATTAAAATTGTTCAAAAAGCCCACTTACTTATGCATAGCTTTTATTTTCAAATTATGTTCGAAATGCATGGAATGTAATATATCAACAATATTATTACTAGTAAATCTGCAGATCAGGATCCTCAACGTCAGCTCTGAAAGTCATTATTTTTTAATCTCACTTCTCATAATATTTAGCATCTTAAAATTCGCGCTTTTTTTTAAATTTTTTTTTACGTTATTCATATTTATAGGCATATAAAATACTTCGGAAGTTTCAGAAATTAGAAGCGTTAAATCAAACACGATTTATGCAATGATATTTTGAAATTCTTATAAACTTCGTATTCTTGTAATTTTTTAGATAAAAAAAAGGCATTTCTCATTTTGATATTCTTTGAAATAGGGTTGCTAAGCAACTGATAAAATAAAGAGGAAAGAAAAAGAAATGCATTTTAAGATTTGTAAAAAATAGGAAAATAAAATGTTTTATATTTCGCGAACAGTTGATAAAAACTTTCCAATAATTTAAACAATTAATTTATAAATTCTAATAGATGTATCGGCAAATTTTCAAAGCATGCTGATACAAAAGCAAAGCAAGACCTCCATATCGAAAATTTAGTATCCATCATTTTACGTTTAAATCCATTATTGAAATATGCGATTTTCATTTCAATTAAAAATGAAATTTGAAAATCGTCTGCATTCTCATAGGAAAGCATTATGACCAAGGTGACCGTTTTTAGCTTGTTGTAACTATTTTAGCCTGTTGTAGGACTTACAACAAGCTAAATCAAGCTAAAAAAGTCAGGCTAGATTGACAGTCCTTTGGACGGAAATCCAGAAAACTTTTTTATGTTTATTTATTTATTTTTAAATACGCAACAACAAAATTTAGACATGATTAAGGATGATTAGCACAGTAGTACATAAGTGCTTATTGCTCCGGGGGGTTCTTTTTCTATATGTCTGTTTCTATATCTGTCTGTCTGTCTATCCTGCAGCATGTTTTTTCTTGAAGTGGATGAATATAGCATTTATAATTATATTACAGGGCTGCACAAAAGAATACGAATATGTGTTAAATGTGGCATTTGTAGAACGCTGACTGTAATGTAATTTTAGTATGTTGTTACAGTCAACTACATTTTTTTTTTTGAAGTGAAAACTTCTTTAGGCGCGTTGGGCATTTTTTGAGATGGGAAAAAACCATTGAACTCGCGACACTGTTACCGACACCTCTGTATATTTGAAGTGAAAACTTCTTTAGGCGCATTGGACATTTTTTGAGACGGGAAAAAAACATTGAACTCGCGACACTGTTACCGACACCTCTGTATATTTGAAGTGAAAACTTCTTTAGGCGCATTGGACATTTTTTGAGACGGGAAAAAAACATTGAACTCGCGACACTGTTACTGTAACCGACACCTCTGTATGTAAGTATGTACATGCATTGTGTATAGTTCGGTATGAAGTAGGGCGGGGTATGCAATGTATGAGTAGCGTGAACCAGAATTTATAAATAATAAACTAAGCGACATTTGAAATTCAGTTCCTAGCGGAACGAAATAAATCAAATTTTAAAGATGTATACGGATCAGTCTAATTAGTCATTTAACGAAGGACACTGGACCCCCTTTTACGGTGTTTTAACTAACTATGCCTCGTTTCAATATCTCAACAACGGACAGTCCAATTTCAACGCGACTGATTTCAAACATTATAATTCACTGAGAATGAATCTCCGTAACATTAAAATAAATGTATGAGTAGCGTGAACCAGAATTTATAAATAATAAACTAAGAGACATTTGAAGTTCAGTTCCTAGCGGAACGAAATAAATCAAATTTTAAAGATGTATACGGATCAGTCTAATTAGTCATTTAACGAAGGACACTGGACCCCCTTTTACGGTGTTTTAACTAACTATGCCTCGTTTCAATATCTCAACAACGGACAGTCCAATTTCAACGCGACTGATTTCAAACATTATAATTCACTGAGAATGAATCTCCGTAACATTAAAATAAATGTATGAGTAGCGTGAACCAGAATTTATAAATAATAAACTAAGCGACATTTGAAGTTCAGTTCCTAGCTGAACGAAATAAATCAAATTTTAAAGATGTATACGGATCAGTCTAATTAGTCATTTAACGAAGGGCACTGGACCCCCTTTTACGGTGTTTTAACTAACTATGCCTCGTTTCCATATCTCAACACCGGACAGTCCAATTTCAACGCGACTGATTTCAAACATTAAATTTCGTTGCAATGCAAGTACATTTAGGAAAGTTAAAGCACTGCCCATTGACGGTAATGTGCTCGAATAATTTTGTGAAGAGATGTGTATGATCTGCAAATTTTTATATATACACACCATAAAATACACTAAAATTTCATTCAGCATGAAAACGCACAACAATACCAGCTTTTCAGAAAACTACCTTTCATGGACAACAAACTATCCATATTCTTTTGTGCATTCCTGTATGTGAATTTATTTTCAAATCCCCGGTTTTGCTCGGTTAATTGTTGAAAAATGCCAGGTGGTATTGTATGTGTCTATTTTTATTAAAAGAATCTCTACTGCTACGGGTAATTCAAAAATTACTAATTAAGACACATTTTAAGTAAACTTCATTATTAACAAGAGACTTAAATGAATGAAAAGAACTGAAATTCATTCAAAACAGTATTTTGAAGGTTTTCTTAGGATTTAAATTTTTATTTGATATTTCGAATTTTTTAGAAACTCTTCTTACGAGCATTTAGATCTTAAAAGTAACCACCATCCCAAATTCAATGCTTCTATATCAATTGTATAACTGCATAACTGCAAGCGCATTTTTAAAATGCTTTTTGCTACTGCACAATTTAAATTTTCGAATTTTTAAAAAACTGTTCTGTGGGTGCCTTTATGTCTCTAAAGTAAGAGCCCTATCAAATTTTACGTTTCTATCCCTAACAATTTATTTAGATTATTTTTAAAACGTTTTCCACTCATTTCAAACTTTTTAATTTCGAATTTTTTCAGAAACCGTTTTTAGCTAGCACTGGAATATTAAAAATAACCGCCATGACAAATTTCAAGTTTCTAGTCCTTTCACTACAAAAAAAAAACAAGTTATTTAGAGACGTTTTTTAATTTCAATTTTTTAAAATAACTGTTCTATGTTGTGCATTTGCGTGTTAAAAGTAATAGTCATGTCGAATTTCAAGCTTCTATACCAAAAAACACGGCCGAAAATAGAGGGAACAAAGGAGGCATATGCCCCGGACGTAAGTGTAGAAGGGAGTGCGAAAAGGTGATTTGATTCGACTTTCGGTACAAAAAGATAAATAACGACATTTTGAGAAAAAACTTGCAATCGGATAACCCAAAGTAAAAATGTATTAATTGATTTTATATATTTTTCTTTAAGTATGGCTGGTTTTTTTCATTATGTGATAACGTAGGGGCAAAATTCTTAATCAATACTTGATTAACGATTTCGTCCAAGATACTCACACGATTAATACACTGTCCCAATTAAGTTAGAAATGGTTCAGTATTTCGGACGTTATCGTGGTGACAAGTTTGAAATATTTTTGGGCTTTTCTGTGTCCTTCTAAACGAACTATAACTATAACTTGATTAACGAATTCATCCACGATACTCACAGATCAATTTACTGTCCTCATTAGCTTCAAACTGATTCAGTACTTCATACTTTATGGTAATGACAAGATTTTCATTATACATATATATAATATATAGACGAAATGATTGTGATAGGTCGATTTTTAAAGAAATCAACCTAAACATTTTAAGGTTAATATACTTTCTATCAATTATTTCAGATTTAAAATAAAAAATAAGATCAATGAATCGAAAATTTTTATTTATAAATTAATTTTGGAAAATGGTGAGGGGGCACCAAAAATCACACTTGCGACTGATGAACAAAATACTAGTTATGGCCCTGCCTAACGATTCAATAGAAATCGTAATTAAGAATGTTTTTAGAACGCTTTCCTTTCATTTCACCCTTTTAAATTTCGAATTTTTTAGAAAATATTCTTAGAGGTCATTTACACCTTATAAGTAACTACCATGTCAAATTTCAAGTTTCTAGATTCTTCAGTATCCCCCCCCCCCCGTGTAGTACCCCACCAACATAAAATATAGCATATGTTGGAGGAGGAACTGTCACCATCACTTTTGAAATCAGTTCGGTAGTACCAGAGATTATCCCCTACAAACAAATAAACAAACGTTACTTCTTTATAATATTAACTACATAGATTCACACAACATTTCAGCAAGTTTCAGATCAACTTAAAAAAAACGCGTAACACATTTGAAAACGTACTGTCAGAAGTTCCTATCCATCATAGATAGTAATTTGAATTTATTTGGGCACCCTGTATATATAGTCTATAAATTAGATACACACTGCATAATATACCAAAATTAAGTTAAGCTTGAAAATGCATAATAGGGCAGCTGCAATTGACGTCATGCTGGGAGGTCACACACTACAAATAGTCAGTTCTGATTGGTGGAACTACCCTGACCTCCAAGTGAAGAACAATAGTTGATCACGTGATTGCAACTCCCCTTCCTACATTTCTCTATCATAAATGAAAATGCAATGAAATTCTTTTGTGCACTCCGGAAAAAAGTATATATTAAATATTACATATATTTTTATGTTTACGGAAGATATTATCGTTCAACTTTAATAACGCATGCCAATTTCATAAGGCACTCATCTAACAACTGTCTTCGGACAGTAATGCAATTATGCAATATAGTCCATGGCGTGTACCTGTTTAAATGAATTATAAATGCTACTCACACTATTTTGTGTAGAAACAAGTTGAAATGCATATAATTAATGCACTTCACTTTCAAGCGGGAACATGCTACAATGAATCTCAATAACACGTACCAATTTTATGCCACTCTATGCATTTTTACCAAAGTTAAAGCACTGCCCATATACGATAATACATTCGAATTATTTAGTTCAGAACCGTATTAAATTATCTATATATTTTTATCCATACCACATATTGTACTAAAATTTCATTTAGCTAAAAAACGCATAACAAAACTCTTTTCAAGCAGATAACAACCATTGTCAGCAATGTATCCACATATTTTACTACAACCAGTATATGATTTTTTTTTTTATTATTATTATTCGAACAAGATACTTTACTAAAATTTAATTCACATAAAAATCGGGAAACAGATTAAAAAGTACTCTCATCAACTACCTTCTTATACGTCAGCGCCTTCAAACAATTTTTTTTTCTAGCCCTGTATATATATATATAGAATGTATAAACATTCCTTGATATACGAAAATTTAGTTAAGCATGAAAATGAATGACGCAATTGAAAGCACCCTTTCAGTAGTTATCATTCGCAATTCGTAGACGAAAGTATATTTGAATTATTTTGTGCAGTCCTGTAAAACAAAATTAAAAATCTAACATGTATTGTTTTATTTAAAAAATATTATTGCCACCGCATATATCAGAATCTCAATTATCAAAGAAATAGTATAGTATCGGGGACACGCACATCAAACAATTGCAGTTATGCAATTTATATTTTTACGTTTCCCTGTAGATGAATAATAAATGTCTAGCACACCATCTTTTCATAAAAACTTATAATAATGTATATCAACAATGTATATAACTTTCGCAATGTTTAAATCAGGGCAGCACAATTAAAATGTAGTACTTCTAACAATTATCGCACATCGAAAGCGATGGATCCGATGACTTTTGTGAAGTCCTGTACATGGACAACAAATACTACTCAAACCATTTTTGATTGGGGCCGTGTTAAAGTGAACTTGGAGATCATATATCGATTTTATATCCAAAAATAGGATTTTCCCCTTTTTAATTGCCGAAACGTCAGTGAAGGCTTACTGTTGAGACCCGAAAAGTTTTTGGTTTCTGTCTGTCTGTCTGTTCCGCGATAACTGCCGTAAAAATGATCCGATTAGTTTGATTTTTGGTAGGTATATTGGTGAGATACCCGGAATTAGCTGTATAGTTTTTAGTTACATTTGGTTCATTCGTTCGGAAAATATAGAACATTTCTTTTTTTATCATAATGATTTCCTATGGGATTTCAGACGATTTTGAATTTTTTCAGTCGTTGAAAATAAAATGTCGCATTTGATTAATGTATTTAAACGGTAAGCTATGAAGGCTAAAATTTATCAAGTCAGGTCTTAAATTATTCAAATTAATTTGAAATTTTGTTAATACATTCGTCAGATTTTTTAAATTAGGTGTATAATTTTTGGTGCAATTTGATACATCTGTTCTAATAATATAATACATTTTATTCTATCATTTTCTGCAAATTTTAAAATGCATTTATTTTTATTTACCTCTTTAATTTAACCGTAACCTAGCAACTAAATTTTAAAGAATATCAAAATAATAAAATTCAAATAATTCAGACTATTTTGCTACAATATTTTATTGGGTGCTTTTAATATTTTATTGAGAGATTTTAGTATGCTATTGCCATCGAGTTAGATCAAGATGTACGTAATGTAAAATAAATATTATAGAATGACCATCAAAACTGTTTTTCCGAAACAAAAATTGTAATAACACTAGATTTCTGCAATAGATATAAGTGAAATACATTAGATTCAGTTTACATTTCCGTAAGTTGCTTTTGTACACGAGATATTATTCAACTTATCTATCAGATGCGAGTGTTTCGTGGTTGGCACGTAAGTAAATATTGCTATTTAGGTACTAGGATAGCATGAAATTATTTTCGGAATTTTTGCTTATCCTAATAAAACCACTGAGTAGAACGAAATCCAAGATATACTAGAATCATTCACACAAACAATAGGAAATCACGAATATAAATTTAATAAGATTACGGAAAACATTTCTTTTTAGGTCATAATGCTTTCCTATGCGGGAATTCAGACGATTTTGAAAATTTTCATCCATTGAAATAAAATGGCGCATTTGATTAATGTATTTAATGTGTAAGTTATGAAGGCTAAAATTTATCAAGTCAGGTCTTAAATTATTCAAATTAATTTGAAATTTTGTTATTACATTCGTCAGATTTTTTAAATTAGGTGTACAATGTTTGGTGCAATTTTATACATCTTCTCTAATAATATAATACATTTTATTCTATCATTTTTTACAAAAATTTCCAGTGCATTTTTTTTCTCTCTTTCAATAAATGGTTGCTAAGCAACTATATTTCAAAGAATATCAACAAAGGAAAATTCAAGTAGATCGCATTATTTTTACGCGAAGTTTTATTAAAAATTGCCAATTTTCGGGTTTTAAGTTTTTAATGTGCTTTTTTTTTAATGAAATAGATGAGAATTTATTTTAAGTACTAAAAAATGATTACCAAATCGGTTTTCCAAATGAAAATAATAAAAACGTTGAATGCGTAAATTGAATATAGGTCAAATAAGAGAAATTTAAATTTGTATAAGTATAATTATACACGAAATTTTATTCAACTTCAGAAACATATGATGTTTAGTAGTTGAAATATAATTATTCTTTTAAGGATAGGATAAAATCTCTTGTACAAAGATATGGTTATTCTAATGAAATGAAAATTGCAAATACATTCAGACATATACTCAAGAAATAAAATAGCACAATTACTGGAAATTGAGAATAGAATATTAAAGCGACAACGGGGGGTTCAGGGTGGCGGAGCCCCCCTGAAATAATGTATTGTTATTCTGAAAAAATACAGTAACAAGTAGTTTATCCTATCATTGCATAACATTGTGTTTAAGGGGATACTTCTAAAATTTCCGAAACTTTCGATAAATTTATATTCTTATCAATGTATAAATAACTTAAAAAGATTGAATTTTAGTGTGTCAAATATTTTTCAGATAATGTTAAAAATTAGTAAGAACAATGATTTTTTGAGCTGACGTTGAGGCCTCTGATCTGTAGATTTACTAGTTATATTAACCGTCAATAGATGGCGGGATCATCGAATTAATTTTTAGCCTGTTGTCAGTCCAAATCTAGCCTGCATTTAGCTTGAAAAAACGGTCACACTGAATGACGTAAAAAGAAATGTTCCATATTTTTCGAACGAATGAACCAAATGTAACTAAAAACTATACAGCTCATTCCGGGTACCTCACCAACATACCTATCAAAAATCGACCTAATCGGATCATTTTTACGGCAGTTATCGCGGAACAGACAGACAAACAGAAACCAATAACTTTTCGCGTCTCCACAGTGAGCCTTCACTGACGTTTCGGCAATTTATAACCACTCAGACAATTACGTACATAAACACTGGTTTAAAAAAGACAATTACATTCAAATGAAGATTCAGTAAAAGAGGAAAACTCAGTTACAGACAGGTTCCATTCTTAGCAGGCATTATTCTTTAAAAATAATTTTAATTTTTAGAATAATGGCCATTTAAAAATCTATGCATTTTTTGCAAAAAATGTTGTGTCGGGCGTCATTTTACTGAATTTTGCATGTGCCTGAAAATTTCGGCCCTCGCAAACCACAGGCAAGTGAAGTCCAGGCCCGGAAAAAAGAAGCCTGGCCTGGCTCGGCAAGAGTGATGACTACACCCGGCCCGAACCTGGAAAAAACAAGAACGAAAAATCATGCGTCAAGCATAGATTATGTAGCACTTTCCAACGCTTCCAAAATAATTTTACAAAACATACCGTTTAATAAGCTAAAAGATAACATCTAAGTAAACAATTTGGAAAACGCATAACATATTTAAAAACATAATTTCAGGAATTTCCAACAGATACAATATTCGGAAAAATATCCGAATACTTTTATTCAGCACTGTATATGATCTATAGAATTGTATATGCTAGGATGCTAAATTTTAGTTTAGTTAGGAAACGCGTAGCACAGTTTAAAATTATCTTTCTGGAGTTTCTGTCAATAAACGGAAATGTGTTCGCGAACTTTTGTGCTGCCCTGTATATGATCTACAGAATTTATACACACCAAGTAATAGACAAAAAGCGAGTTAAAATTAAAATCGCGTTTAGTAACTTAAAACGCACTTCCAGGAATTAGTGTTAACAGAGAGTAGAGAATTCTTTTGTGTGTCCCTGTAAATGAACGATGACTGCTATACACACACTATTCTGTAGTAAGCCTCTTGTAATGCACCTTAGATATATATATATAAATTTCAATGCGTTTAAAATAGTGAAACATTATTTAAATAAACCGCAGACGATTTTTCTCCATAGACGTCATGTAACGGAATTCTTTTGACTGTCCCTGTAAAGTAACTATAAGTTCTATGCACACCCTATTCCATATTAAGCTTCTTCTAATGCACCTTAGTGATATATATAAATTTCAATGCGTTTAAAATACTGAAACATTATTTAAATAAACCGCAAATAATTTTTCCCCATAGACCGCAATGTAACGGAATTCTTTTGAGTGTCCCTGTAATAAAACTATAAGTGCTACGCCCTTCCGTTGAAATAGGGAACATGCTATAGATAACGACAATAACATATAAAAATTGCAGAGCAATCCGAGCATATTTACGGGAGTTAGAGCACGGACAGACGGCCAGACGACAGACGGCCATACGGCCAGACAAACCGAAGTCATAAGCACTTTTCAACTAGGTTGGAAAGTGCTAAAAAGTTATGCCCGGCCTGGGTCTGCGGAAGAATGTCCGGTCCGGCCCGGGCACGTGAAGACCTCTACCATGATATTCCTCCTTTAAGTTAGGATTCCGTTATGAACAGTTCTTTCATTACAGACAAAACTTTAATAACCCCGTTAAAATAAATACGATTAAATTATACCTTCCAAGACGGAAACCTGTCTATAAAGGAACGTTCCTTTGCTCTCTAGCGATTCCTTCTTAGCAAGTTTTAATATATTAGTTTTCTATAAATTAAACAATTAATAATAAACTACAATGTAGGGATGCGACGGATATTCGGTCACTATTCGATATTCCGCCTATTCGGCCTTTTAGCCGAATATTCCGTTATCCGAATACTGAAGGCTAGTTGACCGAATATTGCTATATATTTCGCCGAATATTGTCAGATATCTTGCCAAATAAATTCAGTATAATAATTTTATTTTTCGTTTTTGTCCTGAACCGCAAATGTGAAATCTTGGTTGCGATCAGGAAGAAGATTATCAGACGTGACAGCCTGTCGTAAATCAGAGATCACAGAAAACACCTCTCATTATCGTTCTTTATTATGGAAACTTCTGGGATAGATGTGCCAATAAGTTATACAGTAATCCCTTAACATTCGCGAGGGTTACGTTCCAGGAAAACCTCGCGAATGTTGAGTCTATCTATCTGCACTAAAATATGAGTTACGTTCTATAAAATTTTAATTGGAGTGGCACAGCATTTCAAAGAATTAAAGGATAATATGTATTAACAATACATTCTGCATAGCATGTATGTAGGTAGAAGGTGAATGTTCACACATGTTCATAAACATGAAATTTATTGATTGAAGATAATTCAAATTAACTGACTGGAGAAATACTTACAGCTAAAAAAGCCTAGGTTTTTATATAAAGTAATTTCGACTCTCTCTATTCGCAAATCGCAAAGAGAGGATGATGTATTAGTGAGTCAGTATGCGATACAATATTAAAATACGATATTTAAATACAGCTAAATGATTCAGAAATTCTTTTATTTCCTATCTATAAGTGCAGCTTTAGCTCCATCTCTACGAGAACCTGCCCATTTTAAATTAATAGATTGAAGATGCCGTTGACCCCCTTTACAACTTTTAGGTAGATTTCGTAAGAAATACTACCTATTACATTCTCCCCTAAGTTGGAAATTTTGAAAAATTTTTGCAGATCTACGCCGATCATGACTCCCAGAACCCAAAACCACCCCCAGTTCAAAAGTTTATATATCTATCTATCTATGTCACTTTTTTCTGACCACGATAACTGGAAAAATTCTGCATAAATCTCTTCCAAACTGATACATAAAATCAAGGGTCATAAAATCTCGGTCACGTTCGTTAATGGGCAAAATCGAACCAAGGGGGGGGAAATGGGGGGGGCTTTTTGTGAAAACAGAAAAATCCTCATAATTTCTTTATTATTATACGTATCGAATCCGTTTAAAGTTATTATTACTTCTAGGAAAAGGGCCGAAAATGTATGTATGACAGATTTTTGATGTAATTAAAAATGGCCCCAAGGGGGGGGGGAAAGGGGGGTTTTAGGAGAAAAAAAATCATAGCTTCGTCAATTCACAAGATATTAAATCCGCGTAAATTTATTATTAATCCTCTTAGTATTATCTAAAACTTTTATATTGACAAGTTTTTTATAGGACCAACCGTTATAGCACAAAAAAATTAAAAACAAAACAAATCCCTGACGGCCCCGCCTGCAAACAAGTTATTTTTCGAAGTAGGCGGTTCCAACTCCCGCATCTTTTCGAAACTGATACATAAAATCAAGGATCATAAAATCTCGGTCAAGTTCGTTAATGGGCAAAATCGAACCAAGGGGGGGGGGGGGGGCTTTTTGTGAAAACAGAAAAATCCTCATAATTTCTTTATTATTATACGTATCGAATCCGTTTAAAGTTATTATTACTTCTAGGAAAAGGGCCGAAAATGTATGTATGACAGATTTTTGATATAATTAAAAATGGCCCCAAGTGGGGGGGAAAGGGGGGTTTTAGGAGAAAAAAAATCATAGCTTCGTCAATTCACAAGATATCAAATCCGCGTTAATTTATTATTAATCCTCTTAGTATTATCTAAAACTTTTATATTGACAAGTTTTTTATAGGACCAACCGTTATAGCAAAAAAAAAAATTAAAAACAAAAAAAACCCTGCCGGCTCCGCCTGCAAACAAGTTATTTTTCGAAGTAGGCGGTTCCAACTCCCGCATCTTTTCGAAACTGATACATAAAATCAAGGGACATAAAATCTCGGTCAAGTTCGTTAATGGGCAAAATCAAACCAAGGGGGGGGGGGGGGGCTTTTTGTAAAAACAGAAAAAAAAATAAAAATTTCTTAATTATGATACGTATCGAATCCGTTTAAAGTTATTATTACTTCTAGGAACAGGGCCAAAAACTTATGTATGACAGATTTTTGATATAATTAAAAATTGCCTTAAGGGGGGGGAGGGAAGGAGGGTTTTAGAAGAAAAAAATTCGTAACTTCGTCAATTCCCAATATTTCAAATCCGCTTAAATATATTATAAATCCTCTTAATATTATCTAAAACTTTTATATTGACATGCTTTTTATAGGACCAACTCTTATAGCAAAAAAAAAAAAAAAAAAAAAAAAAAAAAAAAAAATCCTTGCTGGCTCCGCCTGCAAACAAGTTTCGTTTCGAAGTAGGCGGTTCCAACTGCAGCATCATCCGCAAAAAGGTCATTTCTTCCGCAATTCCCGACAAACAGGCACCCCACGTTCTGCGTCTTCGAAATCTACCTGTGCCTGTAGGCCGAGCCGTCAGGGATTTTTTATTATATCACCTTTGCAATGCGTATTCTGCTGTTGTTATTATTTTGCTTTCCTAGAACACTCGCTCCTTTTTCAGTTGACAATTGAAAATTGATTTGTAAATATATATTCAGAAAACAGGGAAAATAATCTTTAACAACTATAAATTCTGAAAAAGAAAGTGATAAAAATAATTTTAAAAAAATCGCGAATAATCAAGTCATATTCTCGCCAATGTTAAGTTTTTCCGCACTTTCATATTCGCGAATAATCGAAACTCGCGAATGTTGAGGGATTACTGTATATGGATTTATTTCTGTTATTTCAATTATATTTCGATTCATAATGGAAAATCTTACTATGAGATTGATTAAATATTGGTTTTAGAGGAATGCTATACAAATACAATACTATTAAAAACTAGAATAAAATAATTATATATAAAAAGTTGGCTTATGGCTAAATATTTTAAATTGGCTTAGAAAAAATCTGGTAGCATCAATATCCACTCAAGGTGAGTTCCCACAAATATTTTTTCCAACTACAGCAGTGCCCGAACCCGACCCGAACAAAATATTTATTGGTCTGTCCCGGCCCAGTATAAAAGCTAAAAGCTATTTACCTCAAATGATTTGTGGGGGAAAAAATTAATAAAATTTATTCTTCTAGGCAAAATAGGACCATTGCCACTCCTTGGATTTTGAAGAAAAAACATATAATATTAATTTCATTATATTTTATAAATTTCATTTTATCTCAGGTGATTTGAAAGAAATAGTAAAATTTATTCTTCGGGGCAGAATAGGATCACTGTCCCTCCTTGAATTTTGAAATTTAATTAAATTTCATTTATCTCTGATAATTTGAAAATAAAAAATCTCTGACGGAAAAAATCCGTGCCTACAGACACAGGTAGATTTCGAAGACGCAGACCGTGTGGCGCCTGCTTATTGAGAATTGCAGAAGAAATGACCTTTTTTGACATTATGCGGCAGTTGGGACCGCCTATTTCGAAATCTGCCTGTGTCTGTAGGCGGAGCCGGTAAAAAATGTTTTTGTTGTTTTAATTTTTTTTTCGGTCCTATAAAACACTTGTGAGTATAAAAGTTGTAAATCATATAAAGAAGATTTATAATAAATTTAAGCGGATTTGATATCTTGGGAATTGACGAAGTTACGAATTTTTTTCTTCTTAAACCCCTATCCCCCCCCCCCCTTTGAGGCCATTTTTAATGATATAAAAAATCTGTTTCGGCCCTTTTCCTGTAAGTGATAATTTTAAACGGATTCGATACGTATCATAATTAAGAAGCTAGGGATTTTTTCAGTTTTCGCAAAAAGCCCCCAACCATTCCCCCTCCCCCTTGGTTCGATTTTTCCCATTAACGAACACTTGACTGAGATTTTATGCCCCTTGATTTTATGTATCAGTTTGGAAGAGGTTTGGGCAGAATTATAGAAGTTATCGTGTCCATTAAAAAGTGATATAGATAGATAGATAGATAGATGAAGTTTTAGACTGGGGGTGGTTTTGGATTCTGGGAGTCATGATCGGCGTAGATCTGCAAACATTTTCCAGAAATTCCAACATAGGAGAGAATGTAATAGGTAGTATTTTTTACGAAATCTGCCTTAAAAAAAATAATGTAATTTCTTCTTCGTAAGTGAGATAAAATAAACATTAAGAACAAATAATTTTTCTCTATGAAACTCTGCGCTCTAAATCCCTCGTGGATGAAAAATTTTAATAATGTTTTTCTTTTTACGTTTATGTGTTTCAAATTTATCTTAAACATAGGTTTCAGAAAGGCAAGCCCTCTGAAGAGGCAGAGCCTTCTTAATTGCTCTGCATAGATTTTTATTCCGATATTTTAAAAATTGTCTTGTACGAGTTCCGACAAAAATACTTATTTCAGCTTTTTACTTACCCATCTTACGTGTACAGGGCAAGTCTTATAATCGTTTTAAAAATCGAAAAAAAATTGACGGATTTACCATATACAAAACATATACCAAACATATACCAAAACATATATATATATATATTTTTTTATTTTTTTTTTTTTTTGCTGTTCGTCTGTTTGTCTGTCTGTATGTGTGTGTGTCTGTAAACGCTGTATCCCCCGAACAAATTGAGATAGAGACTTGAAATTTGGTATGTATACTTAGTATGTAATAATGGGAAGAAGCTTGTTGAATTTCAGTAACCTCGATGATCCGGAACTATTTTTTTCGGACTCTCTAAATATTCGTTCTGATAAAAGGTATATAAAAATTTTCGAAATTGTTTAATTTAAGGAGTGAATTATAAAAGACAATAAAAAACATACATTTTGCATAAAGAATGAAGTTGATCGGATAATGAGTTGCCGAGATATTTGTAATCCTATTTTTCACACTCTTCGATTTTTCATGACCCTGTGTTTCATCCAAATGTCAATTCAAAGATATATTTTAATTGAAAATGAGACGCTTAATCCGACTCAGTAAACCGTTAGTTCATAGGAATATCAATTTTGGAGTTATAAGGATGTTTCTTTTACGTGATTCAGCAATAGAGCATTTAAAGTTTAGGACGTCATCAAGCCATGATTTTATTCGAATGGCAATGCATTTTATAAATAGTTTACACGTGTTTTATTTTCATATTTTATATTATGCATATCCATGATGGATAAGTATTACGGTGGCCCCCAACGACTAGTTTACGTGTTTATATTCTTTATTTTCAAAAAAGCGCGCTGGACTGCGAAATAAGTCACATCGTTCCAAAATACTGCCTCTGCTTAGATTTCTCTCTGCATATGTTCATGTAAATTACATTGATTTTTTAATGAATCTTTATTTGTAAGTAAATGTCTGAGTTATCATTAATATCGTTAATCCATATTCCATATCGTGGAGACTTAAAAATCTGAGAAATGGTATCTATATATATATTTCTCTTACGTGGCGCGGAAATAGGGCTGAATTTCTACCTTATCGTTGGCAACAACCGTAGTTTCCAGAGCTCAGACCAATGAACAGACTAGATTGTGTTAGCTTCGCCTACAATATGGAGGTCAGTGTCAGAGCAGTGAAACTCAAGCTAACAATTATTAAAAATAAAATAGCATGTACGTAATCCAAAGCGTCTGAGATGATTCCTCATTTTAATTATGAGTAATATTGTTAATTTCATATGAATTCTCAACTCTTATTTAGAATTTATTTACGAATTTCACTCACACAAAAAATCGGAGATAATAAAAATATAAACTTTCTAGAATGCCCATGCTGCCATCTGTTGCTGTCTTATTGAAGTAAAAATAATTTATTTTGCAGAAATCTATAATCAATTAGAATAGTAAAATGTCGAACGAAATTTAAACAATCATTGATGTTAAACTATCTTCCTACCACGTAGTGTTTTTTTTTTTTTTTTTTTTTTTTTTTTTTTAATATGAATTTAAGCCGTGCTGTACAATATTATAGGTGCAATAAGTTTTAAACTAATTATGTTTCTAAGATCCTTTTTTCATAGTATTTAAATGATTTATATGCCAATTAGAAGCATCAACTAAATGCATTTTTAGTTGTGTTTTCAACGGAGTTTTCAATCACTTTTTTACATTAAAAAATTGTCAGTTTCATATGTTCAAGTGATTTATTGTAGTACTTATTCCGGCTAGAATTACTAGAAAAATAAAAAGGGGCGAGCGAGCGAAGCGAGCTGGGACCGCGTAGCGGTCTCAATGCGCATTGCTTTGCAATTCACGGGGAGTTGGCGAGCGTTAGCGAGTAGGGGGCTGAGCCCCCTAGTACAGTAAAATCATTTAAGACGCAATCGCATAGGAGAGAAGAAAAATCCGTTATAGACAGGTTACCATCTTAGCAGGCACATCATCTGTTGTAAATGTATTACATTATTTTCGCATGTATTATTATATTCCTTTTGCATTGATCAACACATTTTTGCGTTTAAAATAGTAATCCGTGATATACAGGTTCCTTTTCACAGGTTTTACTGTACTTTAATTTTATTGCCTAGAAATATGTACTAGTCTTTAAAAATAATAATTTTAAAACTTTAATCGTAGAATAACGACGATTTAAATGTATATGCATTTTTTCCAAAAATTGTTAAACCGGGCCAATGATTTTCACACGGAGTGGGTCAGGACCGGGACTGAAAATTTCGCACTGTGCAGACCTCTAGGAAGAATGAAGTCCAAGCCTGACTCAGCGCGGAAAAAAAAACGTCTAGCCCAGCCCTAGTCTGCAGAAAAAGGTTAAGGCCGAGGCATGAACCGAGCCGAAAAGAGTGATGACAGGGCCCGGCCCGAGCCTTCAGAAAACCCGACCCGAGTCGCGTAAATGAAAATTGGCGAACAGGCCGTGATGTTGTGGGCATCCAAACATGTGCTGGAATACTGAAGCTTGTCAGACGCTTCCCAGACGAACCCGTATTAGGCTCGGGCTTGTGCTGAACCAGTCTTATCTTTTATATAGACGTATAATACAATTTTAAACTGGATTAAATGCTAGATTTTCTAATAATCTTAGAAAATAAAATAATTTTTAAATAATATTAATAATTATAGTTTATTTATAAATTAATTTAATAATAAATAAATAATAATTATAATAAATAATATAATAATAATTATAATATAAATACATATAATAATATCAATTATAAATATAATAATAACATAATATATATATATATATATATATATATATATATATATATATATATATATTACATAATTATAATACAATAAGAAAATAAATATCAATTTAATAATAAATAAATTTCTATTAATCTAATAATTTTCTTTTAATCTAATTATCTATCTAATTATATTTCTAAAAATTCTAGTTTTCTTCGTTAAACGTATTTTTTAAATACATTTTAATTATTATTATTGTTATTCTCAATTCATTAATCTAAACATCTAACAATAATCGGACAAAAAGAAACACTAACGGAATGTTTTTGGTTCTAAAAACACTTTATTTCTTTAAAGCTTAAAAATCCTTAGAGAGAATTGGTGGATAACGCAGATGTGTTTAGATTTTCATCTTAGCCCATCTCATTTTAGGAAACGGAGAGTTAGTTTATTCTGGATCGACTCTGAACTCTGTTCGACATATTTATCATGGGGATAGTTCGCTATTTTTGGACACCTTTCACTGGAATGTACAACTAAGTTTCTCTTTTCTTTCGAAATTTAAAATGTCCGGCATGAGTCGTTAAGAGATTTTTCGCGGAATTGTACACTGCAAAAAAGTGTTGATTTTACAGTATAATACTAGCATCCAAGCTAGTAGTATACCGTAAAATTAACAGTAATACACAGTAAAATAAACAGTAATACGCTGAAACTCATGCGCGGGCTAGTATTATACCGTAAAATTAACAGTAATAAACAGTGAAATAAGCAGTAATACGGTACCGCGCTATAAGCAGTAATACGCTGCCGTGCATGCGCGGTAGCGTATTACTGCTTATTTCACTGTTTATTACTGTTAATTTTACGGTATAATACTAGCAGCTGGGATGCTAGTATTATACTGTAAAATCAACACTTTTTTTTCCAGTGTACACTATACTGTTCAGGGCTTAATTTCTAAGAAAAAAAGTACCGGAGCCCTAGTATTCTGCAGTACTAACACCCGTAGCGTACCCTCGCCCCTCCGCCGTCATTCCAATCTACATATTTATATTTCATACATTATTTTCAAAATTTAAGGCATTGTTTATTTATTTAGCAAAATAAAAAATTTAAATACATCTATCTGGGTATATTTAGCTGTAAGCTATTCCAATTTTTATTTATTACTAATTCCAAATAGAAACCTTTGCCTAACCTTCATGTTAATGAATCGCAGAATTCTGCGATTCAATAAGCTCAGAATTGTGATTTGCAAAGAGTGTTAATACAAAAAAGGAATAGTTCGCAGCTATGCAGAATAGAAAAAGACTATTTCTGTCTACTCTTTATTCTAATCAAAATAGCATTAAAATGATTTGAAATGGAAATAAATAAAATTTTGATTTTAAGGCAGATTGAGCTCGAGCCTGCCCAAATCCGAAGACTGATAAAAAAAAAAAAAAAAAAAAAAATCGAGCCCGTTTCATCTCCATCTCTTACGTGAGGGACAAATTCCGATACTTATATAAGTGTTTTTATACAAAAGAAGGCAAGAGATTGGAGATGGGAGGGAAAGGAAAGGGTCATTTAGGATTCGTTCTAGGGATGCAACGAATATTCGGCCTATTCGGCCCTTTTGCCGAATATTCGGCCGAATACCTGTAGCCGAATATAATTTGATATTTTGCCGAATAGTTGCATATTTGGCCGAATATTCTAAGATATTTGGTTAAATAAATTCCAGAAAATCAAAACAAAATGTGATTTTAAATATTTTCAACAAACAATATTAAAAAATATATCTAAATACATTAATTATCATAAGAAAAATAAATCCTAATACTTATGCAATTTTAAAGCTTCATGACAACTTATAAATAACTGTATATAATGATATTACATTTTTCTTGCTGCATATTTAGGCATCATGTGAATTTAAGTAAGTATTGCAACATTAATTTCTTGTACATTAAAATGCAAAATATATACTGCATTTCTCTTCAGTGAATTTAAAAATATTAACTTTATATATATTTTTTTTAATCTGATTTATAATGATAAGTTTCTTAAACAATAAAATTCATAAATATTGAAAATAAATATTTTAGTCTTGTAAAAATGTTTAATCTTTCACAAATTAAATCATTTTTCTAGTTTTTAGTTTTACTTTTAAATAAAAAAATTTGAATAAATATAGGACTATATAATTACTTTACTAATTAAAAATTAAACATTAGTTGTTGATTAAAAGAACTAATGAGTTTGATACATTGGAAAGAAACAACTATTACCAATACTGAAAAAGCATTTAACGAGTTACTTCAAAATAACATACAGGGGTAACAAAATAATTTATCACTGTAAAGCCTGAAATTGTGATGCAAAAATAACTTTTCAGCATTTTCAAAAAGTCTGTTTCGTTTGGTTTCATATATATTACCAGCTTCAAAAAACAAATGTTCACTATATACTGTGCTTGCAGGAGCTGAAAGATGATTTCTTGCTAAATTTGCAAGCCTTGGAAAGTTTTCTGCATTTGTTTTCCACCAGTTAAATGGACACTCTGCCCTAGCTGTTAAATGTTTTTCAAAATAGCAATCTACCTCTCTTAATTTATCTGCTGTATTATTATTAACTTCATTTGACAAATTTGGCAGTGATGACTTCTTATTTTTTATTTCTGAAAAACAATCTCAAAATGAAAATGAAATTATTTATATTTTAAGAAAAAAACCCTTTTCTTGACATACAGAATGTAAATTTACTAAGTTTGAGTTGCATGAGAAAGGATATAAAAAGACAGAGGACACATGCAAGTTCTTATTTTTGGGGGTTAAATGATTTTACTAAAATATAAAAAGTTTCATTTTTACAGAGGTAATGAGTTTCTATTTTAGGTAAAAAATATATAAATTACTAGAACTATCTATGGATTAAAAAAAAAATGAATTAAATTATTATTTACATTTTTGAAAGTCAAATGTTATCTTATTGGCATCAAAGTATTTCAAATATTACAAAAAATACATTCAGCTGTTATGATTTTTGAACACTCAAACAAAAAAATTATTTCAATTAGTCCTTAATTTAATTTTTGATTTTAAAATTGAAAAATAAATAAATAAACAATTAAAATATATTTTTTTTTTAAAGTCAGTATTCGGCCTAAAATTTGGCCGAATATTCAATATTCGGCTATTCGGCCAAATCACTAATCGTTACATCCCTAATTCGTTCTTTGGAAACGTTATTGTACTGGGCTCCGGAGCGCAGTGTTTATGAGCTTCGGTGAATTCTGGCCAATATTTAAATATTTACTAAAAACAGAAAAGTACCGGAGCTGATCTCCGGTGGGCTCTGGCGCAAATTAAGCTCTGCTGCTGACCAAAAATTAAGGGACATTGACCGGACGCTTTCAATTTTTACATGGTTTGTCAAATATCTAATAAACTTCTTGACGAATTGGCCTTGAACTTGGAGGATGTAAAGCACAAGTTTGACTTCAAAAACTGTAGAAACAGTACACTGCAATTACAAGATTAATATAATATAGAACACTTGATGAGATCTGGGCATTTGTATGAAATAATTTTTAACTGCGCATGCGCGAATTATACGAAAGATTTTTTTTTTTTTTTTTTTTTGTCGTGATTTGGTAGTCAATTCAACAGATCAACTCGTATAAAAAGACCAATCAAATATCGGGAAAACTCAGAAATATATCGGCAATACAGCGAGCTGATTGACAAATTGAGTGAGAAACTGGGAAATCCCTTATCATCCAATTGGATTTTCCCCCAAATTTGTTTCTTTCCCTCTGTTTCTTAATAAATGACTTGCTTGCAATTGTGCAAAAAACTTTTTTAGTTAGATTTCGTAAGAAATACTACCTATTACATTCACCCCTTTAGGTTGGAATTTCTGAAAAATTTTTGCAGATCTACGCCGATCATGACTCCCAGAAGCCAAAACCCCAGTTCAAAACTTTATCTATCTATATCACTTTTTTATGGACACGATAACTTCAATAATAATTCTGCACAAATCTCTTCCAAACCGATACATAAAATCAAGGGACATGAAATCTTGGTCAAGTTCGTTAATGGGCAAAATCGAACCAAAGGGGAAGGGGAATGGTAGGGCTATTTGTGAAAACAGAAAGAAACCCATAACTTCTTAATTATGATACGTATCGAATCTGTTTAAAGTTATTATTACTTCTAGGAAAAGGGCCGAAAATTTATGTATGACAGATTTTTGATATAATTAAAAATGGCCCCAAGGGGGAGGGGGGGGGTTAGAAGAAAAAAAATCATAACTTCGTCAATTCACAAGATATGAAATCCGCTTAAATTTATTATAAATGCTCTTAATATTATCTACAACTTGACACAGGTATATTTCGAAGTGGGAGGACCCAACTGCTGCATCATGGCAAAAAGGTTATTTCTTCTGTTATTCCCAATAAACAGGAGCCCCACGGTCTGCGTCTTCGAAATTTACTTGTGTCTGTGGGCCGAACCGTCAGGGATTTTCTGTTTAAGACAAATAAAAATATAACCAAATTCTAACTAGAGAAGGACACAAGTGTGTCATCTTTCAAAGTATTTGTTGTTGTTTACTCCGTACCTAAAGTATATATTCTTAAGCATATTGTACAGGAAAGTAAATGCTGTACGCTCAAAAATAATATTTTTATTCAAAAATTTCATATCACTAATACGTGAATGAAAAACTTTAACTGCTCCGCGCATGATAAAATTAGAAATTATACATATAAAAAACAAATTTTGACCAAAATAGAATCATAACATACTCATTTCTAACGTAAAAACCAAAATATACACAAAAAATTTAATTTTAACAAAAAAAAAAAAAAAAAAAAAAAAAAAAAAAAATCTAGTGAAAAAAAAAATAGTGTTTTTTTCTTTTTTGTTTGTTTGTTTTGTTTTGTTTTAGCATGTAGACTATGTACAAACGCACAGGTGGTAAAATTTTTAAAACTGTAACTTATATAGTTTGAAAGTAACTGTGCGCTCACAAACTCAAAATTTACCAATCACACTGTAAAAAAAAAAAAATGGGTCGATCTACTAAAAAAAATTTAGTTTTTTCTAACTGATCTTTGGAAATTACTAAAAAATTTTTAGTATATCTGTATGCCACAGATTTTTTTAGTAACCTTTACTAAAAATCGGAATCATTGCTAGCTGTTTTTTAGTAATGTTGCTAGCTGTTTTCTAGTAATTCTTACAGATTTTCTTCTAACTGAGTAAGAATACAAAAAATTTTTTAGTCTTTTAGTACCGGTTACTAAAAAAATCTGTGAAATACAAATATACTAAAAAATTTTTAGTAACCTGAGAATTTTTTTTTACAGTGCATATAATTATATTATTTCTGTTGTCAAAATCCCTATTTTGCTATGAATTTATAAAACGCACAACAATGAAAGAGCTATCATTCAACGATTTTGGAACCGGCGTCTAATATAGTACACTCACATTTCGTTAAAGCATGTTTTTTAAATAAAAAATTGCAATTAATTAAAAATTAAATCAACATTGTTTTTATAAATGAAATGAAAGATTTTTCTTAAATCAATGTTGCCGCAAAAATGAAATACCGCATTATGTCGGGCACAACAATGATTATAAAAAGTAAATAAATAGTAGAAAAAGATAGTGGGACGTTTGTGCGCGGGTTTATTTTAAATTTATGATTAAAAAGCAAAATTCAAATTCAAATATTTAGAAAAAAAAAGCAGTATCGATCGAAGCAGTGGTTTTTCACGTGTAGTCTAAAATGTTATATGCCGGCTTTGTTATATCAAACTAAAATGTATTCTATATGTATTCAATTTATTTTTCTTTGTCCCGTGTTTTTCCCGAAACGGATGACATCATCCAGTAATGCAGTTTGTTAAAATACGATTTTTTTTTTCTTCCCTGCGCGTGCTTTTTGCTATCTTCGATCAGTTTTTACTGTAACCTTGATGGAATAAATGAGATGCTATTCTGGCTTGACTCATGTTGTTTGCAGATATTTTTATCGTTATTTTTTCTTTTGAAGTTTAAACTTGCATCTAAAAAATATTAGATAATAACTGATCCGTCCAGCATTGCCTGGAAATCAGTAACTTTCTTATGCGGTTTCGATAAAAATAGTCATTTTCGGCGCGCATTCGGTTCTAAACAAACCTCTTTCCGAATGAAACTTCGGCACTCGTCTCCGCTGAACAACGGAATTCTATAGAAAGGCGTGCTACGCACGCGCTGCAACATCCTTTATTTCAATTTCCACCGCTAGGGGGCGCGCAATTATCTTACTTAGTTATCTATATCTTAATTAGTTCATGTTAAGTTGAATGAACCATTTCCCGTTGAAGAATTTTCCAAACATTTTTTAGAACACTTTGGTCGAAATATTAAAATGCCCTAAAGTCGACCATATTTAACTACCTTATCTCCCACACAGCTCAGGCTCAGACATGCAACCACTATAGTGAGTGTACGATGGGAGACTCGACACTTTAGGCTACTACCACACAAATACCAGTGGTCTGCGCTGGGTAGTTGTGGCTACAAAGTGAAATATACTGACACACACGTCTATTTATATATATATACAGGGTGTGTCACAAAGGACCCCTAACTTTGAAAATCAATAACCCGGAAACGATGATAGATAGAAACATGAAACCAGTGATATGTTTATTAAAGAAATCGTAAGAATCTTATACGTAAATCTCAAAATTTAGTTAAAAATAGCACCGATAGATGGCGCTGAGAGCGTTAAGAATCCTTCTAAAGAGAGTTCAGAAACATAGAAATACTAGCCGTCGAAGATTTCGCCATTGAAATCTGACCGCTATTTTCGTATAGTGAAAATAATTCGCATCGGCCACGTTTCCTGTCTGTTGAATTTTTTTGAAAAGCTCGCGAATTGTTTTTCCATCTGGTCCTTTCGCGATTTGAAATCGCGTTTGAAAACTTCTCCTTGTGGCAGTAGGACTCTGATTTAATCGGTGGTACTCCAACACAATAAACACACGTTCCTCCACGGTATACACCACTTTCGGAATTATTTTCACTATACGCTAATAGCGGCCAGATTTCAATGACGAAATCTTCGACGACTAGTCTCTCTGTGCTTCTGAACTCTCTTTAGAAGGGTTCTTAACGCTCTCAGCGTCATCTATCGGTGTTATATTTAACGAAATTTTGAGATTTACGTATAAGATTCTTACGATTTTTTTAATAAACATACCACTGGTTTCATGTTTCTATGTATCACCGTTTCCGGGTTATTGATTTTTAAAGTTAGGGGTCCTTTGTGAAACACCCTGTATATATATAGATAGATAGATAGATAGATTGCAGTGTCAAATCCTCGCACGGGTAAACTGATTTTATTTATTCCCAAAATAAAAATAAAAAATAACTTTTTTTTTTAATTGCATTCCATTTTAAGTTATTTTCAAGCTATTTTGATCAGAATGAAGGGAAAACAGAAATCGTGTTTTTCTATTCTAGTAATATTTGCAGATTTATGTCTGGTATTGACGGCGACGACCTGTTGATATGGCGCCAATCGGAAGAAGCACGAACAATGAATTTGCTTTCTGTTCGATTTGCGTTTGTGACAGTAGGGTATATTTTTTAATTGAATCGTTTATTTTATTTTATTATTTAGAGTTCTAGTGCGAAAAGTTTATTTTATTCTGTTTGTAGTCTACTCTTGAGGAGGTTTGCGAATTTTTTAGTCTTTTATTGCGTACGAGTCATAATCGTTCTTCATATGAAAATAACTTTGGTGATTCTTATATCTATGACAATCTCAAAAGATCTTTATGAGTAAGGAATCGATTATAGTTAAAGGTGTATACCTTTTATAGGAAATTGAAAAACCTTGTTCGATTCTTCGTCATATAAATAGCAATTTCTGCAAATTTCATCCATTTAGTCATAAAACGTACTTTGTTAACGTGTCCATCAGATTTGCTTGTTGGGGGGATGAAAAAGTATGAGAATCCTTGAAGTATATTTTTATTTGATACAAACTTCTCTTTTGATAAAATGGAATTTCAATAAAATTAGTTGTGTATGTGTGCTAGGGATTAACAGTTATTTCTATGTAAGAAATTGTTTAAAAATGAGATAATACTTTTGAAACAATTTTTAAATATTATGCAATTTTTTTGTTTCTATTGCATACTTTCGGTATCGGGCTCTGATAACACAAAAGTTTTCGGGTTCGGATTTATAATTATCGGGCTCGGTCTCCGAAAAAAGGGCCCGAACTCACTTCTTTTTTCTGCATATCAAGTTTTTACTTTTTTCTTCTAACTGTTATAAAAAAAAAAAAAAAAAAAATACAAAAATGGCACTGCCCGTATTTAGAGGTTTATTTTAGAAATATGAATTGAAGTATCTGCTCACGTTGAAATGAGCAATTTCGCGAAAAGTATCGATTTTTTTATTATTATTATTTCATTTGAAAGAACAACTTTTTACGATTCTAAGACTGCTTTTTTTTTTGTTCCTACCATTTTTAGAACAGAAGTTATAGTCAATTTAATAAACCAGAAGTGATTATAATTCTGAAAACTTGGAATTCCCTTTAAAAAAAATACAGTAAAACTTAATTTTATTACTTAATTTGTATTTTTATATTAATAAAATAAATTAGTTTCAATTCCAGATTATTCAATTTCTTAAAAAAATGTTTACATGGGAAAATGCGGAATGCCAATGAAAGCTTCAATGGTGTGTGCTGTGGAAATTCATCCCAAAAAATGTGTTTGTTGTGATACAAACTCTCAAATTACGTGCACACATGGTGCTTACACTTTGAACGTTTTTTTTTTTTTTTTTAATGATGGACACAACTCGAGTGAGCGATTCCAGACGACACTCACTACCTAACGTAAAAATTGCCAGGAAAAAAAAAAAAAAAAAAAAAAAAAAAAAAAAAAAAAAAGTTGGAAAAGAAAAGAAAATTGGCTGAAGAAGAGAAAAAGAAGGGAATAACCTATAAATGCGGTGAATTGTAATAAGTGTGTCAATCCATTATTTATTGTAAACATATACTAATTTAACGTTTAAACGCATTTTTCTCAAAATTGATAAAAACACAAAATTAAATCTCTTCAAAAAGGATAACTAAAAATATTATTATCATTCTTCCATAAAACTTTGTGAGCTTCGTCTATACGTTGCTGTCTAGTGCATCTGCTAAAATAATTTTAATTGCTTGAATATTTTCAAAATGATGGCCTGTTGTTTGAACAAAAAAATGGTAAAACTGTTGAAAATCTTATAATTGACTCTTCAATCATCTCTAAAAATTTAATTAAAAAAAATATCATTGAACTTGTAGTAGGTGCACTATGTAAAAACTTATAGTTTACTATAGTAGTAATTTTTTTTCCTAATAAGTTTGTTTTTCATGTAGCATTTACCAAGTTTTTGAAAATTTTCTTCAAATTTCCATACATATTTAACATTTTTGTAAATTTATAAGGATATATATATAATTTTAAAGGTAAATTATTAATTTTTATTAAAACTAAGTTTAAAAAAAAAATTGAATACAATGTTACTTTGCAATGTTTTTTTTTTTTTTTTTTTTTTTTTTATTAAGTGCTTCGAACGTAGGCAAGGTATCATGATACGTTCTGAGTAGAATCCTGCGTCCGGTCAGAAAATCCAATTTTACCCGAAACTAATCCGACTCACGGTTGAGGTAGGTTCGGCAGTAATTTATTTCGTTTTGGTTCGGGTTGGGTTGACTTTAAATGCTTTGGGTTTCAGTCGGTTTCGGATTAATATAATTACAGACTAATAACTATAGAATTAATGTAATTATAGACTAATATTTTATAAATTGCGTTAAAATAAGGATTAATTTTCATACATCACGGTTTAAGTATTTCGGGGTTCAGGTTGGGTTACGGTTCGATGAAATTTTTTTTGTCGGTTCGGACCCGTATACAGCACTTAAAAAATATATAACTTAGAACTTAGATTTGTTTAAATTCCTTTAAATATTAATCACTTCTATATCCCAAAATTGTTAGATATGTGTAGAATTTTTAAAAACTCAAAAATGCCGCATTAACTAATCATACGAAAGCCTTACAAAAAAAACCCTGCCAGATTAAATAACTTAATCGCCAGTGGCGACCTCGCGACCGTATTTGTTAAGCTCTGTATATTACAAAACAAGAACGAAAAATCATGCGCCAAGCATAGATTATATAATACTTTCCACCACTTCCAAAATAATTTTACAAATATTTACCGTTTAATAAATTGAAAGATGATATTTAAGTAAACAATTTGAGAAACGCATAGCGTAATTAAAAACCCAATTTCAGGAATCACCAACAGTATTCGGAAAAATATCCGAATTATTTTGTAAGCAGTAATACGCTGCCGCGCATGCGCGGTAACGTATTACTGCTTATTTTACTGTTTGTTCTGTTAATTTCACGGTATAATACTTGCAGCTGGGATGTCAGTATTAACTGTAAAATCAACTTTTTTTTTCAGTGCATTTGAAATATTAAAATTATGTATTACCTAGATTGAAAAATTAATATACATCAACAAATCGGAATCGCCGAATGAAATAGTTTTAACTGAAAAGATAAATTTCACAACGCTGCATTTTAAACATCTGTTCCGATAGTGGATAAATCTCATGCTATAGTTTGATATGGTAAATTATCTGCCATTTTATAGCTTTATAGTCTGCTTTGTCAGACACAGATGTTAAAGACTTTAACTTGGAAATCGGAGATTCTTTTACTTTTATTGATCACTCGCCTTTTTTAAGCAGATCATTTCTTAACTAGTCGGATGTGCCAATCCCAGAGTTCTTAAATATCATGATATTTTCGAAAATATCCGATATTTTGATATAGGGCAGTTGCAATTGACGTCACGTTGGAGGTAAACAGTACAAATAGGCAGTTCTGATTGGTGGAATTACCCTTACCTCCAAGTGAATACAATGGTTGATCAGCTGATTGCAACTGCCCTATATATCCGCTATAATTTATATATATCCGATATATATCTGATATATTTTATATATATCCGATATTTTGATATATATCCGATATATTTTATATATATCCGATATTCTGATATACATCCGATATATTTTATATATATCCGATATATTTTATATATATCCGATATTTTTATATATATCCGATATTTTCAAAATAGTCAACTTATTGATGATTATAAATATTGTCAAAGTTAATATAAGTTAGACATTAAAACACATGCCATTTAGCATGAAAACTTAATAAAATAACATATTCTAAATGTCTTTTTCTATTTTTTTTTCACTTACTTAACAAAATTGAAGATCAACTAATTGAAAACAAACACAATTTACCTTTTACACTCACAAGAAAAACGAACTACACTGCTCAAAACAATTAAAGGATATTTGAAGTTTTATATAAAATAAAGATATAAACGAAATTTTTTTTGCCGAAAATAGAAGAAGAGAATCACAAATGCAAATTTTTCTGGTTTTCAAACTGTGGAGTATGCAAATTTTGAGTTCGACGTCAAAAACGTTGCTTCAGCGGCAGCGAATGAAATTTGACTTTCAACTGGATAAAAGAGAATGAAGACAAGGATGATCAGCATTCAGTGATTGCTTTGTTTCGATGAGTACGAAGTCTCAGCGAAGTCATTTGACAGATTCAGAAGCTTGGAGAATTGTTGGTAGGTTAGAAGGGGGCCAAACTCAAGCCGAAGTAGCGCAAGCCATTGGAGTGTCACAAAGTGTCATTTCCATGATCTGGAACCGTTTTTTTGGAGAGTGGATGTGCAGGCCGAAGACCAGGGCAAGGTCGTAGACGGGCAACAACGCCCAATGAAGATCGGTATTTAGCGTTAACAGCTCGGAGACACCGAAACATGAACGCTACTCTTCTCCAACAACACCTTCGCTCGGCTACAGGCACCACGATTTCAACTCAGACTGTCCGAAACCGGCTCCATGCTGTAGGTCTGCATGCTCGCCGACCGATGGTATGTGTTAGATTAACATCAAGGCATCGTCGCGACCGCAGGGAGTGGGCAACCGAGCATGTCAACTGGAGGAGAAATGAATGGAGCAATATTCTGTTTTCTGACGAGTCCCGTTTTTCTGTGCATCCGGATAATAGGCGTATTTTCATCTGGACCGTGGCAGTAGGAATAATCCTGCGTTCGTGCACGAAAGTGTCAGATTTGGCGGTGGAGGAGTGTTGGTGTATGGTGGCATCTCCATTGACGGGCGCACTGACCTCTACATCATTCGAGATGGAGCTCTGACTGGTCGCCGATATAGGGATGAGATCCTCAGACCTATTATAGTCCCTTACGCTGCAGCAATCGGAGATAACTTCATTTTAATGGACGATAACTGCAGGCCACATCGTGCAAACCTGGTGGAGGATTTCCTTTTCGAGGAAGGAATCGTTCGAATGGAATGGCCAGCGTGTTCTCCAGACATGAATCCAATCGAGCACGTTTGGGACGCTCTAGGAAGACGAGTTTCTGGCCGCCAACAACCCCCACAAACTCTCCAAGAACTGGAAAGAGCTCTTCTGGAAGAGTGGGGCAGAATACCCCAACTCGTCATTAATAGCCTCATTGAGTCCATGCCTCAAAGGTGTTGAACGTTGCTGGCCGCCCGTGGAAACTATACCCCCTACTGAAAATGATTTTCTTTGAAGAAAACACCTTTTCTTATTCTTTTTTTCTCATATGCACAAATTGTGTTTTTTTCCTTTTGTACACAAATGCGCAATAAAATGCATTTTTTTCTGCCAAACATGTGTAATTTATTCTCATATAACCTACTATGTCTGTCGACCATGTATCAATCAGCTAAAAAGTTTCCCAGATACAAAATCCCCCTAAAACTGCAATATCCTTTAATTGTTTTGAGCAGTGTATTAAGATTTAGTAATTAAGTTTTAAGAAAATTTTATGTTTTATACAACAAAATAATTTGTTTTTATTGAAAAAATTAACATAAATATAGTAAGCTTAATCTGCTTAACAGAACACAAAACTAAAACGAGAAAAAATATTTCTAATGAAGCTGCAAGTTTATCTAAATTAGATAGTTTATCTTTCAGTGGCTTTTCTAAGTAAATATTGTCCTATTATAATTATTAATTCTACATTTAAAAATTCAACTTCAAACATAAAACTTTTTTTTTTTTTTTTTTTTCGGGGGGGGGGGGGGGGGGGGGGTAGTAATCGAGGTAAAAAAGCCACTATAAGATATTTTTAAAAAAATCTACAGAACGACGCAGCCAATAACAGTTTAGAAATTCCTTTGCACTTTTTTTACTGAAAATATCAAAAATATTATATGCAATATTTTGAAAATAAATGTCAAATATGTAAAAATATCGAAAGTATCAAACTTCATGATATTTCGAAAATAAACATCGGATATATATCATTATATATATCCATTGATATATATCACCGAACCCTGGCCAATCTCAAAACTTTCTTCTATCTCATACACGTTAATATTTCAAATTAAGACTATGAAGTGTGATGAAATTCCGTGCATTAATTCTTGAGATATGACTATCGCTAAAATCGTGTGAATCCTGAGAACATGCAGCTTAACAGCGCTACCTGTTGGGCTTTTTACGCCAAAAGTTAACAGCAGTTTTATTATAACTTTGATCACTCAACGAGCATACTGATTGGTAAAGATTACGAATTGGCATTTTTCCAACTGGGCGAAAAAGTGCCAGGTTGGGAGTCGAACTCAAAACCTTCAATTGCTAATGCTCTGCCTATTGAGCTACTTGGACAAAAACCGACTGACAGAATTCCATGAAACAGTCTTTTTAAATAGCATCTATCTGGTATGTTATCTTAAAGAACAGCTCAATAAAATAAACCATTTGCAATGGAACTTCATTAAACGATGAATACGTAGATACACATTGTTATTTTTAACTCAATCGTACTGATTGGTAGTGGTGTCAGCGTGACCTCCAAGATGGCGCTGTGTGCTTTTATTGTGTTTCAGTTAAATTTTGATATGTAGTGGTAAAAAAGGGGAGAAATTGAATTAATTTTGTAAAGTTTTTATCAGATTTATTAAACTTTCGATATGTACAGTGGAGGCCAAAAGTTTGGACATTTTTTGAAAGTTTCATGTTTTTCAACTTTGTGTACTTGTAGAATATATTAATTTTCACTTAAATACAAACGTTTGTACATCAAATTGAAGGTAATTTAATGTAGAATTTAATAATAAAAACAGTATTACAATATCTGTATTACAAAAAAAGTTATGCTGATTTTAGTAGAGCAAACAAACACATCGTTTTGAATTACAGTGCCTGATTTACGGCAGGGCATTCGGGGCACGGCCCCAGGGCCCCCGATTTTCAGGGGTCTCCAAATGCTACTAAAGATTTTTCAATTATTGGCCAAAACAGTTTTAACTGTTAAGAAACAAAATTAAAATGGAAAAATGTGTTTGTCAGAGATTGTCTATGATATGTCAAAGTAACTTCATTTTTTGCTGATTGTCTTTTAACAATTTATGTGCAGTAATGCACAGAACTCCATTTTTGGGATCGCCATATTATATCCTTTTTATTTATTTTACCTGTAAGGCCTTCATGGTTAACATGGACAAAGCCGTGTGGTTCTGCTAGTTACTTGTGTAAATTTAGTTTTCTTTTCTTTTTTTTTTTTTCGTACAAATCTTGTATTTGAAAGAAAAAGTTGTTTGATTATTAGGATATGCTAATATTTTAAATAATTATAGCTTGGTATTGCGGTAAATTTATTATTAGTTGTTGCATACTTTATTATCAAAGTCAATAGTGGTTATCTTAATAAGTACTACTTTTGATATTATATTTTTTTATTTAAAGGTTCTGTGCGAGGGGGGGGGGGGCATAATACGCATCTGTGCCCAGGGCCCCCAAATTTCTAAATCGGTCCCTGTTTGAATAAGGACGTGTTTTGTAATAAAAGCGTACTAGCCAATCACAAACACTGTTCTGAGGACCAATCAAATGTCTGTAACTATAGTTTAGGTTATTTGGATGGTAAAAGAGTTATTTTTGTGGAAAATATTTTGCGGAATGATGCATACTAGTACAATTAAATAGAGTATTGCTGTTTTTGAATATTTAAAGTCCTTTTTTTAATTAAACTAATTTTAAACAATGTCATCAACAAGAAGAACTAATTGGACATCTACAAAAAGAGGCCGAATTGTCATATTGAGAGGAAATGGCCTCTCTTATGCTGAAATTGCAAGACAAGTAGGTGGTTCAGTGACTTGTTCTGGTGTACGAAAGTTCTGTTTATGTTATGAAAAAACGAAATCAGTGGAAAATAAGGCCAAATCAGGCCGAAAAAAATGCACAAGTGCTACTGCCGATAGAAAAATTAAACGGCTATGCCTTCAAGATAGAAAAATTTGATCAGATGCCATTAGATGTGAAATAAATGCAGCGGGAATTGCAGCAAGTTCAAGAACAATAAGAAGAAAGTTACCAGGATTTGGACTACAAGCTAGAATTCCAAGGAAAAAACCATATTTAAATCAAAAGCAACGCAAAAAACGAGTTAAGTGGGCAAAAGAACACATTAAATGGTCAGAAAATCAATGGAAGCAAGTAATCTGGAGCGATGAGAGTAAAATATCGCTCTTTGGTAGTGATGGTAGACAATACGCGAGACGTAGAGTAGGAGAAGCACTTCATCCTGATTGCATTGAAGCAACTACAAAAATCCCAACAAATGTCATGATTTGGGTAATTATGTCTGCAGATGGTGTGGGCCGAATTCAAGTGATTGATGGCATCCTGAATGCCAAAAAATACATCGAAACTGTCCTGGAACCAAAATTGATACCTTCCATCAGCGATCTCTTCCCCAACAGCGCACCATTTATTTTTCAGCAGGATTCAGCTCCATGCCACACAGCAAAAGTATGCAAAGCATGGTTTCAAAATAAAGCCATAGATATATTACCATGGCCAGGAAACAGCCCTGATCTCAATCCAATTGAAAATTTGTGGCGACGTTTGAAAATTCTTGTACGAAAAAAAGTCCATCCAATAAAATGCATTATTGAAGCTATAATTGATTCTTGGCGCCATGTGATTACGAAAGATGAACGCCAAACACTCGTTCACTCGATGAAAAGACGCTGTGAAGCTGTCTTAAAAAATAAGGGTTATCCTACTAAGTATTGATTGTGTAAGTATCACTTTAAAAAAATGCAAATCTAAGATAGATCTTACTATTAGTTGAATAACTTTTTTTGTAATACAGATATTGTAATTCCTGTTTCATTATTAAATTCTACATTAAATTATCTTCAATTTGATATATAAACGCTGGTATTTAAGTGAAAATTAATATATTCTACAAGCCCACAGAGTTGAAAAACATGAAACTTTCAAAAAATGTCCACACTTTTGGCCACCACTGTATATTTATTGTAAAATAATGTTTTAAGGAAAAGGTAAATCAATGTGTTCAACCAGATCTATTAATATTAGCCTTTTTTTTATTTAAAACTTTTAATTTATTTTATAAAACAAGTTTATTAATTCATTTTATTTCATTGTTATGAAATTTATCAGTACTATTATTTATGTCATTACAAATTATAAGAGCGAGAATACAATCAAACTTTATTAAATATTTCTGCTGGGATACAGAGATCTCGTTTGTGACGTCACTAATGCTAGAAACAGGCCCAGTAACAAAAACCAGTGCCATCTCAGAAGCCCTAAGTGTAGTCGTAAATTAAGAGGGTATACGTTATAGAAAAATGTATACACTAAAGAGTATATGCTATATCTACGGATGGTATACGGAGGTTTTTTTTTTTAAACCAGAATGTATACGGCGTATACCCTCCACTACATCCAATTTGTTAAATGTTTCTGCTAAGAAACATTGACCGGGGCAGATCTCGTTTGTGACGTCACTAATACTAAAATCACGCCCAGTAACAAAAGCAGCGCCATCTTGGAGGCCCCAAGTGTAGTTGTAAATTAAGAGGGTATACACTAAAGAGTATATGCTATATCTACGGATGGTATACGGAGTTTCTTTAAAAAACCCAGAAAGTATACGGCGTATACCACTGTAAACCCTCCACTACATCCACTTTATTCAATCTTTCTGCTGGGATACATTGACCGAGGCAGATCTCGTTTGTGACGTTACTAATACTAGAATGAAGCTAACGAAAATCTTTTTTTACAGACCGCTAGAGTGACGTGATGCTCTTTTCGTACACCTCAATTGGTACATTCGGGCATCACGTGACTCCGTCGGTCTGTAAAAAAAGATACGGGTAGAGAACCGCGATAGCCTTTCTTTTTCGTTAACCTCATACTAGAATCAGGCCCAGTGAAAAAAGCACGCAACGCCATCTCGGAGGCCTCGGGTGTGATCGTAAATTATTATACTCTATAGGCAAAGGGTATAACTAGAGAGTATATGCTATAGCTACGGATGGTATACGGAGTTTCTTTAAAAAATCCAGAAGGTATACGGCGTATACCCTCCACTATATCCCTGCTGATTGGCAAAAATATCATACGAATTGACATTTTACATTTTTTTCTAAATTGACTTTGTTAAAAATAATAGGTTAATTTCTACGTATCTATAGTTTAATGTAGTTCGATTACCTGCGACTTATTCTGTTGAACTGTTTCAGATTACAGATCAGATGCTAAGTATATATATATATATACACCAAAAGGTTTTTTTATTGAGTTAATAATAATAATAATAATAAATCGATTATCTTATTCTAACTATCGTCCTGTTTTTTTTTGGTGGGTTTGTTTTAAGAGTTTGATGATAATATGTAGATTAGATATTTCACATAATGAAATGGTTTTTAATTAAAAAAATAAATAAATAAATAAAATAAGATGCAAAGCTGGCAATTTATTATCTCTTTATCATCTCTACAATGGATCATTCCAGTGATTGTACTTTGCATTGCTATTATTTTTATAGTCACTGTTATCTGATTATTTCATAAATATTTTTTTCTTTACTTTCAGACGCGAACTTTGCTCTGATTAGACATGGATCCCGCTACGACAAGCGCATTAAGTAAGTTGAATTCATTTTATGAGTTATTCAAAAAACTAATCAGAAATATAGTATGTGCTTGAAAATTATTTATAAATTTAATTACTTTTTGCCATTTGGTAGCACTGGTCTGAATTGTTTATCTGTTACGAATTTGTTTCATTATATTTTATCGTATATATTATTTCTCCTGTCAACATCCCTTTTTCTAAGAAAATACGAAACGCAGAACGACGAATGAGATACCATATGAAAGGATTTTGAACTGACTTCTGACATAGTACAAATACATTTTCCTAAAACATGTTTTTGGATTAAAATTTTCTGATAATTAAAAATTAATTATTTACATAAATGAAATGAAAGGTTTTCCTCAAATCAGTGTTGCCACAAAAATAAAATACTGTATTATCGGATGACGTCATCCCTAATGCAATTAAAATACGATTGTTAATTTATTTCTTGAGCGTACTTTTTGAAAAAACATAGAGCTTTTAATCGAGTTTTTATTCAATTTTTACGCATGTGTCACTTATTGTTTATTTGTTTTCTTTATTTAATCATGGCTGTGTATATGCGTACTGTATCGGAGCACCAACGTACTTTAAGGATTATCTTCCAATTATATATAAAGTTCATTAGGATTTGTTTTTTTTAATATTTGATTAAGCTGTTAATATGCCAGCGAAGTCTGACGTCTCTTAAATGGCTGCCGGACCATAAAGTTTGGACATCCCATGTTTACGTTCCCATACACTGTAAAAAATAATTGTTGATTTTACAGTATAAAACTGGCACCCAGCTGCCAATATTATACCGTAAAATTAACAGTATTAAACAGTAAAATAAGCAGTAGTACGCTGCCGTGCAAGCAGTAATACACTACCGCGCCCGCGCATGCGCGGTAGCGTATTACTGCTTGCACGGCAGCGTATTACTGCTTATTTTACTGTTTAATACTGTTAATTTTACGGTATAATATTGGTAGCTGGGTGTCAGTTTTATACTGTAAAATCAACAATTATTTTTTGCAGTGTAGGCGTGCAAAAAAAGTGGTGTACCAAATATGGATTTATGTATTTAAGACATTTCTGGAACAGTTTTGCAAAATCTGAGGAAATGCTTTCATATGAATTCACTAAACGTCTGATTCAGTGTTTCAATTTTTTTTTATAATTCGGTTTTTTTGTTCAGTATAGGGGTCTTGACAACCTGGAGAAATGACCTAGGCGAGAGAAGAAAATTTGGCAACAAATTTTCTACCAATCTATTCACATTTTCTTCTACACAAACAATCATCACATATATGATTTCTGTTGTCAACATCCTTTTTTCTATGCACATACAAAACATACAACGATGAATGAGGTATCTTTCGAAAAGTTTTGGAACAATTTCTGACATAATACACTCTCATATCGTTAAAACACGTTGTTTGATTTAAAAAAAGAAATCGGTTAATTAAAAATTAACGTTAAAACGTACCAGGAAATAATCTCAAAGATTGCAGTGCGAAAGTTTCGTACGGGTCCTTCTAGTTTCATTATACAGGGTGACCCAAAAGTATCCGTACAACTTCAAAAATTTATTACAAAAAAAATAATAGGCCTACAGCAAAAAAAATTACAACAGTGCATAGAGTAACTTAAAAAGTTTTTTTCTACTACCTTAGTATACTTGTACATGAGATCCTTTCGTTGCACGAAGAATATCAAGTCGATATTCCAGTTCCATCTGCGTGCGTTTCAGCATGCTAACATCAACAGTAGCTACTGCTGTTTAGATCTTTTGTTTCAATTCCATGAGACTATTAACTTTTGTTCAGATTTCATCAAACAGCTGTGTTTGATGAAATCTGAACAAAAGTTAATAGTCTCATGGAATTGAAACAAAAGATCCAAGCAGCAGTAGCTACTGTTGATGTTAGCATGAAAAACGTTCGTGGATTGAATTGAAATATCGTCTTGATATTCTTCGTGCTACGAAAGGATCTCATGTTGAAGTTTACTAAGGCAGTAGAAAACAACTTTTTAAGTTACTCTATGCACTGTTGTAATTATTTTTGCTGTAGGCCTATAATTTTTTTTGTAATAAATTTCTGAAGTTGTACGGAGACTTTTGGGACACCCTGTATTGTTATTCATTATATTTCATTATATTTTATATATCTGTTAAAAACTCCCAATAGTGAACACCTCGGTTCTGCGGAATTTGTCTACTTTTAGGAGGTGTCTGGTTTTCAGAGGTAAAACTATACAAGTATGTATGCGTTGTGGACTGAAAAAGATGTTTGCTAAAAAGTATTGTTCGCTATTTGGGAATGTTCCGTTATGGATGTTTTACTTCAAATATTTCTGCCGATTTCATTTCTTTTCGTTTTCACACGTTTTCCGTGATTCAGTGCTTTAAAAAAAATAACGAAGCCTCATGAGTCATTCCTTTTATTTTTCCGATCATCTTGAATTTGTAGAAATGGTATGGCAACCTATTACTATCATGGTTTTCGGACATGCTTGTCTAGTCTCATTACGCGCGGTTTTGAATTCCCAAATTTTGCTCCTTTTGCATGTTCCCATTTTTTTTATCCCAAAATTTTTGTCACACACAGTCAGACAGACAGACATTTTCTAAAAACTGTCAAATCGTGTTCATGTCCTTCTAAAATGTATAAATCCGTCGAAAACTTTCATGAACCCAATACTTTCTTCTTGTAAAGATAGAAGAAAGTAAAAAAGCTTACAGTTCACCTTTTTCATAAAGAGTTGCAACCTCTGAATATTCCCTGCCCTTAAGGATTCTAAAGTTGTATTTTTGTATGATAAAAAACATTAACAAAATCAAGGATGTATTTTGCATTTTAAAATTATTGTTTTTAAAGCACTCTAATTTAAAACACTTATTTGCAGTTTAGAGCCTCTAATTTACGTGAGTTAGAAACTCTAACTCTTGTAAATATACTTGGATTTTCACATAATTGGTACATATTATTGAGGTGTACTATGGGACAGTCCCTATTGAAAATGGAGTGTGTAGCATTTATAATTCATTTACAGGGTCGCACAAAATAATTCCATTACATTATGAACTGTAGTGGAAATTTATTTACCGAGTTTTTCAACGATCACACCATAGTACTTCATAATGAAATTGTTATGCATCAGTGAGCTGCCCTGCAAGATGTCTTCTATAGATGAAGACGAGCGTAACGTTTATCTTTTGTTTACAGGGGTACACAAAAATTTTCTTACAGGCCCTGACTATATAAGCAATAATTGCTGGCAATGTGTTTTCAGCCGTGATATACATTTTACTTACCCATCATACGTAGTATAGGGTAAGTCTTGTAATCGTTTTGAAAATCGAAAAAACATTTTTGACGGATTTACACGTTTCAGACACTGGAGATTCCGAAAAACATATTTTTAGAAGAAGAAAATTGCCGTCCGTCTGTCTCTTTGTGTGTAAACGCTCTATCCCCCGAACAAATTGAGATAGAAACTTGCAATTTGGTATGTACGTAGTATGTAATAATGGGAAGAAGCTTATTGAATTTCAGTAAACCTCGATTATCCGGAACTATTTTTTTTCGGACTCTCGAAATATTCGTTCAGATAAAAGGTATATAATTTTTTTCGAAATTGTTTATTTTAAGGAGTAAATATAAAAGACAATAAAAAAACATAAATTTTGCATAAAGAATGAAGTCGATCGGATCATGAGTTGCCGAGATATTTGTAATCCTATTTACCACACTCTTCGATTTTTCATGACCCTGTATTTCATTCCAATTTCAATTCAAGGATATATTTTAATTGGAAATGAGACGCTTCATCCGACGCAGTAAACTGTTAGTTAATAGGATCATCATTTTCGGAGTTAAAAGGATGTTTGTTATACGCAATTAAGTAATAGAGCATTTAAAGCGAGGCTAACGAGAAAGAAAGGCTACCGCGGTGCTTTAAGCGTATCTTTTTTTACAGACCGCCGGAGTCACGTGATGCTCGAATGCACCAATGAAGATGTCGAAAAGAGCATCACGTCATTCTAGCGGTCTGTAAAAAAAGATAAGTGGAACGCACCGCGGTAGCCTGTCTTTTTCGTTAGCCTCGATTTAAAGTTTATGACGTCATCAAGCCACGATTTCATTAGAATTGCAATGTATTTTATAAATAGTTTACACATGTTTTATTTTCATATTTTATACTATGCATATCCATGATGGGTAAGTATTACGGTGCCCCCCCCCCCCCCCCCCCCCCAACAACTAGTTTAAATTGAACTAATGTTTAGTTAATAAATAAATAAATAGTAGTGGCAAGTTAGTCTTGGAAAATTTAGTAATAGAAGAATAACCAATTTCGGAGTTATAAGTTACACACGAAGCTTCATGAAAGATTTCACACACATTACTGGTTATAGACAGCAATTTCTGAAAATGGATTTTACTGCGTTATGCATATCTTAAATTGTTTATATGTAATCATCAACTTTCTTAACACTATTCTGTTAGTGTTGGAAAGTGTTTCCAAAATGTATGCTTGATGCATGTTTTTTTGTTCTTGTTTAATTTCTTTTAGTTTTCGGCGTTAAGTGTGCAGTAGGTGCTGCCGTTGCTGTCGGAGGGGCAACAGTTGCCTTGCCAGCTTTAGGATTCGGTGGTGCTGGTGTTGCAGCTGGATCTGTCGCAGCCGGAGTACAGAGCGCCATCGGCAATGTTGCTGCGGGAAGTATGTTTGCCTCACTTCAAAGTGCCGGTGTCGTCGGGCTTGCCGCTAGCACAAAAGCTGCTGTAGGAGCCATCGGTGCTGCAGCTCTAGCTTTGTTGTAATCCAACCTTAGTTATTTGACCACGGTTCTGCAGCTGTTTCAGTATTTTCAGTGGCTTTTTTTTTTTTTTTTTTAACTACTAACGTCACGTGTCTTCTCAACACTGTTCTTTAGCTATAACCGAAACTGCTTATTACTAAAATGTTGAATCTTTTGTGAAAATGCACTTTCAAATTTTATACTTTGTAATTTTTATAATTGAATAAATTTTTTTGCGAATTTTCATAGATGTCTTCAGTATTTTTTTAATGAGAAAACTTTGCTAAAATCGTGTCGAATCCTGAAAACTTTTATAGTTGGAACTTAAAACGGCCTATAGAGGCGCTGATCGCAGCCGTCGGAACAGGAAAATTGTCCCTTTAACTAATGCTAAAATGCCATTGAAACCATTATTTATTGTAAGCATGTTTGAGAGTATTAGATATTCAAATTTGGATAATTTTTACGTTGTCATATAAACACCGAACCACAAATATCACATGAAATATGAAATTTTGAAAAAAAATAATCATTATGAACAAATTAAAAATGCATGTAATGGAATGGGCTTGCAAGGGATTGTCCTGTAGCGAGAAGTTATACATTTTCCCCACCAGATTGCGTATTCGAGCGCTTGAATTCCCAGTAACAGCTGATTTTATAAGTGTAAAACCTCCATGCCTGCATGGGATTCGTATTCGAGATTTGTTGTCCAGTAGCCAGCACCCTAACCACCAGACAAGCAGGTGGGCAACTGTAGTTGGAAAATAACGGATTGAAACTATTTTATTAATCGAGATAATGTTGTCAATATCATGCTTAGACTAGTGATGGGCATAATGAATGATTTTTTCATTCGAATGAATCATTCGGGCATGCGCAAAAGCTTACTTGCCAACAAATCAATTACCTCCAAAAATTTTGTAAAAAAAAAAAAAAAAAAAAAAAAAAAAAGACTTTTTTTTTTATGTCGTTCTTGATTTAGTTTCAGTTAAAATATAAAAATTAATTTTCTTTTACAAAATTTCTAGTGGTAATTGATTTTAAAAAAAATGTGAAATTAAGCAGTTATGCTTTTGCGCATGCCCGAATGATTCATTCAAATATCGAAATCATTCTGCCCATCACTAGAATAGACCACTGGTATAATCAAATCATGTGATGTTGAGAAACACGATTAATATTTCGCTATTGATGATATAGTCAAAAGTGTTGCTGGATATTTACTTATGATAAAATTCTGAAATTTTGTACATGACCTTATTATACGGTGTATTATGACTCCTAGGTATTTGATTTGGTCTTTGCCTTCTAGATCCTTGTCCTCTAATTTGATTCCCTCTATCTTTCCCGAGACTTGATCTGGGAGGTTGTGTAAGCGAGGTCTGTTTAGATACAGTAGCTCTGTTTTTTCCCTGTTTAGCGTAAGATTGTTGCTTTTTATCCAGTTGTTGAATTCTTCTATTATTTTATTTGCTAAGATTACCAGTTGCTCTTTAGTTTTAGCTTTGAGTATTAGGATGAAATCGTCGGCAAATGCTTGGATTCTAACCTTTTTACCCCAGTTCTTTTTTAAGGCTACGTCTGCTATTAGCAGCCAAAGTAGCGGGCCGAGACAACTTCCTTGCGGACAGCCGCCAAAGGTTTGTCTTGATTGTTTTATTCCGTTTTCCTCTAGTGTGACAAACCTGTTTTCAAGGAAACTAATTATCCAGTTTGTTAAATAAGTTGGGTTCGGGGAGTTTTTTAGTATATTTGCTATTATTGGCCATCTAATATTATCAAAGGCTCCTTTAATATCCATTGCTACTAGTAGTGTTTGGAATTTATCTTTTTTATCTTGTTTTATCGTTTTTATAAGGTTGTTTAGTGCGTGTTCTGTTGAAGTACCTTGTTTAAAACCATATTGCTTTTTGCTCAAATATTTGTTTAATGTCAGATGGTGCATTATTCTACCGTATATTATTCTTTCTAGGATTTTACTGAAGGCCGGTAGCAGGCATATTGGTCTATAGTTTTTGGGTTCCTGGGGTTTTTTTCCCGGTTTGTGGAACAGGACCACTGTACCTATTTTGAATGTTTTTGGGAAGTGTTTTAGCTTGAGGCATGCGTTGAATAACGAGAGCATTAACTTTGGCGTCGCTTTGTGTATTTTTTTAACTAAATTGTAGTCTATGTAATCGAATCCTGGAGCTTTGTTTTGCTTTATATATTTTATTATTCTGTTAAGTTCTTGTTTTGTTATGTCTGGTGGGCTAATGTCTCTGAATTTTGGTGGCGCCGGTGTGAGTTTATGTGGTTTACCTCTATCTTAAAAAATGGCTGAGATAGAGCAGTTTGAAATTCTAGGGTGGCTGACATTTTGAAACAAAACAGCACATTAACGCGATTACTCGCAAATTATTTTCTTTCATTGTTGTAATAATTTTCCCAATCATACGCATAAAACTATATATTCATATCCGTTAGCGCCAAATTCTCGCCAAAATTGGCAACATTTGGCGAAATATCGCCAAATTTGGCGACCAAAATAAGTCTTCATAAATGAAGCCAATTTGGCTATTGCTCAATAATTTGGCGAATTTCTTATTCAAATTCAGTATTAACGAACCTTTTGTAGCCGTTTCTTTGCATTTTAACTTGCTGTTTTCGTGTAACATTAGCTAAAATTTTAAAACGAAGATATAGGAAAGCTACCTTTTCCTCCCGGTACAGGCCGGGAGGACTTTTTAGCTTTGAGAAAGTTGATAATTAAAAAATCATGATTTGAAAAATGCGATTTTTAGTGTTTTTGACGTTTCGATGCGATTTACCTACATTAGTAATTGGAATCCGGTTCCAATCTTTTAGTACAATATACCCTTTTCTATCCTCTTTTCATTAAAGTTTATGCGAAATTCGTACAGCGATTTTTGATTTTTTTGGCGAATTTTTTCCTTCGACAATTTCCTAAGTAATTTTGCCCAGAATGCTTGATTGGTTCTGTGATTGCTTCCATTTCAGCCTCAGATACGCTCAGAATCGTCATTTTTTTTTTTTTACTCTTTTTGGCTTGGAGAAAGTTGATAATTCTTTACAGATAAAAAAATCATAATTTTAAAAGGAAAAAGCAGATTTTTTATTATCCCATTTTTTTTTTTTCATTTTTTATGCGTTTTTAAACATTTTTTTTATGCTTAGCAACATTTTTTGTTTCAAATGACGTCACAAATCGCCCGCTACAAGTCAAACACCATTGGAGGGCAGTTGTGATTTGATTGGTAGCTGATAGAATTGTAGGCACAGCTGGAAGTCAATCGGGCAGTTGTGATTGGCAGATGAAAAGGTCGTCAGTTGATTGCAATTCGAACGAGTTGTGAATTTTTGCGATTTTTAGAGTTTTCTCATGTATACGTCATTTATGTATTTGATTTCAGAAATTAACAATGGTAACTTACTGTTTTTGTATGTAAAAAAAAGTCATTTTGTTTCTGTTTAGAAAGTTAATGATATGTCTTAATATTTTAACGTCGTTGGTTAAATCCTGTTGGGGGGAGGGGGGGGGAGTGTTCGGTTGTAGTTTAAATGTCACGTTAATGCTCTGATCGAAACTTCCACTCTCCCCCTCCCCCCTGCCTCCAAAATTAGAGCTATTTAATTTATAGTCCGATTTAAACGAAACCTTTTCTCAGGTCCTCAGATACTAGATAAACTTTGGTATCATTTTTTTAGCCATTGGTTACCACTATTTCTGAAAATTAATGACCAGGGAGGGGTATTTTCTCGGGTTCTATGGGCCCAATTTCAATGAGAATTAGTTCATTCAACTTAACACAAACTAATTAAAGTATAGAGAACTAATTAAGGATACAGATTTAGCGCCACCTGTCGGTAGAAAAATGGAACTAACAGATTTTGCAGCGCGTGCGCAGCACGCGTACTATACGGTGTCATAGGCAGCAGGGACACATACCGGAGTTTCGATCGGAAAGAGTTTTATTTAGAACTGAGTGCACCCCTAGTGGGGGAAGTGAAACTAAACAATTTTGCATTTAAAATTTGTTCGATTCAAACAAAGGGCCCGATTTCAACGACAATTGATTCATTCAACTTAACATGAACTAATTAAGATATAGATTTGGCACCTCTGGCGGTGGAAAGCGGAACTAAAAGATTTTCTGCGCGTGCACAGAACGTCTTATATACGTTGTCTTGTCATAAGCAGCGGGAACACGTGCCGGAGTTTCGCTCGGAAAAAGGTTTGTTTAAAAAAGAGTGCACCCCCTGTAAGTGGACAATCTAACTAAAAGATTCTGCATTTAATCATGGTCCGATTCAAACGCAATTTTTCTGACATTCTTCAGAGGTCTCTCAGGAACTAAATAAACTTCGGTATAATTTTTTCAACCCTTGGTTACAACCATTTATGAATATTAATATCCAGGGGGTGATTTATTTTCTCGTGTTTCGTGGGTCTGATTTCAACGGGAATCGGTTAATTCAACTTAACATGAACTAATTAAGATATAGCTAATTATTTAAGACATAGATTTGGTACTCCCTGGCGGTGGAAAGTGGAACTAACAGATTTTTCGCGCATGCACCTTCTACACGGTGCTGTAAGCAACAGGAACGAGTGCCGGAGTTTCGTTCGGAAATAGGTTTATTTAAAACAGAATTCTCTCCACCTGGTGGTAGAAACTGGAAGTAAAAGATTTTGCAGCGCGTGCCTATCACGTCTGCTATACACGGTATCGTAGGTAGCGGGGACACGTGTGGGATAATTTGTTTAGAACAAAATGCATCCCCTGGCGGTGGAACTAAAAGATTTTCCTGCGCGTGCGCCAAAAATGACTATTTTTATTGAAACCGCAAAAGAAAGTTACCGATTTGTTAATCCCAGAAAATGAAAAAATTTAATTTTCACTCATCCTCGAGTATTAAGGAAAGTATTGGATTATTTGAATCGAAACTCGCAGTTTTCTTCTGATTCCGAAAATGCAAATTTTGTGAAAATCAAACAGTAACTTTTTTTAAAAATTTTGACCAAAAACTGACCCGTTTTGAATCAAATGATCCAGACATTTGAGGAGGTGGTATTAAATTTACTTCCTCTTCGGGTAAATCTCTCTATTTAATTTCCGAAAGACAAAGAGTTACCAGAAGAAGGGCTTCGTGCAGCGATTTTTAAAGTGATTTCGTATTCTTTTTTGACGGGACCGGGTAACGCCGGGCGGATTTGCTAGTATTCTGTATAAAATGCTTAATTTTAGTTCAGTTAAGAAACAAGTAGCACAGTTTAAAATTCCTGTTCTGGAATTTCCGTCAACAAAAGGAAATGTACTCGAGAACTTTTGTGCTGCCCTGTATAGTATCTATAGGATTTATACACACCCAGTATAATAGACAAAAAATTAGTTAAATTTAGAAATGTGTTCAGCGACTGAGAACGCACTTCCAGCAATTATTGTTAACAGACAGTACCGAATTATTTTGTGTGTCCCTATGTAAATGAACGATGACTGCTATGCACACCATATTCTATTGTAAGCTTCTTTTAATGCACCTTAGTGATACATATCAATTTCAATATGTTTCAAATAGTGAAACATTCTTAAAATAAACTGCAAACGATTTTCTCCATAGACCGTAATGTAACAGAATTGTTTTGAGTGACCCTGTAAAAGAACTGTAAGTGCTATCTACATGCACACCACATTCTATAGTAAGCCTCTTGTAGTGCACCTTAGTGATATATATAAATTTCAATATGTTTGAAATTGTGTAACATCATTAAAGTAAGCCACGAATGATTTTTCCCCATAGACCGTAATGTAAAGGAATTTTTTGAGTGTCTCTGTAAGAAAAAACTATTAAGTGCTACACACTTCATTTTCAATACCGAACATACCATAGCAAACCTCAATAACATATGTCAATTGTATGACAATCCATATGTATTTACACGAGTTAGAGCATGTACAGACAGACAAACCGTATTCATAAACACTTTTCAACTATGTTGAAAAGTGTTAAGAGCCTACGCTAGTCATCCGAAGAAACTCGAACTAGAGATGAGTTTGTGCTCTCTTTTCGGAGCCCGGGCCCGATGATTTTAAATCCGAGCCCGAAAAATTTTGTGTAATTAGAGCCGGAGCCCGATATCGAAAAAAATTGCATAATATTTAAAAAAATGATTTAAAAGTAATATCTCATTATTTTTTTTTTTCAATTGCTACTATTAGCTCACACTCTCTATATATTTATATATCTTGTTCAAATTTTCAATCGTTAATAAAATATTTTCTATTCATTCATTCAAGTTCAAATACATTTTTAAAAACTTGTACTGGATGACACTTGATGTTAATACAATTTTTTCAAATGTTAATTCATTAATTAAATGTAATTAATTAATTTTAGTTTTACGTGGGAGAAAATAATTTCTCCCATTGTTTTCATAAATAAAATGAAAGATTTTTCTCAAATTAGTGATGCCACAAAAATAAAATACCGCAACGATGATTATAAAATAATGTTCAATAAAGATAACGTGGGACATTAATGCTGCACGCGTTTATTTTATATATTTATGATTAAAAAGTAGGAATTGATTTAATTTTTTTTTTTATTACTTGTTAAAACTTCGTACGCGAAAATAACTGTTCATCCCGTGCACATAATGGAATGGTTATGGAAATTTACATTCAATCTTATCAAAAGAGAAGTTTGGTATCAAATAAAATATACTTCCTTCAAAGGATGCAAATATTTTTCTCTTCGAATAAGCAAATCTGATGGACACTTTAACGAAGTGCGTTTTATAAATAAATGAATGAAATTTGTATAGAAATTACCATTTCTATGCAGAAAATTCGAACAACGTTTTTATTCCCTATAAAAGGTGTATTTCGTAACTTATAATTGATTCTTGAATTAAAACAATATTTCATGTTCCTGAAAATCAACTTAAATTAAAAATTTGACACCATTATCTGAAAGATCCTGTACTTTTATAGGAAAAGTTGAAACACTCTTCGATTGCTTTCTATCGAAATAACAATTCATGACAATTATATCTACTTACGAATGAAAGTGACTTCGTAAATGAGCAGAGCAGAGCTTTAACATGAGCAGAGTTCATAATTAAAAATAGAATCACTAACGTTGTTTTCATATGAAGAGCGAGTATGACTCGCACACAATAGAAGACTAAAAATTTGCAAACCTAAACTAATGCTGATTGACTAAAAACGAAAAAAAAATATTCACCTCGCATTAGATCTCTAAAAAAATAAAATAAAATAAACGTTCAAATTAAAAAATATCCTATTGTCACAAACGAAAATCTAGCAACAAATATTATTGGCGCCACTTCGCACTGGCGCTATATCACCCAGTCGTCACAGTCACGTGACAAACATTGTAAATTTTCTTTTAAAGAAACATTCTAATACTAGAAAAGAAAAATAAGATTTCTGTTTCCCCTTCTATTCATTCTGCTCAAAATAATTGAAATGGAATACATCATTTTTTAAGGGAAAAGGTTATTTTTATTTTTTCTATATGAGAATAAATAGAATTGTCAGTTTCCAGAAGGAATGAGCCCGAGCCCGAAGGCTGGTATAAAAATCGCCGTCTCATCTCTAACTCGAACGCTAATGTGAAATCTTTGGGAAGGTTCTTGACAGATTTCTCGCTGGCATTTTAATATTTTTAAATGATTTTTTTTTTTTTTTTTTTGCATAGGATAGCTGAGGTCGATCTCTTACGTTGATAGTTTTTACTTTTTCGATTTTGGTTCCAGTTTTTTATATAACGGTATTTTCACTTTCAGAGCCGGCCAACCGGTTCCAAAATTGGAAATGTCCGCTTATATAAAAAAAACTGGAACCAAAATCGAAAAAGTAAAAACTAACAACGTTAGAGATCGACCTCAGCTATCCTATGCAAAAAAAATCATTTAAAAATATTAAAATGCGAGCGAGAAATCCGTCAAGAACCTTCCCAAAGACTTTAGCGTTCGAGTTTCTTCGGATGACTAGCGTAGGCTCTTAAAAATAATTTTTTAGACGTGTACCATTTTATTATTTGCAGAGTCACAAAACAGCACAACGGATGCTCTAAATATTGAAGTGACTTCCGCGCGCGCGTAGAACCAGTTCCAAATATATAAACTTTTTCTGGAAGCAAGTCTTGATTAGAAATTGAAATTGAGGATTGTTTTGACGTTAGCTTTCCGGAAGAAATTGCCTCTGATGGTGATTTGTCAACTACTCCATGTGAGTCTACAGTATGGCAAACAACTCAACTCGATATTGGTGACGTAACTAGAGATGACTCGATGCTAACGAAAAAGACAGGCTACCGCGGTGCTTTACGCGTATATTTTATTACAGACCGCGGGAGTCACGTGATGCTCGAATGCACCAATGGAGGTGTACGAAAAGAGCTTCACGTCACGCTAGCGGTCTGTAAAAAAAGATAAGCGGAATGCACCGCGGTAGCCTGTCTTTTTCGTTAACCTCGAGATGACTTATGTGAGGTCAAGAAGATAAACCCTGATTCCGTTTTACTTCGTAAACAGCCGTACAACTTTCCAATGACTGAAAGGAAGAAATAAAAGAGAAGTTTTCAAGAGAAATGAATAAAAAATCCAGAAATAGGATTTTCTTTTCTTGCTTATTCCAGAGAGCAAGATGGTGTTTATTGTAAACCTTGCTTTTTGTTTTTTAGGTAGATTCCCTAAGAAATACTATCTATTACATTCTCCCCTAAGTTGGAATGGAATTTCTGAAAATTTTTTGCAGATCTACGCTGGTCATGATTCCTAGAGCCCAAAACGACCCCTCAGTTCAAAACTTTATCTATCTATCTATATCACTTTTTTATGGACACGATAACTTCCATAATTCTGCACAAATCTCTCCCAAACTGATACATAAAATCAAGGGGCATAAATTCTCAGTCAAGTTCGTTAATGGGCAAAATCGGGCCAGTGGAAAGGGGAAATGGAGGTTTTTTTGTGAAAACCGAAAAAAAAACCCATAACTTCTTAATTTTGATACATACCGAATCTGTTTAAAATTATTATTACTCCTAGGATAAGGGCCGTAAATTTATGTATGATATATTTTTGATTTCATTAAAAATGCTCTCAAGAGAGAGAGGGGGGGGGGGATAGGGGTTTAAGAATTAAAAAAAATTCATAACTTCGTCAATTCCCAAGATATTACATCCGCTTCAATTTATTATAAATCTTCTTAATATTATCTGCAACTTTTATATTGACAAGTGTTTTATAGAACCAATTCTTACAGAAAAAAAAAAATAAAAAAATAATTAAAAACCAAAAAATCCCTCCTGGCTCCGTCTACAGACACAAGTATATTTCGAAGTGGGCGGTCCCAACTGCCGCATCGTGGCAAAAAGGTCTTCCTTCTGTAATTCCCAATAACAGGCGCCCCATTGTCTGCGTCTTCGAAATCTACCGGTGCCTGTAGACCGAGCCGTCAGGGATTTTTCACAAAGGGATATGTAAAGGAAGTCATGAACTCGTATTTCAAAGAATTTGAAATAAGCCCCTTGAAAAATAAAGAAATCGACAATATATTAAGGGGGGGCTATCCCACCGTTACCCCTCATAGTTAACTAATGAACCCCTTAAACTAATCAGGGAAGCGTCTTAACCCAATGAACTTATAAATAAATTTTGAAGCAAATGAGATAATTCTGCATGAAAAACCCATTTATATAAATTAAGGGGGGATTACCCCCCCGTTCCCTCCCTTTATACTTAACCAATCAATCCCGAAAACTAATCAGGGAAGCGCCTTAACACAGTGAACCTATAAGCAAAATTTGAAGGAAAACGGAATAATTCTGCAGGAAAAACCCATTTATATAAATTAAGGGGTGGATTAGCCCCCGTCCCCCCCCCCCCTTTATACTTAACCAATCAATCCCAACAAAAACTAATCAGGGAAGCCTCTTATTACAATGAATATATATATAGAAAATTTGAAGAAAATCGGATAATGCTGCATGAAAAACCCATTTATCTAAATTAAGGGGGATTAGCCCCCCCCCCTTCCCCCTTTATACTTAACCAATGAACCCCCAAAACTATTCAGAGAAGCGCATTATCACAATGAACCTATATACAAATTTTGAAGAAAATCGGATAATTCTGCTTGAAAAACCCATTTATATAAATTAAGGGGGGATTGGCCCCCGCCCCCCCCCCTTTATACTTAACCAATCAATCCCGAAAACGAATCAGGGAAGCGTCTTAACCCAATGAACCTATAAACAAATTTTGAAGCAAATGGGATAATTCTGCATGAAAAACCCATTTATATAAATTAAGGTGGGGTTTAGCACCCCCGGTTCCCCCCCCCCTTTATACTTAACCAATCAATCCCGAAAACTAATCAGGGAAGCGTCTTAACACAGTGAACCTATAAGCAAAATTTGAAGGAAAACGGAATAATTCTGCAGGAAAAACCCATTTATATAAATTAAGGGGTGGATTAGCCCCCGTCCCCCCCCCCTTTATACTTAACCAATCAATCCCAACAAAAACTAATCAGGGAAGCCTCTTATTACAATGAATATATATATAGAGAATTTGAAGAAAATCGGATAATGCTGCATGAAAAACCCATTTATCTAAATTAAGGGGGATTAGCCCCCCCCCTTCCCCCTTTATACTTAACCAATGAACCCCCAAAACTATTCAGAGAAGCGCATTATCACAATGAACCTATATACAAATTTTGAAGAAAATCGGATAATTCTGCTTGAAAAACCCATTTATATAAATTAAGGGGGGATTGGCCCCCGCCCCCCCCCCTTTATACTTAACCAATCAATCCCGAAAGCGAATCAGGGAAGCGTCTTAACCCAATGAACCTATAAACAAATTTTGAAGCAAATGGGATAATTCTGCATGAAAAACCCATTTATATAAATTAAGGTGGGGTTTAGCACCCCCGGTTCCCCCCCCCCTTTATACTTAACCAATCAATCCCGAAAACTAATCAGGGAAGCGTCTTAACACAGTGAACCTATAAGCAAAATTTGAAGGAAAACGGAATAATTCTGCAGGAAAAACCCATTTATATAAATTAAGGGGTGGATTAGCCCCCAGTCCCCCCCTTTATACTTAACCAATCAATCCCAACAAAAACTAATCAGGGAAGCCTCTTATTACAATGAATATATATATAGAAAATTTGAAGAAAATCGGATAATGCTGCATGAAAAACCCATTTATCTAAATTAAGCGGGATTAGCCCCCCCCTTCCCCCTTTATACTTAACCAATGAACCCCCAAAACTATTCAGAGAAGCGCATTATCACAATGAACCTATATACAAATTTTGAAGAAAATCGGATAATTCTGCTTGAAAAACCCATTTATATAAATTAAGGGGGGATTGGCCCCCGTCCCCCCCCCTTTATACTTAACCAATCAATCCCGAAAACGAATCAGGGAAGCGGCTTAACCCAATGAACCTATAAACAAATTTTGAAGCAAATGGGATAATTCTGCATGAAAAACCCATTTATATAAATTAAGGTGGGGTTTAGCACCCCCGGTTCCCCCCCCCCCCTTTATACTTAACCAATCAATCCCGAAAACTAATCAGGGAAGCGTCTTAACCCAATGAACATATAAACAAATTTTGAAGCAAATGGGATAATTCTGCATGAAAAACCTATTTATATAAATTAAGGGGGGATTAGCCCCCCCGTTCCCCCCTTTTACACTTAATCAGTCAATCCCAAAAACTAATCAGGTAAGCGTCTTAACCCAATGAACCTATAAACAAATTTTGAAGTAAATGGGATAATTCTGCATGAAAAACCCATTTATATAAAATAAGGGGGGATTAGCCCCCCCGTTCCCCCCTTTTATACTTAATCAGTCAATCCCGAAAACTAATCAGGGAAGCGTCTTAACCCAATGAACTTATAAACAAATTTTGAAGCAAATGAGATAATTCTGCATGAAAAACCCATTTATATAAATTAAAGGGGGGGGGGATTAGCCCCCCGTCCCCCCCCCCTTTATACTCAACCAATCAATCCCGAAAACTAATCAAGGAAGCGCCTTAACACAGTGAACCTATAAACAAAATTTGAAGGAAAAAGGAATAATTCTGCAGGGAAAACCCATTTATATAAATTAAGGGGGGAACTAGCCCCCCCCGTTCTCCACCCCCCCTTTATACTTAACCAATCAATCACAAAAACTAATCAGGGAAGCGCCTTAACGCAGTGAACCTATAAACAAAATTTGAAGGAAAACGGAATAATTCTGCATGAAAAACCCATTTATATAAATTAAGGGGGGGGGGATTAGCCCCCCCCCATTCCCCCCTTTATACTTAACCAATCAATCCCGAAAACTAATCAGGGAAGCGCCTTAACACAGTGAACCTATAAACAAAATTTGACGATAAACGGAATAATTCTGTATTAAAACCACATTTATATAAATTAGGGGGGGGGATTAGCCCCCCCCCCCTGTTCCCCTTTTTATATTTAACCAATCAATCCCGAAAATTAATCAGGGAAGCGCCTTAACACAGTCAACCTATAAACAAAATTTGAAGGAAAACGGAATAATTCTGTATTAAAACCCTATTTATATAAATTAGGGGGGGATTAGCCCCCCTGTTCCCCCCTTTATATTTAACCAATCAATCCCGAAAACTAATCAGGGAAGCGCCTTAACACAGTCAACCTATAAACAAAATTTGAAGGAAATTGGATATTTCTATGAAGAGTTATCGCGTTACGTACGTACATACGTACATACATACATACATACATACATACATATACATACATACAGAACCGGCGGGCACATAAGCTCTCAGGCTTTGATAGCCTGTGAGCTAAAAAAGGCTAAATATATTTTCTCAAAACATATGCAATTAGATTATCACAAGCAGTGTGCTACGTTTGCAAACAAATTTTTTGAGATTTATTCAGGAAAAGAGAAATATATTATCTCACTGTTGGATTCCCAAAGAGCTTCAGAAAAAGAAGAAAGCAGAGCAGTTCCTTCCTAGACCAATAATTGAAATAATCTTGTTTTGTTCAGAGCAAGAAATGCCACTTACTTAGAGGTGATCAAGCGGTCTTCTTAATGTTAGAGAAACCGATATAAAAAAAAAAGACGGTAAGCTAAGAGCTCTTTTAAGATTCAGAGCAAAGTCTGAAGATGATGAATTGAAACCACATACGAGGGGCAGTCGGAAAATAAGTTTCCCCTGGCGACTGTGGACAGAGGTGTGTGTGAAAGACAAAAAATGTAATGAGACATTAAAGATAAAACATAACTTTATTTTTCCATATAAGTACCAAGTACATTGAGACATTTGTCATACCGCTTTATAAGCTTCAAAAAGCCCTCCAGGAAAAAATCAGGGCTTTGCATACGGACGAAGCGTTGAACGGCTATGGGCGAAAGACGACACAGCAGGTGAACGCGAACGTGCAAGACACCGATACACCATTCGGTAGAGGTCGACCGCGATCAAGCAGATGGCGATGTTGACTGCAACAGCGCCATCTGCTTGATCCGACCTCTACCCAATGGTGTGTTGGTAAGGGGCAGGAGTTGGAAAAACTACTTTTTGTTTGTAGCGAACTACAACTACAACTACTTTATGAAAAATGTAGTTAAGTACAACTACTTATTATAAAAAGTAGCGACTACAAAACTACTTTTCAAAAGTACTTCGCTATCATCGCTAATTAAATGCACCGCACACGATTTTTCCCCATAGACCATAATGTAACAGAATTCTTTTGAATGTCCTTATAAGCGAAATATAAATGCTACACACGTCATTTTCAATACTGAACATTCTATGGTAAACTTCAATAACATATAAAACTTTCATGGCAATCCGAGTATATTTACGAGAGTTAGAGCACAGACAGTCAGACATAGCGAATTCATAGACACTTTTTAATTATGTTGGAAAGTGTTAAAAATAGAAAATTTTAAAACAAAAATTGTAATAATCTTACAAATTTATGAGAGTGATATAGCACAGTAGCGCTTAAGGTGGTTCTCAAATTCCTTGCCCAACAACGCGAAACTTTCTGACACATTATCTGACTCATTTTTAAACAGAAAGGCATAAAATTGGCAGGCCTGACTATGGAAGCGATTTGGAATCGAAATGAGTTTTCTATTTTTTGATAAATAAATTACTTATCGGGTTATAAGCAATTCGTGTCACGTTTTTTCCTTTTCCCCTGCTGCGGCGTCGGAAATTCGGTTGAAAACGCCGATTTTGACAGTGTTTTCTGAAAAATTTTCTGTCTTTACCAAAAAATAAAATAAAATAAAATAAAGAGTAATGGAAAACGTCTGTCGCGGTTACAAAGTTTCTGAATTAGAACACCTGCATTTTCATGCGTTTCCTAAAAAAATGAATTAAAGAATATGTTATAAAGCAGCCAGTTTGGATTTGAGAACAACCTTAAGAGCGGATAGCCCTTGGTAAATTTGAATATACATTATTTTTTAAAAATAGAGCTAAATAGTCCTATTTCTTTCCAATTTAAATATAGTTCCTGAAAGCACTTTAAAAATTGAACAAGATCTAATAAATTTGCATAAGTTAAATCCTAGCTTTTCTTTTCCTTTTTATCTCTTTTTGTTTCCCTTTGAAAACCCGAATTTCAACATTCTGGGCTCCAGATTCATTCTGGAGACAAAGATAAAGATATTTTATTAAAACACCAAGCTAACCAATATCAAATCAAATATAAAACATTACAAATCAATTATTTTAGCAATAAAAAACATGTGCAGCTAAAGTAAAACTAAATAGATGAAAATAAAATTAAACATTCTTAGACATTTTTAAAAATAATGTATTTTTGTTTCCAACCACCTTTGTTTTATCTATTGGAATCTTCAAAAGGAAATATGCAGTAAATTTGTATGCATACATTGGATAAATATTTCACAACTATCAAAAGACGTATTAATAAAATAATTTTTTGCGATAATAAACAGTTCGATAAGAATATTTTCTGAACGAGGGATCTTAATTCGAAAATACTCTTTTTAATGAATAATGATTTAGATATTCGGTGCGAGATGCGATCCTGCAGGACCTGATTAGATGTAATTATTATTAATAAAGAAAATGCTAACTCATCTCCATGTGCAACTTCAGGTTGTAAGCAGATGATTTTGATACTGATAACTTCTTATTAATTGGACAAAGTTTACATGTTACAGAATAATTACCACTTTCTTGTTGTTCTATAACTTCAAAATATTCATTATATGCTGGCCAGGGCAGTTCTATACTATTTTTGTCTGTCATTCTATTACATCTGTTTCAAAACAAGAATTACCTCATTAAAACACAAGATCTAATAATGAGTAATAAGACAAAGGGTTGCCAGGAAGAAAATTATTTTTTTTTTATGAGTGAGTACTTTGTGGTTTTATCAGCAAATCCAGGAAATAATAGATCACGGGAATGCTGACGCTTTAAGTTTCAGTTGCTAGTTTGTTTGAAGGCAGAAATCATTCCTTCCTAGTGCACTTTTCTCTAATAATACAATGGTGCACTTGTTCTTTTTCTGTGTTTTTTAGGTAGATTTCGTAAGAAATACTACCTATTACATTCTCCCGTAAGGTGGAATTTTTGAAAATTTTTTGCAAATCTACGCCGATCATGACCCCCCCCCCCCCCCACCAGTTCAAAACTTTATACATATCTATCTATCTATCTATGTCACTTTTTTATGGACACGATAACTTAAATAATTCTGCACAAATCTCTTCCAAACTCATACATAAAATCAAGGGGCATAAAATCTCGGTCAAGTTCGTTAATTGGCAAAATCGAACCAAGAGGGGGGAGGGGGAAATGGAGGGCTTTTTGTGAAAACAGAAAAAAAAAAACATAACTTCTTAATTACGTATCGAATCCGTTTAAAGTTATTATTACTTCTAGGAAAAGGGCCGAAAATTTAAGTATGACAGATTTTTGATATCATTAAAAATGGCCCCAAAGGGGGGGGGGGGGGGGGGTTAGAACAAAAAAATTCACAACTTCGTCAATTCATAAGATATCAAATCCGCTTAAATTTATTATAAATCCTCTTAATATTATCAAAAACTTTTACATTGACAAGTTTTTTATAGGACCAACCGTTATAGCAAAAAATAAAAAACATAAAAACAAAAAAATATCTGCCGGCTCCGCCTGGAAACAAGTTCGATTTTGAAGTGGGCAGTCCCAACTGCGTCATCATGGCAAAAGAGTCATTTCTTCCACATTTCCCAACAAACAGGCGCCCCACGGTCTGCGTCTTCGAAATCTACCTGTGTCTGTAGGCCGAGCCGTCAGGGATTTTTCGAATATATAATATATTTTTAATTAGAGTTCTAACGATTTTAATCTGGCAGGAAGCGAGCAGAAATTTTGTTCGAAGGGGGAATATTTTAGATGACTGATTATTTATTTAATGTTACTAGACAGCAAAGAATACGGAACTAAAAAAAAAAAAAAAAAAAAAAAAAAAAAAAAAAAAGTGTTTTAAATTTTGTATATGAAGAGGCGGGGGAGATTTTAGGAGAATGGGAATAATTTATATTACTGATTATTTATCGTCACTACAGAGCACTATTTAGGGCAGAAGATTTTTTTAGATATAAAAATAAAAATAACTTACAGATTTTAGATTTATTTGTATGTTGGGGGTGGGGGAGAAGAGTAAATTATGGGATGAATTGTGGATTTAAATGACAATACACGAAGTTCCTGAAACCCAAACTGTGAAAATGACAGTTAATTTGTGACCGCGCCCGTCGTCTATGGAAAAATATATGACACTGCAACTAAGATTTGTCGCTGACATTCGCAAATTGTTGCAGAGAATATATTTCGCACAAAAGAAACAAGTTATGATCACGTGATTTGAAGATTGGCACTTTTTTCCTCATTCCTGAAGTAGCGTCAAAAGTAGCGTCGATGCTCGCTACAAACTACTGATTATTTTGTATCGCGCTACTCGTTACACTACACTTTTTTTAATGTAGCGCGCTACACTACAAACTACTAAAAAAAGTAGCGGCTACTGTAGTTTCGCTACTTGTAGCGCGCTACTTCCGAGCCCTGGTCAGGGGTGATTCTGAGTTTTAAAAAAATTCAGAAATTCACAGCAAATTTTCTGAAAAGTTAACAGAGGGGGGGGGGGGGGGCACTCCTGCCACTTTTTTTTAGTCACTTTGACGAAATCTGCGTTTTATCGCGATCTTTTGACGAAATTTGTCGTTTTTCGCAATATTTTTGACGAAATTTGAAATTTGTCGTTTTTCGCAATGTTTTTGACGAAATTTGCCGTTTTTCGCAATGTTTTTGACGAAATTTGCCGTTTTTTCGCGATCTTTTGACGAAATTTGCCGTTTTTCGCAATGTTTTTGACGAAATTTGCCGTTTTTTCGCGATCTTTTGACGAAATTTGCCATTTTTCGCAATGTTTTTGACGAAATTTGCCGTTTTTTCGCGATCTTTTGACAAAATTTGCCGTTTTTCGCATTTTTTTAACGAAATTTGCCGTTTTTCACGATTTTCTGACGAAAGTCACGTTTTTCCCGCGATTCTTTGACAAAATTGGCGACTTTTCATCGAACGAATGACGAGATTGATTTTTTTCGGCGACTATTTGCCGAAATACAGATACATTTTATGTCCGTATTTTCGGATTTATGACCGATATTTTTTTTTAATTTTCGGAAATCATTGCATTAATTTTTCGGAAAATTCGGACCAGAATCACCCCTGGTATTAGTTTCTTGCACGTTCGCGTTCACCTGCTGTGTCGTTTTTCGCCCATAGCCGTTCAACGCTTCGTCCGTATGCAAAGCTCTGATTTTTTCCTGGAGAGCTTTTTGAAGCTTATAAAGCGGTATGAAAAATGTCTCAATGTACTTGGTACTTATATGGAAAAATAAAGTTATGTGTTATCTTTAATGTCTCATTACATTTTTTGTCTTTCATACACACCTCTGTCCACAGTCACCAGGGGAAACTTATTTTCCGACTGCCCCTCATATAAACAGCCGTACAAATGCTACTTACTTCAGCGCAGCCCAGACTAGTGATGGGCATATCGATTATTTTGATTATTCGAATGAATCATTCGGGCATGTGCAGAAGCATATTTGCCAATCTTCAATTTTTTTTTATTCAATTACTACCAGAAATTTTGAAAAAAAAAAAAGAAAAGAAGTTTTTGCAGAAACTTTTTCCTTCTTTTTTCAAAATTTCTGGTAGTAATTTAATAAAAAAAAAATTGAAGATTGATAGATATGCTTCTGCACATGCCCGAATGATTCATTCGAATAATGAAAATAATCGTTATGCCCACCACTAGTCCAGACATTCAGAATGAAATCATTCAAATATACTCGGATATATATAGTTACCAAAGAACTAATTACCAAAATAAATAACGCGATCTGTTTTAGCTTGATTGCTTTGCTGATGAAACCATGGACATTTCAAGCACAGAACAGCTTGTCCTTTCTGTTAGATATGTGGACTATTTAAAAAAAAATCTCAAACCCCAATAATTCGGGAAGATTTTTTAGGTTCCATCCCAGTAAGTGACTTGTTTGCCGAAAATTTAACAAAAGTAATATTGCTACGTTGTGATGAACTACGTCTTGACATGTCTAAATGCGTCGCATAAGCGTATGACACAGCGGCCAATACGGCTGGTCGTCATGTTAGTGGGGTCCAGCCTAGAATTCGTCAGAAGTATCCAAAAATTATATATGTCCATTGTGCAAGACACTTAATAAACCTTGCATTCTATAACCGCACATTGATTCCTGTCATCCGAAACTGTCTCAGAACTGTTAATGAAGTGAAAACTTTTTTAATAATAACCTAAAAGGCAAATTTAGCCCTCCAAGAAGCAATTTCACCATATTACGCCCCAGAAAACAGAAGAAAACGACTTCTCCGCCTTTGCGACACAAGAGTTATCGAAAGGCATATTAACTTTTGTTGAGCTTTTTAAATGCATTTGCATTAGCCTAGAAAATATTTTGGAAAATACATGGAAGATTTCTTTAACAGCTAGAGCTGTCATGGAGAAGAGTGATTTTCTCCAAGCCTGTTTGTTTGTGACAAGCTTTTCAGTCTGACAAAGGCATTGTCAGTTCTTCAAGAAAAATCTCGTGACATGATATCGGTTGTATCTCATGCTAAAGATGTCCTAATTAATTTACAGAAACATAGAGAAAAATACAATGGAAATCTTTCGTGAGATATTTAATTCTGCATCCAAACTTGGGGAAGCCATCTTCCAAACTGAAATAAAGATCCCAAGAATAACATTTAGACAGACAACACATGCAAACCCTCAAATTACATCCGCTGAAGAGTATTGCAGGGTCTTTATTCCCTGTGTAGAAAGCCTTATTCAAAATTTGAATGACAGATTCATTTCGAACGAAGACGTTCTAACAGATTTCCAAGTACTTCTTCCAGGATTTGCTTCTCCGGAAAAAGCAAGCAAATTAGAGAATCTCTCTCAATATTTTGATGATAAAGTAAATGTCGCTACTGAAAGCTGAATACGAATTATGGTGCGAGAGAATTGCTAATGTTGACATAAATACAGAGGTTCTAAAAGTTTTAGGGTACTGTAATGCAACATATTACAATACGATCAAGCACTTACTGACAGTATAGAATCTCGGTAACAACAGCCAGTGCTGAAAGGTCTTTTTAGACAATGAAAAGAATTGAATATTTGCCCCAAAGCGTTATGGCTGATAGACTGAGTTCGTTGGAACATTACATTACATCCTGATACGGTAATCAGCCTCTTGGCTGAGAAGTCACGAAGATTGCTTCAGTGGCACTAGTAAACTAGTAATTTATTGTACCAAGAGTACTGCATTTATAATTACTGTAAGCAGAGAAGGTGAAATATAAATATTATGACTACACATATCTGTAGCAATTAATTTTTTCTTTTGAAAAAATAACACATGTAATTAATTTCATCTATGGATTAATCATTTTAAGACCCCTCGCTCGTAATGCGAGACACTCGCACGCTGATATTTATCCTGTGTTTTAAATCTATTCAAATTACTTGTTTACATTTCAATATTTTTCTAACGTTTTTTCTCATAGGATACACGAAGTTCATCTCAAACATTGTTAGCTTGTGCTTTATTTTCATTGCAGTTGATTTCTCTAAAAACATTCCCGGTTTGGAAACGGGAAGTGCTCTTGAAAAACAAAAATTGTAAAAGAAATCGAAAAAATAATACGAAATAACAATTTTTGACATGGATATCAAGTATCCTATGTAGCAGGAATTTACCTTAGGTTAAGCCTTGTTTATTACGCTTTAAATTATGCAAATTACTTCTGTCAGATCAGAAAAAAATCCAAGATTGAGCTCCCCACCCCCTCCAATAAAGGGAAATCCTGGCTACGGGCCTGGCTCTAATATAGAACGAAGGTCTAATTCGAAGTTCTGCTTTGTCTGCTAAAACCGTACCGTATCGTACCATTTTGAGTCTGACTTCTCAGTCAATGGGAGACATTGTTTTGCCATAGTTTTCCTTCAAAGCGAAACTGACTGGAAAAAAAATTATGGCAAAATTATATTCCTATGTGGACTGCTCGCTTCAGTGTTAAAGCATAGGAAGTTAGCTCTCCCTTCTATATTAGAGCTCAATGATCAGAGGATGGTCTGAAATAGTTGAATTAGCATTAGTTATTATGTTTCATATTTGTGACGGGTTGATCTGTCTGAAGTCAAGGATTTTCACTTGTTGCTATCTATTTTATCTTTGCTTTAATATAAATAAAACTCTGCGGAAAATCATCCTTCAATAAATATTTTCGTGATGATATTATTACTCATGCACTATTATCTGTTTTTCCCCATATCGTCACAAAAAGGAAAATTAGATAATAATGTTGCAGTGTTCCATTTACCAATGAGACAACTAATACGTATTGTGTTTTTACTTTCAGCTGTGGGTGCTAAATATGCAATTGGAGCTGTTGTTGGAGCAGTCTCTGGAGCCGCTGTTTCAGTTGGAGGGGCCGCAGCGGCAATTCCGGCAATTGGATTTGGGACTGCAGGAGTAGCAGCCGGGTCTATTGCAGCAGGAATCCACAGCATGATAGGAAATGTAGCTGCGGGTAGTCTCTTCTCTTCTCTTCAAAGTGCGGGAGTCATCGGATTAGCCACTGGAACTAAAGCTGCTCTGGGAACTGTAGGTGCTGTAGCTGGTGGGGCTGCAGGTGTAGTAGCCATACCTGCAATAAGCATTGGCATTGCAGCATTGAGTAAAAGTGGAATTGCCTCATCAGCTGCTGCGTCCATGGGCACAGCTACTGCAGGATTGGCAGCTGGCACTAAAGCTGCTTTGGGAACTGCCACAGCATTGGGTATAAATGGAATTGCCTCATCAGCTGCTGCGTCCGTTGGCACAGCTACTGCAGGATTGGCAGCTGGCACTAAAGCTGCTTTGGGAACTGTCACAGCAATGGGTATAAATGGAGTTGCCTCATCAACTGCTGCGTCTGTTGGCACAGCTACTGCAGGATTGGCAGCTGGCACTAAAGCTGCTTTGGGAACTGCCACGGCATTGGGTATAAATGGAGTTGCCTCAGCTGCTGCGTCCGTTGACACAGCTACTGCAGGATTGGCAGCTGGCACTAAAGCTGCTTTGGGAACTGCTACGGCATTGGGTATAAATGGAGTTGCCTCAGCTGCTGGGTCCGTTGGCACAGCTGCCGCCGGATTGGCAGCTGGCACTAAAGCTGCTTTGGGAACTGCCACAGCATTGGGTATAAATGGAGTTGCTTCAGCTGCTGCGTCCGTTGGCACAGCTGCTGCCGGATTGGCAGCTGGCACTAAAGCTGCTTTGGGAGCTGCAGCATTCGGTACTGGTGGTGGAGTGGCAGCTTCATCAACTGCTGCTTCTACTGCTTCTAGTATTGTTGGATTAGCCTCAGGTGCAAAATTTGCATTAGGAACTGCAGGTGCAGTAGCCATAGGCACTGCTGGAGTGGTAGCCAAGTCAACTGCTGGATCAATTTCTTCAGGTTTCAGCGGATTGGCCTCTGGCACAATGAAAGTTTTGAAATTCCTAAGGCGTTAATTTTAATATAACTATTCTTCAGATACAAGCTGGGAGCTCTTCTATCTAACATTCTTCAACTGTATCAAATTATTGATATTGTTGTGAGCTCGGGGTTCGAAAGGACTGATGCCAATATATAAGAACAATAAAAAGACTTTATTCACTATAAACAGTGCAATACGATCGCAAATATCTTCTGAAAATTACAAGATATTCAGTAATCTTCAAATCCAATAAAAGCGCAGCAAAATTTCACATAGAAACAATGCGTTCAATACGACGTATCAACGACAAAATCGATCCGAGTAACACAGTTCTCAATGCAAAGCCTCTCGTATGAATTCAATCGCAGTTGACAGACAACTAACTCAACTGAACTGATGGAGGTCCTTATATAGGTTTCAGAGATCTTTCCAGATTATTCCAGAGCCTTCAGATGCTAGAAATTACCAGAAAGTGCTTTAACTTTCGATAGAGAACCCAAGCAAGAAAGGATCCCAATGTATAGGTATAAGGGGGGGTGGTTGCACAAAAAGTCGCCAAATCCGTCGCCAACTTGGCGACATTTGGCGATATATCGCCAAATTTGGCGACAAAAATAAGTCGCCAAAACCATCGCCAACTTGGCGATAAACCCATTCCTTGGCGATTTTACCATAGACTTCCATTATAAAGATGAGGGTGTAAGGTTGTTTTCCTTGCAAACCATCTGAGGCCTTTAGCATTGAGTTACATGATGCTCAATAGGAAATACATTAATAATACTGCAATTTTCACAATAATAAAATAAAATAAATTTAAACAAATGGAATATTTACAGATATATACAAAATTCATAACATTGCCCCCCTCTCAAGGACTGCACGTCCCGGGCAGTTCAACCTTTGATCGGAAAGCAAACCCGTTACCAACAAATGCTATACTATTCAAAACACATTAAAGCAAACATGCAAAATAACCAATAAACACATTCATAATGCTGAATTATACAAAATATACACTTATTTAAAAAAAAAAAAAAAATTAAATTAAATTAAAGTATAGACATCATTACATACAAGTATTTAAATAATAATAACATTAATAATGATAATGCTAAGCAAAAGAAATTTTTACATTAACTTATATACAAGACCATGGTCATACTAATTTACATTACACTATTTACAATCAATGAACTAAGTACTATGGCCATAGTATGGAGCCAGCCTGTCGTAATGAACGACTCTAGGCTTCGAACTTGGTGACTTTCGGATCCGAATTACGACATCGTTCAGTCTGTTTAGGACTGTATAAGGACCGTCCCAGTGCGATTGCAGTTTGGGAGAAAGTCCTTTACGTCGAGTCGGATTATAAAACCAAACCTTGTCACCTTCTTTGAATTGATGTCCCGTGGCTTTCGTGTCGTACCTGGTCTTCATCTTCACCGTCTGTATATTGATCCGCTCTCGAGCCAAGTTGTGGACGTCTTCAAATCGTGCCTGGAGATTCTGCACGTATCCCTCTGGCGATGAAGGCGCATCTGGAGGACGACCAAAAATCAGATCACAAGGTAGACGAAGATCACGACCGAAAAGCATCTGAGACGGGGAATAGCCGGTTGTTTCATGGACGGCGCTGCGATAGGCGAGAAGAAACAAGGGAAGTTTTTGGTCCCAGTCTTGTTGGTTTCTTGAGACTAGCAGTGAGAGATTGTTGAGGATGGTACGATTAAATCTCTCAACCATGCCATCCGACTGTGGATGTAAAGACGTCGTCCTAGTTTTGTCCATTCCGAGAAGTTGACAGAGACCCTCAATCACAGCAGAGATGAAATTTCTCCCCTGGTCAGAATGCATTTGAAGGGGGACTCCATACCTTGATATCCACTGGTGTACCAAGGCATCCGCAACCGTAGAAGCTTCTTGATCAGGGATGGCATAAACTTCAGGCCATTTCGTGAAGTAGTCCATGACAACAAGGAGGTATTTGTTGCCATCAGCACTTCTTGGCAGAGGGCCTAGGATGTCAAGGGCGATGCGTTCGAAAGGTGCTCCTACATTGTAGAGATGTAGTCTTCCTCGGCTACGTTTCTTTGGTCCTTTTCGAGCTGCACATGCATCGCAAGATTTGCACCATTGTTCGACGTCAGCTCTCGCTTTTCCCCAGAAGAAGCGCTCTCGGACTTTGTGTAATGTTTTCATGACTCCAAAATGGCCACCAGTGGGACTGCCATGTAATTCTTCGAGGACCTCTGGGATTCGAGATCGAGGAAGTACCAACTGCCACCGAGATGTCTTCCCATCTTCCGATTCGAATTTTCGGAACAGGACACCATTCCTGACGTGGAGAGAGTTCCAAAGAGCCCAATATTGCTTCGTCGTAGGACTGTAAGTCGAGATGTCTTTCCAACTGGGCTTCGTGCTAGAAGATTCTAATAACTCCAAGATTGGTTTGATCTCAGAGTCTGCCATTTGATCTTCTCGAATCTTCTCATCACTCCAGGGATCTGGTGGCGTCAATAGTGCAGTCTTCGTCTGGCGTATGACATATTCGGGATTATACTTGCTCTCCGCTCTGGAACAATAGCGACAGCTCTCGGGACACGGTCTTCTTGATAAGGCATCAGCATTTCCATGCGATGAGCCTTTACGATGCCTGATGTCAAAGTCGTATTCCTGGAGTCGTTGTATCCATCTGGCTACTTGGCCCTCTGGGTTCTTAAAATTCATCAGCCATGTTAGGGATGCGTGATCAGTACGAAGGAGAAATTTCCTGCCATAGAGATAGTGATGGAAGTGTTCTATGGCTTTCACTATAGCTAATAACTCCTTACGAGTGACGCAATAATTCCGCTCTGGTTTCGATAAACATTTGCTCCAGTATGCTACGACTCGTTCTTGGCCATCTATTTCTTGGGAAAGTACAGCGCCGACACTTTCCTGACTGGCATCCGTGTCCACAATGAATTGTTTGTCGGGGTCTGGATAGGTAAGGACTGGAGAGGATGTGAGAGCCTCTTTCAGCTGCTGGAATGAATTGTCGCATTCTTGTGTCCATAGAAACTTCTGTTTGCTTTCAGTGAGCCTATGCAAGGGTCTTGCGATGTTGGAGAACCCCTGTACAAACTTTCTGTAATAAGTGCATAGTCCCAGAAAGCTTCGCAACTGATGGACATTTTCCGGACGTTTCCAGTGCTTTACTGCAGACACTTTTTCAGGATCTGTTCGAACACCTTCAGCTGAGATGATGTGTCCTAAATAGTTTACTTCTCGTTGGAAGAACTTGCATTTCAAAGGGTTCAGCTTTAAATTCGCCGCCCTTAGTTTCGTTAACACTTTTCGAATATTCTCTAGATGTTCTTCAAACGTGCGGCCACCAATGATGACGTCATCTAGGTAGATGAGACAAGCTTCAAAAGTCAGACCTTTTAACACTGTCTCCATGAGGCGCTCGAACGTTGCTGGAGCATTGCAGAGCCCGAACGGCATAACTTTAAATTGCCAAAGTCCTTGTCCAGTAGTAAATGCGGTCTTCTCTTTGTCATCAGGATGGATCTCTACTTGCCAATATCCACTCTTCAAATCCAGCGTGGAAAACCATTTATGTCCTGAAAGAGTATCTAGCGTGTCGTCTATTCTTGGTAGAGGATAGCTGTCCTTCTTCGTGATATCGTTAAGTTTACGATAATCCACACAAAATCTTGTGGAGCCATCTTTCTTTCGGACCAACACGATAGGAGAGGCCCACGGACTTGATGACGGTTCGATGATGTCACTATCCTGCATCTCTCGTAAGAGCTTAGAAACCTCTTCTTGTTTTGCGAACGGCAAGCGTCTTGGATGCTGTTTAATCGGTGGATGGTTGGCAGTATCAATTCTATGACGTGTCAGTGAAGTGCGCCCTATATCACTCTCGTTTTGTGAAAACACATCCTTAAATTCCTGGAACAGTCTTTCTGCGGCATGTCTCTGCTCAGGAGATAAATTCTCATTTCGTCCAATTTCAGGTGTTAAACTTGTAGGCGGCTCCGACAACGTCAAGCTCGGGTCTTTGCAAACACAGGTGACTGGAGCACAGGTAGCAAGCACTTCACCCTTCTGGATAATTCTAGACTTTTCACTTACATTCGCCATCCTCACGGGTATCACATCTCTCGACAGATCTACCAGCGCTGATGCTATTAGCATTCCTTTTGGGCTCTTCTCAGGATATCCAACCAAGCCACATTGAAAACTACTTTCGTTCTCAGTTAATCCAGGTATCATCATTTCGGTCCGAGGAGGGATGATAACATCTGCCTTGGCTGTGATCCGTTGAATAGACTCGGACTCATTTCCAAGTTTGAAAATAGTGACATCTTCTTGAGCAGAGCGTAACTCATTCTTCTTAAAGTCCAGTGTAAATCCATGCTCTTTTAAAAAGTCCAGTCCGAGTATGAAAGGGTCTGAAATATCGGCCACATAGACTGTATGATGGTAAGCGGCGTTCCCAAACTTTATTTTCAATTTCATTCTTCCATGTATGTCAATCTTATCCCCGGTCACGGTTTGGAGGATAACACGGGGCGGGGTCCAGAGGAGTTTTTCCTTTAGCCGGTGAGCTAGATCTTTCCGAATGATGGTCACATTGGCTCCTGTATCGATGATCATATTACAGGGAAAATCATTCACACGCCCGACTATAAAAACTCCGTTCTCGCCGCAACTTCTTGCAGAAATTTGACACACTTGATAATGGGGCTTCTCGAAATCTGGCAACCTCCGCCCCGCGAGATGGCCATTAATTAGTTTTCCTGCTCCGCCGTTCGTGGGGAGCTATTACCTTCTGTGCTGGGTCGTTTTAGGCAGTTTCTTTGAATATGGCCTTCTCCACCACATTTCCAGCACTTGATCTTTCTGCCAGTTTTGTTGTCCATCAAGGAGTTTATCTGCCTCATCATGTCCTTCACCTGCTGCTGTAAATGCTCCACAGCTCTATCCGACGTCTCAGGCATGTTGGCTACTCGCACAAAGTGTCGATCTTTCCTTGTAGCTTGCTGGGCTGCCTCGAATTTCAGGGCATAAACTAAAGCTCCTTTTAAGTCACTGAGATCTGCAATCCGGAGTTGTTTCTGGATCTCAGAGTCACGCACACCATCAATAAAATGCTGCAGAGCCAAGCTTTCTCTAATTTCAGTCGGACAGTCAGGATAAGCAAGATGTGAAAGTCTCTCGACATCCGTAGCAAGCTCTTGCAGGGATTCAGTGGATTTCTGCTGTCGAGATTTGAGCTGGAGTCTGCTATATTCCTTCATGCATTTCTCGCCAAAGCGTAATTCTAAGGCACTGACAAGCGTTTCAAAATCCAGCGGTTCATTTGCAGGCAATGTCTGTAGGACGTCGGCAGCATCAGCTCGTAGAGAAGCAGCTAACTGGCAAGCCTTTGTCTGGGAATCCCATCCATTGGCGTTCGCTACGATCCCAAATTGTGTCTTAAAAACTGGCCATGAGGATTTTCCGTCATAGGTCGAGAGTTTAATACAGGAACGAGGAAGCATAGATTGATACATGACATCTTCGGTATAGTTTCCGGCATTTATCTTTTGTTTCTTCACATTTTCCAACTCTTTTTCTACACTCTCTATCCTTTCTTCTACGTTATTGGCTGTCTTTTGAACTTTTTCTTCTATTTCCTGAAATCTTCCTTCAAATTTGTTTTCCACGCTGTCAATTCTTTCATTTAAAGATGTTATTTTATTATCTATTAATTCTTTCAACTCACCAAGGTTGGTTGACATATCTTTCTTCATTTCTTCCGACATCTCCTTCATTTCAGCCTGGTTCGCAGTCATTTTCTCATCTATCGCTGACATTTCCTTCTTCATTTCTTCCGACATTTCCTTCATTTCAGCCTGGTTCGCAGTCATTTTCTCATCCATCGCTGACATATCCTTCTTCATTTCAGCCTGGTTCGCAGTCATTTTCTCATCCATCGCTGACATATCTTTCTTCATTTCTTCTTTCAACTCGCCAAGGTTCGCAGATAATTTCTCCAATAATTCTTTCAGTTGACCCTCCATTGCTCTGGTGATCGGCATTCAATCCCACTTCTGACACCAAATGTTGTGAGCTCGGGGTTCGAAAGGACTGATGCCAATATATAAGAACAATAAAAAGACTTTATTCACTATAAACAGTGCAATACGATCGCAAATATCTTCTGAAAATTACAAGATATTCAGTAATCTTCAAATCCAATAAAAGCGCAGCAAAATTTCACATAGAAACAATGCGTTCAATACGACGTATCAACGACAAAATCGATCCGAGTAACACAGTTCTCAATGCAAAGCCTCTCGTATGAATTCAATCGCAGTTGACAGACAACTAACTCAACTGAACTGATGGAGGTCCTTATATAGGTTTCAGAGATCTTTCCAGATTATTCCAGAGCCTTCAGATGCTAGAAATTACCAGAAAGTGCTTTAACTTTCGATAGAAAACCCAAGCAAGAAAGGATCCCAATGTATAGGTATAAGGGGGGGTGGTTGCACAAAAAGTCGCCAAATCCGTCGCCAACTTGGCGACATTTGGCGATATATCGCCAAATTTGGCGACAAAAATAAGTCGCCAAAACCATCGCCAACTTGGCGATAAACCCATTCCTTGGCGATTTTACCATAGACTTCCATTATAAAGATGAGGGTGTAAGGTTGTTTTCCTTGCAAACCATCTGAGGCCTTTAGCATTGAGTTACATGATGCTCAATAGGAAATACATTAATAATACTGCAATTTTCACAATAATAAAATAAAATAAATTTAAACAAATGGAATATTTACAGATATATACAAAATTCATAACAATATTTTTTAACATTTCTGAGCAATTTCTAACTAAAGCTTTGTTAGAAGCATTTGATTACTTTTTGTAATCTCATAGCTAAATAATAAGCTTGACTCATTGTTTTCTTGGATTAGTATGTTCTAAATAACTTGAACGAGCATCAATAAGTTTTAACTGCATCAGAACAAATTATAGATGTTTAAAAATGTTCTTGTAAACAATTATAATGATAATAAATTACACTTAAGAATTTTGTGCTAGCATTACAGAATTAAAATAATCTAGCTACCTTATGTTGCCATTATTGCTAATTACACCGATTGTTTTATGGCAAATATGTGAAATTTTCGCCTGTGTGCACTGATTCATTAATACCTGCAAGAAATGTTGATGTAGTCTACTATTTGAAATGCAAAATAGTGTTATGGTATTATAGAAAATAAAACGAGAATTAAGTTTAAAAATGTTTAAAAATTTACTTTCTTTAAAAATACCTTTGAAAAAAGCCGCCACTTTTTTCCGAAATATATATTACTATTCCGAATTTCAATTACTATTTAATTTGTTGTTCAACCGCACATCGGCGAATTTACCTGTAATGTTTTCCAAAAGCCAAAATCCTAATCATCTTTTGCTTTTGTGAGCCTTCTTCAAAAGTAAGCTTGTACTGTTTGAATCTCTAAATGTCTAAATGAACACTAACGCTTATGATAATTAATGTTATCTATTAAACATATAAAATAAAATTGTAGATTAAAATAATCAACAACACTACTCTGATGCTAGATGTAAATCACATAACCAAAATCTCAACGATATCTCTACCCGAGTGGATATTACCAAATTCGCTTAGTACGATGATTGGTTCCGATACAGTTTGTTACCCACAGCAAAGGCTCCCTCAATGCGCATGCCCACAAATGAAGTAGCCCGACAAACTTTGGTGCCTTAGCACTGTTTTGAGAAAAGTAGGTTTCTGATATAAAAAAAAAATTATTGCTGGTAACAATATAGTGCTAGGTAAAAACAAAATTAATTGTCAGGTCAGAATATAAAAATGCCTTCGTTTTCCTTCAAGGAACTTTAAGGTAGAACATTGGAAGTAATTTTTTAATTAAATAGTTTAATTTTTAAAAATAGATCCGTTAGTTATATGCATTTTTTCTGAATTATATAACATTTTCTCCCTGTCAATATAAAAATTAGAAACCTCTAAAATTATAATTTTTGTTTAATCAAATTTAGCAATTTTTTAAAAATGCATGAAATTTATTAAAACCGCAATCACTAATGCATGTATGACCACTTCGCGCCTATGAAAACATCATGGAATGCAGAAAACTCAATAATCCATGAAATTCGTTAAAGTTGTGATCACTAACGCATGTATGAGCACTTCATCACGTGAAAACAAAATAAATTCACTGGATGCAGCAACCTCGTTGTGTAGCAATCTAAAAATGTTTGAAATTCGTTAAAGCCAATGTCACTACCGGTGTATTGCGATTCCTCTAGCTAACAAAAAATGGGGAGGGGGGGTAGGATACTTTTTCATCTCCCGAAGTAGGAGGCCTGTGGGAGTTAAGTAGCGAACCCCATGGGGGGAACAAGCTTGCTTCCACATTTGAGAAGGATGGCTCTTTTTCTGGGCGACTGTTTGCTGACCACCATTTCCTGGAAAAACGAGGTGTCTTTCAATTACGCTCAAAGGTCACCTTGATAACCTTTTCTCTTCAAAACAAGAGAGATTTTTTTTGGGTTGAAAAAAAGAAAATATTATGATAGAATTTAGGTTGTTCATTTTAATTTACGCTGAATAACTGTATTTTTATTCAAAATTTTAATAATTAAAGCATAGAAAAAAGGATTGTTAGTAATTAGAAGGTTATTTGTTTAAGAAATTTGCAATTCTTGATAGCTATTCAGTATTTTAACACAAGGAAAAAATGAGAATTAATTTTTTTTTTTTTTAAATCTGATTTTATGAAAATAGAATACAGTGGGTGATCGGTTTACGAACAGATGGGTTAACGAACACTTTTGCGAGAGATTTTTATGTTCGGATAACGAACACCTCGCCAAACAAAGCCAAGAAGAAGCAATGCTGTGTTTCAGATTTGCAGAGCTGTATTTAATTGAATCTACTATTATAGACTCAGAGAACATTTTAACAGCAGTATATTTATCGCCTAATTAATTCAGGGGCTACCGAGAGTTCGAGCTCTACATTTTAGGGCCCTCAAATTAGAATAAACAGTACAAAAACATTAATTTTTATATTTTGTGTACCTTTTTAAAGAAATATTTTTAATTGGAAGTTAATTTTAAATTAACGTGTAATTACTGTTTAAAGTGATAAAAAACATAACACAAAAGGTTTAAAAATACTTTTTAATATAGATGACATATGCTGGGGTAGTACTAGCCCTAGATGATATTTCAGGACATACTTTTTTCGATATTTCAGGACAATTTCAGGACACATTTGCTTGGCATACTAACGGAAAAAACCTTTAACTCCCTTTTCAATACATTATATTATCATAAATAGTACACTACACACACATTTTTTTTTTTTTTTTTTTTAAGTGCAGGTACATTTAAAAAAAAAAGTAATTTTCCCAGAACCCTTTGACCAAGCTGTTAAAAAATTGCAATTTTTGCATTACTGAAGGGCAAAAATCGATTTTTTCTTCGCTGATCAACGAAAATCTCAAAATATTTTCTTTTTTATAACTGATTGGTAAAAATTGCGATTTTTTATGACTGACAGACAAAAATAGCAAGCTTTTTTTAATGACTAATCGATAAAAATTGTGATTTTTGGTAACTGATCACCAAAAATTAATTTTTTTGTGTGCAAATCGACAAAAATCAGTATTTTTAAAGATAAATTGAAGAAAATTGCGACTTTTGTGATCGATTTGCATTAGTAAAAAGGTACATCTACCCCCTATTTGATGATATCAAATGCCAATATAGCACAAAACTCACAAAATTTCAGAAATTTTAGGACAGACTACCATATTTTAGGACATTTCAGGACGTTTTTATCTTTTTCAGGAATTTCAGGACAAGTACTACCCCTGCATATGTTTCATGCACTCAAATGGCAACTTCTTCAAGATCAGAATGACAATAAAATATTCTTGCAAAGTTTTTGAAAATGATAAACATAAAAAAGTTTTTATGTCATCTATATCAAAAGGTATTTTTATGTTTTTTTTATCACTTTAAGCAGTAATTACACTTTAATTTAAAGTTAACAAGTGATTTTATTGTATTATTTGGAAGTTAATTATTTTAACTGCAATTTAGTTCCTAAATTATTAACAGGTTCTAGGCTCCACTTGAGCTTTATCGGGGTCTCAGTAAACACGATCTTTTAGAGAACTAATCAAGTTTTTGAAAGATCAAAGTGATAAACTTATATGATTTAATGCTGTAGTCAATGGAATGTGCTCCTAAAAGTTTTTACTAAGGGCATGTCATTTATTTTTTTAAAGTAAGGCATGATATGGACAAAGCCATGAAACTGAGATCTGTCCACATATTAAATACGGACATATATTAACCGTATTAAAATGATGAAAACTCCAGAAAGAAAAAATAAGCTTTTGTCAAATATTTAATGCCCCACAAACTCAAAATAAGCATGACTGAAAGAAGGACAAGACTGAATGTATTTTATTACTATTACATTTAAATAAATTTAGAGAGAATTTATATTAATTTTTTTATATGTTATTTAGCTTTTAAGAACGAATTAATTGAATTCCCATACAAATCTGAACTAAATCTAATTGGTTAACGAACAATTCGGTTAGCGAACATTGTTTTGGAATGGATTAAGTTCGTTAACCGATCACCCACTGTATAATATTTCTTTGTACGTTTCTGAGATTAAAAGTCTAATTGCATAAAGTACATATGAATCTGTTCCTAATTGGAAAGAAAGAAAAATCACACATCAGGTATCAATTATGAAACAAATTCCAACATATTAAGAATATTGTAACAAAAAACTTCCATGTTTAATAAGGGGAAAGATGAAGAAAATTTTAGAAAACACATAAAATATTTGAAAACTCATTTTTGGCAATTACCTCCTATAGTTGGAAAATAATTCATATTCTTTTGTGAATCTCTATATATGGTCTATCTATTTGTGTATATATAATACATATTATGCTAAAATTTAGTTCAGTTAAGAAACGCTTAACACAGTTAAACATTCCTTTTGAATTTTGGCCAAAAAATGAAAATGTACTCGAATTCTTTTATACAGCTCTGTATATGATCTATATAATTTATGCACACCAAGTAATAAGCAAAAAATGAGTGGAATTTAAAAGTTCATACCACAATGAAAACGCATTTCTAGCAATTATAGTTCATAGACAGTTACGGTAATCTAATTTTTTTGTGTGTTTCTGTAAATGAACGATCAATGTTATGCACACCATATTCTACAGTAAGTATCTTGTAGTGCACCTGAGATATATATATATATCAATTTAAAGACGTTTGAAATAGAGATAGACCGAAACCGAATTTCGGTGATCGTCCCACTTTCGGCCGAAACCGAAAGTGTCAAAAATTTTTAAAAACTGATTAATACATACATAACTGCATATAATTATTAATAAATAAAATTAATTTTAAACAAATAATTCATAATTACTTAATAATAACTAATTATGTTACTAATTAATTTATTAATTATATGTTATTGAACCACATTTCTAACAAAACTTAACATAAATAATACAACTTTTATATTTTATTATTTTATAACAACCAATAATTATAGGTATTTATCAATAATTAATTAACAATGTAGTTAAATAATGTACAACAAATTCAGTAATGAATATTTAATTTTTAAATATATTCATATTTTCAGTTCTTTAATATTTTGGCATTTAAATTGATTGAAATAAAGTACTTAAAAGTTTTTTTTTTTTTAGGAAATTGACATTGAATATCTTAACAATTTTATAATTATAAATATTATTAATTTAATACGTGTTTAAATATAGATATTTAAATATTGCTGAACATTATTAATAATTATTTAAAATTTTGTACAAGATTTTTTATGGTACATAATGTTTAAAAACATGTTTACTTGACATCAATCTTGAAATTTCTTAAATCTTCATATGTTTTAACAACACCTTTCTCATAAAGCATTTGAAAGAATCTGGAGTTTCAAAGTAAAAATTTTCTATTACTGTTAAGTCTGCAGCTTTTAAAGATCATGTGATGTGTCTTTTAAGTTTAGTCATATATTATGCATTGCTTGCTTTATAATTTACACTCGCATTATGACGGATAATGATAAAAAGTGGAGTTCACAGCAATAAACAGTGTCTTATTTGAGCCGATACAACTCATATCAATGAGTAAAGTTGAAAATTTCCGAAAAAATAAACGAGATTTTAAATTTTAGATAGTTTTGGTCAGGCCAAAATTTTGGCAGCAGTTTCGCTGAAAAGGAATATTTGGCAAAACTCTGATTTTGCGCCGAAACCGAAATTTTGGCCAATGACTAGTTTGAAATAGTGTAACATCAGTAAATTACATTGCAAAAGATTTTTCCCCATAGACTGTAATACAACGGAATTCTTTTGAATGTCCCTGTAAACGAACTATGAGTACTTACTACATATTTCATTTTCAATACCGAACATGTCATTGTAAATCATAACATTTATCAATTGATGGCAATCGGACTATATTTACTCAAGTTAGAGCTCAAACAGACAGACGGCCAGACAAACCGAATTCATAAACCCTTTTCAACAGTATTGGAAAGTGTTAAAAACAGTGACAAACTTAGAGATTCAGATTATTTAAAATTATTTCAGATTAATTACTTAGTATTAATTAGCAGTTAATTACGGCTAAAATCATTTTATTAACACTCTCCAACTTTGTTGAAAAGTGTTTATGAATTCGGTTTGTTTGTCTGTTCGTGTTCTAACTCGCATAACTAGACTCGAATTGCCATGCAATTGATAAATGTTAATGAGGAGTTTAACATTACCAAATTCTTTTGTGTGTCGCTGTAAATGAACGATGCATGCTATGCACATGATATTCTACAGTAAACTCCCTGTAGTGCACCTCAGTGATATAATCCAATAGTTAATCTTATTGAAGTAATCTTTAAAACTGAAATATAGCCTACGCTGAAGATGCTCACAGTTGCAATTTCAATTGTTTTGCCACCACAATGTAAGTATTTGAGTGCCAATTTCCAAATGGAGGTGCTCAAGCCTTTGTGTGTTTTCTCCTAAGTTGCCATTCTCAACCTGCGGCCCGGCAACCTTTTATGTGCGGCCCGAGACACATAATCATTAATCCATGTATAAAATGAATTGAGATGTGCATAAAAGATATTCAAGTCTGTTTTATATATTTTCATAGGAAGACAAAATTTGTCTTTTTATTTATAATTGATTTAAAGCTATGTTAAAACATCTTAAAAGTTCTTTTTACATGTAGTCTTATTTGTGCTGTAGTGTTGTATACATTTCATAATCTTCAACACTAATAAAGATTGTTCCAAATTAATTAGATCTGCACTATATATTTCTACGATTAAAAGAAAATAAAGATTTTAGATTTAAAGCTATGTTAAAACATCTTAAAAGTTCTTTTTACATGTAGTCTTATTTGTGCTGTAGTGTTGTATACATTTCATAATCTTCAACACTAATAAAGATTGTTCCAAATTAATTAGATCTGCACTATATATTTCTACGATTAAAAGAAAATAAAGATTTTAGATTTAAAGCTATGTTAAAACATCTTAAAAGTTCTTTTTACATGTAGTCTTATTTGTGCTGTAGTGTTGTATACATTTCATAATCTTCAACACTAATAAAGATTGTTCCAAATTAATTAGATCTGCACTATATATTTCTACGATTAAAAGAAAATAAAGATTTTAGATTTAAAGCTATGTTAAAACATCTTAAAAGTTCTTTTTACATGTAGTCTTATTTGTGCTGTAGTGTTGTATACATTTCATAATCTTCAACACTAATAAAGATTGTTCCAAATTAATTAGATCTGCACTATATATTTCTACGATTAAAAGAAAATAAAGATTTTAGATTTAAAGCTATGTTAAAACATCTTAAAAGTTCTTTTTACATGTAGTCTTATTTGTGCTGTAGTGTTGTATACATTTCATAATCTTCAACACTAGTAGTAAGATAGTGGGGGTTCACCGGCAGAAGGCGCAATCCGCAATGAGGAATGGGGATTCCAGACTGAGGAACGAGGATTCCCCAAAGCGTAATGGGGAAAAGGAGGTGCCTTCTCAACCGGTAGTGCAATGTTCAGAATCAACCCTCTTTTTCACACAATAATCATTTCATCTCATTTTATTGGTACATCTGATATTTTATTAAAAAGGTTTGTGTGTAAGAGTATGTTTTAAAAAGCATATATGTCTTATAGTTATAAGTAGTTCTATGTGTGTGCGTGCATGTATGTGTGTGTGCGTACATGTATGTGTGTGTGTATCAAATAGTTCTCTTTATGTGTATATGTGTGTGTGTGTGTATGTATGTGTGTGCGTGTGACAAATAGTTCTCTTTGTGTGTGTGTGTGACTATCTGCTTGTTTATCAAAGTTTTAGAAATATTTTTCATGTTTTTATAACGAAAAAAAAATATGCGTTAGTTAGTTAAAAAGTTTCACAAATTAAAAAAAAAAATCTTTTAGAAAAAGTTTCACATTACTTAAAAAATTTAAAAAAAAAGTACTCAATAATAAAATCAACAATTTTTATTATAACAAAATAATTTACAGAAAGGTATTTACAGATCAAAATATACATCGCGATTTTGCGTTAGCAATACAAATCAACATTTTCTTCTTTATTACAAACGGTATTAATGTCATAATGGCCATATGCTAAACTGCTTATTCCATCATCCAATAAGTAACGCTTGTCGTCAAAGGGACTTAAGCTAATTTTATTTTGAGTTAATGTATATAGGCGATGGTCATCTTGGGCAATCCTTACCTGTTTCTCCATACTTGTTTTTTGTTGTTGGAGGCACTCCAAGTAGTCTTCATGTTTAATTTTCTGCCGAACAATCTGCGTAGATACGCCTTTTGCACGCTTCTTTTCGTCTTTAACAGATTTTAGAGAATACATTTTTGATTTCAGTCCGACAAACTCAAGGGCTAATTCACCATTAAGTTCATCCTTAAACTTTCCGAGCGTCTTCTTATTATCCTCAGAGTATAGACGATGAGATTTCGGGTATTCAGAAAAGTCAAACAACTCACGATGCTGCTCCAGATCCTTATAAATATTATTGGTTTGAATATGATACGTTAGGGAATCTGTATCCGTAAAGAGTAAAACTGCACGATCTTTGTATGTTTTCTTTATAAAATTGTAATGGAAATCATACATACAAAGTTTAGATAGTTCGAGTATAGAAAATCCAACATAGATGGGTCGGTTCATATGTATGCTAGTTTTTAATCTCTCCACAGCAGTCAAGTCTTCATCATAAGTTTTAAACGATTTAAAAGTAGGCGATGCTACTAATTTTTTGGCTCTTTTTTCACCGGTACAAAGCACAATATTTCTTCTTTTTCGTAGATTTTCCATGGTTTTACCAAAAACAGAATTGTTCATTAACTTAAAAAAGTCTTTCTCAAAAGAAGATTTTGCTTCTTTCCTTTTTTCGGTGTTGAAATTAATATATTTCTGTAACCATGGTCCCTGTTTAAATTTTAAAGCCTTATGCACAGCTGTAATTTTTAAACCAAGTTCTAAATAAAATTTGAGATTACGATAATGGGTTATATAATTTCGTTTATTATTTAAATTTGGTATAAGTTTAGGAGTTCCCACGAATTTCCTATTGTTAAGTAAGCTTCTTGCATGAGAAGACAGCATCTGATCCTCCACAGTTACTCTCTCAGGGGCGACAGGGTATTCATTATGCAAAGGATGTAAATGTTTCGGGTATTCCAAGTCTACCTCGAAAAGATACCCAATTTCGGAACTATCAGATAAAGATAGAACCCACTCTTCTGTCATATGACTTGTTTCACACCATTCAAAACCGCCGTAGGGTAAAAATTGGCTCATAGCCCACCCGTATAAGTTATTGGCATCCCAATACATAATGTAGCTGGGTGCCTCATTTTTCTTATAATCGGGCGTACCAGGGATGTTTGCTCGGGCATATCTTTTACTTATCATGCTAATGCCGCCTCTTATTCCATTTTCAACCATAAGCAACATATCTATATCACTGAGTAACTCTAAAGGTGTATCAGACATCTTCAAACAAGCCTGCCATGCTAGCCCAGGTGCTGTAAACAGGTGAGCAGGGTCAATTTCATAATACTGCTGACATAATTTCCTAAAGTTTTGAAACACGTCAGCAAGTAGTAGAACATCTGTCTTCACATAAAGGTTGTGATAATCACCAAGAGTCTTGATATCAAATGTTTTCCATACATTCTGGGCGTGTTGGTATTCCTTTTCACTTAGAGGCTCATTGGTTAAACTATTAAAAAAGGCAGAAGGCGGAGGAAGCTGCTTCTCAGTAAATTTTTCAAAGCAAGTAAAATAATCATAGGGGTAAACCCCTTTCCGTATAAGTAAAGATAAATTATTATTTCGGGGGAAATTTTCTTCAAGAATAGTGAATTGATCAGGTTGAAGGTTTTTAACAAGTTTTTCCAATGACGTAGGCAAAAATTGGAAAGAGTCTATAAACACCATCTGAATATAAGATGTAGGCTTTCTGATTTTAAAGGTGATATAGTTTTCCATAGAAGTAGCAATAACATCGATTTCATGATCTTTGAATTTTCCAAGTTTTGTCATAATATGATGACCATCATAGTTTTTCAAGTTATGGAATATAACAGGAATTGTTTTACACTGCTTATAGTTCAAGTTGCATTCCACATGTGCAGCTCCTCTGTATGCACCTGACAGGTGATCATGGTCACGTGTACGTTTCTCATCTAAAGTTTTCTTACAAATATGACAAAACTCTGCTTCTCGAAATGCCTTTTCTTCCTTGGGAGAAAGCTTCATAGGTTTAACATTTAGTAACTTTTGACCTAAAATTTCCTTCTCTTGCATCATTCGGTTTAAAAAATGATCAACACAGTTTCTACCCCGATATACCTGTGCTTTCTTCACACACGTTCCATCGGGTCCAATAACCACATAGGCATAACCACATGGCAAGTGATAGGTTGTTTTCTCGGTATAGGATGCTTTAGAAGAGGGAGGGGCTGATGAAATAGGTATAAGTAGACTCTCAAAATCCGCATAAATCGTATAGGCAACAGGATGTTGTAAACGAATACCTGTAAACTTTAATATATTATCATTTTCATTAGGCATCTTTATAGCTTGTGCAACATGTTGATAACAATATTCATTATGCTTATCCAATAGATCTTGTCTTGAAAATCGGTGTAAACATCGATAACAATAATAGCCAGCGGCTCTATGCTTGGTAAGATCACCTAAAAGTCTTGAAAAACTTCTTATCAAACAATAGTGTTGTTTTTCACCGTCACCAACCAATAACAAATTAACCACATCTTGATCTTTCTTTTCAGATATATACAGGGGGCAAACTTCATCCTCTTCATAACCAAACACATTCACCCGTAAATTGTTGAGTTGTTCAATAACAGGTATCTTCTGAAGAGGTACAGGGCATTCTACATTACCTAATTTAATATCATGTTCAAAAGGTCGATAATGTGAAACACGTTCAGGTTTTTTTGTATAATCCAAGTTCAGTTTAAAAGCCAAAAGACACCATACTAAACATTTGTTATCTTCGTTTTTTATATTCAGCAAGGCTTTTTTATCATCGAGTTTTTTAGACAAAGGAATATAGGAACTCGCAGCGAGGGGATGATATTTAGCAATCTTGAGTTCTAAATGAAGAATTTTTCTAAGTTTCCAGCCAGAACCTCTTTGTACAAATTCTTCAAAGGATTTAATAATCTTCGAAAATCCTTCCTCAATATGTTGTGAAATAGTATCTTCTATAAGTTCGGTCATACACGAACATCGAAAATAACATTGAATTTCTTCAAACTCCTCATTATCAGTTAGACGTTCAAGTGATATTTTTTCTACCATATACCATTTAATTGCACCTTTTTCATGAATTTCACTTATTAAACGTTCTTGTATTTCAGTTTGTACATGGCTATGAAATACCTCTAAATCATTTTCCCCACGTTCATCAGGATGCAAAATCACTGTTTTGAACACATTAAGCGCATCAGAATACTTTGTGTTTTTCAACTTTGCATTAGATAAGTTCATTTTGCGTTTTACACTCACAAGAGGAGTGCGGGGGTGTTGAGTGCGTACATGTTGTCTCAGATCAAATTTTCTTCCAAACACTTTATCGCAATCACAGCAAGGAAATGTTGAATTCCGATGCGACTGTAAATGCTGCTTCAAATTATCCTTACGTGTAAAAGCTTGATCACATTCATCACACTTAAATGTAGACTGTCCATCAGTATTATGGATTTTCAGGTGTCTAATCAAGTCTGATTTCCTTCTAAAACACTTTCCACAAGTTTCACAGGAAAACGACTTTTCATTAAGATGAACCTTAACATGTTGATTTAAATTAGAATATGTTGCAAAGACTTTGTCACAAGTGAGACAAACATGCTTTTTTTCCACATTCGTAGGAGTCACAGTCTTTAAAGAAACATCCTCTTCAACTTGTTGATTAAAATTGGAAGAACTTTGAGATATAGTATCCTTTTCTGAAAAAACTTCAGAGAATCCATCATGCTGTAACAATCCAACACTATCATGTGTTTTTAAATGTCTTTGTAGGTTTGATCTTCGATAAAAAGACTTCTGGCAGATATTACAACTATATAATTTCTCGCCAGAATGAATTTTCATATGTCGGTTCAGATTAGAAATGCTCGAAAAATCTTTATCACAGGTAAGACAGGTAAACATCTTCTTCGCAGATACAGAATCTCCGACAATCGAGGTTTCATCAATAGGCATATCAACATCCATAATATAAAATCAATAAAAAAAACTTTAACTCTTAATGACAAACAACAGCGATTCGCACTGATAAAAAGCGGGAGCAATTTAAAACACGTTTAACCACTAGCGATATGAATCCTCAAATGATAAAAATCCTAATTTTCCCCCGTCTATTTATACCGACCCGAAAGCAAAGTTGAGTTGTAGTATTGCTTGATATGATTGTTATCAAAACGCGTCATACGATTTCGGGGGCCTATAAGTTTCTTTCCCCTCTTTATAATATAGCATAATTAAACAGATAAACCCGAATGTATACAAATTTAAATTCGTAAACTATATTATATCACAAAATATAAAAAATCCTACAAAATAAAAATAGAATTTGGCACTTACCCCAAAAACACATCCACTTTAGTTGTTAGTCTGCACTTAACTAATCTTTCTTCCTTATCTATAGTAGGGGGCGCTGCCATCGCCGCGAGAGGCACTGCCCGTCTTCCGGTTTGTGACGTAGTTTCCGGTTTGAGATAAGAATAAACCTTAAATACACGCGCTTAGTCATTCTTCCATCCCTCTTTCGCGCTAGTAGTTGTCAGTTTCTTGTTTAGACGTGTGGGGTGACGTCATTACGTGTTTGCGATAAGAACAAGGTCACCCCTTATCAACAGGTAAAAAGCTGCGCTTCAGTGACGTCATAGGTATTATGACATAGCTGATAACGGTAAGATTAGCTGATAAGAATTTGTGCTAATCATCTATTTCCCTTCAAGTCATTGCATAAGACGGTTGAGCTCCAACAGCTGTATATAAGGTAAGAGTAATTTATATATTATAATAGGATTTTAAATTAATTTAGTAGATGTTACAATTTGATATTTAAAAAATTTCATGCTAAACGATATGATTATATGTTGTTCATCATACTAAATCCACAAATTTTAATTCGAAATAAATATTATTAAAATTATAATCTAAAATAAATTAGTTAAAATGACTAACAAATTTCAACAAAAGGAAGCTAATTATAAAAAGAAATGTACAAATTTTATAAATTTACACATGTGTTAAACGCGATTACAAACCTTATCATAGGCACAAGTCTAATTCGACTAGCCTATTTGTTATAAGTTTAAGTATAAGTCAACATGTAAGATATTTGTGAAAAGGAATCTTATGATTTTTAATTTTCCAAGTTCAGTTTCAATCATATTGTAAAAGGCTAATTCAAACTTTGAGATGAATCTATAGTAAAATACTTAAATTAAAATGTATTTTTGATAGTTTAAGAATTAGAAACTACAACTTTGACTACTTTTTAAAATGTTTGCCTGATAGGAAACTATGATAACATGTCTATGTTTGAATTTTTTTTGATAACATACCAATGCCCGATTTTTTCTGACAACATGTCTGTGTTTGAATTTTTCTGATATGAGTGTGTAGCTCAGCAGGATCACTTCCGGTCTCGCCGGAAGTAGCAGGTGTGGACACCGGAAGTAGCTGTGGGGATCATTTCCTGTCCAAACAGGTTTAGACAGGAAGTAATCCCCACCTGCCGCTTCCGGTGTCCACACCTGCTACTTCCGGCTCCGGCTCCGGCTCACGGCTCCTGCTGAGGCCTAACTCTTATTCTTCTACTACTGTTTGTTTATTGATATTTCGATGAAATTTTTTTATGAAAATGTTTTAATCAAGTAATGAATTATTTTTTTAAGTTTCGAAATGATTTTTTTTACAGCAGCGCCCCCTATGAATGGTTTTAGAAGTTTTAATTATTTTCAAATATTTCTAATTGTAAGTGATTTTTCTGGAGTTTGATGATAGTTTAAAGTAAGATTTTTTCTTTTATGTATTTTAAACAAGTTTCGAAATGATTTTTTCGCAGCAGCGCCCCCTATGAACGGTTTTAGAAGTTTTAATTATTTTAGAATATTTATAATTGGAAGCGATTTTTCTGGAGTTTGATGATAGATTAAAGTTAGATTTAGTTTTTTAATGTATTTTAAACAAGTTTCGAAATGATTTTTTCGCAGCAGCGCCATCTATGAGATGTTTTAGAAGTAACTTTCTAAAAAAATTCTGAGTTTTATCATTCTGAGATTCAAAATTGGTATTAGGTTCAGAGGTAAAGTTTTTAACTTGGGTATTGTTGATATGAAATTTTTAGATTTTGTTACAGGAAATACTCCAAGATAAGAATTGTTTTTTAGTATTAGGATGTGAATATTGTCAATTTTTGAATGCTGAAGTATAAAATTTTTTTTAAAGTTTTTTGTTTTGCAATGTTTAGTGGAATAATATGAATTAGCTACATATATTTTTATCTGATTATCGTATTCGTTTAAAAATATTAACATTCAAATGGTTTGATAAAGTTGATCGATCACTTTTCTCTTCAATGAAATCGAAAGCCACGTATAGTAGTTTATACATTTCAAAAAGAAGAGAAAAATCAAACATAGACATGTTATAAGAAAAATTAAACATAGACATGTTATAAGAAAAATTCAAGCACAGACATGTTATCAGAAAAATTCAAGCACAGGCATGTTATCAGAAAAATTCAAACACAGACATGTTGTCAGAAAAAATCGGGCATTGGTATGTTATCAAAAAAAATTCAAACATAGACATGTTATCATAGTTTCCTATCAGGCAAACATTTTAAAAAGTAGTCAAAGTTGTAGTTTCTAATTCTTAAACTATCAAAAATACATTTTAATTTAAGTATTTTACTATAGATTCATCTCAAAGTTTGAATTAGCCTTTTACAATATGATTGAAACTGAACTTGGAAAATTAAAAATCATAAGATTCCTTTTCACAAATATCTTACATGTTGACTTATACTTAAACTTATAACAAATAGGCTAGTCGAATTAGACTTGTGCCTATGATAAGGTTTGTAATCGCGTTTAACACATGTGTAAATTTATAAAATTTGTACATTTCTTTTTATAATTAGCTTCCTTTTGTTGAAATTTGTTAGTCATTTTAACTAATTTATTTTAGATTATAATTTTAATAATATTTATTTCGAATTAAAATTTGTGGATTTAGTATGATGAACAACATATAATCATATCGTTTAGCATGAAATTTTTTAAATATCAAATTGTAACATCTACTAAATTAATTTAAAATCCTATTATAATATATAAATTACTCTTACCTTATATACAGCTGTTGGAGCTCAACCGTCTTATGCAATGACTTGAAGGGAAATAGATGATTAGCACAAATTCTTATCAGCTAATCTTACCGTTATCAGCTATGTCATAATACCTATGACGTCACTGAAGCGCAGCTTTTTACCTGTTGATAAGGGGTGACCTTGTTCTTATCGCAAACACGTAATGACGTCACCCCACACGTCTAAACAAGAAACTGACAACTACTAGCGCGAAAGAGGGATGGAAGAATGACTAAGCGCGTGTATTTAAGGTTTATTCTTATCTCAAACCGGAAACTACGTCACAAACCGGAAGACGGGCAGTGCCTCTCGCGGCGATGGCAGCGCCCCCTACTATAGATAAGGAAGAAAGATTAGTTAAGTGCAGACTAACAACTAAAGTGGATGTGTTTTTGGGGTAAGTGCCAAATTCTATTTTTATTTTGTAGGATTTTTTATATTTTGTGATATAATATAGTTTACGAATTTAAATTTGTATACATTCGGGTTTATCTGTTTAATTATGCTATATTATAAAGAGGGGAAAGAAACTTATAGGCCCCCGAAATCGTATGACGCGTTTTGATAACAATCATATCAAGCAATACTACAACTCAACTTTGCTTTCGGGTCGGTATAAATAGACGGGGGAAAATTAGGATTTTTATCATTTGAGGATTCATATCGCTAGTGGTTAAACGTGTTTTAAATTGCTCCCGCTTTTTATCAGTGCGAATCGCTGTTGTTTGTCATTAAGAGTTAAAGTTTTTTTTATTGATTTTATATTATGGATGTTGATATGCCTATTGATGAAACCTCGATTGTCGGAGATTCTGTATCTGCGAAGAAGATGTTTACCTGTCTTACCTGTGATAAAGATTTTTCGAGCATTTCTAATCTGAACCGACATATGAAAATTCATTCTGGCGAGAAATTATATAGTTGTAATATCTGCCAGAAGTCTTTTTATCGAAGATCAAACCTACAAAGACATTTAAAAACACATGATAGTGTTGGATTGTTACAGCATGATGGATTCTCTGAAGTTTTTTCAGAAAAGGATACTATATCTCAAAGTTCTTCCAATTTTAATCAACAAGTTGAAGAGGATGTTTCTTTAAAGACTGTGACTCCTACGAATGTGGAAAAAAAGCATGTTTGTCTCACTTGTGACAAAGTCTTTGCAACATATTCTAATTTAAATCAACATGTTAAGGTTCATCTTAATGAAAAGTCGTTTTCCTGTGAAACTTGTGGAAAGTGTTTTAGAAGGAAATCAGACTTGATTAGACACCTGAAAATCCATAATACTGATGGACAGTCTACATTTAAGTGTGATGAATGTGATCAAGCTTTTACACGTAAGGATAATTTGAAGCAGCATTTACAGTCGCATCGGAATTCAACATTTCCTTGCTGTGATTGCGATAAAGTGTTTGGAAGAAAATTTGATCTGAGACAACATGTACGCACTCAACACCCCCGCACTCCTCTTGTGAGTGTAAAACGCAAAATGAACTTATCTAATGCAAAGTTGAAAAACACAAAGTATTCTGATGCGCTTAATGTGTTCAAAACAGTGATTTTGCATCCTGATGAACGTGGGGAAAATGATTTAGAGGTATTTCATAGCCATGTACAAACTGAAATACAAGAACGTTTAATAAGTGAAATTCATGAAAAAGGTGCAATTAAATGGTATATGGTAGAAAAAATATCACTTGAACGTCTAACTGATAATGAGGAGTTTGAAGAAATTCAATGTTATTTTCGATGTTCGTGTATGACCGAACTTATAGAAGATACTATTTCACAACATATTGAGGAAGGATTTTCGAAGATTATTAAATCCTTTGAAGAATTTGTACAAAGAGGTTCTGGCTGGAAACTTAGAAAAATTCTTCATTTAGAACTCAAGATTGCTAAATATCATCCCCTCGCTGCGAGTTCCTATATTCCTTTGTCTAAAAAACTCGATGATAAAAAAGCCTTGCTGAATATAAAAAACGAAGATAACAAATGTTTAGTATGGTGTCTTTTGGCTTTTAAACTGAACTTGGATTATACAAAAAAACCTGAACGTGTTTCACATTATCGACCTTTTGAACATGATATTAAATTAGGTAATGTAGAATGCCCTGTACCTCTTCAGAAGATACCTGTTATTGAACAACTCAACAATTTACGGGTGAATGTGTTTGGTTATGAAGAGGATGAAGTTTGCCCCCTGTATATATCTGAAAAGAAAGATCAAGATGTGGTTAATTTGTTATTGGTTGGTGACGGTGAAAAACAACACTATTGTTTGATAAGAAGTTTTTCAAGACTTTTAGGTGATCTTACCAAGCATAGAGCCGCTGGCTATTATTGTTATCGATGTTTACACCGATTTTCAAGACAAGATCTATTGGATAAGCATAATGAATATTGTTATCAACATGTTGCACAAGCTATAAAGATGCCTAATGAAAATGATAATATATTAAAGTTTACAGGTATTCGTTTACAACATCCTGTTGCCTATACGATTTATGCGGATTTTGAGAGTCTACTTATACCTATTTCATCAGCCCCTCCCTCTTCTAAAGCATCCTATACCGAGAAAACAACCTATCACTTGCCATGTGGTTATGCCTATGTGGTTATTGGACCCGATGGAACGTGTGTGAAGAAAGCACAGGTATATCGGGGTAGAAACTGTGTTGATCATTTTTTAAACCGAATGATGCAAGAGAAGGAAATTTTAGGTCAAAAGTTACTAAATGTTAAACCTATGAAGCTTTCTCCCAAGGAAGAAAAGGCATTTCGAGAAGCAGAGTTTTGTCATATTTGTAAGAAAACTTTAGATGAGAAACGTACACGTGACCATGATCACCTGTCAGGTGCATACAGAGGAGCTGCACATGTGGAATGCAACTTGAACTATAAGCAGTGTAAAACAATTCCTGTTATATTCCATAACTTGAAAAACTATGATGGTCATCATATTATGACAAAACTTGGAAAATTCAAAGATCATGAAATCGATGTTATTGCTACTTCTATGGAAAACTATATCACCTTTAAAATCAGAAAGCCTACATCTTATATTCAGATGGTGTTTATAGACTCTTTCCAATTTTTGCCTACGTCATTGGAAAAACTTGTTAAAAACCTTCAACCTGATCAATTCACTATTCTTGAAGAAAATTTCCCCCGAAATAATAATTTATCTTTACTTATACGGAAAGGGGTTTACCCCTATGATTATTTTACTTGCTTTGAAAAATTTACTGAGAAGCAGCTTCCTCCGCCTTCTGCCTTTTTTAATAGTTTAACCAATGAGCCTCTAAGTGAAAAGGAATACCAACACGCCCAGAATGTATGGAAAACATTTGATATCAAGACTCTTGGTGATTATCACAACCTTTATGTGAAGACAGATGTTCTACTACTTGCTGACGTGTTTCAAAACTTTAGGAAATTATGTCAGCAGTATTATGAAATTGACCCTGCTCACCTGTTTACAGCACCTGGGCTAGCATGGCAGGCTTGTTTGAAGATGTCTGATACACCTTTAGAGTTACTCAGTGATATAGATATGTTGCTTATGGTTGAAAATGGAATAAGAGGCGGCATTAGCATGATAAGTAAAAGATATGCCCGAGCAAACATCCCTGGTACGCCCGATTATAAGAAAAATGAGGCACCCAGCTACATTATGTATTGGGATGCCAATAACTTATACGGGTGGGCTATGAGCCAATTTTTACCCTACGGCGGTTTTGAATGGTGTGAAACAAGTCATATGACAGAAGAGTGGGTTCTATCTTTATCTGATAGTTCCGAAATTGGGTATCTTTTCGAGGTAGACTTGGAATACCCGAAACATTTACATCCTTTGCATAATGAATACCCTGTCGCCCCTGAGAGAGTAACTGTGGAGGATCAGATGCTGTCTTCTCATGCAAGAAGCTTACTTAACAATAGGAAATTCGTGGGAACTCCTAAACTTATACCAAATTTAAATAATAAACGAAATTATATAACCCATTATCGTAATCTCAAATTTTATTTAGAACTTGGTTTAAAAATTACAGCTGTGCATAAGGCTTTAAAATTTAAACAGGGACCATGGTTACAGAAATATATTAATTTCAACACCGAAAAAAGGAAAGAAGCAAAATCTTCTTTTGAGAAAGACTTTTTTAAGTTAATGAACAATTCTGTTTTTGGTAAAACCATGGAAAATCTACGAAAAAGAAGAAATATTGTGCTTTGTACCGGTGAAAAAAGAGCCAAAAAATTAGTAGCATCGCCTACTTTTAAATCGTTTAAAACTTATGATGAAGACTTGACTGCTGTGGAGAGATTAAAAACTAGCATACATATGAACCGACCCATCTATGTTGGATTTTCTATACTCGAACTATCTAAACTTTGTATGTATGATTTCCATTACAATTTTATAAAGAAAACATACAAAGATCGTGCAGTTTTACTCTTTACGGATACAGATTCCCTAACGTATCATATTCAAACCAATAATATTTATAAGGATCTGGAGCAGCATCGTGAGTTGTTTGACTTTTCTGAATACCCGAAATCTCATCGTCTATACTCTGAGGATAATAAGAAGACGCTCGGAAAGTTTAAGGATGAACTTAATGGTGAATTAGCCCTTGAGTTTGTCGGACTGAAATCAAAAATGTATTCTCTAAAATCTGTTAAAGACGAAAAGAAGCGTGCAAAAGGCGTATCTACGCAGATTGTTCGGCAGAAAATTAAACATGAAGACTACTTGGAGTGCCTCCAACAACAAAAAACAAGTATGGAGAAACAGGTAAGGATTGCCCAAGATGACCATCGCCTATATACATTAACTCAAAATAAAATTAGCTTAAGTCCCTTTGACGACAAGCGTTACTTATTGGATGATGGAATAAGCAGTTTAGCATATGGCCATTATGACATTAATACCGTTTGTAATAAAGAAGAAAATGTTGATTTGTATTGCTAACGCAAAATCGCGATGTATATTTTGATCTGTAAATACCTTTCTGTAAATTATTTTGTTATAATAAAAATTGTTGATTTTATTATTGAGTACTTTTTTTTTAAATTTTTTAAGTAATGTGAAACTTTTTCTAAAAGATTTTTTTTTTTAATTTGTGAAACTTTTTAACTAACTAACGCATATTTTTTTTTCGTTATAAAAACATGAAAAATATTTCTAAAACTTTGATAAACAAGCAGATAGTCACACACACACACAAAGAGAACTATTTGTCACACGCACACACATACATACACACACACACACATATACACATAAAGAGAACTATTTGATACACACACACATACATGTACGCACACACACATACATGCACGCACACACATAGAACTACTTATAACTATAAGACATATATGCTTTTTAAAACATACTCTTACACACAAACCTTTTTAATAAAATATCAGATGTACCAATAAAATGAGATGAAATGATTATTGTGTGAAAAAGAGGGTTGATTCTGAACATTGCACTACCGGTTGAGAAGGCACCTCCTTTTCCCCATTACGCTTTGGGGAATCCTCGTTCCTCAGTCTGGAATCCCCATTCCTCATTGCGGATTGCGCCTTCTGCCGGTGAACCCCCACTATCTTACTACTAACACTAATAAAGATTGTTCCAAATTAATTAGATCTGCACTATATATTTCTACGATTAAAAGAAAATAAAGATTTTAGATTTAAAGCTATGTTAAAACATCTTAAAAGTTCTTTTTACATGTAGTCTTATTTGTGCTGTAGTGTTGTATACATTTCATAATCTTCAACACTAATAAAGATTGTTCCAAATTAATTAGATCTGCACTATATATTTCTACGATTAAAAGAAAATAAAGATTTTAGATTTAAAGCTATGTTAAAACATCTTAAAAGTTCTTTTTACATGTAGTCTTATTTGTGCTGTAGTGTTGTATACATTTCATAATCTTCAACACTAATAAAGATTGTTCCAAATTAATTAGATCTGCACTATATATTTCTACGATTAAAAGAAAATAAAGATTTTAGATTTAAAGCTATGTTAAAACATCTTAAAAGTTCTTTTTACATGTAGTCTTATTTGTGCTGTAGTGTTGTATACATTTCATAATCTTCAACACTAATAAAGATTGTTCCAAATTAATTAGATCTGCACTATATATTTCTACGATTAAAAGAAAATAAAGATTTTAAATTGAGGAAAAGTTTGGTTTATTAGAGAAAATCTCGAGATTTTTTTGTTTAGAACTTGACAATTTTGCAATGTCTATGATTTCTAATGATTATAACATTTTATACTCATTACACAGCTAATACTGCTTTCTAGTGTTGAATGTTTTTCTCAGAAAAAATTGTCACGTAACATTTTTTATACTACTATTTCCAAACAACGAATTTTGCAGCGTATTTCTGTAAAATTTATAATAGAAATCTACCACGAAGTTTATTGTTTGGAAATAGTTGTGTTAAAAAATTTTTGGTAACATTTCTTCCGCGACAAACTTTTAACCCTACTGATGTTATATTGCTTTGTTATACAAGTTTTTTTTTTAGCTATTATTTTAATTACCTGTTTTTTACCCTTTTTTAAGAGTTTAGCGGATCGTCTAACGTGAGAAAAAAAGGTTGAGTATGGCTGTTACTAAGCATCGGTGAAGCAAATCATTGTTGGAAAGTAACTCGTAGTTAGCTGAATAACTATGAAATTACTATTAAATAATTATAATTAAATAACTATTATTAAATTACTATTAAAAAACTATGAAAGGACTTTGAGTTCGGTCAAATCATTTTATAGGGATAATCTATATGACTATAGGGAATAGAAAAATGCAAATAGTTTTTCAACCCCCAAAAAAAAATCATCCCACTTAATGCAACGGAACTCTCACTTATTGCCTTATTATGTAATTCCTCAGACTGAACTTCTTCATTTTCACTATACCCATTTCTTTGTTATTTTCATTGTATGAATTTTTTTGAAATAGGTTATCCCTTTGAATGAATAGATTGTTTTAGCATTTGGGACAGATAGTACTAAATGAATCATTTAAAATAAAAGTTTGACAAAAAATAACATTTTATTTGAAATACATATTCCACAATAAATAAAATATAAATTTAATCTATTAAATTAATTTAGCTATCCCATATTATTAGCATTGTCCATTCTGATTGCTGTATTCAGCACTGCCAATTTGCTACTTTTTTAAAAAAAATTCAGATTGCTTGACTGTCAGCAGTTTTTTGAAAAAATAAAATTCGCCTTATTTAATGTTAATGACAGATTAAATAAGGAAAAAACAAGGCAAATTATACCATTTAAAAAAAAAGTGGTGCTAATCAAGCAATCTGAATTTTAAAAAGTAACCCACTGGCAACACTGACTGTATTGTTAATTTAATTAATTCATTCAGGGCTTAATTTCTAAGAAAAAAAGTACCGGAGCCCTAATATACTGCAATACTAACATCCGTAGCGTACTCCCCCTCGGCAGTCACTCCAATGTGCATTTTTATATTTCCTACATTATTTTAAAAATTTAAAACATTGTTTTTTTATTTAGTAAAATTTCAATACATCTATCTGTGTATACTTAGCTATCAACTATTCCACTTTTTAGTTATTACTACTTCCAAACAGAAAGCTTTGCCTGATCTTAATGTTAATTAATCGCAGAATTCTGCGATTCAATAAGCTCAGGATTATGATTCGGAAATAGTGTTAACACAAAAAATTAATAGTTCGCAGCTATATAGAATAGAAAAAGACTTTATTCTTTATTCTGATCTAAATAGCATTACAATGATTTGAAAAGGAAAATAATATAATTTTAATTTTGAATTTGAAATAGATTGAGCTCGAACAAATCTGTTTTTAATTTAACACAGATTGAACTGCAAGAATAAACAATGATGTATATTTGTAAATTTGATGGGAACCTTATTTCTGGATCGACCTTCGTATATATAGAATTTCATTTTTTACTTTGTATCATATCACTTTAGTTTCTGGTTAACCAAATATTTAATATCTTGGATAAAATTTCTCCAAATGAATCATTGTTTATTTCACGCTACCTCCAAATGAATTCCCAAAGGTACGATTCTATTTGTCGCCATGCAGAGAGAGCCCTTTAATATTACAATATATTACTACATAAAATATGGAAAGTAATGATGCAGCGACTGAATGAGTTAACAAGAAAACCAAAATACTGTTTAACCTTTACAGGATAGATGGTTTAAATAAAGGCCAGAAAACACCCCTTTTTAACCTTTTGAATACTGAAGTATGAAAACTCCATAGCATTCAAACTACTGTGAATATGCTGCAAGATTATTTCTCCCCCTTTCTTCTACCGGCTACTTTTTAGGAGAACAATAAGAGGTAAAAGTGGAACCTCTCTAAAATAACTAATACAAAAGGCAGCCCACCTGTTGATTCCAATAATCCCCTGCTCTGCTACAATAGTTGGATATTTAGGAGGGGGAGAAAATGGAATAGGCATTCAGGTGGTCTTCCAGGAGTTTGCTTGGCTGGACATTGTGGGCGTTTCAGTAGCGAAATGATTAAAAAATGGTAATCATCTTAATACAGTGGAACTCCAGATATACCTTACCTGAGTTGTAAGTTTCAACTCAGTGGTCCTGACCGCTTGCCATTAAAAATTAGCTGAGTTATACGTTTTGAATTACACAGTTATACATTACATTTTTGTGTCCCCGGACAATTTTTTTTTTTCATTTATCCATTTTGTAAACCGGAAACACTGATGACACGTCCGGGAAGTCTGATTTGAAAGATCCCACTCAAACTTCAGAGCTGCAGTCAGGTCTTTTGACGTAGCAAAGCGGTTCGTCAGTAGTAAAAGCAATAACAATAAGGCAGCTGTATTATAAACAGAAATGCAAAATTTGCTATTCAGTGTCGGCTCTGCTGAAAAGAAACAACCGAAGATTAGTGATTATTTCAACAAGATTCAGTAAAATACTGAAATGTCTTTTTTGATGAATGATTTATATGCCAAGGCGATTCCAATAATTTCTTTTAAGTACTCTATGTGTATTGAAAACATTTTTAATAAAGTTTTTATGATAAAATAACTTCATGTGTACTTTTCTTATGTACTTTTTATCTACTCTGTTCCATTTCTGAAAATGTATGTTATGGGTGCAGTACTACTTAAGAAACTTCTGTTTTCAATATAAAAGGTAAACTTCTCAACGGAACAAAGTTTTCATGATATATTTTTTTAAATGTTCCAGTAGACTATTAATCGAGTTATACGTTTTACTGAGTTACATGTTTTGTTGTCTGGTCCCGGGCAAAACATATAACTGGAGTTCCACTGTATCTACATTTATCTAAGTTTCCCCTAGGTTTTAAAAAAGGCAGGAGTTTGCTGGTGGCACTTTTTTGATTTTTTTAAAGACATTATTTTGATTTTTAAAGCTACTTTTAATAAGTGAAGGCACCAGAGTATGCCGATTTAATTCAGGTTGATTAAAATCACAATTTAAATCACTGTGATTTTTTTTAAATCATTGATTTAAATCAATATTAAAGTTTTATTCTTTTGGAATATGTAGTTTTGCCTTTATTTAGAATATAATACAAATTTAAACAACCCACATGTCACTATTTATTTGGATAAAATGAGAAAAAAAAAAAAAAAAAGGCCTAAAAAATAAACTCTGCCTCTTTAAAATTCTCAATTGTAAATTTTATACTCACAATCTGTACGTTTTTTTTTTTTTTTTATCCTTCTAACTGGGAGAATAGCGTTCATCCCTGAAAAGTTTTCCCGACGGTATTTGCAGAACAAAAATGCTCAAAATTCATTTGGTTTATTAATATGGCATTATTACAAAGGCCATTATTACCATTATATGCTTCAATTAGATGCTTTTAACATAACATTGTTGTAATTTGTTTGATAAATTAATATTTATTTTTAAATATCTTGCAATTGTTTTATCCATGGCTGTGTCACAGGTTGTAAAAGCACAGAAAAGCAAAATAAAGATAATGAATACTGTCAATCTACAGATGTTTATAGCTGATCACTTTTTGAATGAATTTTGAATGTTTTTCTCTTGAACAATAGCTTGTTAATTCTTGTGGTAACAAATACATAAATTTTTCAATCTAATTGATTTTATTCATTGTGAATTTAAAATATGATGAATCTAGTACGTTCTGGTTACATTCCATTTACCTGCAGAGAAATTGGTAGTATACATTTAGATAATATTTTTAGGCTGGATAAAGAAAAAAATTGTAAAGTGCTTGAAGTTCAGACAGTCTGCTTGAGTTTAGATGGGTGGTAAAATGTCCACAATGAGCCTATTATTTGTGCAATTGTTACCAAATGCAGCAGGGATTGGTATCTTGTGGATTCCATTGATACATCAGAAAATTTACATACAACCGAATATAACCTTATAAAAATTGCTCATGAAGTAATATTGAAGTGCAAAGCTGAATGTAACTGTTTTATTGGTAGCCTTGTCACAGATACTGCAGCTAATGTCAAGATTATGCATGATGAATTAAAAAATATGTTATTTGACTGAGATTGAAAAGGAAAAAAAAAACCTTTTGATTTTCCTAAGAATAATAAATTCACTAGTAGATTTATAGGTTTAACCATAAGATGCCTAGCTAAGGCAGATTCTTTTTATGATTTTCTTTTTGAGCAAAATGCTGTATCCCAAATGTCTCCTTCGGAATAGTGGAGAACCCATTATTCAAGTTTTGTGAAACGTCAGATGAAAAAGCAATAAAGTAAGTATGTAGAAAAGACAATTTTCTACTTATGGTTTAGTACATTCAAAACTTAGAAACAAACTGGGGAATGAAAAAGCAGGAAAATTGGGTTTTTTAAACAAAGCCTTGAATTCCAAGTCCTTAAGTCTTTTGAAAAATTATAATTAATTTTTCAAAATCTTCTAAAGTATTTATCTATTTTTCATTTCAATATTTTTACCTACTAAAAGCCACCAAGGCAGTTCCAAATTAATTTTTCCCATTGACTTTCAATATTAGGTATTAATAAAATTAGAAATGGAAATGAAGGTGACTCTAAAATGCTATTGTTATATTTTTTAACTTTAATCTTTTGAGAAAAAACCTTGAACATTTATGACGTCATATATTTAAAATAAATTGTGTTAACCAATGTGTATATATGCATATTTTCATGAAAAATTTATTTCAAAAGATTGTAGATCTTATATATTTTACATTTACACATTTAAAGAAATTATTTTTAAAAAATAGGGCATATTTATATGCTGACAAATACTATCTATTGCAAAAAGAAAAAAAAAACTTTTTTAATTTAATTTCTTTATATTTATTAGTTTTCATATTGTACTTGCATTTAAAATTTAAAAAAAAACATCAAGTGTTCTTGCTAAATTCATATGTTTAATGTGTAAAAAAATTATCTTTCCAAAATAATCAATTTAAATTTAAAAAATCTTATTTAAATCAAATAAATCTGATTTTTTTTATTAAAAAAAAAAATCATGATTTTTGCATACCCTGGAAGGCACAAGACAGCAATGAAGCACTTTTTTACTGAGGAAAAAGAAGGATGCTAATATTTTGGATGAAGGGCTAGAAGGGTGCTAATCTTTTGGATAAGGGGTAATAAGGGTGCTATTTAGTAAACCAAATGGCAGGTAGGGTGCAGCATCCTGCTGAAACTGTTTGGGGATAACTGCATTTATTTTCTCCAGTTATTGTTAAGCTGTACTTCGGGATGGTATATTAAACAATAACTTTGAGTAAAAGAAGTGCTTGCTAGAAATTTGCCTTTTAAGAAGAAATTGTTCTCACCTATATTTAAAACACCCATATTTAATATTTAAATAAAGACATAAATGAAAAGTGTGAATAAAACTTTAAGAATAAATGTGTGTATAATATATAAATACAGATATACAAGAAAAGCAATTTGCAATTTATTTTGTCACACTAATTATAGTAAACATTTTTTTTTTTTGTCAATATATACGTAACATATACATTGTAGTATACATATATATACATGTAACGAAACAAAACATAATATATATGCAGGGGTGATTGTGGGTTTATGAAAAAAATACCTGTAATTTTAGCGAGAAAATGTTTTTGTAGGACAGAGGGGGGAGGGAACATACAATTTATTGCAATTAGGTCAAATTATGAACAATCTGAACTTTAATTATGTTTAGCAATCATATCAAATTGATATTTTAATCTTATTTTATGAGTTCAACTATCAGAAAAACTAGAATTTCGGTAATGAAAATGAAAAAAATACCTGAATTCAGGTGTATAACTTGAACACAATCACCTCTGATATATGTAACAAAAGGCCATTAAAGTTTTATAAAAAAAAAATGCAAAAAAATCTGTTGTCATATCAAATCAAAATTAAGAATTCAACAAAATAATTTTTTGATGTTTAATAAAAAGAAAAGCAGATAAATCTTTATTTTCTGCACAAGCTAACAAATCAAGATTCCCAACAAATGATTTAAGAACTCAAGAATGTAAAACAAAGTAATGGAAATTGCAAGATTAGCAACAGATATTGTTGCAAGAGAGTTAGACACAGAATTAATTTGAAATGAAACCATTCATAAACTGTTGTTATACTTTGGATCATGGGTTCGAATATGATAATCATATCTGTATTTCTCAGTAAATGTTTTGCCACAGGTATCACAAACAAAATCTTCAGTTTGATGCGTACTAACGTGATATCTGAGACTGCTGCTTTGAGCAAATCCTTTCTCACATATGGGACAAACGAAAGATTTTTCCCCTGTATGTGTTCGGAAGTGTTTTTTCAAATTAGTTTTGTGATAAAATCTTTTATCACACACATAACATTCGAAACGTCTTTCTTTATTATGAGTGAGGAGATGCGCATTTAAATCAAACATTGCGGTACATTTTTTGAAACAAATTTTACATGTATAAGGTTTCTCACCTGTATGAAATCTCAGATGGACGTCAAAATGGGATTTATAGAAAAACTCTTTCTGGCAAAATTCACACTGGTAGATCTTCAATCCTTTATGAATTACTCTAACATGTTTTTCTAAGGAAATTTTATCGGGAAAATCAGCTGCACAATATGTACATGCAAATGTATCTTCTTCATCAACACAATCATCTACATCCTCTTCATTTTCAAGAGTATCTCCATCTTTAAAATCAGAAGTGGATGGTTCTATCGTAGTAACTGTTTCTATAATAGGATTAAAATCAGAAGTGGATGGTTCTATCGCAGTAACTGTTTCTATAATAGGGTTAAAATCAGAAGTGGATGGTTCTATTGCAGTAACTGTTTCTATAATAGGATTAAAATCAGAAGTGGATGGTTCTATCGCAGTAACTGTTTCTATAATAGGACTTGTAACAAATTTGCTCATTATAATAATAGTGGAATAAAATGATGAATGCAAAAAATCAGTTTAAAAAAACTCGGTATACGAATACAATTTTTGCATACAGCATTCGAAATTTGACAACTTTTATGTTCTTCACCTTTTTAGATTAATTAATAAAATATATTTTTACATCAATAAATATGTTCATTTGATCACACCACAAAAATTTATCTTTTTTTTTTTTTTAATCAATAAAATGCTTCAAAAACAATATAAAAATTTATAGTTATATCTTTGACAAAATATTTTTTTTATATAAAGTAATTATCAGTAATGCAATTTATCTCTACCAATCCTTTACTTTTCTACATTTCCATTCGGCTAAGCTGTTTATCCAATGAAAAAAATATTTCTTGAAGTTAGTATATTCTTAGGAGTGTTTTCAAAGCATCAGAAAAACAAAACAAAATGTCACTTAATTTGAAACTGGACTCAGGTAAATATGGTATGTATAAACAATTTCTTGAACACCTAAAAAAATAAAAAATAAAATAAAATTTCATGAAAGAAAAAGCATGAATGAGCACAAGAAACAAACTTTGGAAGAAAATATATTTTCATAAAAGTCTAAGTTATTTTCTGGAGATGAAAGAAAGACACACACCTTTAAGATAAAGGGCAAAATTAGCACTAGCTACCGGCCACAGCCACAGGGCCACTAAATGAAGAAAAGTGGCTATTAAAAAAAATTGTCTGTCAGCGGCCATCTTATGGCCACTTTCCTACAAGGAAAGAGTAAAATTTGTTTGCATTTCATCAAAAGATTCTACTTTTACTGGTTGAAACATATGTTTATATTAACATATTTATTTGGGCTATTTAATTTTAGTAATTTATTTATCAAAAAATGTAAAATGTCATCTAAGTAAGAAAATAGGTCAGAAAGCTTTGCATTGCAGAATAGGGAGTTAGAGAATAGAAGGCATAATTAGAAAATTTCATTAGTGGCCACTGTCTTTAAAACTACTGACCATTTTTTTTATTTAAAAGTGCTAAACAGTAAACTTTTGTTAAAATTTCTATTAGTATTAATCTAAAATTAAATAGACCAAATAAATATATATGTTAATATAAACATATTGCAACCAGCAAAAGTAGAACCCTTGATAGAATGTAAGAAAATTTTACTCTCTCCTTGTAGGAAAGTGGCCGCTGACAGACAATTTTTTAATAGCCACTTTTTTCAATTAGTAGCCTTGTGGCCGGTGCTAATTTTGCCCTTTATTAGAGAGTCACCTTAACAAGAAATGAATGGAAATATAATACTTTTTCAAACTTAAATTGTTTCTTTAAGGGGGGGGGGGGGGAGAAGGTAAGGGCTACTTCTTTGGATTATATTTATTGGCGTTTTATTGGGTTAAGTAAAAAGTCATGCCATATTTTTTTAGGTTTCAAAGTGAATTTATTGATACAAATATCTAACATTAATTAATGATATAGTGGTCATTTTGTTTGATGTCCTTTTTCCTATAGGTCAAAATTAGTTTTTTTGGCCAGTATATGGATTATTTTCACTGGTCAGTAACAAATTTACAAATACTTGATAAAAAAATGTGCTTTTAATTAGAAAATTTCATTAGTGGCCACTGTCTTTAAAACTACTGACCATTTTTTTTATTTAAAAGTGCTAAACAGTAAACTTTTGTTAAAATTTCTATTAGTATTAATCTAAAATTAAATAGACCAAATAAATATATATGTTAATATAAACATATTGCAACCAGCAAAAGTAGAACCCTTGATAGAATGTAAGAAAATTTTACTCTCTCCTTGTAGGAAAGTGGCCGCTGACAGACAATTTTTTAATAGCCACTTTTTTCAATTAGTAGCCTTGTGGCCGGTGCTAATTTTGCCCTTTATTAGAGAGTCACCTTAACAAGAAATGAATGGAAATATAATACTTTTTCAAACTTAAATTGTTTCTTTAAGGGGGGGGGGGGGGGGGAGAAGGTAAGGGCTACTTCTTTGGATTATATTTATTGGCGTTTTATTGGGTTAAGTAAAAAGTCATGCCATATTTTTTTAGGTTTCAAAGTGAATTTATTGATACAAATATCTAACATTAATTAATGATATAGTGGTCATTTTGTTTGATGTCCTTTTTCCTATAGGTCAAAATTAGTTTTTTTGGCCAGTATATGGATTATTTTCACTGGTCAGTAACAAATTTACAAATACTTGATAAAAAAATGTGCTTTTTCTAACTATTAACATCATAATTTACTAATATCCTTCACTTACCCTTTGATAAGATTACACTCGATGGAAAAAACTAGCATTCCATTGAATAGAGAAATATAAACAAGTAATTATTCCATCCAAATTAAAGTGATAAACTATATTTAAAGATATGTTGATGCATTGTATAAAACAGACAATAAAAATATTTGAAATTTTTTGAAATTAAAATATATTTTAATTAAAAAAATAATTTCACATCTTTTATTTTTACTTAAAACATAGTAGGATAGGATCTATTAACAATTGCAATAATGTAGTGCCGAAACTTGATGTATATATAAAGTAAGAAGCAATAAATAAAAAAAAAATTGTATTTTTTGGCACTAAAGTTTATCATTTGTGGTCTCCATGTCCTAATCCCAGTAGCAGAAAGTTATGGTTGTGTCTGCGACAGATATTTTGTGGAATGAAAATTGTCTGCAGAAATCGCGTGCTGCAATTTTCTTATATACATTATAAGTGTGTTAAAAAAAATATGGTTCTTACTGATAATACTGATTGTGAAATTTGTCAAACGATTTGGGAAAAAATAGTAAAATTAATCAAATTGTCTTGGGAAAGAAACTGCAAAATTCATCAAATGGCCTTGGGAAAGAAATCAGGCAAATTGGCTCAGGAAATAAATCACAAAATTCATCAATCACGTGAAATTCATCAAACGACCATGAAAAAAATCACTGATTTTGTCAAAGAATCATAGAAATAAAAAGGAAATCTTTTCAATCGACCATGAAAAATATGGCAAATTTCGCCAAATAATTGCAACGGAAAAACTATCGCGAAAAAATTTGTCAAATCTGTGAAAGAAATCGTGAGATTCATCAAGTGATCGCAGAAAAAAATTGTGAAATGAGTCAAACAATTGTGGAAAAAATTGAGAAATCCGTCATGATCCCGGGAAGATAATCATGAAATTCATCAAAGGATCCCAGGAAAAAAAATCGCGAAATTTGCCAAATGGTTTCAAGAAAAAATCACGAAATTCATCAAACGACAGTGGAAAAAAATCTCATTTTCAATTCAATTATCGTGATTGGCAAATGTGACTATTAAGTTTGGCCAGTGGTGGCAATAAAGTTAATCACCAAATTTTCATTATTACTCGCCGATTGGTGATTGCTAATTTTGTCCTATTCCTTTCCCATCTTCAATCCCAAGCAATGATTAAATATTTTGAACATTCTGCATTACAGGAACAGAATGGATTGTGGACCACTGTGCCCCATGTTGAAGTTCAATAAATAATCATAGCAATATTGTTTATAGCTTTCTTTTAAACATATTAACTTTAAAATTAAATATATAGCTGCAGACTCCCAAAATTTGGAAGGAGCCAGTGGCTCCTAAATCCAAAAAATCCAGTAGCCACAATTGTAAAACAAAGGCATAAAAACAATAGTGTTTATATGGGGTAAAAAGCTGAACAAAAAATTCAGGAATTCAAAGTGTAAAGTAATTTATTTAATATACACACATATACAACAAAATTTGAATATTAATTAAGTGTGATATAAATCTTAAATCATGTACAGTCAGAAGATAAAGTTGGGCAAGATACTGTAAAAGCACTTATTTCACGAAAATGAAGATATCGGTGATTTCACGAGCTGAAAATTTAGAGAATTTTATATGAACAGAACCGAAAGTTGAAAAATCCCGAAACTACCTTTTGCATAAGGCATTTTAAGAAACTTCCTTTTGTCCGAAAAGTTCGCCCCCGTCCTCTTCCTATCGCTCTAAAAATAACACACGGGCACACAACACAAACAAAATGTTGTTCCTCCTGAGATGTTCGTTACCTTCGATCAGACAAATGCAAAGTTTATGCCTACATCTCTGAACTGTATACACATTAGAAGAACGTGGTTCAAAACAAGTGTCAGTAATAGGCATGGAAGATAAAAGAGAGATGACTCTTTTGTTAGCATGTTTCTTTTCTGGAAACCTACTTCCACCACAATTGTTGTACGCTGGAAAAACAACAAATTGTCATGTAAAGTTTACATTTCCCGCAGACCGGGATGTGTGGCACACAGATTCGCACTGGGGCAATACTGACACAATGATTCGATACTTCGAGAATATTCTTGTACCTTATTACAACAAGCAGAGAGAGCTTCTTGGGTTAGTTCCAGAACAACCTGGTGTAGCATTGTTCGACGTTTTTAACCCCTTGGGGACGAGCGACACGTATATGTGACGCGTAAGATGCTCAGAATCCTCGATTATTCCCACCAGTTATTTTTTGTTGTAAGGTTTGCCTTATTTAATCTTAACATTTTTGCGATTCAAATAGGCGAATATTTCTGTATTGAAAAACGGGTGGTAAAAGATTAAAAATTCTGTAAAGGACGCTCGTCGCGAAGGGGTTAAGGTACATCAAGATCCTCTTTTTCTGGCTGAACTAGAGAAGAGGAATATTTTTCCAGTTTTTGTGCCCGCTTCCTGCACAGGAGAGCTCCAGCCTTTGGACTTAACTGTAAACGGCGAATTCAAGCGTTTGCTCAAGAATGAGTTTATTGAGTGGTATTCTAATGAGCTTAAATTTATAAAGGAAAAAGAATCTGTGGACCTGCGAATATCACGACTAAAACCGATTCACGCTTCTTGCCTTGTGCGCACATTTAACGGTGATGATGCCAAACATGAGATAATTTTGAATGGCTTCAATGAAGCTGGTATAAATATTGTAAGTGAATGAGCTGCATTCTATTAGTTGTATTATTGTTTTTATTCAAGAAATAGTTGTATAATATTCAAGAAATAGTTGTAAGTATTCAAGAAATGTTTGCACTTATTTCTTATTTAAGTAACTGTAATCATTAAATTTTGAATACGTGAAAAATTTCTTATTATTATCTGAAGCAAAAAAAAAATATATTTCGCGAAGCTTAAATTTTCACAATTATGACGGACACACGAAAATTAAAGCCTTGCGAAAATAAGTGCTTTTACAGTAGCTAAAAAAAAAATTGTAAGCTAAGCAATCATGACAGTGGGGAATCTTAGAAAAACAACAAAAGAAAATCTGAATGTGTTAGATTACTTTGCTCTATAAAAATCAAAACACATTTCAAACATTTGTTTTTCTATTAATTTGGTTTTTTTACCACAGACTATGTAAAATTATCACACTCAAACTGTTACTAATAATATAGCTATTCAAATATATTTAATAGTTTGCTGTTTAAACAAATAATTCTGAGATGTTATTAAAAGATAATAATAAAAATAAAGTTTGTTAATGTGTTTTGGTCTTAAACTTGAAAAAAAAAAATAATAAATAAATCAAAATTTCATGATGGTGACTGGGAATACCAGAAATTGATCACTTTTAAATTACATGGCGACTTAAACACCGAAAGATAGTGGCCACAGCAAAAAATTTAGTATCCACGTTGCGACTGATAACCGTGAATCTGCACCTACAGTTAAATAAAATCAAGTATCTTACCATTGCAAAACAGCTGTTTTGTCTTATTTATCTACAACCTTTAATTCTAAAAAAAGAAAAATATGACTATGAAAAATTTTACTTTTAGAAGCTTTAAACAAACAATCGGTATAAAATGGTTCACTCTGAGCTAAACATGCGTCTGAAGGCTATAAATAATCAATCCAATGCTGTTGTCTATTAGAAAAAAAAGAAGCTTAAAAATTTTTTAAATAAATAAAATAATAGGGGGTGGTTCACTGTGCCCATAGGTCCAATGTGTACCGTTCTCACCTACATATACAATAGAGTTTCAAAAATCTACATAGCTTGGGACCAGAGACTGTGCAGATTTTAGAGTTTTGCAGATTCTGGATTAAATGATTTATTTTTCTAAACTTACTTGTATCCATTTACAAGAAGAGCATATAAAAATTCAATTTAAGCAAATCCAAACTTGAATCAATTTTATTTACCTGTACATTACCATTTTAATATCCAAAATTATTTTTTACTACAATTCTTAGACATTTCTTTTATAGTCCTTGGCTTGAGAACTTTCTCTTGATGAAGTTTCTTTGATGTAGATTTCGTAATTAATACTACTACCTATTACATTCTCCCCTAAGTTGGAATTTTTGCAGATCTACACCGATCATGACTCCCAGAACCCAAAACCACCCCCAGTTCAAAACTTTATCTATCTATCTATCTGTCTATGTTACTTTTTTATGGACACGATAACTCCCATAATTCTGCCCAAATATCTTCCAAACTGATACATAAAATTAAGGGGCATAAAATCTCAGTCAAGTTTGTTAATGGGCAAAATCGAACCAGGGAGGGGGGAATGGGAGAGGCTTTTGTGAAAACAGAAATAACCCCATAATTTCTTAATTAAGATACGTATCGAATCCGTTTAAAGTTATTATTACTTCTAGAAGAAGGGCCGAAAATTTATGTATGACAGACTTTTGATATCGTTAAAAATGGCCCCAAGGGAAAAAAAAAAGGGGGTTTTAGAAGAAAAATATTCATAACTTCGTCAATTCAGATGATATCAAATCCGCTTAAATTTATTATAAATCCTCTTAATATTATCTAAAACTTTTATATTGACAAGTTTATTATAGAACCAACCCAAGGACTCTTCACAAAATTTTTCATTTCGAAAAAGGACCCTTCACAAAATTATTTTCCTAAAACAGGACCCTTCACAAAATTCTTTGTCTTAAAAATAGGTTTTTCACAAAATTTTTCAGTCTTTAAACCAAACATTTCACAAATTAATCATTTAAAAGTAAAATCTGATGTCACTTTTACATATATAAAGAAAATATATGTATTTTATATCCATATATCTTCTTAAAAATGCGTAAACAAGAACCTGAATATAACGACCATTTCAAATTCACAAAATTATGATGTAGATTTTTTACAAATACAAAAAGCTGTTCACAATTTCACAAAAACAGGCCCCTGTGAAAAAAGTCTGGACAGACCCCTGTCTTTAATATTATATTTGAATAGCAACCAACATTTATTATGTATTAAATTTAATACATTATTAACACAACATATATTTATTAACCAACATTATATATAGATCTAAGTTCCATTTTGTTTCTCTTTTTACACAGAATTAAAGTTCTTTGATTGATTTATCATAGAATCTGCAGAAATTGTTTAGAACAATGATCTAAAATGCCCCCCGCCCCCTCCAACTTTTCTATATAATTTTTTTCCCCAATGCAATCAGATAATTTTAGAAAAAGATAACATTTTAAATGCGGCATTTTGTCACTTAAAAATAAAAATATAAATTCATGACGATAGATAAGTCATGTTTGAATAACATACACAACAGTGACCCATGCATTTTAAGTTATACTTTATATGCTACTAAGTACAAATTTATCAACAGCGCTCTAAAGTACTCCTAACTACAACTATTAGTATAAAACAACTGTAATATACAACATTCACAGGATTTACCGACACACTAATTATAAAATCATTAAAAAGAGTATGTTTGCAGTATATGCAGTTTTGTATACAGTATTTTACAAAGTTTCTAACAATTTCTTAACTGCCAAACATTACTTGAACTGCCAGTTCTTACTCATCCTGTACAAACTAGAACATTAATTTACAATCTGTATATTTTTTCAGAATGTTGCTCGTAAGAAAAAGATACTGATACTACCTTATGTTAAAACGTTTATTTGTAAAGTTATACGTATAACTTTAAATAGTATACGTAGAGTATACTATTTAAGCTCTACCTTTTTTAAATATAGCAGTACATGATGAACTTTACTTGCTTTTATTGAATAACGGGGGGTTTGCTTTTATTGAATAACGCATTAAGGGCGGGAAATATTAAACAGACTAAGTCAAAAATTTCCTAATTAGATTAGTTATAGCTCATAAATTTATCTGTAATATAAGAAATTCAACAAAGAGACTTGCTTACTTTACACTATACGTAAAATTTTGCTCTTCAATCTTCATTCATTTGCCTTTTACTAATTATGGTAAACAAAACAATAGATTCCTTCCATCTTTGCCTTCCATGAGGCACAGATCATGAGGTAAACAAACTACAGCTTGCGCCCTGCGCCGAGGAACTATCCGATCTTTGGTATGCGCAATGGAATGCGCGCTGCATGATCAGTGCTGTTACTGATTTAATCATTACCGCTGTTGCCATCCAAATTCGGATCTCAAGACGTATTTACTATTTACCAATAAAACTGATTTAGAATTTTCAAATTTTCTTTGTAAAAAGCATTTAATGTAAACAAGGTTAATCCCCCCTCTCGAATGTAAATAAACAATAAGTACATCCTTCTACGACTAGCACATGCGTATTTTCTGCTTGGTTAACTAGTTTGACTTGGGACGTGTACTGCGTGTTTGTAATTGTTTCACATCTGTACATTCGGTTTCGGTACAGTGCCTAGAAGTAAGTAGTGTGCTTATCGCCAATACAACCGCAATAAAAAAAATGTCCCTAACAGGAGGAAAACCAGATTCTCCGCGAGAGGGCGTCGAGTTCCCACCGCCGTTATTAACGTTTGAAGTTTCATTTAACAGGCTTCATCCTAATGTTAGTTTCAATGTAATAACGCTGTATTTTCAAACAAACTATACGAATGTTTCTATTTCTATAATATTTTAAAGTAAACATATATTATGCCTGTTTAATGATAAATCAGTATGGATAAATCTGCAAATACTAAGAAAAGAAAAGCTGATCGAACATGCTCCGGGCTTAATTTCTAAGAAAAAAAGTGCTGGAGCCCTAATATTCTGCGGTACTAACACGCACCCCCCCCCCCCGTCACTCCAGTCTGCCTATTTATATTTCATACATTATCTTCAAAATTTAAAACACTTTTTTTTTTTTTTAGCAAAATAAAAATAATTAAATACATCTATCTGCGTATACTTAGATATCAACTGTTCCATTTTTTTGTTATTACTACTTCCAAATAGAAACCTTTGCTTTACCTAATCTTAATGTTAATTAATCGCAGAATTCTGCGATTAAATAAGCTCAGGATTATGATTCGGAAATAGTGTTAACACAAAAAATTAATAGTTCGCAGCTATGCGGAATAGAAAAAAGACTATTTCTGTTTACTCGTTATTCTGATCAAAATAGCATTAAAATGATTTGAAATGGAAATAAATAAAATTTGAATTTAAGACAGATTGAGTTCAAGCCTCCCAAGACTGATATAAAAACCGAGCCCGTTTTATCTCAATCTCTTACGTGAGCGACACATTACCTCACTTATAAGTGTTTTGATACAAAAGCAGGCAAAAAATTGGGGATGGGAGGGAAAGGAAAGGGTAATTTAGAATTCGTTTTTCGGAAGCGTTATTGCACTGGGCTCCGGAGCGCAGTGTTTATGAGCTCCGGTGAATTCTGGCCAATATTTAAACATTTACTAAAAATAGAGAAGTACCGGAGCTGAGGTCTGGTGGGCTCCGGCGCAAATTAAGCCCTGAACATGCTTCGTTCCCGGATATACTAGTGGATATAAAAGCAACAAAACTAACATAACTCTATTCCCCCCCCCCCCCTGAAAGACTAAAACTAATTTGAAAAATGATTAAAAGTCATTCCTCGTGCCGACAAATATCTGAACCAACATTCAGTTGCATGTGAATTAGAGTCCTGCACGGGTCGGGTTGTACCCGACCCGAACCCGCAAATTTCATTTGAAGTCAACTAGCAACCCGATCCGAACCCGACAAAAATTTTACCTCGATTTCCTTAATCTGAAAAAATATTCGACATTCTTTTGAAAAAGCGGGTTATCCCGAACCCGACCCGCAAGAGTAAAATCCCAACCCGAACCCGAAAAAGTGAATGTCAACCGGACCCGCAGCAAAAAGTAGAAGTCAACCCGACCCGAACCTCAACAAAAAAAAAGAGCGCCAACCCGACCCGAACTGCGGGACGGGTCGGGTGCGGGTAACCCGACCCGATGCAGGACTCTAATGTGAATCGCATTTTCATGAGCGATTTATTGAGAGAAATTACAAATACACTATTGAAGGGAAAGAAGATTTGCTCAATTATTTTTAATTTAGTATTTTAATTTTTCTATCTAAAATAATTAAAATATTTATCTTGTGATAATGACAATAAATAATTTAAACAATGAACATCAGGCCCGGACTGGCTCCTTTGGGGGCCCTCGGCTAGAGACTGAAAAGGGGCCCCTTACCGGGAAATTTAAGAAGACATAGAATATTAGAATATTTACTTTTTGAAAATTAGTTTTACATGCCTAAAAACCACATTTAGCTACTTTGTCACTTGGAAAATAGTTGGGTTAAAAAGAAAGCTTTCTCTGATGTAGTTTGTTTACTTTCACAATAAATATTTATATTATTTTTATATACCGTACCTAAACTAGTTCCAAGCTAGAAAAAAGTAAGTATACTAATTAATTACGGGTTGTTTATTACTTAAAAATGAGAGTGAGAAATGCTTTTGGTTTTAGGCAACCAAATAACAAAAGTTGAAGATCTAATAATCTAAATCCTTCTGTAATATACCTAAGTAAATATTAAAAAGGGAAACAACGGTAATAAAAAAACAAGCATATTGGAAAAGAAACAATGTCCTCTTTAATTTTAATTTAATTGTTACAAATTGTAAAATAGGTTTTATAACAAAAATTTAAATGGCTCTACAATACCTCGGTACAGATACAGCGAACTAAGAAAGTTCATGTGATTGTGAACGGCTGTATACTAACCAAACGCCTTTTTGGCCAGTTCATCTATAATAGCATCCAAGTTATAATAAAATCTTTCTACATTCATGAAAAGAAGATTAGAAATAAGGTATTGGGTTAAAGTAGATCTAAGTCAATTCTTAACTATTTTAAGTTTAGAAAACACCCTTTCACAGGTGTACAAACTTGTAAGCTACATACAGGTTGGTAAACATTCCAGATTCTATGAGTTCAAAAATAACAGAGAAAGCGCATGATAAACACAGAAAACATTGTTTCTTGTCAGAGCAGTAACCATAAAGATTTTTGTGTTTTTCAAATTCAGATTCTACATCGTCATACTCACAGATTTCTTCAGCTCCATTCAGATTGTCTTGTTTTCTTTTAATGATAGTTTTTTAAGCCATTGTAAAGCTTTCAGACTGATCTGCAAACTCTTTCAGCTCTACCTATAACTGACTTCTTTCAACTTTACAAAGATTAGAAATGCTACAAAGGACTTCCGCATGAAAACTATGAAGCATTACGATTTTATTAAATTTCTTTGGGTCTAACCAGGAACAATCTACTGAAATTTTTATGTTTGGACTAAATCTTTTTTCGATACTTACCCTGGCACAATCTAAAACACTGAAAAAGACCAATTTATAGTTTTGAGCAGTTGAGATTCCAGGAGCCTCGTCTATTGATTTTTCACCAGGCATTACCTTTTTCTTTGAAGTTATTTTTTCCTTGAAATCTAATTCTACTTCAGCATCAATACTTTTATCTTCTAAGTTGCTATTAACTATATTTGTATAATGTTTTGGAATACAGAGCGTGAAAGTGTTTATCACTCCTTTTACCCGTTATTTGTTGAAGCAGCTTCTCTACCAAGTTTCAGACTGTAGAAAATAGTCAATGGTTTTACTTTGTAAATATTTTAAAATAGGAGATATAACAAGAAATAAACCTAACAAAACAATAGACATAAATAGGATTACAAATTTATTTTTACTACAAAGTTTCTAGTATGTTAAAATATAAAATTTTATTTGCATTGATATAATTAATATATGTAGTACACGGCATTATATATTCCTTATATCCCAATTACGTTTTATAATAGACCGGGAGGCGGCAGCACAGACAATCACCTCATCGAGTTCACGGCTGAAATTCCAGAATGAGTTAAAACTCGATCCGCATATTAACACGCAATCGGTCTGCCAAGTCATATCTTGGTGGAAAACACCCGAAAACCCGATTTTAAGGGTTGGCTCGTAGGTTTACCATTGTGTGTTCCTGATCCCAGTCCTCGATGTTTTCATACCTTTGGGTGCAGGAAAACACAATGGTAAACCTACGAGTCAACCGCTAAAATCGGGTTTTAAGGTGTTTTCCACAAAGATATGACTTGGCAGACCGATTGCGTGTTAATATGCGGAGCGAGTTTTAACTCATTCTGGAATTTCATCCGTGAACTCGATGAGATGAGTGTCTGTGCTGCCGCCTCCCGGTCTATAAGGATTATGTAATTGAACACATTTTACAATGAAGTTGCCTGATTCGGACTTAAAACGGCCTATAGAGGTGCTGATTGCAGCCGTCGGTACAGGAAAATTGTCCCTTTAACTAATGCTAAAGTGTCATTGAAACCCTTATTTATTATAAACGCGTTTAAAAGTGTTAGATATTCAAATTCGGATAATTTTTACTTTGCCATATAAACACAGAACACAAATAGCACATGAAATCTGAAATTGCGCAAAAAAATGATCATTATGAACAAATTAAAAATGCATGTAACACAATGGGATTGCAAGGGATTTTCCTGAAGGGAGAAGTTATATATTTTTCCACCAGACGGCGTATTCGAGCGCTTGAATTCCCAATAACAAATACGACGACTCATTATGAATCATTAATTAATTATAAATAATTATGTACATTAGTAAGTACATTTACATAAAATAAAAGAGCAAAAATCTTATTTCCGCATTCTTTTATTTGACGATCCATGCTGTTCATCGACATCTACAACATAAAAAATAGATGTATGGAATTAGTGGGTTTTTTTATTACTAGCAATATTATAGAATAAATGTTTTCTTAATGGTAAATATTTCATACTTTGTGGCATGGCTTGTTCCTCTTCTATTGGGTCCACGGATTCAGTGAGTGGGCAATGCAGCTACAGCTCGGTTTCAAGGTAAGCTCGTCTTGCTCGTATTCACGCACCACTGCGATGCTGTTGAAGTTACCCTCGCAGTTGAGGCACATGTTAGTACAACAAAGCCCTGCCTTCTTGCACCAAAAATTTCGGTTGGATTTCTCTGTGCACTTGCAGGATACAAGCATCAACAAAACAAGTGGAGCAGGGTACAGTAAATACAGGCTGAAGACCAGCATTTGTTTTCTTCTGTCCCCACTCATCAGCCTTTTTTTCAATCCCCAGCCATTGCTGGACTTGGTGATATACTCTTAAAGAGTGCTGTTGCGCTGCACCTGCAGATGGTGGTAAAACAGCAATATTAGAACTGTATCTAAAAGCTGACTTCTTGTACGAAATATACTTTAGGTAGTTCAGCGAAGGCACATTCGCCAAAATATAGCCGTACAGTGAGACAAGGAAACGTTCCACAGCAGCTGCAACCATCTCCTGAGTAGCGATCAGGTATTTGAACACTTTAACAACGTTTGCAACATATGGATTATTCCCAAGAATTTTGAGGAACTTCATTTTCCCTTGCATAAACGGTGCTGACTTTGTATCGCACCCTCTCATAGCGTGTAGGATGTTTTCCGCAATCGTTGAACTCACAGTATTTGATGGAGAAAATGTCAATGGAGAACCGGTGTCCTTCCCAGGTTTTAAAAAGAAAATGTTTTCAGCTCTGCAGAGACCTATCAAAATGACCAAGAGCTTTACATCCTCCCCAACTATATTCACCATCTCATTTTGTGGAACCAAGGACAAAGCAGTGTTTAAAATAAAGGTGTCTGCGTGTTCTTTTGTTTGCTTGCATGTAATATCTTGGGATGAAAACCTGTCAATCAACATAGATATTAACCTACCCTTGTTTTTTGGGTTAGCAAGAAACTTTTCTTCGGACGTGGTAGGTATCGTTGTGCCGTCAAACAATACGTCAGTCAAAGCATGCTTCCTTAACTCCTTAAGCACCATATTCAATTTAGTGATAGTATGCTGAATACCAGCTATGTTAAATTTCGTCAAAAATACAAAATTCATACCGGAAATTCTAAAAGAATAATTTCAATTTCAGTAATCACGAAAAGTCTGTCATTATATAAAATACAAATTACTACTATAACTTTCTGGTATGAATTCAAAATTTTGAAATTAAAAAAAAGGTCAAACTGGCAACCTGCACGTACGCACATACGTCCTGAAATTACAGATAGAGGTTTTCATGACATACGCAGGTACGTCGTGGTCCTTAAGGGGTTAATCGTCTCATACGCCCATCAGTTTTTTACCACTTTGTACGTCATCAGGGTAGCCATCAAAGACAACTACTGCCTGTGGTTGATATTTTGACTACTGCACGTACTCAACATATTCGTCGGATATTAAAGAAAAAGAATGATTTTTAGACCAAACAGCCCTATGCAATTAAAAATAACCATCAATGACGAATTGAACCCTGCCGCTGAACCGCTTGGTTGTTAGGGGTTTGAATGCCTTGTAGAGAGTAGATTTGGTTCCTTTTCTTAAGTCATTGTCGAATAGGGACACGGAATAAGGTCCTGGATCGTACGTCAAAAACTCCTCAATATCTTCATCCGAGTGCTTTGTAACCGAAATTCGCTGGAAAAAAGATCTGGGGTTAATAGAGACCAATTCGTCGTCTATTCGTATCACAGTATCACACTGTTTATAACAACAAGAGGTTTTACTCTGTCGCTCCGTTTAAATTTGACAGTTCCAAAGTCACCACCAACAACATTGCTCCCGTCTTTAATGCCTCACTCCCTAGACTTATGGAAGTTGATCCGTTTAGGCAAAAAATAAAACTTTTAGGAACTGAAGTCCGTGTCAGCTTTTATTAGCGAAACTGTGTTTTAGTTATTTTATTTTTGTGTTATTTAAAAGGCAAATTAAAAAGTGCCATATTTTTGTAAAAGCAAATGGAGATTTTGATCCGATCCCAGGTATGCTCATTTTTATTTATTTTTTAGTTATGAAGAAAACAATGAACCTCAGATGCATAAAATATCATCAATCATATAATTTTTAGTATCATTAATGGTCAACATTTGCGTTATAACGCCCTTTCATAGATAATCCGCGAAGTGATGACTTGGTAGCGAAAGGATTAAACTTCGAAAATATTTCTTACATCCGAAAGATCACTTTATTGAATAAACAAAGATTTTCTTGGTAGATGAAAAATAAGAATAAATTTTATGAGTTCGTCGATATGACGATCTTTCGTTTTAAATTATCGTTCATTGGATTTCAGTGCCTGTTCAGTCCACTATAATTGACAGTTAGATTTGTTTTATATTAAGAGTTTTAGCACTCTTCTCGATTCGTGAAAAGTTCAGAATTCTCTCTCACTCTAGTAGGATTTTTATCCAGATCATGTGTTGCATCTCAAAAGGTTTCTCTTTCCCTGTCCGCACAAAACTTGTTGCGGGCGGGCTTTCTAGCATTCGCCCGGGTACTCAGCGTACCTTTTATTCTCGAACAGAGGTCTAGCACCTCTCCGCGTTCCTCTCGCAGTCACCCGGGTACTTGGCGTAACCTGTATTCTCGAACAGAGGCTTGGCACCTATCAGCGTTTATCTCAATCTGAACTCTTAATTAAAATCCTTTCACTCATGGTTTTCGCAATGAGAGGGGCGTTTGTCCGAGGAGGGGCTTATCAGGACCACTTGTACCGTGGGACCATGACATCACCTGCAAACCAATGCTGTATTGGTTTCTTTCTACAAGGGGAAAATAAGTAGTTGCACTTTGTGGTTTCTTATGGAGATCTTTTTCTCACCAAGACAGGCCACCAGCAAAGTAAGTCCTGTCATCCTTGTTGGACAATGCTGTCAATTATAATTCTAAAGTTTTCCTCTGTTCACAAAAGAAGTTCAGGATTGCCACTATTTCAAAGCAACGCCGATGTGAGAAAATATGCTGGAAATGTTCTTTTAGAAGTTTTCACACGAGAACTCTCAGCTGCCAAACACTGGTTCTCACGCAACGTCACGTAAAAGTAAAAATGGATTCTTTATAGCGTAAAATGGTTAGTTTCTATGTTACATTGATGTACAGTGCCGTATTTCCCGTTGTTTCAGTTTTTTTGCTTTTAACACCCATTTCTGTGGCATTCTCATGGCTAAACTATTGATCAGAGCAAAGAATTTCAATTTATAAAATGTATGAAATTTTATCCTCTTTGATTCATATACTGTCGACTTTCACGTAAAATGCATAGTTTTAGAGTTATTTTGATTGTTTTATCAAAATAACTCTAAAACTCCGTTTTTTTCTCCGTTTTCCGTCATCCGAGGAAAGTCCGTTTTTTTTTTTTTTTTGTAAAAAAAAAAAAAGTATTTACCGGAAAAAAGTTTATTGGAAAACCTCAGATTCATCTTCAGCGACCCTAAAAAGCACAAAAGTACCAATTATCAAAACTCCACCAAAACTTTATTTTATTTTCTACCAAATGACTGGACTAATAGGCAAGAAACACAAACACGGAATTGGCGACTCAAAATACTGCGTATGTGGAAAGTATTTATGAGCTAATAAATTAATTCGATTTACCTTACCGGTATTTAATGTATCACTATTGTCCCTCAAAGGCTGACTTTGCGACTGAGAAGTGGCACTAGTTAACCAAGTATTTTAAATTTTCGAACTTTTTTCAACGTCTAAAGAATTTCTCTTATTTTTTTTCCCTTTTCGTAGCGCCACTATGGTTCATACGTTTTATGTTGATATAATTGTGACACTGCTCTAACTACAACCATCATGGCCCGCTTAAGACTTAGAAGTAGGGGAAGCCCCTTTAACTCTGCCAATTATGCTTCAACAATTTGAATTTTTATCATCAAAATTTCGAGTAAACAACACTTTTAATATTAAACTAAAACTAACTACCAATATACATATAAATTTTTTTTATTATATACATAACAAATTAATTTTGTAAATGAATTTACAAACATGGAACAGGTGTGAATATTTGAACATCAAAATATATTTTATGCTTTACAAATTGCAGGATTTGTCAGTGTTAAGAACAGTGTAGGGACAACGAATATTTGACACAAATTTATGCTTAGCTGCAACACAATTTTGCTTCTATTTTATAAAGAGAAATTTGGTATCACCTGTATGCTAATTACTTTCCCCTTTATTTAAATAACCTATTCTCCACTCTTTATGAATATAAACAAAATATAATTATACAGATTAAATTTTCTGTTATTTTTAGCACGTTTGAAATTAAAATGTAAAACATAAGAAAAATTAAAATAAGTTGCATTTAATCACTGATTTTATACCATTTATTATATCAACAGAAAAAAAAATAGAGTATGAATGTGTCGGTAATAGTCTGAGGGAAAATTTAGTAGCTATAATTAAGGGAAAAAAATACATTTTTTACCCTGAATGACATTTTCCCCCCTAAAAATTAGTTTTGAAAAGTAAATTTGGGGGCCCCCTTTGTATTTCAGTGGGTACGCTCGGGCTTCACGTGCCTATTCGGTACACAGGCCCTAACAACCATACTACGAGACTGAGCAAATGAGCATCTCAATACGCCTTGAATCGTAGCCTATGAGCACTACACAGAGCTCGATTAGTAGTCAGCAGTCTTCTTCCGCTGGCCAGCGACACGACACAGCCCCACTACGTGGGCTAACATAAACAAAAAACAACTGGGCACTGCTTAAAATTGATTGAAAAAAAATTAGTGGGAAATAGTGAATTTTTCTAATGTAACTAATTATAAATTTGTACTCATATATCCATTTTTGGGGGCCCCCTTCGTCCGGGGGCCCTCGGCAATCGCCGAGCAGCCGACCTGGCCAGTCCGGGCCTGATGAACATTATCATAAATATTTTATTAATTATTGATATCCTAACTTTAAAATTTATTTTAACATGACTATTTTGTTTTATTAGTATGCTTTCATTCAATCATGGTTTTAAATACATTCACAAAATCAATGTATTACTTTTTGTAGGGTGTCTATTACTCGAAAAAAACTGGAAAGTGTTTGATTTATTTCTGTTATTAAAATTTTGATTCACATTTGAGAAATGTGAGTATGAGAATGGTTAAATATTGTTGATAACTTAATGTAATAATAATAATAATAATATATATAATAATAACTATTAATCAAAAATAATTTTTAAATAATTTTTTAAGGATGATTGGCGCATCTACCCTAATTTAAAGAAAATGCATTCTTGTCATACTTTCAGGAGAGTAATTATTTTTTTTTCTAGATTTGAAATTATCATTAATTTAATGTTTGATGTTTGCTAGTATACCTTAAATTATTTTACTCAAAACTAAAGCTCCGAAATGTCAGAAATTTTTAACAACTCAATTTACTCTTAGTTTGTTAACAGGATGTAAACAAGTTACGTAATAATGAATACCGATTAAAAAGTTGTCAAAATAGGGACATGTTTTTGCAAGAATTCATCATAGTATAATGTATTTATCCAATATATTGTATTTATCCAATATATTGTATTTATCCAATATATTGTATTTATCCAATTTTAGAAATAACTAAATATTGTAGGAAGAAAAACATTGTCCTATGATAAAGTTTGTAACTTTTTGAGTTCATTACAATTAGTTGTTATGAAATCAATTACATTTCTCTTCAACTGTATTTTCATTATTAGAATTTTTTTCCTTGTTTATTTTTTATCTAGAGCATTTTAAAGTACTGATTTATTACAGAAAAAAATAGATTTACAATGATGTGTATGTAAAAACGAAAGTTACCATAGCCGCGGCGAGAACACTGGCGCCATCTATCGGCGTCCTCTATTTCTGAAGTATAATATTGACGCCGATAACAACACTATATACTTCTAGGCACTGTAGTTTCGGTTTCAGATTTATAATGTTTCGTAATTGCCTAAAAAAATTTAATACTTAAAAAATGGCTTGTTGTTATTTTTTTAAATATGATGCCGAAGTTTTTTCCACTGAGATTTTCTTTTTTTCTCGATCACAGCGTCTCCTTTCGGTAGTATAATCATAAAACATGGGGATTCCCCGTTTTCTCGTGTTGTTTAGTTTTTGGGCGCTGTGCTTTTGGAAACTCAAGCTTCTAACATCCTGATACTTGACTTTCCCTGGTTAAGATCTACGGAAGGTTACACCAAATCTTTATAGTATGTAATATATTTTATTATTATTATTTTTTCTCCTATTAAACCACATACGGAAATATTATTTGTGAATATAATTTGGAAGTTTTTGCCAGCTAAAATTTAGTTTGTTCATATGCTAATTAAAGTGACTAAAAAGTTCTAAATCTAAATTTCGCATTTAAAATGCAATAAATTGGAGGGGAAAAATGCAATATTTTAAAGATAAATGATAAAGATGAAATTGGTTTTTATTCTTGTTATAGTTAATAATTTTTCTCTGCATTGATAATGAATAAATGTGATCAAGAGCGAAAAAAATATGTTAACTCTGTGGTAATTTATACTGAATACAGACCATCTGCAGTAAAGCTTGTTTAGATGAATCGCAAGGAACCTGAAAAAAATATCCATCTGCATGCATACCATCTGTTACATTTTTATGTACTGTATATTCCAGCGCGTAATTGCGCACTTTTGTAAGAATTTCTTTTTTTCAAAATTTAAAGTTGTGTGTTATGCGTCGAGTATAAAAATGAAAATTTTAAATTTAAGAAAAGATAATAAGAATTGAGAATACATTAATGAACATTACACATATCGTATAAGTCCTTGCTGCACATTTGACCATCTTTTTTTTCTGTATGTTCGTTGTGGCGACGCCATATCTCGTACGTGCTGTAAAACTAGTTTCTAGCAGGAAGCAACGGAAATAACGCCCATCTCCATCATTCGTAATTATTATATTATACTTTCCAATGCCTTTAATTATTGTATTTTATGCTACGTATCTCATGAAGGTTTCTTTGCAAAGAATGTGATGCGCGTAATACAGCAAATTTTTCTAGAAATAAAAAAGTATAGTCTCAAATTTATTTTAGGTGCGCTTGGAATATACGGCGTTACGTTTTTCGTCAGGATTATATATATATTTTCACTTAGGCAGGTTTTATTCCATTTTCTTAGACGACTGTCAAAAATCATCATCTTACAATCCTTAAACTATTGATCATTGTTCCCTAATCGAATGTGCTTGGGCCGAAGCTTGTGGGCTCGACTCGTCTCTTTCCAATTAAAAAATCGTACCTAATTGAGGAGCCGGCTCTTGAGACACAGGTCTGGATAAGTCATCTGGAGGCCCCTTAGAGGTCAGTACCTGGCAAAATGGACCGAATAATCAAACGGAACGGACCTGGCCGGCAGAATAGACAATTTTTTTAACAGGCCGGTGCGAGTTGTTAAGAAAATTATACGGTCCAGCCGGGCTCATAAAAAAATAAACGGACCAATTGGTCAGATATAACTTTAAAAGGATCAAACTAAGCTGATAAAATATGAACAATTTCCAATGGACTAATCTGATTTCATTGATTTTTGTACGGGTCGGGCCAGTTTTCCATGAGGTTTGAACGGGACGAACTTTAGTTTTTACACCAAGCCAGGACTGGTAATTAAAGCTCCTACGTATTTCAAATCTCAGGATCCTTTTGATATAATATTATATTAGGTGCGGATTCATCAACGGGGGGATGGGATTGGCTTTCTTTCTTTTTTCCTGTGAAACTTTTAGAAATGTGAAAGGAAAGATACCCTTTAAACATTGACAATGATGTTCTTTTTATCCAACAGTCAGTGTCATAATGGGATATTTTCAGTAAAGGTCTGGCCGAACATGTCCCGACCCGCGGGGCGGACTCGCGACGGGCCTAGTCTTCACTCTTTCTAGGCCGGGGCCGGTCTTTACTCTTTTCTGCAAACTGGCCAGACCAGACATCTTTTTTGAAAGTTGAACCGAGCCTAGACCTGGACATTCTTCCTAGAAGTCTGCGCGGGTCGAAATTTTCAGGCCCGGTCCCGACCCGGCCTGTATCAAAATCATTGGACTGGCCCGTGCAAAAATCATTAAAATGAATCCGGACGCAACATTTTTTTTTTTTCAAAAACAAGCATATATTTTTAAATCGCAATTATACTATAATTAAAATTCATTTTAAAGAATAGTACATACATTTCTAGGCATAAAATAAATAAATAAAGTACAGTAAAACCTGTGAAAAGGTTTAGGAATCCGTCTATGATTGCATCTTGTCTTAAACGGAAATGTCTTAATCCGTGCAAAGTGAATATAATAACACCTGCGAAAAGAATATAATACATTTGAAACACACGATGTACCTGCTAAGAAGAGAACCTGTCTATAACGGATTTTTCTTCTTTCCTATGCAGAGTCGGCGCAACTATTGGGTAAACGGGACGGTTTCACCAATTGGTGTCTTGTTAGGGACCCCGAGTCTCTCGATACAGTTCGAAATAACACTACCCTGTGTAAAATAATGATATTATTGCTCTAAATTTGTCTTTAAATATGTTTTTGCGAAAACAAATTAACTTTATATCTTACAGCCAAAGTTTATATAATTGTCGGGGAATGTATAGATGTGAGATTCCTAAAAGTAACCGTGAATACAAAAAATAAATTTTTAAAATATTCTAAAGGATAGAAGAGTTTGAAAAATTAAAAGTAATTATACACATTACATGTGTAAGAATTTGCATATTTTTCATACATTTTATACTCCATATTATAAATTATTCTACGATATATACAATTAAAAAAATGATTTTTATCAGTCTAATATTGCAGTCAGATTAGTTAAGCCCCACTAAGTAATTTGCCAGGGCCCCTCGCGAAATTGCGCCGGCCCTGTTCCTATGCGAGTCTGGTTTAGATGATTTTACTGCATAGCATTGTTCAGATTTTAAGTCTCCAAGCCATGGAATTTGGATTAATGATAACTCAGATATTTACATACAAATAGATTCGTTAAAAAAAAAAAAAAAAAAAAAAAAAAAAAAAATCAATATCGTTTACATGGGCACAGGCAGAAAGAAATCTAGGGAGGGGCAGTATTTTGGAACAGATGTGCCTGTACTTCGTAGCCAAAGCGCTTTTTGAAAAATGAAGACTATAAACATAAAAAAAAGGCTAAAATAAGATGTTTTTTTTTTTTTTTTTCACAGAATTTCTTGTACAAGTACAAGAAATTTTTTAAACACAGTGTTGTTGAATTCAGGGGGTGGCCCGGGGGAACATTCTCCCTGGAGCATTAAAATTCCCCTCCCCCCCCCCGAAAAATTTGAGATTTTACGCTTTTAATGGTTAAAAAGTACAATTTCTCACCCGGAACTCTACAATGTCCCCCCCCCCTCCCCGGAGCCACAGAAATCCCTCCCGGAGAAAAGTGTCTGAATTCAACACTGTTTAAACATATCTTCTTAAAAAGTCTATTACAGAACAATTCAGAAGGCTCTGCCTTTTCAGAGGGCTTGACTCTCTGTAGTCCTGTTAAAGATAAATATGAAACACATAAACTTAAAATGAAAAACCTAATTAAAAATTGTCTTCCACGGGAGAGAGGGGGGGGGGGGGGGTGGATCGGGGCGCGGAGCCCCCTGTCGAAATATTCTTAATTCTTGTTTCTCTTGTGGTTTAATTATTTTATGCTACTTACGGAGAATAAATTTTACTTTTTTTTTTTTTTTCAAATCGTCAGAGGTAAAGGAATTTTAATTAAATTTCAAAATCCAAGGAGAGCCAGTGTCCCTAGGGGCGCATAGGGTAGTTTAAAGTTTTTAAAGATGATTTAAAAATATCATAATCTTAAAATTCTACAAAGATAAAGTAAATAAAAATCTCTCTCTGTAATTTATTTAACCACTAGCTATACGCCCGGGCCCGAGATAATTACAATCTCAGAGAAAGGCGTTAACACCCCCTCCTTCCCGATACCCGCAAATATAATGAATAATTTGTTCAAGAAAACCACCTTCACCTACATTAACGCGATCATTAAACAAATAATTACATTTTTCTGATAAATAGAACATAACGAAGGCGTTAGGCTAAAATAGCCGGCAGATAACACTTCCCATCTTCAATGTCAGATCTATATCTTAATTAGTTATCTAAATTTTGTTCATTAGTAAAAATTGGCAATTATTTCCTTTCATTTTCGCAAACTAAATGGAGGGATCGACCAGAGAAACAGATCTCTTTGTAGTTCAGTTTTTAATGAAAGCAGATCCCTGTCTGAAACTTTCTCGGATTTTTTTCACTGGCGCCAGCAGATTTTTAGCAGTTTTTTGCATAAATTGAGAAAAATTACCGGCCGAATTGTTCAAAAATTGCATAGACCGATGCAGAATATTTTTTTACATATGCTCAGAGATTTTCAAATTGATACCTCAATTAGTTTTCTTAAAATTCGCTAATTAGTAAAATAATTTCGAATTCGTTCATTTTCGCCTGCAAATCCAATGCACTGGTTGTTTCTTTCGCCATTTTGATTTAAAGATGTCATTTTAGAAGCGATGGCTAATGAGAATCTAATTAATATCTAGGCTAATTATCAAAATATTAAAATTCTGAGGGTCAGGTGCACCAAGAGAGGGTTCGGGCTATACCTAAATCTAAATCTAAAGACTTCTAGGTGCGCTAAATTTTCCTAGCCATCGCCAACAGACACACACACGCAGACAGACACACACACGTACAGATCGAAACTTTATTTTATTAGTATAGATAACTTGTGAATATAGCAAAGTACTGTTATCTAAAAATTTCAACTTAATTAAAAATTGTCTTCCACGGGAGAGGGGGGTGGAGGCGCATAGTCCCATATCGAAAAATTCTTAGTTCTTGTTTCTCTTAGTGTTTAATTATTACTGGTATCTTACACTACCCGGGAACACTGAAGTCTAGGCCCGGCCCAAGTCTTAGGAAAAATTAAAACTCTGATCCGGCCTGGCGCGGGAATAATGAAGTCTAAGCCTGGCCCTGATCGAGTCCAATGATTAAATATGGTTAAATAAATTACAGAGAGAAATTTTTATTTACTTTATCTTTGTAGAATTTTAAGATTATGATATTTTTAAATCATCTTTAAAAACTTTAAACATTATGTAGAATATCACACATTTTTAGCTTCTATTTTTACGATATAGCCTCTGACTGGTATCTAATACGACCCGGGAACACTGAAGTCTAGGCCCGGCCCAAGTCTTCGGAAAAAATAAATCTCTGATCCGGCCTGGCGCGGGAATAATGAAGTCTAGGCCTGGTCCGGATCGAGTCCAATGGTTAAATATGGTTAAATAAATTACAGAGAGAAATTTTTATTTACTTTATCTTTGTAGAATTTTAAGATTATGATATTTTTAAATCATCTTTAAAAACTTTAAACATTATGTAGAATATCACACATTTTTAGCTTCTATTTTTACGATATAGCCTCTGACTGGTATCTAATACGACCCGGGAACACTGAAGTCTAGGCCCGGCCCAAGTCTTCGGAAAAAATAAATCTCTGATCCGGCCTGGCGCGGGAATAATGAAGTCTAAGCCTGGCCCTGATCGAGTCCAATGATTAAATATGGTTAAATAAATTACAGAGAGAAATTTTTATTTACTTTATCTTTGTAGAATTTTAAGATTATGATATTTTTAAATCATCTTTAAAAACTTTAAACATTATGTAGAATATCACACATTTTTAGCTTCTATTTTTACGATATAGCCTCTGACTGGTATCTAATACGACCCGGGAACACTGAAGTCTAGGCCCGACCCAAGTCTTCGGAAAAAATAAAACTCTGATCCGGCCTGGCGCGGGAATAATGAAGTCTAGGCCTGGTCCGGATCTAGTCCAATGGTTAAATAAATTACAAAGAGAAATTTTTATTTACTTTATCTTTGTAGAATGTTAAGATTATGATATTTTTAAATCATCTTTAAAAACTTTAAACTTTATATAGAATATCACAAATTTTTAGTTTCTATTTTTACGGTGTAACCTGTGACTGGTATCTAATACGACCCGGGAACACTGAAGTCTAGGCCCGGCCCAAATCTTCAGAAAAAATAAAACTCTGATCCTGCCTGGCGAATTTTCCTAGAAATAGGAAAGTATAGTCTTGGAATATACGGCATTATGTTTTTCGTCAGGAATATATATTTTTTCCACTTAGGCAGGTTTTATTCCATTTTCTTACACCACTGTCAAAAAACATCATTTTACAATCCTTAAACTATTGATCATTGTTCCCGAATCGAATGTGCTTTGCCCGAAGCTTGTGGGCTCGACCCGTCTCTTTCCAATTAAAAACTCGTACCTAATTGAGGAGCCGGCTCTTAAGACACAGGTCTGGATAAGTCATCTACAGGCCCCTTAGAGATCCGTACCTGGCAAAATGGACCGAATAATCAAGCGGAACGGACCTGGCCGGCAGAATAGACAATTTTTTTAACAGGCCGGTGCGAGTTGTTAAGAAAATTATACGGTCCAGCCGGGCTCATAAAAAAATAAACGGACCAATTGGTCAGATATAACTTTAAAAGGATCAAACTAAGCTGATAAAATATGAACAATTTCCAATGGACTAATCTGATTTCATTGATTTTTGTACGGGTCGGGGCAGTTTTCCATGAGGTTTGAACGGGACGAACTTTAGTTTTTACACCGAGCCAGGACTGGGAATTAAAGCTCCGACGTATTTCAAATCTCAGGATCCTTTTGATATAATATTATATTAGGTGCGGATTCATCAACGGGGGGATGGGATTGTTTTTCTTTCTTTTTTCCTGTGAAACTTTTAGAAATGTGAAAGGAAAGATACCCTTTAAACATTGCCAATGATTTTCTTTTTATCCAACAGTCAGTGTCATAATGGGATATTTTCAGTAAAGGTCTGGCCGAGCCTGTCCCGGCCCGTGGGGCGGACTCGCGACGGGCCTAGTCTTCACTCTTTCTAGGCCGGGCCCGGTCTTTACTCTTTTCTGCAAACTGGCCAGACCAGACATCTTTTTTGAAAGTTGAACCGAGCCTAGACCTGGTCATTCTTCCTAGAAGTCTGCGCGGGTCGAAATTTTCAGGCCCGGTCCCGACCCGGCCTGTATCAAAATCATTGGACTGGCCCGTGCAAAAATCATTAAAATGAATCCGGACGCAACATTTTTTTTTTTTCAAAAACAAGCATATATTTTTAAATCGCAATTATACTATAATTAAAATTCATTTTAAAGAATAGTACATACATTTCTAGGCATAAAATAAATAAATAAAGTACAGTAAAACCTGTGAAAAGGTTTAGGAATCCGTCTATGATTGCATCTTGTCTTAAACGGAAATGTCTTAATCCGTGCAAAGTGAATATAATAACACCTGCGAAAAGAATATAATACATTTGAAACACACGATGTACCTGCTAAGAAGAGAACCTGTCTATAACGGATTTTTCTTCTTTCCTATGCAGAGTCGGCGCAACTATTGGGTAAACGGGACGGTTTCACCAATTGGTGTCTTGTTAGGGACCCCGAGTCTCTCGATACAGTTCGAAATAACACTACCCTGTGTAAAATAATGATATTATTGCTCTAAATTTGTCTTTAAATATGTTTTTGCGAAAACAAATTAACTTTATATCTTACAGCCAAAGTTTATATAATTGTCGGGGAATGTATAGATGTGAGATTCCTAAAAGTAACCGTGAATACAAAAAATAAATTTTTAAAATATTCTAAAGGATAGAAGAGTTTGAAAAATTAAAAGTAATTATACACATTACATGTGTAAGAATTTGCATATTTTTCATACATTTTATACTCCATATTATAAATTATTCTACGATATATACAATTTAAAAAATGATTTTTATCAGTCTAATATTGCAGTCAGATTAGTTAAGCCCTACTAAGTAATTTGCCAGGGCCCCTCGCGAAATTGCGCCGGCCCTGTTCCTATGCCAGTCTGGTTTAGATGATTTTACTGCATAGCATTGTTCAGATTTTAAGTCTCCAAGCCATGGAATTTGGATTAATGATAACTCAGATATTTACATACAAATAGATTCGTTAAAAAAAAAAAAAAAAAAAAAAAAAAAAAAATCAATATCGTTTACATGGGCACAGGCAGAAAGAAATCTAGGGAGGGGCAGTATTTTGGAACAGATGTGCCTGTACTTCGTAGCCAAAGCGCTTTTTGAAAAATGAAGACTATAAACATAAAAAAAGGCTAAAATAAGATGTTTTTTTTTTTTTTTTTTTTTTTTTCACAGAATTTCTTGTACAAGTACAAGAAATTTTTTAAACACAGTGTTGTTGAATTCAGGGGGTGGCCCGGGGGAACATTCCCCCTGGAGCATTAAAATTCCCCTCCCCCCCGAAAAATTTGAGATTTTACGCTTTTAATGGTTAAAAAGTACAATTTCTCACCCGGAACTCTACAATGTCCCCCCCCCCCTCCCCGGAGCCACAGAAATCCCTCCCGGAGAAAAGTGTCTGAATTCAACACTGTTTAAACATATCTTCTTAAAAAGTCTATTACAGAACAATTCAGAAGGCTCTGCCTTTTCAGAGGGCTTGACTCTCTGTAGTCCTGTTAAAGATAAATATGAAACACATAAACTTAAAAAGAAAAACCTAATTAAAAATTGTCTTTCACGGTAGGGGGAGGGGGGTGGATCGGGGCGCGGAGCCCCCTGTCGAAATATTCTTAATTCTTGTTTCTCTTGGGGTTTAATTATTTTATGCTACTTACGGAGAATAAATTTTACTTTTTTTTTTTCAAATCGTCAGAGGCAAAGAATTTTAATTAAATTTCAAAATCCAAGGAGGGCCAGTGTCCCTAGGGGCGCATAGGGTAGTTTATGATATTTTTAAATCATCTTTAAAAACTTCAATCTTAAAATCTACAAAGATAAAGTAAATAAAAATTTCTCTCTGTAATTTATTTAACCACTAGCTATCCGCCCGAGGCCGAGATAATTACAATATCAGAGAAAGGCGTTAACACCCCCTCCTTCCCGATACCCGCAAATATAATGAATAATTTGTTCAAGAAAACCACCTTCACCTACATTAACGCGATCATTAAAAAAATAATTACATTGTTCTGATAAATAGAACATAACGAAGGCGTTACGCTAAAATAGCCGGCAGATAACACTTCCCATCTTCAATTTCAGATCTATATCTTAATTAGTTATCTAAATTTTGTTCATTAGTAAAAATTGGCAATTATTTCCTTTCATTTTCGCAAACTAAATGGAGGGATCGACCAGAGAAACAGATCTCTTTGTAGTTCAGTTTTTAATGAAAGCAGATCCCTGTCTGAAACTTTCTCGGATTTTTTTCACTGGCGCCAGCAGATTTTTAGCAGTTTTTTGCATAAATTGAGAAAAATTACCGGCCGAATTTTTCAAAAATTGCATAGACCGATGCAGAATATTTTTTTACATATGCTCAGAGATTTTCAAATTGATACCTCAATTAGTTTTCTTAAAATTCGCTAATTAGTAAAATAATTTCGAATTCGTTCATTTTCGCCTGCAAATCCAATGCACTGGTTGTTTCTTTCGCCATTTTGATTTAAAGATGTCATTTTAGAAGCGATGGCTAATGAGAATCTAATTAATATCTAGGCTAATTATCAAAATATTAAAATTCTGAGGGTCAGGTGCACCAAGAGAGGGTTCGGGCTATATCTAAATCTAAAGACTTCTAGGTGCGCTAAATTTTCCTAGCCATCGCCAACAGACACACACACTTAGACAGACACACACACGTACAGATCGAAACTTTATTTTATTAGTATAGATAACTTGTGAATATAGCAAAGTACTGTTATCTAAAAATTTCAACTTAATTAAAAATTGTCTTCCACGGGAGAGGGGGGTGGAGGCGCAGAGTCCCATATCGAAAAATTCTTAGTTCTTGTTTCTCTTAGTGTTTAATTATTACTGGTATCTTACACGACCCGGGAACACTGAAGTCTAGGCCCGGTCCAAGTCTTCGGAAAAAACAAAACTCTGATCCGGCCTGGCGCGGGAATAATGAAGTCTAAGCCTGGCCCTGATGATTAAATATGGTTAAATAAATTACAGAGAGAAATTTTTATTTACTTTATCTTTGTGGAATTTTAAGATTATGATATTTTTAAATCATCTTTAAAAACTTTAAACTTTATATAGAATATCACAATTTTTTAGCTTCTATTTTTACGGTATAGCCTCTGACTGGTATCTTACACGACCCGGGAACACTGAAGTCTAGGCCCGACCCAAGTCTTCGGAAAAAATAAAACTCGGATCCGGCCTGGCGCGGGAATAATGAAGTCTAGACCTGTTCCGGATCTAGTCCAATGGTTAAAATAAATTACAGAGAGAAATTTTCATTTACTTTATCTTTGTAGAATTTTAAAAGATTATGATATTTTTAAATCATCTTTAAAAACTTTAAACTTTATATAGAATATCACAAATTTTTAGCTTCTATTTTTACGGTATAACCTGTGACTGGTATCTTACACGACCCGGGAACACTGAAGTCTAGGCCCGGCCCAAATCTTCGGAAAAAATAAAACTCGGACACAGCCTGGCGTGGGAATAATGAAGTCTAGGCCTGGCCCGGATCAAGCCCAATGAAATAAATATCGGGTTCGAGGCCAGGCCAGAGTCCATGCAGATCTATAAATCCCCACCTCTCTCCCGAGCTTATGTTTGGCCGGCAGTTTGTTAATTTATATTTGTAAAAAATATAGTTATGTTGTACATTTGTTTAGCAAAATCTTTACAAATTTAATTTGGTAATAAATCAGAGATATTTTTTAAGAAAAATATGTACTTTTTTTCTTTGTTAAACTTTAAAATTATGAATTTATTTTATAATCTTTTTCTTTTATTCTGAACTACGTTGATTTTTCTTACTGGATCTTCATTTAAACATGATTGTCTAAGTTAATTGCTTTAATCAATGTTTATGTACGCAAAGCCTGATTAAGATTATCCGGGGACCAAGGCCCAATAGCTTTTCAGGGCCCGCCTCAACCCAGTATAGTAGCTAGAAATGTTTTTGGGAGTATTTGGAAAATTTCCTGCATATTTTAAAAATGCTCATGAAACTCAGGTTAACCAAAATTTTCTTTTGCTGTTTGATCCTATATTAAGGCGATTCCACCATTACGTGTGTAACTTTTAGAGAGTTTTTTTTTTTTTTTTTTTCTTTTTCAAATTGAGACAAATTTGGAAGTGAAATTATTTAGGTAACGTTTTACTTTTTTTTATTGCTATTACAGGACACATACAGAATCATTTTTGTAGTGACACCTTTAGTCTAAAGTAATAACAATTTTTTTTTTTTTTTTTAATAGTAAAGTCGTTGTTACGTGTGTGAGTTTTCTGAGTCACACACGTAACAATGACTTTACTATTAAAAAAAAAAAAAAAAAAAAAAAAATATTTAGACTGAAGGTGTCACTACAAAAATGATTCTGTATGTGTCCTCTAATACCAATAAAAAAAAGTAAAACGTTATCTAAATAATTTCACTTCCAAATTTGTCTGAATTTGCAAAAAAAAAAAAAAAAAAAAAAAAAAAAAAAACACTGTGTAAGAGTCACACACTTAAAGGTGGAATCGCCCATTACTTTGAATGTCTCTTCTTAAAAATTTCTTTAAAAAAAATTTCCCATAAAAAATATTTTGTCTTCAGCATTCCTAATTTAAGCTGTTTTTAGAGACCAGAAAAGTACAGATAAGGTGTTTATAGCGGTATCTGTTTCTTAGATATCGAAGATTGAAAAAAAAAAAAATAGGAGAATTTATTTTCTAAATAATTTTTCTCTTTTTGGGGCACCCGTCTCCATTGGGCCAAAAGCCGTGGCTTAGTTGGCATGCGCGTATGTACGTAATGTGGCTCTGTATGTACGTGATTGTCTAAAGTATTCATTAATATTGGTGATATTTTGGGATTCCATGCATTTCGAACACAATCTAAAAATAAAAACTATACATAAGTAAGTGTGCATTTCGAATAATTTTAATTCTAGGATAATGTTGCTTCAGGAATATCGCAATGCTTTGAAGAAATTCAGTCGGGCCGAGCCAATTAAGTTTTCGTACGGATCGGGTAGAATTTTTAGCTTTTATACCGGGCCGGGGCTCTGGCCAAACTTTAAGGTTTTATATTAGTCCGCGCCAAAAACATTTTGTACGAATCGGTGCTGGAAATTTCGACTCGTGCATAAAGGTGAAAATAAGCACTCGCCAGTCGCCACTCGGCGATTAAACTTGAAAAACTGGCGATTAAAAATATGGAAAGAATCGGCCAAATACAGGATTTTCCAATTTCCTTTTTACCCACGATTTTTCCTCGCCCGTTGGACGAAATTCATGATTTTCCCGCGCCCGTTTGACGAAATTCATGATGTTTACGCGCCCGATCGGCGATATTCATCATTTTTACGCACTCGATCGACGAAATTCATGACTTTTCCGCGTCCGATCGACGAAATTCATCATTTTTTTACAAGCCACGAAATTCATGATTTTTACACACCGCCGATCGACGAAATTCATGACTTTTCCGCGTCTGATCGACGAAATTCATCATTTTTTTGCAAGCCACGAAATTCATGATTTTTACGCACCCGGTCGACGATATTCATGACTTTCTAGCGCCCGATCGACAAAATCCATCATTTTTACGAGCCCGTTCGACGAAATTTACGATTTTTACGCGCACGATCGACGAAATTCATGATTTTTACGCTCCCGAATGACGGAATTCATGATTTTTACTCTTCCGATCGACGAAATTCATGATTTTTACTCTTCCGATCGACGAAATTCATGATTTTTACTCTTCCGATCGACGAAATTCATGATTTTTACGCGCGCGATCGATGAAATTCGTGATTTTTATGGATCGAGGAAATTCCTGACTTTTACGTACCCGATTGACGAAATTTATGATTTTTACGCACTCGATCGACGAAATTCATGATTTTTGCGCGCCCGATCTACGAAATTTATGATTTTTACGCACCCGATCGCCGAAATTCATGATTTTTGCGCGCCCGATCGGCAAAATTCGTGATTTTTAGGCTCTCGAATGACTTAATTCATATTTTTTACTCTCCCGAATAACGTAATTGATGATTTTTACTCTCCCGATCGACGAAATTCGTGATTTTTACGCGCGCGATCGATGAAATTCATGATTTTTATGCTCCCGATCAAGGAAATTCGTGATTTTTACGTACCCGATCGACGAACTTCATGATTTTTACGCTCCCGAATGACGAAATTTGCAAATTTTCCTGCAACTAATTGGTGAAATGCACACAATTTCTGGAGATGCTGGCCACAAGTTGTGCATGTGTAATAATGTATATCATGTTGTGGGTTATTATTTAGTGGATAAACATACCTATTTTATTATTGTCAGATCTTAATTCTAGACAAATAAATTTTAAAAAATGATACCTGTAGTTAGCTACACAAGTACATAAGCTTGGTGTGACTTATGTAGTTAGCTACATAAGTATGTTGTGTATAACTTTGCTGTTAACATAGTTTTAACTTTAAAATAGATTGAAAATTAATATCTCAAGTTTATTCAAAACAATATAAATTAAAATATTTTTATTTAGTACATAAATTACTTCCTTACTGAAAAGTCATTATATATTTTTTAAATTAAACATTCATTGACATAAATGTACTTACTGGCTACTAAAAAAACAAAAAAAAAACAATCTTCCTGTCAGTGACTACTAAGCGAAATTCCTTATTTTCACCTTTACTCGTGCAGACCTCTAATTTTCAGAGAAGGACTGGTTGCAGATAGACCCATCAATCAACCAGTAATCTTTCTAAACAGTTGTGTCTTCCAGAATGAGCTAAATCTTTTTACCACCTTCAAAAAAAAAAAAAAAAAAAAAAAAAAATCTGTACAAAAAAAAAAAAACAAATATTGGGTGAGGAATGGAAGTCCGAATTAGTTAAAAGCTCGAATTGTCTAAACTTTTCTTTTCTTATATAATGTGCGTAATATGGTATTCTTTTGTCCAGTTATTTTCCTCTACCCACTTAACTTTCCGTAGGAACAAATTTTGTCCCTACAGGTTTTCTGACTCAAAATCGAAATATAGTGAAGTCAAATTGAACCTGTCTTAAACGAAAACATTCCACGGTCCCGACTGGAAAAATACCATACATATTATAAGCGCTACCTGTCTAAAACGGAATATTTTCACGGTCTCTAGGTATTCAGTTTTAGCAGGTTTTACAGTGAAGTGTAATAAGCCCTTTCCGGCGCGAAGTAAGTCTGTTTGTAAAATGACAAAATAATAAATTGACACCAGAATTCACAAACGAATTCATTAGACAATAAAAACTTGCTTAAATTCCGGCACTTAATAAAAGGAAAATTTTAATTAAATATTCTTGGTGCCATTTGTCGGTTTTGGAATTAAAATTAGGTGTCCTTTTTTGTGGACACCGCCCGTTAAGGGGTTAATGCTAATTAAAGCACACAGCCTGATAGATGGTGAGTTTGAAGCTGGTTCACGGCTTCATAAAGGAGAACTCTTTTTTTCTTTTCTTTTTTTTAAAGATCAAAATAAAAAATAATAGAATAAACAACCGCTGCAGTGTAGCACTGTTTCTCTTTTATATTGCATTGAAAGAGTTCCTTGTTCTGAAGCTTTCAAACAATTTCATGCTACTGAGATTGAATCTAGTTCACGGCTTCATAAAGGAGCTACATTTAGCGCTTTTATTTTTTTGAGCAAAATGAAAAAAAAATCTATATTAATAAAAGAAAGTTTCGCTATGTGTGTGTCCCCGTGTGGGTGTGTGTCTGTTGGCGATGGCTAGCAAAATCTAGCCCACCTAGAAGTCTGAAAATTTAGGTGTGGATAGTCCAAGGTCTGGCCATGTGCATCTGAGCCTCAGAATTTTAATATTTTGATAATTAGCCTAGATATTAATTAGATTCTTATTAAACATCGCTTCTAAAATGACATCTTTTAAATCAAAATGGCGAAAGAAAAGAACTAGCGCATTGGATTTGCAACCGGAAATGAACGAATTCGAAATTATTTTACTAATTAGCGAATTTTAAGAAAACTAATTGATATATCAATTCGAAAATTTCTGAGCATATGTAAAAAATTATTCTGTATCTGACTATGTGATTTTTGAAAAATTCGGTTGGTAATTTTTTTTAATTTATGCAAAAAATCTGCTGGCGCCATTGAAAACGATCCGAGAAAGTTTCAGACAGGGATCTGCTTTCATTAAAAACTGAACTACAAAGAGATCTGTTTCTCTGGCCGCCCTCTCATTTAGTTTGCGAAAATGAAAGGAAATAATTGCCAAATTTTACTAATGAACAAATATTTAGGTAACTAATTAAGATATAGATTTGAAATTGAGGTCGGGAAGGGGTGTCATCTGCCGGCTATTTTAGCGTAGCGTCTTCGTTATGTTCTAATTATCAGAAAAATGTAATTCTTTTTTTAATGATCGCGTTAATGTACATGACGATGGTTCTCTTGAACAAATTATTCATTATATTTACGGGTATGGGGAGGGAGGGGGTTAACGCCTTTCTCTGAGATTGTAATTATCTCGGGCCCGGGCAACGCCGGGCGGGTTAGCTAATATAGAATAAAAAACCGCTGCAGTGCAGCACTGTTTCTCTAGTGTATTGCACTTAGTAGTATTGCACTGAGTAGGCTGAAGCCTAGGGGTCCGGAAGAATAGGGCCCCTGTGCTAAGATTTTCTTTTGGGTTTTTTCTTCATATTGGGCTGATATTTTATGCAAAAGCGAAATGATGTACAATATTCTTTGTTCCACTCATTTATTGAATCTTTCAGGTTATTAACATATAGATGGTATTTCTTTCCGTTTTTAGTGTCAGGAAACACTGAAATTTCATAAAATGCGAAGTATAATAATTTAGTAAATTTTGGTCATAAAAGAATAGGATTTTTTTTTTATGTTCTTCGTAAACGAAAGGCATTTTTCTAAATATAACTTATAGAATACAGGGGACGTATAAAAAATAATTTTTGTATTTTAATATGTATAAAGCCCCTTGTAAAAAAAATGCCATGTATAAAATCTATGCTTATTGTAATTGGAATTATGTTTCTATTATCAGTGGTCTAAGAAATAAATAAGCAACCATGTATTTTGAATCACCCTGTATATATTTCTTGGTAAGGGGGGGGGGGCAAAAAAAGATCAAGCCTAGGGGCCCGGGTAGTAGTTGATCCGACTCTGACTGTTTCTCTTTTATATTGCACTGAAAGAGGGGAGTAGTGTATTACTGCTTATTTTACTGTTTATTACTGTTAGTTTTACGGTATAATTCTGGCAGCTGGGATGCCAGTATTATACTGTAAAATCAACCTTTTTTTTTTTTTTTTTTTTTTTTTTTTTGTGGCCTCTTTAGTGTGGTTTTACCAGTTTTGCACGTTTGAGGAGGTCCAACTACAGCTCTGGCGAAAAGCACCCTCACGTAGATAACCAGCGCCCTCAAACCTGTCATGACTTAATTTAAGTTTATAGTCTTTAAATGTCATATTTCAATCACGATGATTCAGCCCCTATCTCGTTACGATTGCATTTCCGACCCCTGCATTGCGTGTCATTCCGAGTCGTCTAAGGTGTACCCCACCTCTCCTAGAAGTTCGTTCCTCCAGTTTTGAATCGCGCTGTAAGATAGGTTCATTTTCACAGGTTTTACTGTACTTCTTGAATTTTTTGCTTAGAAATGCATGTACTATTCGTTAAAAAGAATGTTAATTGTAGATTAATGGCGATTTAAAAATATATGCATTTTTTGCAAAAAATATTGGGTCGGGCCTCATTTTACATATTTTTGCACGGGCCGGGACAATTATTTTCATACGGGCTGAGTCGGAACTGGAAATTTCGGCCCTTGCAGACCTCTAGGTAGAATGAAGTCCAGATACATCTTGGCCCAGGAAAAAAGTAAGCCCGACCCGAGTCTTCAGAAAAAAGTAAGCCAGGCGCCCCGCCCGAGCCTCGTGAAACAAAATTTTCTTCGCGCCATCCCCTTGCCTGTGCTCGTAATTGCTAATGCGTCACGTTTTAGTTATTTTTTTTCTCTTTTCTTTTTAAATATATTCTCCAGTTTATTTTCATCTTCCTGATTATGTTTATTAAAATATTAAAGCTAAGTTTAAAAATATCTATGCTGGAGCTTAAGAGTTTAAATCGGAGGTTATTCTCTACACTTGTTTACTAACAGTAGACTGCACACTGGAAATTTTAGGTAGATTTCGTAAGAAATACTACCTATTACATTCTCCCCTAAGTTGGAATTTTTGCAGATCTACACCGATCATGACTCCCAGAACAGCAAAAACACCCCCAGTTCAAAACTTTATCTATCTATCTATGTCACTTTTTTATGGACACGATAATAACTCCAATAATTCTGCACAAATCTCTTCCAAATTGATACATAAAATCAAGGAGCATAAAATCTCGGTCAAGTTCGTTAACGGGCAAAATCGAACCAGGGGGGGGGAGGGGGGGAGGCTTTTTGTGAAAACAGAAAAAAAATCATAATTTCTTAATTATGATACGTATTGAATCCGTTTAAAGTTATTATTACTTCTAGGAAAAGGGCCGAAAATTTATGTAGGACAGATTTTGATATCATTAAAAATGGCCCCAAGGGCGGGGGGGGGGGGGAGGGGGGTTTTAGAAGAAAAAAATTCATAACTTCGTCCTTTCCCAAGATATCAAATCCGCTTGAATTTATTGTAAATATCCTTAAAATTATCTACAACTTTTATATTGACAATTTTTTTATAGGACCAATTCTTATGGCATAAAAAAAAAAAAAAATCCCTGCTGGCTCCGCCTACAAGCAGACGTGAAAACAGAAAAAAAACCATAACTTCTTAATTTTTATACATATCGAATCCGTTTAAAGTTATTACTTCTAGGAAAAAGGCCAAAAATTTATGTATGACAGATTTTTGATTTCATTAAAAATGCCCCCAAGGGGGGGGGGGGGGGGGATAGGGGTTTCAGAAGAAAAAATTCATAACTTCGTCAATTCCCAAGATATCAAATCCGCTTAAATTTATTATAAATCTCCTTAATATTATATACAACTTTTATATTGACAAGTTTTTTATAGGACAAACTTTTACGGTAAAAAAAAAAAAAAAAAAAAAAAAAAATTAAAAACAAAAAATCCTTGCTGGCTCCACCTACAGGCAGAGGTATATTTCGAAGTGCGTGGTCCCAACTGCCACATCATGGCAAATAGGTCTTTCTTCTGCAATTCCCAATAAACAGGTGCCTCACGGTCTGCGTCTTCGAAATCTACCAGTGCCTGTAGGCCGAGCCGTCAGGGATTTTTTTATTCCGCATGTGTGTGTGTGCACGCATTGTCAATTTTTCGAATACGATGTGCCGTTTTTTGAATACGCCGTGTTTTCCTTTTTTACACGCTTTTATTTAACTTAACTAGGTTAATGCATATATAAAAATGGAATTTTGCAATTTTTCACCCTCTTCCCGATGTGCTAAAGTTCTAGAAAGTGTGTACAGTTGTGCATTCCCGATGGCAATCCAATATTTTCTGTACTTTAATTATCCATTCACTAATTAAATATGTTAAGAAAACGATTCAGAAATCCTGACTAGAGAGTTTAAATATTTGATTTGCTACAATAAGGTAACATTTTCAGTAATATATATATATAAAACTTTAAGTAAAATTTAACCATTGAAACATAAGAAACTGACCACATACACTGAAATCCCGATACCAAAGAGCCCTGTCAATTTACAAATTAAAATTGTAGTCCTAATAAATGTAACATTATTAATTCAAATTAAGAAGAAGAAAAAAAAAATTAAGTAAATAGAAAATAAGGAATGAAATATAAACCACACGAGTATAATATATATATATATATTATTGTTTTATTTATTTATTTATTTATTTATTCTTTCCTGCAGCCGTATCTCAAAATAAAATAAAATAAACAAACAAATAAATAAATAATTTAATCTTGTTTCCTATGTAAAAATATCGCTTGTTAAAACATCACCTTATGGTTGAAAGTTTCCGTACTACGGATTTCAGTCTTTTTAACATTTTCCAACATATTTAAAAAGTGTTTATGAATCCGGTTTGTCTGGGCGTCTGACTGTTCACGCACTGACTCGCGTAAATAGAGTCAGATTACTATATAATTGATTTATGTTATTAGGGATTACTGTAGCATGTTTGGTATTGGAAATGAAATTTATTTTATACATTTATATAGTACGTTTACAGGGATACTCAAAAGACTTTGTTACATTATGGTCTATGGCAAAAATCGTTGATTGCGTTGAGCTGTTTCAGATAACAGACCATATGCTATTTCCAAAAGGTTGTCTGAGTGAATTGCGTGAGCCGCTAATCGGTCCAGGTAGCTCAACAGGCAGAGCATTGCCAATTGACGCCTTAGGTTGTGGGTTCGACTCCCGGACTAGACACATTTCACCCAGTTGGAAAAATATCAATTCATATGATATCTTTATCAATCGCACAGATTGAGTTAAAAATAATAAATTGATCATCTTGTTCTAATTATCAACCTTTTTTTTTTTTTTTTTTTTTTTTTTTTTTTTTTTTCTGTGGATTTGTTTCAAGAATTTGGCAATAATGTGTATAGATATTTTACGCAATGAAATGATTTTAAATGAAAATAGATACAATACAAAGGTGGCATTTTATTAACCATTGGGAAAATGGTTGTTGTTTTCGGTCGAGAATGGACCTCTTGGCGGCGTCACTTTATTTTTTTTAGCGTTTTTAACGAAATTCTGTAACTTTAGAAGAATTTATCTTTGAATAGGCAATAGAAATGCATACAATCGTTACAAAAAGATAGATGCAAACTATCAGATATGAAAAAAAAGGCCGAATTCAAAAAATGACGTCGGATGAGAAATCGTCTTATAAAGCAAACAAGTTGGAAATTGTACGTCAAACGTTACAAACGAGGTGCGTTCGTACGCACGTTTTAGAATTAAATTCATGATATCCCGTGCGTAGAACGGGTTAAACAGCTAGTTAAGTATATATTTTATGACACTGTTCATACAAATATCTTAACTAGTTATATAAATATTCAGATATATATGTATCAGCTAGTTATATAAATATTCAGATCTTGATGATTTTTAATTCTGTGAAATGAATTATATCGTCTGCAGATTAATTTCTGTAATAAAATAAGTAACTCGGTCGCTTGACGATTTAACATCCATCGGTAGCTTCTATAACAAAAAAGCACCGATTTTTAAAAAAAAAATCAAATTTCTTAATAAATATTTTTATTAATATCTCCTAAAGTTTTGATTCGATTTTAATAAAATTTGAAATGTCTCGACAAAATTCTGCAAAGATAATATATTTTAAATTGCAAACCATTTGGTTGGGTAGTTTTTGCTTTGTTATATGCGGACAGACAGACAGGCGGACGGACAGACAGACGGACGGACCAAGCGACGACTATAGGTGCTACGTATTTATATAATTACGAACGCACCTAAAAACGTGGTCTTCAACTTTAATTTCCTCAAAATACCTTTAGCTCAGACATCATCAATTAAACAAAAGTTAAAGTTATTGTAGGAATGATCCGACAAAATATCAAGGTATATATTAAGGATAAGGTAATAGAAATGGAAAATGCGTGTCAATAACTGCGGCGATGGTTCAAACGAATATTTTTGCGAGGACAGAGAATGCCAGGATCTCTTCAACTGTAGTAATGGGAAATGCGTTTATTTGTAGATGGTTTCGATGAATATTTTTGAACAATTAATATTTTTAATTAATTTAAAAAAGAAAATTAAGCTTTCGGAACATTTTCCCAATGGTTGTAGCCCCACCAGTGGCTGAGAGGTTGTGCTCTCGAAGCTGGTAGACGGGAGGTGCTGGGTTCGATCCCAATCGCGCCCGTCGGCCTAATCGTTCGGAGTTTTCGTGGTTTTCTTCGAGCCGTGGATTTATCCATGCGTAAATACGGATTAGGTTCCCTTAGAAAGACCCCCACGAAGGGCACTCCCCCCGGGCCTATATCCCTAGTGTAGATAATTGGCCGTCAATAATCAACCCAACCCAATGGTTGTAATTTGTTAAATTTCAATTTTTTTTTTTAATTATCTCTATAATTGATCAGCCGAGTGATTGTACTTTTCAGTAATTACTATTCTTCTTATTGTCATTGTTATCTGATTATTTACATAATTTTTTTTCTTTACTTCTAGACGCAGATTTTGCAGTTCTGACTAGATAGTAGTATGGATCCCGCAACCTTATGTAAGTCGTAATTCATTTTATGAGTTATCGAAAAAAATAAATGGAAATATAGTATGCATTTGAAAATCATGTATAAATTTAATTTGTTTTTTCCATTTGGTAGTCCCGATCTTAACTGTTTATCTATTTATTAATTTGCTTCATTATATTTTAGAACGTGTACAAACTTCTGGGAGGGACTCAACAATGAATCTGAATCAGATAGCAACGTAGGGTCGAAAAGAGCATTTAGGGTCGATGTCTGTACTGGCCAAAATTTCTATGGCCCGGCCCTGTATAAAAGTTAAAAGTTCGGCCCGACTGAATTTCTACAAAACATGCCGATATTTCTGAAACAATATTATTCTAAAATTAAAATTATATTAAAAAAAAAAAAAAAAACTTATGCATAGATTTTATTTTCAGATTAGAAATGCACGGAATGCAAAATATCAACAGCATTAATGACCTCTTACACAATTACGAGCACATAATTGCAGATTGAAAAAAAAATGACTTGGACAGTTACATTCAAATGAAGATTCAGTAAGAGATGAAAAATCCCTTATAGGCAGGTTCCATTCTTAGCAGGTACATCGTCTGTTGTATATGTATTATATTCTTTTTGCACGGATAAAAACATTTTTACGTTTAAGACTCGTTTCTGTCATAGACATGTTCTATTTCACACGTTTTGTGATACTTCAATTTTTTTGCCTAGAAATGTATGCACCACTCCTTTAAAAAGAATTTTAATTGTAGAATAATAACCATTTAAAAAACGATGCATTTTTTGCAAAAAATGTTGTGCTGGATTTTGGCACGGGCCTGAAAATTTCGGCAGTGCAGACCTCTAGAAAGAATGAAGTCCGGGCCCAGCTTGGCCTGGGAAAAAGACGTCTGTGCCGGACCGAGTCTTGTGAATACAAATTGGCTAGGCCCGACCAGTGCAGACCTCTAATTTAGGGTTTCCATTTTCGTAATTTTTTTTTTCTGAAAATTCCAATTTTATACCAAAAATCCTGAAAAGTAATTATTGCTTTCTTTAATCACAGGCGTTCCGTAATTATATAAAGTGAATCTTACTATTCGTAATTTCTGGTATGAATTTGGAACTGCAGAAAAAAAAAAGTTGGAAATCGTAAGTTAAACGTGACAAATGAGGTGCGTTCTTACTATAACTAGTTTTACAATGTAAAAAATTCTTCGTTATTATTTCAGTTAAATGAATTATATCGTCTGTTATGAACGAAATGAGCATGCCTTTCTTTTCTCTTATTACGTATGCCACGTTTACAGATGCAAGTTTTTTTTTTTTTTCGAGGCCAAATAGCGACTAAAATTCACCCTGGAGATCTTGCTTTGCGAATGATTACCTCCATTGTTTAATATTTCTATGATTCACGATGAACGAATCTCTTTTGTTTATTTACTTTAATGGATATTGGGATAAATATTGAGCTGTTAACTTAATTTCCACTGATGTTATCTCAGAATCTATACATTTTTTAATGTTAAGCAAAGCAAACCAAGCAAACCATTTTTTTGAACGATCTTTCTAAAAATGTAACTGTTATGCAGTTTTATTCGAAAAAATATTTTTTAATAAAAATGGCCGCCTGGAATATGAAAAAAGAAATAATCAGCCCGTGTTTGTTTTCCTCATTCACATGACTTGCGCTTTTGTTATACAGATTATGTATGATATGGGAGTTAATATAGAATGAAGAAAACTTTTATAAATATATTTTTAAGTTTTGATTCAATTTTTATAAAATTTGAAAGGACTCGACAAAATTCTGCAACGATTCTATATATTAAATTTCAAACCATTCGGTTGGGTAGTTTTTGCGCTGTTATATATGCGGACGGACGGACGGACCAGACACGCACCTAAAAAGTATCCGCTAAATTGACAACACTGATTGCCATTTCCGATCCTATGTTACTATCTTATTCCGATTTGTCGTTGAATAAACTATCCCTCCCAGAAGTTTGTACACGTGGTAGCAAATCACTCATATATATACAGGGTGTCTCAAAAAAATTCAAACACGCTTTAATTCTTTAGTTTTTGGAGATGCTGTCGTAATGTAGATTTCAAAATAGGGTAGAAAATTAAACAGTAAAATAAGTGCATCAGTGAAAATTCCATTCATCTACGACCAAAATTCACAGAGTTATGATACTTTGAATTTTTGGAAATTTCGTAGCTTTCCGGCGCTAAAAATAATCGATTCAGATTTCAGGAACAAATAGTAACGCGTAACCGAATTCAGCAAGATAATTTTAGAATTAATCTTAACACAATAACAAAGAAAATATGTGTGACCGTCTTAAAATGATAGTTCTTGATTGTATGGAATAAGCAAAATGTATATTGATTGGCGTCTATGTGAATCTCTTATTCGATGTAGATTTTTTTAAACTCCCCCCCCCCCTCCCCCGAAAAAAAATTAAATTAAATTAAATTAAATACATGGACTGTTTGTTTGTTTCTTTAAACCCTCATCTGTATTTTATGAACCGGGAAAAAAAGAAGTATACTTTTGTAATATTTATGTATTATCCCAGTGGCAGAACTATCTTCAAGTGTCTGCAACGCTAATAATGCTTTCAAAAATAGTCTGCAATACGCAATATAAATATATTCTTGCTGCTGTTGTAGTTGCAGTGCTGATTAATTAAGGCATCAGCATTTATCAGCCTTTCTGAGTTAAAAAAAAATTCTGAAATTCACAGCAAATATTCTGAAAGGTTACAGCAGAGAGGGGAGGGGAGAAAATCCCCTCTCGGCAATAATTTTTCTTGTTGCAGGTCGGATTAACTCTGCTTTCGATTCGAGTCGATTTCAGGCTGAGTGTAGATTCTTGCAAATTGGGTTCGGGTTAACCCGATTTTTCAAAAGTTGGTTCAGTATATTGTTTCAGATTAAAAACTATGCCTATATTAATAAGCATAGAACTTTGTGTGTCTGCTGTTTTCTAAAGGAATGCTGCATCTTTTCCGGGACTATTTCAATAAATTCACGTTTTTTTCGTGAATCTTTGACGAAATTAGCGTTTCTTTTTTCCCCCGCAATCTTTTGGCGAAATTCACGTTTTTTTTTTTTCGTGACCCTTCGATGAAATTCGCACTTTTTCCGTGATCCTTTAACAAAATTAGCATTTTTTTTTCTGCGGCCATTTGACGAAATTTACGTTTTCTCTGTGGCCCTTTGATGAATTTCGCATTTTTTCCACGATCCTTCAACGAAACTCATGGGGTTTTTTTACAGTCTTTTGACGAAAATCAAGTTTTTCTGCGGCTCTTTGACAAAATTTGCGTTTTTATCACAATCTGTCGACAAAATTAGTCATTTTCCCAGATCATTTGATGAATTTCACGATTTTTCTTTGGGCTTTGGACAAAATTTGCGTTTTTCCCGTGATCCTTCGACGAAATTTGCCGTTTTTTCGAGATACTTCGACGAAATTTACCGTTTTGTGGCGATCCTCCGACGAAATTTGCCGTTTTTTCGCGATCTGTCGGCAGAATTCTCCGTTTTTTCGCGATCCGACGACGAAATTTGCCGTTCCTTCGACGAAAATGACGGTTTTTTCGTGATCCTTCGACGAAATTAACAGTTTTTTCTACGATCTTTCGATGAAGTTGGCGTTTTCTCCGTAGCCCTTCGGCAAAATTCGCATCTTTCCTCGATCCTTCAAAGAAACTCATGTTTTTTTTTGACGGCCTTTTGACGAAATTCACGTTTTTTCACGGCCTTTTGACTAAATTTGCGTTTTTTTCGCGATCTGTCAACGAAATTAGCCAATTTTTTGCGAACTTTAAATGAATTTCGCTTTTGTTCCGCGATTCTTCGGCGAAATTCGCCGTTTTATTCACGATCCTCTGACACAGTTTGCCGTTTTTTCGCGTAATTTACGCGCTATAGCGCGTCCGCGGCATCGTTGTATGTTTTTAGTCTGCAGGTGTCCTAAAAAGTCTGCGCCCGTCTCAGCGTCGCGTACATTCTGCTACGGGGTGTATTATAAAATATTTGTATTTTATATATAATCTAAATAATAATAAAAAATAAATAAATTCAGGGTTTTCTCTTCCAGCGAAATTTCTGAGCTCAACCCGAGACTAGTATTGGTCCAGTGGCAGTGGCACAAAAAGTGGGACAACGGCTTCTATGAAAATACAGTAAATTCTATGAAAACGGAACCTGTCTATAACGGAATCTTGTCCGAAACGTAAAAATTGTATAGTTCCTATTACGATAGGAATTACACCTACTAAGAAAAACAGCCCTGTTTAAAACGGAATGATTCTCCGGCTTTTTGCCATTCCGTCTTAGCAGGCTTTACTACACTAAATAAATACAGTAATTTTATACAGCAAAACTTTGAAAGCGGAATCACTAGACAGTGAAGTGAAACAAAATTCAAATTTAGCAAGTATAATTGTAAGAGACAATAAAATTTTGACTTTTAAAATAGAATTCCGTTATAAACAGGTTCAGTTTTCACAGGGTTTATTGAACAAAGTAAAGTAAAACCTGTGAACACAATCGATAGGAACTGCAAAATATTCCGTTTTATACAGGTTTCCGTCCAAACAGATAGACTCAAAAAAAAAAAAGTATTGCTTTCGAAAGGAATATAAAAAAAATTTCTGTTATAGACAGGTCCTGTCTGCACATGTCTGTGTTAAGTTCTACTCGATGCAGACTAATGAATAGCATGGGACGGAAAGTAATAACAAGTTGGAAATTGCACGTCAAACGTAACAAACGAGGTGCGTTCGTACTATAGCTTGTTATATAAATATTCAGATCTTGATGATTTTTAATTCTATGAAATGAATTATATCGTCTGCAGATTCATTTCTGTCATAAAATAAGTTTATCGGTCGCTTGACGATTCAACCTCGGAAGCTCCTATAACAAGAGAGCACCGATTTTTTTTTAAATTCAAATTTCTTAATAAATATTTTTATTAATATCTTCTAAAGTTTACATTCTATTTTGATAAAATTTTAAATGTCTCGACAAAATTCTGCAAAGATTATATAGCTTAAATTTCAAATCATTTGGTTGAGTTGTTTTTGTGCTGTTATATGCGGACGGACGGACAGACAGACGGACGGACCAGACGACGACTATAGGTGCTACGTATTTATATAATTACGAACGCACTTAAAAAAGAATTTGCACATCATGAAAAAATGAGACTTTTAGCGTCCCGCGTTAATCGGGACATCTGCCAACACTACACGAGTCTTAAACCTTAGACTCCCAGTGGGACACTACGTCCCAGTGCAACTTCAGAAATTACCACTGGACACAGCAGTCCGTGAAACGCTTGGAAAACCATGTCTGATTGTCCCACTGGTCTCTCACGTTCATTAGGGATCGTAGTTGACCATTTGCTCGGTAGATGGCAGCCCAAAGAGGGGCTTAGCGTTGTTGCCTCACAAAAAAAAAAAAAAAAAAAAAAAAAAATGATAGTTAAGGGGTTAAGTTGCGTTTAGTGACATCCTGAGCAAGTCGTGCTAAGATGGGCATAAATCAAACGTCTTCCCATTCTTCTCGAATCATTTTGTGGTCATCGACAAAAGAAAGGGGAGTTTCAACAAAATAAAGAGGCTTTTGACAATCTGTCATTCCGTTTCTTGCTTGAGAAGTTTACACATGTTAAGAAAGTCATAAAAAAAATCAAAGATTCCGATGTACCACAATAGAAGAAACCGCGGTAAGTCTGGAGGTCTGGGCGAACCTTTATGGCTTTTCTGAATGGTAGAAGTGTTTTTACCTTAGTACTTAATTCAAGCCATTTCGTTCATTTATTGAGTGAAATAATTAAAGGGTTGTACCTACCTGCGCACTTTCAAAAAAATGCATTTTTTAATTGCATTTTCTGAAAGTACAGTTGGCACAGAATATTCCATTACTTTTACTTACCCATCATACGTAGTATAGGGTAAGTCTTGTAATCGTTTTGAAAATCGAAAAATTTTTTTTGACGGATTTACACGTTTCAGACATTGGAGATTCCGAAAAACATATTTTTAGAAAAAAAATTTTGCCGTCCGTCTGTGTGTCTGTAAACGCTCTATCTCCCGAAAAAATTGAGATAGAGACTTGCAATTTGGTATGTACTTAGTGTGTAATAATGGGAAGAAGCCTATTTCATTTCAATAACCTCGATTAACCGGAACAATTTTTTTCGGACTCTCGAAATATTCGTTCTGATGAAAGGTATATAAAAATTTTCGAAATTGTTTATTTTAAGAAATGAATATAAAAGACAATAACAAAACATAAATTTTGCATAAAGCATGAAGTTGATCGGATAATTAGTTGCCGAGATATTTGGAATCTTATTTTCCACACTCTTCGATTTTTCATGACCCTGTATTTCATCCAAATTTCACTTCAAAGATATATTTTAATTGGAAATTTGACGCTTAATCATATGCAATAAACCGCTAATTAATAGGATTATTATGTTTGGAGTTATAAGGATGTTTCTTTCAAGCAATTCAGTAATCGAGACTTTAAAGTTTGTGACGTCATCAAGCCACGATTTTATTTGAATTGCAATGCACTTTATAAGTAGTTTACACATTTTTATTTTAATATTTTGCATTATGCATATCCATGATGGGTAAGTATTACGGTGGCCCCCAACGACTAGTTTCTAATCGATCTGATAAAAATTGAGAAAGCTACGCCGCCGTTTTTATTTACTTTGTTCCATTATACATAAATCAATACCTTAAACGAGATTATCTCGAAACTATGTTTTTAAAGTGTGTGATCACGATACTTCGAACAAATCTCAACCAATCTTCTTCAAATTTTGACCAATTTTTAACAACAATGTTACCTAGAGAGTAACCGTGCCTTTTGGCGATCTGTGATGACTTTTTTTTTTCTATTTTTTATTAAACAATCAAAGTTTAAATTTTTATGAAAATCGGTACTACCATCTCCGTGGAGCGGTGCTGCTGGTGACACCCAATTTTATTTCGTCATTATAAAAACCAATTTCTTTCCTTTAAAATTGAATAAGCAAAATACAAAAAGAGTTTTTCATATCTTGTTTCATTTCCCTGAAAAAAAAAAAATCATTTTTTTTTTTTTTTTTTTTTTTATTTAGGGTTTCGTTCATCTTACGAAACCATATTACTCCTGCTTCGTTGTCTGTCCGTCACAGAGCCATTCTCAAAAACTATGTAACTTACAGAGTTGAAACTTTGTGTATAAATCTGAATACCAACTATGAAGAGCTCAAAATATTAAAATTTGAAAAATTCGTATTTTAATAAATAGAGATAAAAAACCAAAATTCTAACAGCCTTTTCCTATTAAATTTAAACATTTTTCGTTATAGCAGATGCCAAAAATTAAAACTCCACGATGAAATTCTTTCTACAATAATTATTTTTCTATCAGACGATTTCCACGTGAAAAATGAAAATGAAATAAAAAGCTTCACCAATTGAAAAAAAAGATTAATATGAAATAAAAATGATTGACGTCATAGTGGTAATAAAAGGGAGATTTTCAAAGATTTCTCAATAATACAAGGAGTATGAGTATGTGTATGTACACAAAGCAGATTAATATCACGTCATTAGAGAATTAAAAAGAAAATCTGACGTCATATCGGAAGTTTAACGAATGTTTCAAATGTTTTAGAATAATACAAAGCAAGTATCAATATGAGTAATAGAGAATAGTAAATATGAGTTTGAGAAACATATTGAATCATGATAAAAATCCGATTATGGAAATATTCGCATATTTTAACATTTTAAAAATGTACAACATGTTTAATTTTGAAATAATTTTTTTATATCGCATTTAGTCCGCGTGACAGATATTATTATGACAGAATATAATAGCCGGCCTCGCCCGCTATCGGGCTAGTTTGGATACTCGAAAAAAACCCAAAAAATAGACCGGTAAATTTTTACTTTATAAAACACAAAAAACATGTTTTTTTTTTTTTTTTTTTTTTTTTTTGCTAAATGATATTTATTTTGATTTATTAAAGAAAGGATAAAGGCTTTTGAAAGGAATATTAATCGAAACTCGAAACCCTTTGAGCGATCTTCGATCACACTTACCCACTTGTTTGTTTTTATTCCCGACTTTGCAGGTATGTTTCAAACCCATTAATAATAAAACAGCTTTTAACTTTTCTTTCTAGAAAAGCACGCGAAATATAGATTTCGCGTATTAAGTTATTGATTTTGTAGAGGTAATTTTGCAATTTGTTTTTAGCATTCATAATACACTATAAAACCGCGATACTTCGTCACCATCGTAAAGTAAAATGTTTATTCAGTTACATATACAGAGTGTCCGAAAAGTCTGGAAACGGTCAAATAACTCGAGAAGTAAACATCGTATTGAAAAACAACAAAATGCATGTTCAATATTTTTGAAAAATCTATTTAGGGATATGAAAGTTGCCCCTCTGGGGGGAAAGGGGGGCAACTTTGAAATCTTAAATGATGACCCCCCATTTTTTTATTGCAGATTCGGATTCTACGGGAAAATATAAGTACCTTTTGTACTGAACATTTTCTTCGAAACATTGTAGATGGCGCTGTAATCGAGTACAATGCTGTGAGAATCGTTACCATTGCAATGTCTGGAAACGCTCGAATAACTCGAGAAACATATACATCGTATTGAAAATCGGAAAAATGCATGTTCAATAGTTTTGAAAAATCTATTTAGGGATATCAAAGTTGCCATTTTTCTAAAATATTAAACATGTATTTTTCCATTTTTCAATCTGATGTATATTTCTCGAGTTATTCGAGCGTTTCCAGACATTGCAATGGTAACGATTTTCACAGCATTGCACTCGATTACAGCGCCATCTACAATGTTTAAGATTTCAAAGTTGCCCCCCATTCCCCCCCCCCCACGGGGGAGGAAAGTTAGCGGGGCAACTTTCATATCCCTAAATAGATTTTTCAAAAATATTGAACATGTATTTTGCCGTTTTTCAATCCGATGTATATTTCTCGAGTTATTTGACCGTTTCCAGACTTTTCGGACACCCTGTATATTTCATATAAATTTGCAATATAACCTCATTAATGCGATAAACTCGTTACCTGATCACAGACGTTTAGCCGACTTTCAAAGAGCCGACAGTCTTGTCGCATTTAGCAGACAGCAATTAGCCGACAGGACATTTTCCTGGTAAGTACATTTAGTCTTACCAACAGGACAATTGCCAAAACGAAAATTTAGCTGGCAGGACATTTAGCCGACGTAGCCTTCATGAAATTTGTTCAAAAAACAACACAGATTTACGTGGGAGACGCATTATCGAGGTTTTAGTACACATCTTGTATTAGTTATATTCGATGTATAATAACATAAATTTATGAGTGTGAAGAAGTATTGAGGTTTTACTGCATTTCATCAAAATATTAATCCTATTGGACGAATATACAGAGGCTGTTCTCACATTTTTTAGACAAATTTGATAAATGATTTTAAAAAATGGAATTATTTTAGAGGAAAGCTTTCTTTCAACAACTTTGAAATTCATATTATTGTCTGATACTTTCAAATTTATTCTTCTATCAAGATGGCGCATTCAAGCAAGCTGTGAATCAGAGGATACTTTTTTTTTGTTTTGTTTTCCGAAAAGAAATATTCTTATTCGGAAGTTTACAATGATTGTAAAGCGCATAGTATAAAAATTTCTAAGTGCAAAATAAATATCAGCATTAATTGGAAAGAGCTATCCCGAAAATCAGTACTTATTCTTAGTAAAAAGACTCACAGGGAAAAAAAGAGCCCATTTCAAGCCTGAAAACGAAGTTTCAGGTAAGGATTTATGACTGTCGCAAATTTATCTTACAATGGGAAAATAAAAATAAGAATATTGGACAAAAATGTTACAATCAATTCAATATATTATTAAAAGCTTACTAAAAGCCACTAAAAGCTTATGTACGCTGTTGGTCTATTGCCAGGGGCGTAGCGAGTGGGGGGGCTGGGGGGGCAGCTGCCCCCCCAATGTTTGGTAAAAGGATTCAGTCGGCTTATCAGCAGATTTAGTTAGTGTTTCTGTAGTATGTCAGTAGCCCGATTTAAAAAAAACAATTCGGAAAATTCTGGTAAGCAGGACTTTAAGTCTTCAGAATGCATTTCACTACAACCTTATAATCATATGGCAAAAGCTAGTCGGTCTATCAATAGATAAGTTATGAGTAAAAAAAGTAATGGTTTCAATAGATCTATCTGGTCAGCCGGTATGAAAGTCACGTGTTCTGTCACATTTTCGAATCACATAAATAGCTAGTCGGCCTACCCACTGAAAAAAAATTATCATGTATAAATCTTGTCTGCAGAGCCCGAAATGTTGGACATATACTATACCTTACCCACACATGGAAAAGCTAAGTCGGCCGTCGATACATAGGGCAATAGGGGAAAAAATGAATCTGATCTATTGATTTGAAAATATCAGAAATTTGTCCTACAGTAACACTCGCAACTTACATAGATACAAACTATCAATATATAAACTAGGCCGACCGAATGCGAAAGTCGCTTAAGAAAATTCAAGAAATTTTATACTTGATACCTAGTAAGTAGGTTCTAGCAACGATATGATGTTTACGCCCTTTGGAACTGTTTTAGGAACGTTTGGAAAATAAAAACGAAGAATTTTTAAAACTATTTAGAAAAAGAAAATGAATAAATTAAAAAAATATCCGTGCATTTAACATTTAATACCTAAAAAACTTCTTACTTTTTTTTTTTTTGATAAAACTAAAACTAAATTTATATGCTTGTGCCAACATAACATAATTACATAATTTTCACTGATTTTTCACTTGTTATTATACAAATTAGAATTGGAGCTTTTATTAATTACTTAATATTTATTGTATACCCTGATTATCGTAATTTCCGGCGTATAATCCGTGGATCAAACAGTTATGTTTCGACCCAGAAATTTTATTTTATATAATGGAACATACTAGGTCGCTGATGTAAATATTTTACTTCAATTATTAAATAAAATTTCTGGGTCTAAGCATATTGTTTGATCCGCGGATTATACGCCGGAAATTACGGTACATGTTAGCGATTACTTATTTTAAAAATTAAATCATACGTAAGAGGAATTATTTTTTTAATCAAGAATTCAGAAAGTAGAAGATTACAGGAAAAATTAAATTATTAAAAGTAGTTTTATGGTAAAAAAAACTTGAAGCGATTGCGGAACATTAACACGTTTGCACTTAAAACAATATAAATAGTTCAGCGTTTCAGGCCCCTAACTACCGCCGGGGCACTGTCCCGGGACCCCAAACTGATGGTTAAAAAATTATTGTATTTTAATATCTAATCTAATTTCCTATAAAATACCCAGCACCTAGCTAAATGTTAATAATAAAAAATAGTCGGATATGCCAATCCCAAAACTTTCTTCTACCTCAGTCATGTTAATACTTCAAAATTCGCTATCACATCGCAAATAAAATCAATATTTTTCGTCATTCTGTTGTACGTCAGCTGCTTGCGAATCGTCGGGTTACCGGGATGCGATCAACTGATGTATACTACACTACGAAAAGTCCTTCTGGCCTGAACTGACAGGAACAGATAGCCTCCCTATTCCTTGGTTTTACGATTTTAGCTAATTTTACTGGAAAACACGAAGGTAAAATGCGTGGAACCTAATTAAAGAAGATTCAATCCCAGTTCTCGTCAACATTGAATTTGAATGAGAAATCGCCAAATTAGTCCTCTACAGCCAAGTTGGCTTCATTTAGGGCAACCTATTTTGGACGCCAAATTTGGCGATATTCCGCCAACTGTCGCCAATTTTGGCGAGAATTTGACGTTGGCGAATATAAATATATAGTGATAAGCATATAATAGGATTAATCGTTACAACAATGAAAGGAAATTTGCCTAAACTGTGTTAACTAAAACTCATAAATTAAACCCGTTTATGGATGAATTCTGCTGTCTTAGGTAAAATGTAGAGGTGATAGAGGCAAAACAAAAACTGCTCCGGATTCTTCGGATCCAGGCCGAACATTAACGAAAAAAACTTTTAGGATTTCTAATTTTTTTGAATTTTCACATCTTTTTGAATTTGCAATCGTTAAAGGGCTATCACAGCGCCCCCTTTCGTCGAAATATCCCCAAATTCTAATAGAACCTGCTTGCCATAGCCAAAAACATAAAAAAAAATATGTGGTTCAATTTGAAGCATAACTTCATACACTTTTAGATGGTACAATAGTGAAAATTGTACAAAAATATCGATCACAGCGCCCCCTTTCGTCGAAATATCCCCAAATTCTAATAGAACTTGCTTGCCATAGCCAAAAACATAGAAAAAAAATGTGGTTCAATTTGAAGCATAACTTCATACACTTTTCGATGATACAATGAGGACGGACAGACAGACATTTTGTAAAAACCTGTTTTTCGGAACCTCTGACCCCTAAAACGTGTAAATCCGTCGAAAACCGGAAGTCGAAAAAAATTTCGATTACAATACTTTCTTCTATTATAGATAGAAGAAAGTAAAAATCCATCAAAGTGCTAGAGTAAATGTTTTTGCGTGTCCGTTCAAATACTCCATACGCTTCGCATGCAAAAGCATCTCTAGATAAAGGTGAAAATAAGCACTCGCCAGTCTCCACTCGTCGATTAAACTTGAAAAACTGGCGATTAAAAATATGGAAAGCACCGGCCGAATGCAGGATTTTCCTATATCCGCCCGATCGACGAAATTCATGATTTTTACGTGCCCGATTGACTATATTCGTGATTTTTACGCTCCTAAATGACGAAATTCATGAATTTTATGTGCCCGGTCGACATAATTCATGATTTGTGTGCTTCCGTTCGACGATATTCACGATTTTTACGCACCCGATCAACGATATTCATGATTTTTACGTGCCCGTTCAACGAATTTCATAATTTTTACGCACACGATCGAGAAAATTCATAATTTTTACGCACACGATCGAGAAAATTCATAATTTTTACGCGTGCGATCGATGAAATTTGTGATTTTTACGTGCCCGTTCGACGAAACTCATGATTTTTATGCACCCGATCAACGAAATTCATGATTTTTACTTCATGATTTGTATACGCCCGATCGACGAAATTTATCATTTTTACGCGCCCGATCGACTAAATTCATGATTTTTACGCTACCAAATGACGAAATTCATGAATTTTAAATGCCCGGTCGACGTAATTCATGATTTGTATGCGCCCAATCAACGAAATTCAGGATTGTTACGCACCCGTTCGACGATATTCATGATTTTTCCGTGCTCTGTCGATGAATTTCATGATTTTTACCCACGTGATCGACGAAATTCATAATTTTTACGCGAAATTCATGATTTTTACGTACGTGATCGATGAAATTCATGGTTTTTATGTGTCCCTTTGACGAAATTTACAATTTTTTCCGAAACTAATTGGTGAAATACACAATTCCGGAATTTCTGGAGATTTTGGCCCACGGGTCTCACGTTGTGCATGTGTAATGAATATCATGTTGTGGGTTATTACTTAGTGAATAAACATACCTATTTTATTATTATCAGATCTTAATTCTAGACAAATAATTTAAAAAAGAAAGGTACATATGTAGTTAGCTACACAAGTACCAAAGCATAGTGGGACTTATGTAGTTAGCCACATAAGCCTGTTGTGTATAACTTTGCTGTTAACTTATTTTTAAATTTAAAATAGATTGGAAATTAATATCACAAGTTTATTCGAAACAATATAAATTAAAATATTTTTATTTAGTACATATATTGTTTCTTTACTGTAAAGTCATTAATTTTTTTTTTTAATTAAATATTCAGTGACATGAATGTACTTACTGGCTACTAAAGAAATTGTCACTAGCCAGTAACTGGCTACTAAAGAAAATCAACCTACCGGCCAGTGGCTACTAAGAAAAATTCCTTATTTTCACCTTTATCTCTAGAGCAGACAGCAGAATGTCGAGTCGAATGTGTCATGTCGCGCCAAGTACCTGCAGAGTGATGAGTCAATTCCGTGTGATTTTCAGGCTAGGACGTGCAGTGAGCTAGTGCTATTCATGATATGTCATTCGTTTACTAACTTCTCATCAATATCGGACTGTCAGAGCAGTTGAGAGTCGCATAGTAGTGATAGTACGATAGTTTATTACTTAACCTCTTCGTGACGAGCGTCTTTTACGGAATTTTTAATCACCGGTTTTTCAAAGCAGAAATTTTCGCCTAATTGAATCGCAGAAATGCTGTCATTAAATAAGGCAAAGCTTACAATAAAAATTAACTGGTGGGAATAATCAAGGATTCTGAGCATCTTATGCGTCACGTATACTTGTCGCTCATCCCCAAGGGGTTATTCTTACTTTGCTTGTGTTAAGATAATAGTTTATATTATGAAACGAATTCGGCACCAGCCAAGTGGAAATAAAAAAAAGATTCTAAAAAGAAGAAACTGGGAGGCGCAAAAAGTTCGAAGAAGTTATCAACATGTCTGGAAAGTGGAAACCACTCGACAGGGAATGGTGATAAGAAAGGTATGAATGGTTTGCTTTTTTCAGTGTGATGTGTAATTCATGTAAAAAGAGTACAGTCAAAATTGAATAATTCGAACGTGTATAATTCGAAATCGTGGATAATTCAAATGTTTCTGTCGGTCCCTTTGACATTCCTATAAAACACAATCAGTGGTGGATTAAGCACTCAAGAGGCCCCAGGCGCAATTAAATTTTGAGGGCCCTCCAAATATTTTCAGTACCCCTATAGTGTGCATTTTTTAGTTTTACAATTAGAATTACTGAAAGTGTAATATGTTGTTAATTCCATATGATATTATCTCTAATTGGAATATAAAATTCAAATTAATTTCTATCGCATGCTAATAAAATATTGAAAGTACTTCCCATTCATTACATTATCATAATTTTTAGAACTAAGAGATCACATTTTTATTTAGCTTTTATTTTGAAAATAACTACGTTCTATTTACTAAACTATCACTGCATTCTATCATTCTAAACAAACGTGTTTCTCACAAATATAACTGTAGGATTTTTTCTTCTCAATACATATTCTTTTTTTTTCCCAGTAAAGTTCTTGGTAAATCTTTTAAATAATTACTGAGTTATATAAAAAAAAACATTTTAGTAATACAAAATCATATATTTTATTTTTAACTATCAATTATAATTAATCAGTTAAAATTAATTGTAAAAACTATTAATTAAGAAATAATGCGACAGATTGACTATTTTACATTAGTCGGATTTGAAACATTTTTGAGTCGGCCAATCTTGCCTTTTGCCCCCCCAAAAATTTTCTTTCGCTACGGCCCTGTCTATTGCGTATCAAAATGAGCGATATTGGCAACAATGGTATTTAAATTTAATTTAGACTAGCTGACCCGCCCGGCGTTGCCCGAGCTCCTTTTAATAAATTTAAAAAATAATCTAGTTTTTATTATTTTATATCTTTAACACGATTTTGTATCAAATTATATTTTGAAATTAAAAATTCGCGAAAAAATATTGATGTTTAGTGATAAAAGTGCTCATTTTCTTGTTATTTTTGTTCCAACTTTTTGAAATCTTTATTGGTGATAAATAAAACGGTTTTATAACCCGTGTAAAAATTTCGTGAACAAATATTGTTATCTAGTTGTAAAAGAAATGTTTTCTTCTCGCTTTTTTCTTTGTTTGTTTTCGCGTCGGCTCCTTTTACATAGCAATCAAAAAATTCTCGTCTTCCGAACTCTTTAAAATTTCAATCGGTTATATATATAACTGTATCCAAGCTCTCTTCAAAATTTTACGAAAAATATACATAATTAGTAGTGAAAATATGAGTAAAGCTTTCAACGCAGTGGCCATATTACGCCATCCGTTTTCAATCAACCCTTTTCAATCCCCCTAACACGTTTCCCGTTTCTGAGGGTAGAAGCCTTAAAAAAAAAAAAAAAAAAAAGTTGAAGCATGTGCAAAGAGACGATTTTTGAGTGGAAAAGAGAGTGTGAATTTGAGAGAATGCGCTTTTCGCTTTAAATATATAGATAATAATAACACAAAGACATTTTACTGCGCCCAACCTCTGTCACTAAAGTACGCCAACTGGCGTACAATCAGTGCAGAAGGTAAGAAACAATGCTTTGAAGTATGTTTTATTTGTTTTCGAAAAAAAACATTACTTATCTGTAATCGTTTGCTACATGATGATCACCTTTCCGTGATTGTCATATCGTGAAAATTCTTATGACATAAACCAGGGCACGAAATTTCCGCTCGCCAGCTCGCCATGGGCGAGCAAATATTTAAGGTTCGCGAGTAAGTTTCGTCTTTTAAAATCTTGTGCTTCAAATCAAACAGTGTACGCTCAGAGTATCGTGCTTCAATCTAGCGAGACACGAAAGAGTTTAAATCAAGCGACGGCATTTATCTTCCAAAAGAAGAAAAAATGCGGCGTCACCCACTTCCATTTCTCTTCTACAGAGGAACGAACTTTCCCCGTCTGCATTCGTTCACCCGCTTTTGCACCGCGCAAGCGCCAAGGCTGCTTTTTTCACTTCCGAGGCCGAATCTGATCGCTCTCCACTCCTGCGCGAAGTGAATCAGGTTTCGCAACCCAAGCTCAGCTGCTTGAAACACTGTAAAAATTATTCACTTTCTCCCGAAGTTTTAACATTTTAAAAATGGTTCATATTTTTCAAGAATGTAAAATATTCTGTATTTAACAGACAGCTCCTTGTAACAATGGTCAATTTCGATTCAGTTTGTCATAAGTAGTTCCTTTTCTGCGTAGGTGTGGTGGCCGACGTTACTGTCTGAATGAATGTGAAATAGTAGCGACCAAAAATTTTAGTCTGGCTAGTACCTTTTCAACTGAAATTTCATGCCCTGGCATAAACATGCTATTGATGTTTTACATGTAATAGGAAAACAAGGGGGGGAGGGGGGGACTGATTGAGAACTTCTAAAATTTTTATGCATTTACAGATGTATTTCGTAAGTGTCTTTTTAACACTTCCCATCTAGTTGAAAAGTGTTTATGACGTCGGTTTGTCTGGCCGTGCTCTAACTCCCGTAAATATGCTCGGATTGCCCTGAAATTTTTGCATGTTATTGTCGTTTACTATAGCATGTTTCCTATTTCAACTGAAGTGTGTAGCACATATAGTTTTTTTAAGGGACACTCAAAAGTATTCCGTTACATTACAGTCAATGGGAAATAATCGTTTCAAGTGCATTTTGATGACAGTTACGTCATTGAAAACATAATGAAATTGATATATAATTAAGAAGCACATTAATACATGCTTTTTGTAGAATATGGGGTGCAAAGCATTTATTATTCATTTACAGGGTCAAACAAAAGAATTCTGCCACACATCGTTCTATGGGGGAAAATCGTTTGCAGTGTAATTTAGTGATACAGTAATCCCTTAACATTCGCGAGGGTTAGGTTCACGGAAATCTCCGCGAATGTTGAGGCTATCCTCCCGTGCATAAAAGGGGGTTAGGTTTTACGATTTTTTTTAATGGAAAAAACATTTGAAATGTAAATAGTATATTTATTAAATATTAAAAATACATACTCTAAATAAGTTTGAACAATTATAAACATATTGTAAAAAAGATTATTTGCTGGTTGATGGCTGAAAAAAAAGTAGTAATTTGCGATTGCTCTGAAGAAGATATCTTTTGTTTATGGATTTCTATGTAAGGAAAAATTACAGTCTCAGTTTCTCTTTTAAATTTAAAACTCCTCATTAGCGATGGATCACATTATATCACTTTATTAACACGTTGTTGTTGTAATTTTAAAATTTCCGCGACATTTTTTTTTAGAAAATATTTCACCTGCAATAAAAAATTTTAATTTTAGAAAATTTATTTAAAAAAAAATTACATTTTGCACTTTCTGAGACGCTGTTTCTTATAGCCTTTTCGTTTTTTTCAATTGATCGAACTGTAGATTCATTAATATTAAAATAACGACCGACCGCGCACGCTCTTTCTCCCATTCGCAACTTATCTAAAATTTTAAATTTTTCGGAAAGTTTTCAAAACTTTTTTCACTCTTTTAGCTGTTTTAGGTTTGCTGAACGCTGAGAAGAAAAAATAGACAGGCGAATAGAAAGAATTCTACGGGAACTTACGTAATTCAAACAATAAACAAAACTTAGAGGATTATGCACATTACGTACTTCGAAGAGAAAATTTGCGTTTTGGTCTTTCAATATAAATTGGAGAAATGGCAAGCTCAAACAAACAAAGGGGATAATCTATTTTTAGCATAAATTCATGTTTCGGGTAAAAAAAGGAAGTTTACTTAAAAAAAAAAAAAAAAATTTTATAAAACGAAATCCGCGAATAACCAAGTTAAGTATTCGCGAATGTTGAAATATTCTTCATTTTATATTTCGCGAATAATCAAATCTCGCGAATGTTAAATCCGCGAATGTTAAGGGATTACTGTATTTCACTCTTTCAAACATATTGAAAATTATATGCATTACTGAGGTGCACTATAACACTCTCAGAAATAAAACACTCGATTTTGACGATTCCGCAATCCTCAGGCCTCATTTCGTTGTTTTTGACAATCATTTCGTCACTGAGTCACGTGGGTTTTGACGAAACGCGAATCCTCAAATATCTTGACGAAACTGTTTCCTCGCAGTCAAAAATAAAACTCTTACTTTTGACGATTCCGCAATTCTTGAGCTATATTTCGTCATTTTTGACAATTATTTCGTCTCAAAATTAAGTGATTTTTAATGAAATGGAAAATCTCAAATATTTGACAAAAATGTTTCCCCATTCCCGGCCAGATTATTTTTGTTACAAAATCGTTCAAAAAAAAAAAAAAAGAAAAAAAAAACACGAAAGTATTAAATTTACAATATATTAATGAAAACAGAAACAAAAATATTTCATCCTTGGGGGCCGCTATAACAGGAATGTACCAAATTTCTACTTTATTTTTTATATCGGATAATTTGCGTCTATCCTTTTTGTAACGATTTCATGCATTTCTATTGCCTATTCAAAGATAAATTTTTCTGAAGTTACAGAATTTCGTTAAAAACGCTTAAAAAATTCTTCTAAAGTTACAGAATTTCGTTAAAAACAGTTAAAATAGTAAAATGCGAACATCATTTGGTCCATTTTCGACCGAAAGATCAACATTTTCCCAATGGTTAAAAAAAAAAAAAAAAAATCACAATTTTATAGGAGCTCTTTTTTATTTAAGAAATATATTCATATAACAATCAAATTTAAAATATGTATAACTGACCCCCCTCTATAAACAGTAATCTTATCCGCTAAAACTGATGAACTCGCCTCCAAAATATGCACTTCAAAATTTATTATTTCTGATCAACAAATTAATTAGACCATATTTTAATCATCCATTGAACAAAGGAAATTTCTCTAATAAATTATATTAATCAAGCCATTTTCTAATTATTTATTAACCATAGAAAAACCATAATAATAATCTAGCCTTATTAATTAAAACATGTAGAAAGAATAACAGCAGCGATAAAAATACAATCTGCTTTCTAAAAATATAAACACACATCAACATCCGATAAATGCATTTAAAATCAAGTAATTCCGAAGTCCCACTGGCTAGGTGGTCAAAGCACTTAGCTGCCAAGCTAAACATCGCGTGTTCGAATCCCCAGTGATCTTATTTTGCCTTAGTCAATTAAGGAGGTTTCTAAAAACTCCGATAGATGGCAGCACCAACCTTTTTGGAACTTTCGTCAAAGAAACAATTTGAGGAAACTGATTTCTTCGTAATTTTGAGGATGCAAATTTACTCGATTTGACGAAACGTTTATTCGGAGCATTTCCCAAGAAACCGTTTCGTCATAAACGAAGAAAATTTCTTGAAATTTGAGTATTCATTTTTGAGAGTGAAATTGCTCTTTTGTGTGCATTGCGTTTATTTACAGGGACACAGAAAATATATTGGTTACAGTACATGTGCGATATTTACAGTCTATGTGTGATAAGTGCGTTTTCAACTTTGTTTTGCGTTTTTAAGTTTAACTAAATTATTTCATAGTACGTATGTGTTTATAAACTCGGTTGAATCCTATACAGGGCTACACAAGGGAATTCGTAAGTATTACAGACTATGGTAGTGAATTGCTTAGGGTAGTTTTTAATTGTGTTTACGCATTTTCCTGTTGAACTATATTTAGTAGACTAATAGAAGTTTGTGGAATATAAATAAATTCATATACAGGGCTACGCAAAGAAAAATATGCATTGTCGTTTACGGTTGGTAATTGCTGAGAGTGAGTTTAAGTTATCTTTTAGTTTAATATGTGGTGTGTACAAAAGTCTTCAGATAATATACAGGGCTGTACAAAAGATTTCGAGTGCATTTCCATCGATTGGCGAAAATTGCTAAATGTGACTATTCTAACTGAAGTAAATTTTATCATACTATATCTCCACATCTATTGAACTTATACAGGGCTGCACAAAATAATTCGACTACGGTTTTGACACTGGAAGGTAATTTCGAAAACTGTATATTTCAATGTGTTATGTTTTCTAAACTGTTTATTTACATATCTTCTTTTACCTTATTTAACGGTGAAGTTTCGTTACAGTTTTCTGGCTGTGTTGGAAAGTGTTTCATAATATATGCTTGACGCATGGTTTTTCGTTCTTGTTTCTTTTTGGGTTCTGGACTTCCATACTACAGTCAGAATCCCGGGCTACAACCCTGGCAGTAGTACAGTGCCTGTATAAACAAGAATGGCGACATACGTACAGGGCGCATGTTCAGATTGAAGTTTTTGTCGGAACTATAGCAACTCACATTTTAGAACTTGGCAATATACTCGGGTGGACGAGTTCGATTAGATGTGAGAGACGATAACAAACGTTAGTTTGGTGGTAATGGCAGGTTCGCCAAGTTTTTTTTTAAAACCAAAATACACTCTACCAATCATATGTTATTACACGTATGTCGCCCGTGTCTTATTTATAAAGTGACTCTATCCTAAGACTCCTATAATAGGAGCTGACACATATCCATTTTGTTTCGCATTATTGGTACACAGCTCAGCATCAATCCTCGGTTCTGATTGGCTGAACCGGTTCTGATTAGCTTGGTTTTTCGACTGGGCTGCAATTCGGGTACCAAATCTGCGAGGATGCGTCTGCCTCTATTATAGGAGTTCTACTCTATCCCAGCTACTACTTCTGACCGCGAGGCCATAACTGCGTGTCTAGTCTCCTACGTCACGTGTTCAGGATGTTGACGAGGAGGCGTTTGATCTTGGATGTACTCATTACGGCAAATTCCCAAGCTTTTATGCTCATGTAGCCCCCTGAGAAAATGTGCGTGCTTCGCGTACCGCCTTTTTTTTTTTTTTTTTTTTTTTTTTTTAACTTTTAAAACTCACAAATAGAAAAATGGGAACTAGTATGTTGTGGCCATGACTAAGACTCCTATAATAGGAGCTGACGCATATCCATTTTGTTTCGGATTATTGCTGCGCAGTTCAGCATCAATCTACCGCAGCCGGAGTTGCGGTTGCCTAAGACATTGTTCTGATTGGCTGAACCGGTTCTCATTAGCTTGCTTTTTGACTGAACTTCAATTTGAGCTCCAAATCTGCGAGGATGCGTCAGCCTCTATTATAGGAGCTCTAGCCATGACAAAACTTTCTTCTCTATAAATCAAATCGTCTGCCACCAAAATTAATTGACAATCTATTCGTTCTTGTGATATAGCTATCGTGAAAAATAGCACGCACCTGTTGGGCGACTTAGACTAAAATACAGTTAGACACAAGAAGTTAAAATCGAACCTAAATTAAAGTTTCAGACTAACTCAACATGTATTCTCAAATGAAGCAGTCAACTGTGTAATTGAGAATTAGTAAGTTTATACTTAAATAAGTTAGAAATGTGTCAGTTTGCAGTAATCAAATTGTATTACCACCAAGTTTAAAATGAAATAGTGTTAGTTTTTAATAATTAGTCTAATAGGGGAGTAAAGGACGAATCTAGGTAGTCTTCTTGTAAGGAGTGGCTCCCCCTGTGGGGAGTACGCCCCACATGGGGAACAACTGATGTAGTATCTTTTCAACAGTGTGTAATAAATTTGCTACATTTTTAGGAATTTTTAAAATATGAACGGACCTATAGACACAACTTGGTATTTTATTTCTAGCAGTATTCATTTTCTTCTAACAGTGTTAAAATTTCTAAGCTGTTTTGAGACATGGACACCCGCAGAACAAAATTCAGGGAGAGGCAACATTTTGGGACAGATGTGTCTGTATGGGATAGATGTGTCTGCCAGCATGCATTTTTGGGAATGTGAATATAAACATGAAACATGATATAATCTAAACTAAGATTTTTTGTCAGAACACCTACTGCAAACATTTTTAAACATATCAACGTAAAAAAACAATATGGCAGGAGTGTGATAAATAAAATAAATATTAAAAATTCCGGAGTAAGCTTCTATCAACTTTTCCGAAAAGAAGAATTGAAATAGCTTATTACTTTTAGGTAGCTTTCAATACAAAAATGTATAAAGCTACCTATTGCAGCCGTTCGGAGGAAAGCAGTTCCGGAAAATTTCGATATATTTTCACCGATCATGACCCCCAGACCCCAAAACCACCCTCCGTTCAAATGTTGATATATATATATATATATATATATATATATATATATATATATATATATATATATATATATATAGATATATATCTGACCTATGTCATACGATAACGCTCGTATTTATAAATCGATTTTGATGAAACTAATTGTGTGTATTAAGGTCACCAATGTCTCGACCGAGTTTTTTGGCCAGCTTGGTCCGCCATTTTGTTTCAAGATGGCGGCCATTTGAAAATTTAAAACTAAAATAAATATACAAAAAAATTAAAAATTCAAATTTATTTTTTAATTACGTTTTAGGCCTTGATACAAGGATTCCAGAGCATTTTTTGGTTTACCTCTATCTTAAAAAATGGCTGAGATAGAGCAGTTTGAAATTCTAGGGTGGCTGACATTTTGAAACAAAACAGCACATTAACGCGATTACTCGCAAATTATTTTCTTTCATTGTTGTAATAATTTTCCCAATCATACACATAAAACTATATATTCATATACGTTAGCGCCAAAATTGGCGACATTGGCGGCAAAATTGGCGACAAAATTAGCAAAATTTGTGACATTTGACGAAATATCGCCAAATTTGGCGACCAAAATAAGTCTTCATAAATGAAGCCAATTTGGCTATTGCTCAAATTCAGTATTAACGAATCTTTTGTAAACGTTTCTTTGCATTTTAACTTGCTGTTTTCGTGTAACATTATCTAAAATTTTAAAACGAAGATATAGGAAAGCTACCTTTTCCTCCCGGTACAGGCCGGAAGTACTTTTTTTCATCAGGGTGGCTCTGTCTTCCTGAACTCTCTGTCCTTTACAGGGGACTGGGGCAGCATCTGTTCAAGTTTGCATGTATTCTCGGATAGATGCTGTCCAAGCCCCCGTGTAAAGGTTAAGATAATTTTTGAACACATGATCTTAAAAAAAGAAAAACTAAACCAAAAATTGTCTTTCATAGAGGCTTCAAAGAAGCAGAACCCCCTAAAAACTTTTAGTTCCTTTTTATCTTAGTGTTTAATTATTTTAAGTCAGTTGAGAAAAATATGCTTTCAAATTATTTTTCAAAATAATCAGGGAGAATGAAAATTTAATTCTTAAAATTTGAAAATTCGCATAGGGGCAATTGTCCTCTCTTGATCCCCTTTGCGGGTGAACCATGTTTCGAGACCTTATGAAAAGTTTTAAATTATAATTCAAAAATATCTTCTTTTTTTTTTTTTTCTTTTAGTGGTCGGTGCAGCAGGAGCTGCCGTTGCGATTGCTGGAGCACCCATTGCCCTAGCAGCTCTAGGATTCGGCAGCGCTGGCATTGCAGCTGGATCCATCGCTGCTGGAGTGCAGAGCGTTATCGGCAATGTTGCTGCCGGAAGTGCCTTTGCCGCGTGTCAAAGCGCCGGTGTAGTTGGACTTGCCGCTACCACGAAAGCTGCCGTGGGAGCCGCTGGTGCAGCTGTTGCAGCTACAGCTTTGTAGTAATCCAACCTTGGTTACTGCCCCCACAGTTCTGCACGAAACGTCTTGTTGCTATTTAGTAGTATTTTTAATAGACTCTTTAACTGCTTAACGTCTCGTGCCTTCTCAGCACTATTTCCTAACCTTAACCGAAATAATTTGCTTTTAACTTAAATGTTCAGTCGTTTGTTAAAATGCACTTTCAAATTTTCATTCTTTGTAATTTTATAACTGAATAAATATTTTTTATGATCTTTCTTAGATTATCTGCAGTATATATTTTTTTCATTACGAAAATTTTGCTACAATCTGATTAAGTTCTGATAATTTTTGCAGTTATAGCGGATGTTATCCATGTAATAATTCCACAATAGACACAAGTGGACCACAGTAAGTGGCTATGTGACCTTCGATGAATAACATTCTACGGAGAAAATAATATGTGGAACTCCATTTGGTATTACCCGTTGCGTCTTCTTCACCACTTATGTAACGGTAACTTTCTTTTCCCGTGACGTAATGAACGCCTTCAAGATCAAATGCCTTCTACCGTAACCAAGGTATTATGTCAATTGGATTCATCTGGAAAGGATGATCCAGACCGTTAACAGCCTACACTAGTCACGGGAAGAAACACTCAAGCTAATGTTAAGAGCCTAACATCAGTCATGCGAAAAAACGCGCACGCTAATGTTAAGTCTTGGTTGTTGCGCGATTTTTCTCGCTCGCATTTTAATATTTTTAAATGACTTTCTTTTGTATAGGATAGCTGAGGTCGACCTCTAACGTTGTTAGTTTTTACTTTTTCGATTTTTCTTCCAGTTTTTTTTATATAAGGGTACTTTCACTTCAGAACCGGTTCCAACCGGTTCTGAAATTAGAAATGTCCGCTTATAAAAAAAACTGTAACTAAAATCGAAAAAGTCAAAACTAACAACGTTAGGGATCGGCCTCAGCTATCCTATGCAAAAAAAAAAAAAAAAAAAAAATCATTTAAAAATATTAAAATGCGAGCGAGAAAAATCGCGCAACAACCTTCCCATAGACTTAACATTAGCTTGAGTCTATGAAAGTAGCTCTTAAGTCTATGGGAAGGTGCTTGACAGATTTCTCGCTCGCATTTTAATATTTTTAAATGACTTTTTTTAGCATAGGATAGCTGAGGTCGATCTCTAACGTTGTTAGTTTTTACTTTTTCGATTTTGCTTCCAGTTTTTTTATATAAGGGTACTTTCACTTTCAGAACCGATTCCAAAATTAAGAATGTCCGCTTATAAAAAAAAAACTGGAACCAAAATCGAAAAATCTGTCAAAAACCTTCCCATAGACTTAACATTAGCTTGAGTGTTTCTTCCCGTGACGGGATGAGATGGCAGATTCGGTACTTTTATCTTAGCCGGGCGCAGACGATAAATCGTCAAATATTGTTCTCATTGCCATCATTCGTATTGCATCCATTTCATTTAAAATATAAACCTTTCATTCATTTAAAATACAACAAGACCTAATAATCATGCATCAAGTGTAGATTATGTAACACTTTCCAACATTTCAAAAACACTTTTAAAAATATTTACCGTTTAATAAGTTGAAAGATGATGTCAAAATAAACAAATTTCATATTTAAAAACCCAATTTCAGGAATTACCAACAATATTCGGGAAAATATCCTAATTCTTTTGAGCAGCACTGTATATGATAAATAGATTTGTATATACATAGAATGCTAAAATTTAGTTCAGTTAACGAAACACGTAGCACAATTAAATTTCTTTTCTGGAATTTACGTCAATCAACGGAAATGGGCTCGATATATTTTGTGCTGCCCTGTAATGGTATATAGAGTTTATTACACACCAAGTAATAGGCAAAAAAATAATTAGTTCAAACGCGTACCGCAACTGAAAATGCACTTCCAGCAGTCATTGTTAACAGACAGTACTTTAACGGAATTCTTTTGTGTGTCCCTATAAATGAACGATGAATACTATACGCACAATATTCTATAGTAAGCCCCATGTAATGCAACTCAGTGATATATATTAATTTCAATATTTACTTTCTTCTATCTTTACAAGAAGAAAGTATTGGATTCATGAAAATTTTCGACTTCTGGTTTTCGACGGATTTATACGTTTTAGAAGGTCCTGAACACGATTTGACTATTTTTAGCCGTCAGGCGCCCATAACGAAAGGATGTATTAGTAGTAATAAGTGATTATACAAACACTTTATTTTAAATCTTAAATTAGAAAGTAAGTTACTTTTAGCATACAAAATTTGCAGAAGGTGTTTAATTTTATATTTGTAACTACTTCTATCCTCCCCCCCCCCCCCCTTCACGCCCCGCCAAAAAAAAAAATATATATATATATACATGCAAAAAGGAAAATTCTGAAAGTAGCAATTGTAATCAATTGCGGGGCGGAAAAAAAAAATATATATATACATGCAAAAAGGAAAATTCTGAAAGTAGCAATTGTAATCAATTGCGGGGCGGTAAGTGTAATTCGATCCTTAGAAGTACAATTATTCCCTTATCTTAGTATAGTTGTTGGCCACCCTTTATAGTAGAAAGAAAGTGTGAAGATGTGGAACTGATTTGTTAGAACGGTTCTACAATACGTTCATGTAAGTGGTCAAAGAAGGTTTAAGGGCGCAGTCAGGCACTCATAAAGAAAGGGTTTAAATAGTAGTTGCAAGTAATTATACAAGAACATTATTTTAAATGTTAAATTATAATGCAAGTTACTTTTAACATACAACATTTGTGTAAGACATTTAATTTTAGAACTGTTATCTCTACCCTATCTCTATTCCCTAACAAAAACAATTTTTACCTGCAGAAGAGAAAATTCTGAAAGCAGGAATTGCAATCAGTTGCAGGGCAGTAATGTAATTCAATCTTTAAAAGTACAATTCTTTCCTATCTCAGTAATTTTTGGTCACCTAATTTGGTAATCGAAAGAAAGTGCAAAGAAATGGAAGTGACTGGAGAGAGGTTACAGAACAGTTCAGAGAGGGCGGAGGTGGTCTTAGAGGTCTCCACTGGATGAAATTTCTAGGATCGGACCCACTCGGGTACAAACGAAAGCTATCTTGGTCCTGCCCAGTCTGTTTTAAAAACCAAAAGTTCGGCCCGGCCCGGAACGGTTCAATTTCTACAAAAGAAAATCATATTTTCCATAACATATAATTAAGATTCTTTTAAAGAATACTCCATACTTTTTTTTTCTTTTTTGCGAAAATTTTAAAGTATAATTCAGACTACAGTGGTGAAAAAAATTATAAAGCCACTTGAAAATATAATATAATTAAAAAACAAAATATAGAACATTTATGAAATTTCATACATATATATAATATGCTACAAGGAAGTAAAGAAAAAAATAAATTCATTAATAACTACATTAATAAAAGATTAATAGACTTCAGAAAATTTTCTGTACAAAGAAAGTTGGAAACAATTATAAAGTCGATACATGTATTTCATCAATAATCGATGTGAGACCCATTTTTTTCGATGACTTTGACTAGTCTCTTGTTCATTGAATCTATCAGACCACACAAAGTACTTGCATCAATATTGTTCCAGCAGTTTTTAAAAGAATTCATCAAATCTAACTTTAAATTGAACTTTCGTCCATTTTTGTAAACATTTCGAGCTAAAATTCCCCAATGATTTTCTATTACATTCAGATCGGGTCTATGACCTGGCCATTGAAGGCATTTCACCTGATTCGCTTCCAGCCAAGATTTAGTTGACTTCGAAACATGAACGGAAGCGTTGTCCTGCTGAAATGTCCAGTCTCCTGTAGTTATAAAAGGAGCAAATGGGTAATAAATTATCTCCTAACATTTCTTGATATATGGCCGAATTCATTTTGTTATCATGAAAACAATTGGACTGGTTCCACAGGCAGCAAATGCAGCCCAAACCATTACCGAGCCACCTCCAAATTGACGCTTTGAAAAAATATCAGGCTCCTGTCGTAAATCATGCCAAAAATATTTATAGCCGTCGGGTCCATTAAAATTAAAGTTCTTTTCATCGGAAAAGACAACATCTCTCCAATTTGTGCTTTCGGTTACATGTTTTCGTGCAAAGTCTAAGCGAGCATTTTTGTGGTACTTAGAAAGAGGTGGTTTTCCTTTAAATTTTTCAAATTGAACAATGGGATTGTTACTTAAAACATTTCTTACCGTTCGGCTTGTACATGGTAATTGTAACTGTTCTTGAATTTGGGCAGACGACATTTTTTGTCCGCAAACTATAGCTTCGGGATTTGTCTTGATTCAGTAGTGTAGTCCTGAGTCAAAAAGTGGCGGGACGCTCATAGTCTCTATCATTAAGGCCTGTAATCAGCCATAGGGCAAACTTGATTATGAATCTTTCTTTTCATTTTGAATTGCAGAAAAAAAGTAATTAAAAAATTTAAATTAAATTCAAATTAAATTAATTAAAGTTTCTTTTGTTGTTGGTCGTTAAATATCTTGCCATAAATAAAAAATTTGAAAATCTTATTTCATGTCTGAAAATTTTGGGAATAGAATTCATAATTCAATTACGCTAATTCATGCAACCAGACTTTTGTTAGAAATTTTCTTGAATTATTTATTTTGGAATTAGTCGTAGAATAACAGTTGTCCTCTGAGAACATTGAAAATTATTGCATATTTACTTTGCGGATACGTATAGTGTAAGGAAAATTTTGTAATCACAAGAAAATAAAAAGACTATGAAATTTATATTTTTACTTTTTGAGGTCCCCTGAATCCGTGTTTCCTATTTCTATGTATGTGCGTATTTATGTGTGTGAGTCGGTATTTTTTTTTCATATTCCCAAAGTCTGTTTTTGGTGTTTTTACGATGAGTCAATATGTGTTTCTGAGCATGATAGCGTTTAAACGAAGTTTTCGACTGAACTCAAATGTCGCAGATATGTTATACATAATAAAAGATTATTTAATATCCTGGACTATTTGCCACTGTCCAAACTCTGTATAAAATTTTGGACAACGTATTTCGTATTCAGACAATTTTTAAGGCATTTTGTGATCAAATGTAAAAATAACTGAAGTTTCTGTAGGAAAAATCATCAAAAAGCGTGACCGAGGCCGAGGTTAACCGATAAATAATGCTTTTTATTGGCTCGAAGACTACGTTTAGGATACAGATGCTAACCCAAATCGGAATTTTTAAAAATACAATTTTTAAAGGAGTGCAATAGATACGTATCCTTCCGAAGAACATTTCTGAAAATGGTGTTTCATCATGATTTCTGTAGAATTAGCAATTCTTTAAATCGCAGTAATAAAGGTTATAAAGGTTACTCTCAATATGTAAGTGCAATACTAGAGAGTTTTTTTGAAATGTAGAAAAAACGTTCAAAAAACTAGGTTTCATCATGATTTCGGTGGAAATATTCTAGCAAGAGCAAGTAACTTAAACCATGTGGAAGCTATTAACATGCAAATGCTCACGAAGAACGGTTTTTAAAATATTCGAAATTTTAAGTGGTGAAATGAGCGGAATTTTTTTTAAAGTCACTATTCTTCTGAAACTTTCAGGATTAGAAACTTCAAATTTGACATAGAAGGTATACACCGTGTCCCAAAAGTTTAGACAATCAATAAAATTTGCATTAACATAAAAAGTAATAAGGCACAATTAAAATTCGTGAGATAGGTAATAAATAAAAGCAGTTTTGCTGATATACACATATAAATTATAATCAAAGGTTTGAAATAATAAAATATACATTAAATTATATAACAATGTGCTGTCCCAAAAGTATAGACACAATAAATCATTACATGTTTCATACTTGCCAACTTTTACACTTTAGGTGTAAAATTTACACTTTTGGAGCATTTTTTACACTTTTACACTTAGGACACATATTTTTACACTTTTTTGCAAAGTTTCTTCCAAGTTTCATTTTTCATCTCTTAATTTATGAATTACTTTCTAGTTGCTTATAATAATGGTAAATGATGAATGTGAGGGGAATATTTAGTGTTGTCAAAAAATGAGTTCATGTTTCATTGTCCTAAAATCATCAAGATTTTGAAAATTTGTGTTGCATGTAAGAAGTCGTGTTTTAAATAAATTTGCTCCGACGTAAAGCAAAAATTAGATAAGAAAAGCTGTGTATATGTGTTTAAAATCAGTTTCTTAATGAATGGTGTTATGTTTTTGAGATTTTTCTCATCAAATTATCTCTATAATAGTCAGCACTGTGTTGTTTAATAATATTCATCTATTATATACTTAAAATTTTTTGAAAAAGGCCGTGTATGTGTTACTTAAAAATGGGTTACATGGGTTTTATGTTTAAAAAAAATTGTATGAAATACTCTTCACACGTCATTTTACACTTCACCATTTTCAAAAGTTGGCATGTATGATGTTTTCTTTTACATTTTTGTTCACAAAATAAAATATTTTTATTTTCGTCTGCTTCTATAAATGCAGAATAAATTTTCCCGCTAATTGAAATATCGTCTGCTGTATTTTTAGCATAATAATTTATTGAAATTTTGTGGAATCAAATGAGTTCAAAGTATTGTTTTGTTTGTGATTCGGAAAAGACATTTCCTGCGTATTCTGATAAAAATGCCACGTTCTAAAGAAATTTCTAAAGATGAAATTATTAAGATTTTACATTTAAAAGCGCAAGGACAAAATTCTGAACAAATATCGAGAAGAATAAAGATATCCTTGAGCAGTATTTATAGAGTTTTGAGATCAGGTGGAACATGGAATACTAGAAAGCGAGTCGGAAGACCAAAGAAAACAATGTTACGTGATGATAGAATGTTATTAAAAATGGCTTCAGTTGCTAATTTATCTATGCGTGAAATTGCATCAATTTCCAGAATTTCAAAAAGTACTGTACACAGAAGAATTAAAGTTTCAACAAATATTGTTTACAGGAGAATGAAAGCAAAACCTTGCTTAAAGCAGAGACATAAAGATGCACATCTAAAGTGGGCTAGAAAGCATATGTCATACGGTGAAAAATGGATTTCTGTCATCTTCAGAGATGAAAAGACATGGAATTTAGACCGCCCTGATGGTCATAAATTTTACTGGCATGACCTAAGAAAAGAACTCAAGAACTGTTTCAGCAGGCAACAAGACGGAGGTTCCGTAATGACCTGGGGAGGGTTTTCTTTCAACGGCCAAACATTTCTAGGATTTATCGACAGAAAAATGAAATCAGAGGATTATCAGGATATTTTACGTGCCAATTTACTGCCAATTATGGATTTGCTAGCAGTACCGGACTGTGTTTTCTAACAAGATGGGGCATCCATCCATACCTCCACATCATCGAAAACATGGTTTAGGCAAAACAATATCACACTATTAGACTGGCCAGCACTTGAATCCCATGGAGAACACATGGGGGATTTTATCTCGTAAAATATATGAAAATGGAAAGCAATAAACATGTGTAAAGGACTTAAAAATTGCAATTGACAAAGCTCCTTCTGTAATGCAATGCTTAGTTAATTCTACGGAACAATGTGTATTTGATGTTAGAAAGTGTCGTGTCAATACAATTAAATATTAAAAGTAAGTTTTTAGTTACTTTTATCAGCGTAAAACCAAAAAAATTACAAGTGTCTATACTTTTGGGACAGCACATTGTTATATAATTTAATGTATATTTTATAATTTCAAACCTTTGATCACAATTTATATGTATATATAAGCAAAACTGCTTTTATTTATTACCTATCTCACGAATTTTAACTGTACCTTATTACTTTTTATGCTAATGCAAATTTTATGGATTGTCTAAACTTTTGGGACACGGTGTATAACGCGTCAATATTCCCTAAGAACAATTGAAATTTTAATGTGTGAATCGTCTCAGTGAATGTTACCACACTATTAACAGAATATAAAAGTCTACAAACTGATTTGAATACATACCATTCTATAAGTGTTTAGAAAGTCGAGCGGAATTTTTTTAAAGATATGATTTTGAAGTAAGAGTTTGTATGCAAATAACACATAGTAGTACCAAATGGCTTATATAAGAAGCACTTTCCTAATAAATTATTTTTAGCGTTAATAAAAAAAATGTGGTTCATGTTAATTTCTTTTATTTATCAAATATTTAAATAAAAGTGAATATTGGGTTTAAAATAACAGCAATATATTTAATTAGGTCACAGTTTAATAATATGTATTCTTTTTCCTCTTTCAAAGAACTTTCCAGAAATATTTATTCTCATTAAAGTTCTCAATTCTTTATATTTTCTAGATTTTGTGTCAGTAGACCTATGATTTTCAGCTTTCCAAATTTTGAGTAAGGTTGTGGTTTTCACTTAGGATGGATCGTTAAAGATTAGCATTAGATGATTAAACAGATAATTCATTAAAGTTAAATTACTGTTATAAATTAAAAGCATCACATTTTGTCACTAAAAATACCACGTTGCTATCAAAGTCTTGAATATTTTCCGATGAAGTCTTCACGTTTGAGCTAAGGTTGACGTATATAGGGCATCCAAAAAAAATGACACACATTTTAATTTTTTAATTGTTGAAGTAGTTAATGTAAGACGCAAAACCGTTTAAAAAAAGGTAAAAAATGTGCAGGGGGGGGGGGGGGGAGGAAAGGGACAACGACTATATAAATTAGAAAATCTCTATTACAAGAAAGAGGTAACAGTAACATGGACGATAATAAACATATGCGGTTGACCCACCAGTTACATGTACGAGCTTACGGAAAATACATAGAGAATGCTTAGCCAATTATTATAATTTAAAAAAAATATGTATCTAAGTTTTAAAACTAAATTATCTCTTTACATGATCTCTGCTCGTGTAGCTTTTTAATTAGATATACTTGCGATGTATTTTTTTTTTCTTTTCACACTTGTTAATATTTAATTTTGTTCTAAAAATACTATCGCCAATATGCATACAGTCCCAATTTTCACTGATGAAGTAATATTTAAATAGTTCGAAAAGGTTGTATAAGTCAGCTTTCTTCCTTCACTTTTTAACACTTTCCAACCTAGTTGAAAAGTGTTTATGACTTCGGTTTGTCTGCCGTCTGTCCGTGCTCTAACTCCCGTAAATATGCTCGGATTGCCCTGCAATTTTTATATGTTATAATCATTATCTATAGCATGTTCCCTATTTCAACGGAAGTGTGTAGCACTTATAGTTTTTTTACAGGGACACTCAAAAGAATTCCGTTACATTGCGGTCTATGGGGAAAAATCATTTGCGGTTTATTTAAATAATGTTTCACTATTTTAAACGCATTGAAATTTATATATATCACTAAGGTGCATTAGAAGAAGCTTAATATGGAATAGGGTGTGCATACCACTTATAGTTACTATACAGTGACAGTCAAAAGAATTCCGTTACATTACGTCTATGGAGAAAAATCGTCTGCGGTTTATTTAAATAATGTTTCCCTATTTTAAACGCATTGAAATTTATATAAGGCTCATTACAAGAGACTTACTACAGAATATTGTGTGTATAGCAGTCATCGTTCATTTACAAGGACACACAAAAGAATTCTCTACTGTATGTTAACAATAATTCCTGGAAGTGCGTTTTAAGTTACTGAACGCGATTTTAATTTTAAATATTTTTGTATATTACGTGGTGTGTATAAATTCTGTAGATCCTATACAGGCAAGCACAAAAGTTCGGGAACACATTTCCGTATTATTTAACTCCAGACGGAGAATTTTAAACTGTGCTACGTGTTTCCTAACTGAACTAAAATTTAGCATCCTATGTAGTATATATACAAATCTATAGATCCTATACAGGGCTAAATAAAAATATTCGGATTACTTAGATGTTATCTTTTAACTTATTAAAGAGTATGATTCATAAAATTATTTTGGAAGCGTTGGAAAGTGTTACATAATCTATGCTTGACACATGATTTTTCGTTCTTGTTTACTTAATTTTAAAGATATGTATGATGATTTTTATTGATTTTGTTGCAGCAAAAAGGAAATTGTTTTTAACTGACAATGTTTTAATAGTAGAGTCGTATAAAGATTTAAAAAGTTATTGTATAAATGTTTAAAAATTAACGAGATAATTATTCCATTGACAATGACAATGTTATTTCAATGTCATTTTATTACCTTATTTTAGACAATTTTATAATTTGCATTACCTACTTATCTCCAGCAGGTAAAAAATTAAAGCGCGCGTCAACCTTTATAATACACACTGTATACCGGCCAATATATATTATATTCCTTACACACAAATGTTTGTAAAATTAATTTTACAACAACAATGTGAGAGGGAAAAGCATGTCTAACATTTTTTTTTTATTATCAAAAATTAAATTTTGTTCAGTTTAAACACAAATCTAGCAATAATTGCCTATAAATGTAGCGTATTCATTCGAATTATTTTGAGCGGTCATGTATAAAAATTAATGATCATATGCGCATCACATAACACACTAAAATTTAAACCAGCTTCAAAACGCATTTAAAGAAATATCCCGCCATGACGGTAGTGTACTTGAATTCTTTTGTGCGGCTCAGTATACGAATATCATTTACGTATTACTCAGGTAATAAATATTTTATTCAGCTGAAAAATCTATAATATAATCGAAAACACGTTTCGAGCAACTGAATCCATAGATGACAATGTGTCCGGATTCTTTGTCTTGTAGTAAAAGAGCTATAAATGTTTCAGGCACTGTTTTCCATAGTTTTCCATGCATTACAAAGAGTTTCCGTTAATAGCTCATGGTGTTTCGAAATATTTTTGAATGTCTCTGTAAATAAAAGATAAAAGCTATTTTCGATAGGAAATATCTTGTAACGAATTTCACCATATGTCATTTTCGTTGTAGTTAAAGTATAATAACTTCATTCATGTGTATTTCAAACAATCTCCGCCCATAAACCGTAATATGAAAGAACTCTTCAATCTCCGCCCATAAACCGTAATATGAAAGAACTCTTTTTTGATCACTCGTAAACGAAATACTGATGCCATATATATCATTTACAATAGTGATAATACTACATTAAAAAAATATTCATAAAATTTGTCGCAATTCAAGCGCATTCTGGAAGTTAAAAGGCAAACAGATGGAGACAGACGGGCGATCCGACTCCGTAAACACTTTTCCATGGTTGTTGAAAAGTATTAAAAATAAAAGCCTTATTTCTTAAAATTGTTAATTTATTGGTGTGCTCATCTTTTAAAAAAATAATAAGTTTGGAAAGCCTACGTCCTCCCGCGTCTCTAGCGTCCCCCTTGAAAATAAAAAGTAAGGGGACGCTCGAGATAAATTAAAAAAGTGAGGGGACGCCGTCCCCCCGCGTCCCCCCTCGACTACACCACTGTCTTGATTGCCTTACAGTTAAGGATTTCGGTCTTCCTGTATGCTTCTTACTGCCGTAATCTTCGGGATTTCTAAGAAAACTGTTTACTGCAGCCTTAGACCTTCCTATTTTTCTTGCAATATTAGAAACAGACAGCCCAGCTTCATTTAAAGTTAATATTTTAATTTGTTCACCATCGGATAACTTTTTTCCTCTTGGCATTGTATTAAACAAACCAAATACAAAATGAACGCACGTAACGTGTTTACATTTACCTAAACTTTCATGGCGACCTATTTTCTCAAGTCTGGCATTATGCCAAATGAGATTAGAACCATCGGCTTTATACTTTTTTCCAAGTTGTTTTTCATTGGTTGTAAGAAATTAGCATAATTTATGTTCCCCCTTCCGTTTTTCTAAATAAAGTTTATGTGTATTATTGCAATGTTGATCATGCAAATAAAAATAGAATTTGCGTTATCAACAATTCCATTACTTTTTGAATTTTGTAATTTTTTCTATTGGCTTTGTAATTTTTTCCAGCACTGTATATGTGGGCAATCCATAGAAAACAGAATATCAACATTAATGAATATTTAGACTTCTAGACTTTTGCATTCAAGTAAAGACTCATTAAAAAATAATGTACAGTAGAACTCCAATTATCCGAATCAATTGGGACCGGACCCTATTCGGATAATCAAAAATTCGGATAATTGGATTTTTTCCAAAAAAGAGGCATATTTTAATTAATTACTGTATGTATGTTGAAAATGGGAGAAAAAATATTTTTAAAGAAAAAGAGCTTTAAATTAAATAAATGTAAATGCAACACTATTACATGTTAAGCGTATTTACAAGTGCTGTACATTAGTACAGTATGTACGTACCGTACTGTAAATGAAAGTCATTACTTGCTGAACATCTCGGTCAAAGTAAGCTGTTTGACAGTCTTCGTCTGTTTTCGAGGAGCCAAGTCGCACATCCGCTTGACAGTCAGAAGTTGCATGTGGTCACACTCGGGCTGACGCTCCATCCACTTCTACGCAGTTTCAAGGCCGGCAAATTCTTCACTAGATGATGGTCCCGTGTATGCTTCAACTTCGACATTAAGGTCATCTTCTTCTTCGACAATTTCTTCTCTCACACTTTCAATGAGTTCATCATCATTTAGAATTTGAAACCCAGCGTCTTCGCGGCGGGAAAGACAGTAGCGCGCGTAGACAGAATCATTATTTTGGGAATCGCAGTACGTTTCCGTCTTCATTTGTTTTTTTCTGAAATTCTGAAAGCGATTCGGATAATCAGCGATTCGGATAGTTGGAGTTCGGATAATTGGAGTTCTACTGTACTTTAGATTAAAGATTTTAAAAAAAATGTTTAAAAACTCACAAATTTTGAAGCTTTATAATTAAAAAATTAGATTAAAAAAATGTTTCTTCGAAATTCATTAAAGTTTATTTCGAAAGATTTTGTTACCAAAAATCCACTATCACGTTTTATATTTTAGTTAAACAAACAAAAAAAAAAGTCTGCCCGACATGTCTTAGGAATAATTAAGTTCAGGCCCAGCCCGGCCGCGTATAAGTAGAAAAAATGTACGCCTGAACACGGCCGGAGTCGACAGGAAAAATTAGGCACAGGCTCATACACAATGTAACTGTCCGATGAAAATCTACGTTAGGCATATTAAATTTCTGTATTGATGTTGTCAAACTAGTATCGGATTGTGCAACACATTTATAACGTATTCTGGCATAGGCAGGTCCATTGAAAATTGTTCATATTTCATTGGCTTAATCCGATCCTTTTAAATTTGGTACATCGGTGCCGGTAGTCCCTCTTAATTTTTTTTAACCAGCCGCCTAGCCCGTTTATTTTTTTTTATCAGCCCAGACCGTTTGAACGTTTGACTTCATTTGGCCGTGCAGATCATGATCTCTAGAGTAGAGGTCTGCACGGGCCAGAATTTACAGGCCCGGCCCGAACGAAAGCTATTTTGGGCAAGCCCAGTCGGGTCTAAAAGGTAAAAGTTTTGCATGGGCTCGGACCGGCCCGTTGAAAATTCAGTGAAAACAGGCCCAACCCGTTGAAAAATCAATGAAATCAGACCCGGCCCGACCAACTCGAATTCTACAAAAAATTCCAATTTTATTAACATACGATTAAGATTCTTTTAATGAATACCGCATGCATATATTTATGGGAAAATTTTACAGTATATTTTAGAATACTTTATACATGCCATAGAATACAGAATAGTATCATTAATGATCACTTAGACTCTTAGAGTATTACATTCAAATAAAGACATTAAAAAAATTAATGTAGTTTAGTATTGAAAAAAATGGTTAAAAGCATCCTTACTTTTGTTGCTGTATAATAAAAAAAATGTTTCTCTTCAATTTATTAAAGTATACTTCCAAAGATTCCGTTAACAGAAGTTCATTATCGCTATCACTATTGTTACAAAACAACTCGACAAGTCCTGGAACAATTAAGCCCAGTTTCCAGCCAACCTGAGTACATAGAAAATAATGTGAACCTGATCCAGCCTGCCGGAGTATGCTGAAAAAATTAAGCCCAGGCTCAGGTATGATGCAACTGCCCAATGCCGATTTCTATGCTTGACATATTTCTGTATTGATGTTGTGAAGCTATAGCATCGGCTCATGCAGTACATTTACTTATTCTCGTCCCAGACAAATCCATTAAAAATTGTTCATATTTTATCAGCTTAGTTTGATCCTTTTAAATTTCTTATATCAGGCCGGTCGGCTCACTTAATATTTTTATCGGCCAGCCCCGACCCGTTTATTATTCTTCATCGGTCCGCCCAGGCTCGTTTAAAAAATTGTTTTCATTCTGCCAGACCGGTCCGTTTGAAAATTGACCTTCATTTTGCTGGGCCGGGTAGGATCTTGTGCAGACCTCTACACTATAAGGTGGTCATATGACAATTTTCCTGAAAGAGTCCTCTAAACAAAAAATGTCCTCCGCACCCTGACATTTGAACTCTTTGAAATACCCTCTTGTACAAAAAGAGACAACAGACATTGATATTCCGTTCATTTGGAGGATTAGAGGCATTGTGTTTCTTGAAATGAGTGTACTGTATATTTTTTTGAAAACTTATATCCCAGGCACGGATTTCTCTTAAAGTAAATAAATAAAAGTAATAAACTAGGTACCTTTTACAAAAATCAAAACAATAAATGAATTTAAGAAGAAAGCAGATTATGTAACTTCATTTATGAACGAGTGGCTTCAAACTGTTAATGATGGAGCAGAGTAAGAGCATGAACAGATGTTTGCTTTAGTTAAAGTTCAAATCCATTTCAAAATAGTACGTTTGACACATTCATAAAATCATTATCTGTTTGCATATAAAATTTCATATATTTTTAATCAGGTCTCTAAGAATCAAATAGTATTGTAATTTTTCTGTAAAAGTTAAAACTGATATTTTAAACAGGCTTTAGAGTTAGAGATCTGCACGGTCCGGGCTTAACTTTTTTCTGCAGACTTGGGCCGGGATGGGCCCGACTTCTTTTTTTTCTGGGCCAAGCTGTGCTTGGACGTCATTCTTCCTAGAGATCTGCATGGACCAAAATTTGCAGACCAGCGTAAAATCAGAAAATTAAGCCTGGCACAACAATTTTTTGCGAAAAATGTATAAATTTTTAAATGACCATTATTCTTTTATTAAAATTTGTTTTAAAGAATAGTACATACTATTCTAAGCAATAAAAAATTTAAAATACAGTAAATCCTCCGAAATAGAAACAATCTATGAAGAAAACCTTTCTTACACGGAAAAATGTCTTGATCCGTGCAAAAAGAATATAATACATACAACACACGATGTACCTGCTAAGAATGGAATCTGCCTATAACGGATATTTCTTCTCTTACTGAATCTTCATTTGAATGTAATAGTCTAAGTCAATTTTTAGGTGCGTGCGTAATTATATAAATACATAGCACCTATTGTCGTCGTCTGGTCCGTCCGTCCGTCCGTCCGCATATAACAACGCAAAAACTACCCAACCGAATGGTTTGAAATTTAAGATATATTATCTTTGCAGAATTTTGTAGAGACATTTCAATTTTTTTAAAAATCGAATCAAAACTTTAGGAGATATTAATAAAAATATTTATTAAGAAATTTGAATTAAAAGAAAAAAAATCGGTGCTTTCTTGTTAGAGGAGCTTCCGAGGTTGAATCGTCAAGCGAGCGAGATACTTATTTTATGACAGAAATGAATCTGCAGACGATAGAGTTCATTTCACAGAATTCAAAATCATCAAGATCTGAACATTTATATAACTAGCTATAGTACGAACGCACCTCATTTGTCACGTTTGACGTACAATTTCCAACTTGTTTAATCAGTGTTTATGTACGTAATTGTCTAAATGATGATAAATATTGTTGATATTTTGCATTCCATGCATTTTGAGCATAATCTGAAAATAAAATGTATGCATAAGTGTGCTTTCTGAATAAGTAAGTGCAATTTTAATTTTAGGTTAATGTTGCTTCAGAAATATCGGCATGCTTTGTAGATATTCAGTCGGGGCGGCCAGTCCGGGTTTGGGCCGAACTTTTTGGTTTTATACCAGGCCGGGCCAAAATAATTTTGAACGGGTCGGGCCGAATTGTTTGCTTTTATGCTGGGCCGGGCCTGGGCATTTCGGCACCTGCAGACCTCTAGCATGGCTGATGAGAATGTGGCGAGAGAGGAGGTGAAGTGGGGGAGTGGGAAATGAAAATTATATAAAGGGCGCCAAAGTCAGGTCCTCCCCCCCCCCCCCCAATAAAAATTTCAAGCTACGCCCCTGCTGTCTGTCTGTATGTGACAAAAATTTTGTGGGCGCTCTATCTCAAGAACTAATGCTCGGAATTTAATAAAACTTTATATTCAGTTAGTTCCTAATATAAATGGGTGCTGATTAGTTTTTGGTAAAGATCGTCCAGCAGGTGACGCTGCTATGCAGCATTTTTCGCGATTTCCGCAATATTTCTATCTCAGGAACTAATAAATCGGAATTTAATAAAACTTTATATTCAGTTAGTCTCTGATATAAATGGGTGCTGATTCGTTTTTGGTAAAAATCGCCCAGCAGGTGGCGCTGCTATGCAGCATTTTGAAAGATTGACACGATTTTAGCGATAGTCCTATCTCAAGAACTAATGCACGGAATTTAATAAAACTTAAAGATTCAGTTAGAACTTGATATAAATTGATGCTGATTCTTTTAGTGTATGCGAAACCTGTGTGAGATAGAAGAAAGTTTTGGGATTGACACATCCGACTAGTTTATTGGTATACACATTTTATTGACATACTCTCATAGATTTAAGTATGTATTTAAAAAAAAAAAATTAAAGCTACAGTGTCTCACATAAGTGATGGGACACTTGTGCTTTACAAAAGGAAACTAATCAAATAAATTAAAAAAACATGTACACATTTTTTTTGTGGGTGTGTTTCATACTTAAATTTAGTAAAGATTATTACATAACATACATTTTGTCAAAATATTAAAATATTAATTTAATAAAAATACAAATGTTTAGAACGGAGCAAAAAATAGCTCACATAAGTGATGGGACACCATTATATATGCAACAAAAATCGCCTGAAATAAGCAATAAAAATATTTTTTGGGGTTTTATTTTTACTTAAAAGCAATTGGCAATAATTTATAAAATCGTCTGCAGTATTTCTCTCCAGTTTGTTTTGGAATTTTTGTGTTTTTTAGCTCTGTGTAGTCATGAATGCTAAACGAAAAGAAACTTCGCCTGAAATTCGAAAATTAGTTATTAATTTGCATATTGAACGTGGAAAATCTATTAGAAAAACTGCTGAAACAGTTAACTTGAGTCGTTCAACAGTTTTCAATATCATTAAACGATATAAAAAGAATCATATGATTCAGGATAAAAGAAGACCTGGCTGACCATCAAAGCTATCCAATGGAATAAAGCGAATTATCGTTCGAAATATTAAAAAAAATCCAAGAATTAGTGCTTCAAAAGTTGCTGCTGATTTACAAGCATTATATGGAATAATTGTTAATCCTGAAACTATTAGAAGGGTAATTCGATCTGCTGGATATCACGGTAGAGTAGCCAGGAAAAAATTCTTCGTAAGTGAAAAGAATAGAAAACTCAGACTAGCTTTCGCAAAATCCAACATAAATAAGAATTCTGATTACTGGAATAAAGTTATATTTGCTGATGAGAGTAAATTTAATATATTTGGTTCTGACGGTAGAATCTTGGTGTGGAGAAAACCCAGGGAAGAACTTCGCAAACAGAACTTGGTACCAACAGTAAAACATGGTGGAGGAGGAGTTATGGTATGGGGGTGTATGTCGTCCGCTGGAGTTGGTAATTTTGTTTTTATTGACAGTATAATGGATCAGTACAAGTATATTGATATTTTAAAGCAAAATTTGAAATCTTCAGCACGAAAATTGAACCTTCATAACGATTTTAAATTCTACCAGGACAATGACCCCAAGCACACTGCTCTGAACGTTAGACTCTGGCTGCTATATAACTGTCCTGAAATAATAAAAACACCACCACAATCTCCAGACTTAAATCCCATAGAGAATATTTGGCAAGAATTGGAATCAAGAATTCGCAAACACACCATTTCTTCAAAACAACAACTAAAATCGGTGCTTCAAGAAGAATGGGGTAAAATCACTCCAGAAATCACAAAAAAAATAGTCGAATCCATCCCAAAAAGATTAAATCATGTTTTAAAAGTAAAAGGAAATCCAACAAAATATTAAAACCTTTTAAAAAGTAAAATTTGTGGATAAATATTTGATGGAAAAGTAAGTGTCCCATCACTTATGTGAGCCATTTTTTGCTCCGTTCTGAACAATTGTATTTTTACTAAATTAATATTTTAATATTTTGACAAAATGTATGTTATGTAATAATTGTTACTAACTTTAAATATGAAACACACCCAAAAAATTTTTGCACATGTTTGTTTATTTATTTTATTGCAGTTTCTTTTTATAAAGCACAAGTGTCCCATCACTTTTGTGAGACACTGTATTTACTATTATGAATAAATAGGATGAACAGAAGATGAACATCGCAGATTTTTAAAAGAGATTTACTATACAATCTATATATTTAAAGTGAAAAGCGCTTTTTTTCAAATTCTCACACGGAAATCGTCTCTTTACGCATGCTTCAACGTGTTTATGAAGGCTTCTTTCTACCCTCGGAAACTGGAAACGTGTTTAGCCTACGGGTATTGAAAAGGGTTGATTGAAAACGGATGGCGTAATATGGTCATTGCGTTCAAAGCTTTTTTTTTTTTTTTTAAAAAAAGAACTCATGTTTTCACTACTAAGTATGCATATTTTTTCGTAAAATTTTAAAGAGAACTTGGATACAGTTGTATTTATAACCGATTGAAATTTCAAAGAGTTCGGAAGATGAGAACTATTTTTACTTACCCATCATACGTAGTATAGAGCAAGTCTTGTAATCGTTTTGAAAATCGGAAAAAAATTTTTGACGGATTTACACGTTTCAGACACTGAAGATTCCGAATAACATATTTTTAGAAAAAAAAAAATTGCCGTCCGTCTGTCTGTGTGTGTGTGTGTGTGTGTCTGTCTGTCTGTAAACGCTCTATCTCCCGAACAAAAAAAAAAAAAAAATGAAATGAAATGAAATGAAATTGCAGGAAACGCAAACATTATAAAAGCCTGCAGGTCGCCAAGCAGTTTTCACATACTGTACCTCACTCCCAGTCCTTTGGAAACATTATGAGTGATGATAGGTTTTTACACGGGACTCGGAGTATGCACTCCTATATCGCTTCTTTTTATGTGATATCACTTCTTTTTGTGACTGACGTTTTAGGTTTGTGGCTTGGCGGGATCATTTACAACGAGTTGTTTTTGATGAGATATCACTCCTTTTTGTAAGGTATTTAATTTCAATTATACGGATTCCATTTTTATTCAGAAAGGAAAAGATGAAAGGGGCAAAAAAAATAATAGTGATGCTATAAACAGAATTATAGATCAGAATTATACAATTTATTGAGTGACTTATTCCAATGTACATGTCGCTACCATAACAACGGGGAAACTTTTATATTAATTTCCTTACATTGTATTCATCAGATTATTTATGACATATTTATTTTCCTTTTTCTTTTGTTTATATTACTCTTCCGTTTATATACATTCAAAAACAAAAAAAATAGACAATTTTACAGTAGTTTACAAACTAATTAAAATACTACAGTTTCAGAAAAATGTGAAAAAATAAGAAGCATTTTTTTCGGTCAACTACAACGATAAGTTTATGGAGCATACTTTACCGAGAATAATCAACATTTTTTTTTTTTTTCTACGAGCCTATTTTTATTAGTATAAAAATTTACAGGGATTTTTATACTAACATATATTAAATATATTATTTTTGAAAATTACTGAGCACCTTAGAAGTTTTTTATTTGTTTAAGTTTTTTAACTCAACGTTTCGAGAATTTGAAAAATATAAAATTCGCAACGTTTGCAAAAGTATAAAAACTATTAAAGTGATTTCTGTTCATATAGTCTGTTCATTCCAATTCGGTGATCCTAAAATATAGGTCCCCAATCTCCGGCAGTCCATGAATTAATTAGGACATATGTATGCAACTGTTAAAATGTTCTCAAAGTTGACAATAGAGGCAATAAGTATAGCTCGGCATATTAAACACGGCATTGCTTCATCATGGCTTTGTTTCGTGAGGTGTTCGTTCTCCGAACATAAAAATCTCACGCGAAAGTGTTCGTTAACCGATTTGTTCGTAAACCGAACAGTTCGTTACCGATCACCTATTGTATACGAAATTTAGCATTTTAAGTTCGTCATAGCCGGAGATTCGATGAACGGCAAATATTTTAACGCAAAACTTGTAATCTTGGGGTAGCAACATTTTTACATTCTGTTACTCAGCGCATGAACGTAAAGTTGAAATTTTGTAATCGCTATTTCAATCAATTCGTGATACGCTAGAATTATATATATTAATAAATAAACACAGTTTTTTTAATCGATGAAAATACTATATTTTAATATATTTAGAGCTTAATATCGACGAGATTTCAGACGGACAAAATGAACTCATATTAAATTTTAAAGCAAGATAATGAAACCTTACAGAGATTGAAACAGTGTAAAAACATTAAAATACATCTCACTCAGTAAATATACATCGGTTGTAATGTAATCAAGATCTTCTAAGAGACTCTGTAAACGAAACGTATATGTTTCAATGCCGCTTTACAATAGAGAGGATGTAGTAACATATTTGAATATATTGTGTATATAGCCAATTTGACAAAAGTTATGCAATTTACTATTGTTTTTCCTCTGTGTTAAGTACAGAAATCATGTACTTCAACGTAAAAATTCGCTAATTACACAACTATTTAGTCTAATTAAAAAATCTTTTGAGTTACCCTGTAAACGAACAGTAAATTCTACAATTCTGTTTTACAATAGGAAGCTAACTTAAGTCGTTCGTAGTAACATATTTTAACACCATGCGCATACGTTCTTTTTGAAAAGAGTTAGACCATTTAATATTTTTTTTTGCTTCATCTTAAGTATAGGAATAAATCACTTTAAAGTGGTATACATAAAAAACTAATTAATATTTTTACACGAAATATTAAACATTTGAACTACTCATAAAAACAATTCAAATGCTGTAAACCGCGTAAAAATCGGATAATTACACAACTCTTTAGCCCTATATCAAAAGATCTTTTGTGAGACCCTGTAAACGAACCTTAAATGTTACGATTTTTTATAATAGGAAGCTTACTTGGGTCGAGTGTAATAACATATCTTAATATCATGTGTATACGACCATTCCTAAAAGAGTTGGGTCATTTATTATTTTTTTGCTCTATGTTAGGTATAGGAATCAATAACTTTAAACTGATATAAATCAAAAACTAATTAATATTTTTACATGAAACTTATAAAGGTTTGAACTATTCATAAAAACGATTCAAATAACGTAAACCGCGTAAAAATCCGATAGTTACACATTGCTGTAGCCCTGTCAACAGTTTTTGGTCTGAACAAGATTTAAAAAGTGCAAAAAAACAGCACTTTTAAAATCGCATGTACTGAAAACCTATTCGTCGGATTTTGCTTTACTTTTGAATTCTTAGTGCCTTGGCACGCCCCATTCCATAGAATCAAGAATTTTGTTTCTATCATAAATAGAACGCGAGATATAGATGTGTCAAAAACCCGTTTTGTCCCGTCCGCAAAATATAAACTAGACAAGAGTGCTAAAAATTTTTTGTAAAATCGTTTGGCATCCATTGGCGGAAATTCCTTTCATTTACGGTTCAATGCATTTCTGTTTCTTATGCTTTGCGAGAAACTCTGTCGAGTTTCTATGATAGGACTTATAAATTTATATTATATTCTTACGCGTATGCTTAATCCTCATCAATATAAAAATATCTTGAAAATATTGGTAGTGAAGAAAAGCAGATCTACCTTCTTATATACACTGCTGGCCATCCAAAATGCAACACCATGAAGGAATGCAAAAAACAGAATGACATTTATTGGACAAATACATTATAATAGGAAGGACAAGTGATTACATTTTCAGAAAATTTGGAGGTACAGATCCTGAGAAAACACTCCCCAAAGCAGCCACCTCTGGTCGCAATAACAGCATTCATCTGCCTAGCCGTGGAGTGGAACAGAGATTGGATGTCATGTATGGGTACATCAGTCCATGCAGCTTCAACACTATGCCACAGTTCATCAACCGTAGTGGCGGGTGATTGGTGGCGGACCAGTCGCTCAGAAGCCATTGACAGGGCATTTTCAATTGGTGAGAAATCAGGAGAACGTGCCGGCCAGGGCAGCAGTCGAACATGTTCTGTATCAAGGAAAGTCAGGATAGTACGGGCAACATGCGGTCGTGCATTGTCCTGCTAAAACGTAGAGTTGCGGAGGCATCGAAGATAAGACAGAACCACGGGCCGTAACACATCAGAAATGTAACGGCTGCTGTTGAAATTGCCGGCAATGCGAACAAGAGGTTACCGAGACGTGTATCCAATGGCACTTCATATCGTTACTCCAGGTGATACGACAGTATGACGATTCGAATGCAAGCTGGCAATGTGCGTTTTCCACGATGCCGCCAAACATTGATGCTGCATACAGAGCCTGCATTCACAAAAGACGACGTGAGACGACATTCCTGCGTCATATACAGCATCATGATGCCAGCATCCATGTTTGGTGGCATCGTGGAAAACACACATTGCCAGCTTGCATTCGAATCGTCATACTGTCATATCACCTGGAGTGACGGTATGAATTGCCGTTGGATACACATCTCGGTAACCTCTTGTTCGCATTGCCGGCAATTTCAACAGCAGCCGTTACATTTCTGATGTGTTACGGCCCGTGGTTCTGCCTTATCTTCGATGCCTCCGCAACTCTACTTTTTAGCAGGACAATGCACGACCGCATGTTACTCGTACTATCCTGACCTTCCTTGATACAGAACATGTTCGACTGTTGCCCTGGCCGGCACATTCTCCTGATTTCTCATCAATTGAAAATGTCCTGTCAATGGCTTCTGAGTGACTGGCTCGCCCGTCGCTACGGTTGATGAACTGTGGCATAGTGTTGAAGCTGCATGGACTGATGTACCTGTACATGACATCCAATCTTTGTTCTACTCCACGGCTAGGCAGATAAATGCTGTTATTGCGGCCAGAGTTGGCTGCTTTGGGTAGTGTTTTCTCCGGATCTATACCTCCAAATTTTCTGAAAATGTAATCACTTGTCCTTCCCATTATAATGTATTTGTCCAATAAATGTCATTCAGTTATTTGCATTCCTTCATGGTGTTGCATTTTGGATGGCCAGCAGTGTAGATATTTGACGGCTTTCCATCATAAAGTTTTAACTGTTAAACAAGGTTACAATTTTCATTTTAAATCGACAAATTAGGCCTTAGCGGGTGTGAGTTTCGGGGCGACTGCCCAGGACACTAAACACTAAGGGGCGAAAAATTCACAAAATAAAATACTTACTAAAAAACTTAAAAGGTTTTTTTGTTGTTGTTGTTTATTTTAGTTGTAAAAGTCACTATTATAATTTTGAAAGCGTTAAGTTCAGGAAAGCATCTAGACATATCTGTTGGCCGTACCAATAAAAAACTGTGTTTCATGTGACATGTGGAAGACTTAAAAAGTAACAGCTCCTTTAAAATCATAGTAGTTTATTCTGAACATGATGACATACAATAAGACAGCATAACTTCGCTGTTAAATAAACGAACTGAAGAAAAATAATATGCAGCTACATTTTATATTACAACCAGCATTACAAGCTGGAGGAAGGAAAAGTGAAGGCAAAGCATCCTGGAAAGTCCAGCCTTTTAAACACACCATCGGCGAATGTTTTGCATAAACACGTTGCCATTTAGAGGTACACAAATTCGCATCTGAAACGCCATTGGCTACGAATACTCGCAAGTCGCGAATAGCAGAATACGGTGACTAGCGCGATCCTGAAATCACAGGTTACTTAATGTTACCAAGTAACATATTTTGAACTGAAAGATCGTGAATGAAAACATTAGCGCTGGCCGTTTCAGATACGTGAGTATGTTTATTCAAGAGATGTTGAAAAACCAAAATGCATCAATGTAAAACTAAATACCTTTACTTATAATTTAAAGAAAGCTTGAAATGAAGGATTTATTAAAGATGCATAACAATCGGCTTCCTTTTTCATCATCTCTAGAATATTACAAAAGAATGAAAAATTTGCATAAACATGAAAAAGTTCAAAAAATTTACAAAAAAAATACACTTGAAAAATTCAAAAACTAACAATCTGATCAATGTCAGGTCACATAAGACTTTATTGGCAGGACACTGACCAGAGTGAACAACATTGTAAGAAAAATTATAACCCCCCACATAAAGATTTAAATATCAAAAATTCTTTTACAAAAATTCAACAGCTGCTCTTTCACTTGTGGCTTAGTAAAGCTATCTGCAAGATTAAGTTTACTAGGAATATATTTAAGTTTAAACATTTTATCAAAAACAAGATTTCTTAAAAAATGATACTTTATATGAATATGTTTTGTTTTCTGGTTTTCAAAAGGGGAATTAGAAAAAGCTATGGCGGCTTGGTTATCACAGAATAAAGTGCAATCTCTCAAATTTAAGTTAAGTATTTTATTTTGTAAGACATTTTTTATCCAGATTAATTCCTTAGCAGCTTCAGTTAAACTAACATATTCGGCCTCCATGGTTGAAAGACTTACACATTGTTGTTTAAATGTCTTCCATGAAATAGGAGTTTCATCCAAAAACAAAATATATCCACCTATGGAAACACGATCGTCTCTGTTTGCTGCAAAATCTGAATCAGAATAACATGAGAGATTTAAATTATTAACTCTAGATAACTCAAGTTTGAAATTTTTAGTATATTTTAAATAACCTAACAATTTTAATAAACAATTCCAATGAGCAATGCCAGGATTGGTTTGAAATTGGGACAATAAATTTACTGCATACATAATATCAGGTCTGGTCCTTCCCGCTATATAAGATAAACATCCTATAAGATTTCTATAAGGAAAACTAGACATTTTATCAAATTCTTCCTTAGTGGAAGGGGAATCTTGCTTTGACAACACTAAACCCTTAGGAATAGGTAAAGAGCTAATTGGAAATTTAAAGTTTGAATACATTTCACAAACTTTCTCAATATAAGATGTTTGGTGTATGTAAAGTCTATTTCCAATCTCTTCAAACTCTATGCCTAATAGCCTTCTGGTTGCACCCAAAATTTTTAAGTTAAAATGTTTTTGCAGCAAATCTATCCCAAAATTCAAATCATCTTTAGTTTTGCCAAAAAGAACAATGTCATCAACATAAAGCAAAAGAACCAATCTGTCTTGAAACATATATACACAATTGCACCAATCTAGTTTGCAAAAATTTAATTTGGATAAAGCATCATCCATTTCAAAAAACCACTGTCTGCCACTTTGATGCAGACCATAAATGGCTTTATTTAACTTACAAACTTTATTCTTTTCTTTTTCAAAACCCTCAGGTTGGTGCATGTATATAGTTTCATCAAGACCAGCATAAAGATATGCATTGTTGACATCTACCTGGACATTAACCCATTTCAACAGACATGAAAATATGGCAAAGAACAACCGAATTATTGAAAAACTAACAACTGGACTGAAAACTTCATCGTAACTTTCTCCTTTAACCTGATTAAACCCCTTTGCAACTAACCTAGCCTTATACCTTACAATCTCACCATTCTCATTTCTTTTTAAGGTATACACCCAACGATTACCAAGTATTTTTGCATCTTTCGGAGGTGTCACAAGATCCCATACATTACGTTCATACATAACGTTCATTTCTTGGTTCATTGCGTCCCTCCAACTAGATGCTTCTGGGGTTTTTACAGCCTGATTGTAAGTTTTGGGGATTTTAACCTCAGTCAAGTTTGCTTCATCTATTTTTAAAAAATTAGAAATTTTACCGGATTCTTTATTTTTACTGCTGAAGTCAAAAAGGTTTTTATCACATTCTATTTTATTTAATTTACAATATTCTAACAATTCATTAAAAGATCTTATTCTAGTATTTGTTCCTTCGATGCCATAGTAAATGTCTGTTTTATTTCCAATTTTTCGAGGTACTGCTTTACGTATCCAAGGAATAGTTGCACAAGTCTTTAAACCACTATGTTCTAAACTTTTGTCAGAATCTGATGCCCCTCCCAATTCAGATGTAATCTCTGGTTCTACATCAAAAATATTTCCATCCTCTGGGAAATCAAAAAGTGAAAAATTTAATTTAGGTTCTTTAATTTTTGAAGCTATATCTACCCCCCTTTTAGTTTCATCAAAACGAACATTAATGGTTTCTACAATTTTCTGTTCATCTATTAACCAAATTCTGTAGCCTTTAGTTGCCTGAGCATACCCGCACATAATCCCTAGTTTAGCTCGCATATCAAGCTTCCTTCGGACTTGTTTGGGCACTCCAACATAAGCTAAACAGCCAAATGTTTTTAAATGAGAAACTGAAGGTTTTATACCAGAGTACATCTCAAAAGGGGTTCTTTTTTGTTTGTGACAGATCCTATTCCAGGTGTAAGAAAAACACATTAAGGCCTCAGCCCAAAATTTTTGTGATAAGCCACTTGAATTAAGGATAGCTTTAACACCATCAAGAGCAGTTAAATTAAAACGCTCCGCGACACCGTTCATTTCTGGACTGTACGGGTTCGTTTTCTCATGTAAAATTCCCTGCTTCTCTAAAAATTTCTCAAATTCGTTGTTGCAGAATTCTAAACCCCCATCAGTTCTAGTAGAAATTACTTTCTTACTTAAATACCTTTCAGCCCTATTCTGAAATTTTAAGAATGTCTGAAAAACGTCTGATTTATTTCTGATGGTATATACTGCAACATTACGAGAAAAATCATCAGTGATGGTGAAAAAGTATCTATTCCCTCCATGTGATGCTACAGGTAAAGGGCCACACAAATCCATGTGTAAAAGTTCTAGAGCAGTTTTTGATCTAACATTCCCTATTGATTTAAATGGCATTCTCTTCGATTTTGCAAGTTTACAGGAGATGCAATCCTCGGTTAACTTTGACAGCTCTGGCAAACCTCTAACACTTTCATTTTTACTAGTATTAACCAAATATTCACTATTTACGTGACAAAATCTCTCATGCCACAAGTTACTCAAATTTAAATTTTCAATTTGGTTAGCTGAAATGTCAACCGAGTTGCTTTCTCCTTTACAAGTTTTATAGCTGAAAGGTTTAACAAAATACAAATCATTTTTCCTTACTGCATAAAATAACCATTGCCAGTCCTTGTCATACACAATTAGTTTGCCTTTACTGCCAACAAAATTTATGCCTAGTTTTTCAAGTTTACTACCAGACAAGAGATTTCTACGTAAATGAGGATTATACAAAACATCTTTAAGAATTATTTCATTGAAACTTCCATCTTTACATTTAATAAAAAAATGTATTGTACCCTTTCCCTGAACAGGACTTTCTTTTTCTCCAACAGCAAGTGACATCTGCATATTTGAAACTGACTCATAATTCAAAAAAAGATTTTTGTTATTACAAAAATGAGCAGTAGCAGCTGTATCAAACACCCAGCTACTATTTTGGCCAAAATCAGATGAATTTGCCTCAAGAAAATTACTTTTAAAATTACTTTGAGCTACTTCAATTAAACTAGTCTCATGTTCAGAGAAGGTACATTTTACATTACTATTACTTTTCTCATTACTACATTTAACATTACTCTTTAACTCTGCGTTACTAGATTCTTTAAATTTACTATTTGACTGATATTTCTTAGTTTGAAAATTTTTAGATTGATTTTTCAATTTACAGTTAGCAATTAAATGACCATAAGATTTACAAAGAAAACAAGGACCTATTAATTTACTTTGATTAACATTATAATTCTTAAATTTACCTGTTTTACACTTTACCATTTCTCCAGAAAAAGCAACACTAGAACTAGAAATGTCCTTTTTGGCCAGTTTCAATCTATTCTCCTCCAGTAGCAATTCAGCCTCAATCTTGTCCGGTACAAACTCTGCATCTGGCCACCTGTAAATCGCTTGGACTGTAGACTGGAACTCCTCGGGTAAACTTCTAATCATCTGGTAACCCATATACAAGGGCTGAAGGGTATGTCCTACATCACGCAGACGCTCTGCTGCTTGCTTGACACGACACAAAAAAAGTCCCAAATTTTCTCCAGGAAAATAACGGACACCAAAAAAATCATCTAGCAGTTGTATAACACGAGCTCTTGTGGTAGGTTCAAAATGCTCTTTAAGGATCTTCCAGGCTTCAGCTCCATTCGTTGTATGCGAAATTAATGGCTTAAACTCAGATGACAAGGTCTGGTAAATAATGGTATAGGACCGGGCTTTTCTTAAATTCACCTCACTCTGTTCTCTCCATGTCAGCTTGTCTGTCACAGGAACTGTTTTTTCCGATGTCTCACCGCTTTCACTCTTGACGTTCTCGATATATTCCCAAGCACCATAATGCATTAGCAGAACTTTTACTTCCATCTTCCACGTCTCCCAGTTTGACGAGGTCAAAAGAGCAACATTCTGAAACTCCATTTTCTATACGGCCTCCGTCAAATAAGTAGGAAAAACACTTTAATACACATGAAAAAAAGCAAAAGTCTCTTTAAAAGCGCACTCCAGGGAAAAAAACATCAGCTGTAAACATCGGCGACACTTAAGCAGAAAAACAACATCGCAACGACTTAGAGAAACACATCGGCGACGACGTCTTCACTTCCACAAAAACAAACTTTAAACTGCTTTAAAAATCACAACCGCGCAACTCTGCTACCACTTGTTGGCCGTACCAATAAAAAACTGTGTTTCATGTGACATGTGGAAGACTTAAAAAGTAACAGCTCCTTTAAAATCATAGTAGTTTATTCTGAACATGATGACATACAATAAGACAGCATAACTTCGCTGTTAAATAAACGAACTGAAGAAAAATAATATGCAGCTACATTTTATATTACAACCAGCATTACAAGCTGGAGGAAGGAAAAGTGAAGGCAAAGCATCCTGGAAAGTCCAGCCTTTTAAACACACCATCGGCGAATGTTTTGCATAAACACGTTGCCATTTAGAGGTACACAAATTCGCATCTGAAACGCCATTGGCTACGAATACTCGCAAGTCGCGAATAGCAGACTACGGTGACTAGCGCGATCCTGAAATCACAGGTTACTTAATGTTACCAAGTAACATATTTTGAACTGAAAGATCGTGAATGAAAACATTAGCGCTGGCCGTTTCAGATACGTGAGTATGTTTATTCAAGAGATGTTGAAAAACCAAAATGCATCAATGTAAAACTAAATACCTTTACTTATAATTTAAAGAAAGCTTGAAATGAAGGATTTATTAAAGATGCATAACAATATCAGTCTATTAATAGAAATTGCGGTATAAATGATAGTTCCATGAAACTGGCTGCAGATAGCGCACAAAGATATTTTATTGTGTTGGAATTCATTGTTATATGTACACAAAATTCTGGATTTTCAGTTCTTAAGACATTGTGACTTATATCACCATGACTTTAAATGCCTGTTCAATTGTAATGTAATACTACAACTACAGTAAAGTATGTGAAAATGAAATCTGTCTATATCGGGATCCTGTCTTAAAGGAAAAAATTGCATGGTTCCCAACAGGAAGAATAGCAACAATTATACATGCTAAGACGAAAACCTGTATAAGGCGGAATTTTTTCCCATTCTTTTCGATTCCGGTTTCACAGGTTTTATTCAATACATATTTGACAAAGCTGATTACATAGTTCAGTATTGCATATTTTATGATTACATATTTTTAATTTTAATATAAGTCGGCTATTAGAAACTTAGTAAAATTCTCTTTGTAAATTTACTTTACGGAAGAGGAAGGGGTGCGCGAAAATCCCTGTTTGGCCCCTGTGGGAGAAAAAAAGTTGGTTTCGGCCCTTGTACAAATTGCGGCTGCAAAAATGCTAGAGTGCCCCCGAGTTGTACCTTTGCCCCTAGGCTTCATGTAGGGTTAATAGGGCCCTGATTAGATAAATTGTTCTGAGAATGGATATCAATGGGTGTTAGAATAACAGTTTAACTATAGAAAAATTACTGGTTTTATATTTCGTCTCTGATAGGCACGGCTTTCTATTATATTTTCCTTGAAATTTATATCATTTTTTAATGGCTGCAGATTATTTTAAAACCTTCAATATTTACAGCAGATTTTCAGAAAATGGGCCATTTCTAGCCTGGATAATTGACAACATAAAGAATTGTACAACTATGTAGGTTCTTCTTAATAGGAAGGTGGGGTTTAAAGCTTTAACAACTTAGAATATAAACAGAAGGGAGTCAGAACGTGGTCTTAAATACTTGCTGTGTGATTAGATATTATGATCCCTGCTTGCGGTGGGATAATCTATCTAAAATCGATGATTTTGACTTGTCGTTATCGATTGTAACTTGGCGATGCAAGAAAATCCTGAAGAAAATCTTCGTTAGAAGAGACGATACGTGACGATATCATTATTCATGCACCATTACTTGTTTTCCCCATATCGCTAAAAAAGTAAAATCAAATAATTATTTTACAATGTTTCGTTTACCAGTGAGACAGCTAACACGTATTTTTTTTTTCAGCTCTTGCTGTGGGTGCTAACTATGCACTTGGAGCTGTTGTTGGAGCAGTCTCTGGAGCAGCTGTTTCCATTGGAGGAGCCGCAGCGGCAATTCCGGCAATTGGATTTGGGAGTGCAGGAGTAGCAGCCGGGTCTATTGCAGCAGGAATTCACAGCGTGATCGGAAATGTAGCTGCAGGTAGTCTCTTCGCTTCTCTTCAAAGTGCTGGAGTTGTTGGATTAGCCACTGGAACTAAAGTTGTATTGGGAACTGTAGGTGCTGTAGCTGGTGGTGCTGTAGGTGTGGCAGCTATACCTGCAATAGGCGTTGGCATTGCAGCGTTGAGTACAACTGGAGCTGCCTCATCAGCTGCTGCATCCGTTGGCACAGCTGCCGCCGGATTGGCAGCTGGCACTAAAGCTGTTTTGGGAGCTGCCACAGCATTAGGTACAAGTGGAGTTGCCTCATCAGCTGCTGCGTCTATTGGCACAGCTGCCGTCGGATTAGCAGCTGGCACTAAAGCTGTTTTGGGAGCTGCCAGTGCAGCAGCATTCGGTACTGGTAGTGCAGTGGCAGCTTCATCAACTGCTGCCACAGGTATTGCTGGAATGGCTTCAACTGCAGGTGCAGCAGCCTTAGGCACTGCTGGAGCGGTTGCCTCTGGCACAATGGGTGCTTTGAAATTGCTAAGGCGTTAATTTGAATATAACTACTATTCAGATACAAGCTGGGAACTTTTCTATCTAACTATCTTAAATTGTATCAAAATGTTGATATTTTTTAACGTTTCTAAGCAATTTCTAACTAAAACTTTGTTACAAGCATTTGAATTTTTTGTAATCTCATAGCTAAATAAAAAGCTTGACTCACAGTTTTCTTTTATTATTATGGTCTAAATATCTTCAACAAGCATCAATAACTTTTAACTGCATCGGCACATATTATATGTTTAAAAATATGCTTGTTTAAATTATAATGATAAAAAAATACACATGAGAATTTTGTATTATCATATAGAATTAAATTAATCTGTCCACCTTATGTTGCCATTATTGCTAATCGCACTGATTGTTTTATTGCAAATATGTAAAATTTTCGCCTGTATGCTGGCGTGCACTGATTCATCAATATCTGCGAGAATTGTGGATGTCATCTACTTTTTGAAATGTAAAATCTTGTTATGGTATGATAGAAAATAAAACGATAACAAAGCCACAAATCCTTCTATATTAAAAAAAAGTAATCTGGAACTGAGCCAAAAACGATTTAGAAATGGACCAATTAAATTCTGCGTAGATATTCCGGGTTATTCTCATCGCATTTTTACTAGGGACTTTTTTGAGGAGCTATTACTTTTTTTCTAGCCATCCTACGGATTCAAAAATTATACCACCAGATGCGAAATATAACAAGCTTTCAGAAATTCAAAAAATTATCACGGTCGGACAATAAAAACTCAAAAAATCCTTAAAAATAAAGTAAAAAATATTTTATTGAAAAAGTGATTTTTTTTTATATTGTTGCCAAAATCTAAATAAGCGCAAAGGATTATGTTTTAACTCAAATAAAAAATGTATTTGCGCGAGACCTGAAAACAATAATGAAATTTTAAAATAATAATTAAATGATCACGTGTTGAAAGCAGGAAATAAAGAAAATTACGTCATAAAAATTGTGTTTACACATGAATATTAAAAATAAAAAAGGTGAATTAAATGAAAAAGAATTATAGCCAGTTAAATGAAAAAGCATTATAACCTGATTACAGAAGAAAGTCGCCTTTCGTGATATCATCATCATCATCTTTTTAAAACAGGATACATTACCAGGTTTTAAGAGGCTGCGAACCCAGAACGGGGGTTGGTGAACGTAGCGAGCAGGGGGCAGAGCCCCCTAGTATTTAAAAATTTAGTTTTTTCACAAATGTCTTTAAAAAAATCCACCATTTTTCCGAAACTATATATCTATTATCCCGAAATCGGGATTATTTAATTTGTTGTCCAACCACACAATGTCGAATTTTAAAAGATCACGGGACCTTCCAAAATCGTATATATTATTTCTCCTGTCAACATCTCTTTTTCTAAGAAAATACGAAACGCAGAACGACGAATGAGATGCCATGCGAAAGGATTTTGAACAGGCTTCTGACATAGTACACTTACGTTTCCCTAAAACATGTTTTTTTATTAAAATTTGGTGATAGTTAAAAATTAAATCGGCATTGTTTTCGTAAAAGAAATGAAAGGTTTTCCTCAAATTACTGTTGCCACAAAAATAAAATACCACGTTATAGGATGCTCAGCAATGATTATAAAAAACACCGCATTGGTTTATTTTATATTTATGATTAAAAAGCGAAATTAAAATTGAAATGTTTACATTTATATTTCTATGTCCCATGTTTTTCCCGAAGCGGATAACGTCATCCTCTAATACACTTAATATACGATTGTTAATTTCTTTTTTTCGCGCGTGCCTTTTGCAATCTTGGATCAGTTTTTACTCTAACTTTGATAGAATAAATTAGATGATATTCTGGCTTGACTAAAAACTAAATGTTGTTTGCTAATATCCTTACTTTTTCTTTAGAAGTTTAAACCTGCATCTAAACAATATTAGATATTGATAAACAATATTATATTGCAGTGCGAAATCCTCGCACGGGTCCGCTGGTCTTAATAAAATACCTTAACATTTTTCTGCTTTTTTTAATCTCTTCTTCGAAAGTAAGTTCGTACTATTTGAATCTTTAACAATAAAGTTCACGACTAATGTTATTTATTAAGCACACAAAACAAAATTGTAGTTTAAAATAAACGATAACATTGTGATGCAAATAACATTACCAAAGGCGCAACGACATCTCTACAAGTTATCAGCAACAATTACTGTTGCTTTTCATACAAACATATTTATTAAAACGATCACGATTATATAGATACTTGATGACCCGCCCGGCGTTGCTCGGACCCATGATAACAACCTTAAATATACCTAAAATCAATGTTGAATGATTTTATATATAGGGTGATTATAATTAAAGTTGCACATTCAAAAGTTTGTAAGAAAATAACCACTAGTCAGAATGAGCCGCCACTGGCGACCAGTTTGGTCTCCCTTAAATGTATGTTAAGTATTGTAACACGTTACTTCTATTCATAATTTAATTTTTTCCTTAATCCTTCACCAAATCGGAAGATTCTAATAGACAAATCAAGAACTTTTACGATCATGGTAGCATTTCGTTATAACATACCGCCAATAAAACTACCATCATAAATATACTAAAAGACATGGCTAAAAGCCATGAATATGATTTTATGTTTTTAATAAATGCATACTAAATTATTTTTTGTATTAGTTTACTTTGATTCTACATTATTTACCATTTTCAATGATGGGTACTTTTGGGTACACCTGTCGCAGACGCACTGGGGTATCATTTTGGCGCCAAAATGGTGATTTTATACGTGGAAACCCGGCGGTTTGGGCTAGATTTTGCTTCGTATGGCAACCCGGTTTAGCAGATTCCGTATGTTTTGTAACAAATTAAATATTGTGTGTTTTTTTTAATGTAAAATAAACTATTTTATAATAAAATAAAAGTAACATGCTGTTTTAGCAATCTCTAACAGATACCTGAAAATGTGGTTTTCTCGCCAAAATCGCGTTTCCCGGTGCATCTGCGACAGCTGTTCCAATTTAAAATACATGTCGTTTACACTTTTCATTTAAAATAGAAAATAGAAAAATAAGAAATATTATCATAAATCAAAACATTTGATTTCAAAATCAAAGCACCGTTTCTAATTTGCACACGCGAAAAATAAAATAAGTATTTGCGATTTTAAAAATGCTGTTGGCGAGATTTGCGCCCAAATAACATAAAAGTACTTAATGATGTTATGTATTTTATAATTGTATATTAAATTACTGTTTTGAACGCGATTGGTCATTAACAATGGTATATATGATTGACGATTAAGAATAATTTTCGGTGATATCTCTTCCTGCCTCGTATAGTACATAAAAACAAAATTAACTGATCATTTCAAAATTTGATTCATTAAATATTATTACATGAGTTGTATTTGTTTACATTCAACTTACGTCAAGAAAAGATTCGGAAGGGAGTTGAGTTGTATAAGCACTTCATCAAACGGAATTATGGTAAATTGTCTCACAGGTTCTGCTGCGAATTTTTTTTTTTTTTTTGACAGCAGGCAGCGCTCCAAAAAATCATTCACAGAAAACTTACTTTACGAACGATTATCTCCATGTTTTAATGGTTTAATATTTTAAACCTTCATGACGAATGAATCTTATTATTTTTTTTTGTTTTGTTTACTTTCATGGATAGAGAATTTGAACTGTGAAGCTAATTTCAACTGAAGTTATTGCAGAATATATACATAATTGAACATAAGTCATCTCTCAAATATTAATTTATTTTGAACGATCTTTCTAAAAATGTAACTTTTATGCAGTTTTATTCGAAAAATAATTTTGAATAAAAATGGCCGCTTGGCATATGAAAAAGTGAAACGGACATCCCGGAACTGTTGATGACAGTCACATGACTTACGGTTTTATTATAGAGATGGGTATACTAGTCCAGTCATTTGGTAGAAAATAAAGGAAAGTTTTGATATTTGGTTTCTTTGGGGTCGCTGAACACGAATCCGAGGTTTTCCAACAAAATTTTTTCCGGGAAATACGGTTTTCTTTTCACGTGTAAAAAACAGACTTTTCTCAGTTTTTCCAAAATAACTCCAAAACTATGCATTATGTGTAAAAGTCAACAGTATATGAATTAAAGAGAATGAAATTTCCTACATTTTATGCTTTGAAAGTTTTTTTTACTGATCAATGGTTTAGCCGCGAGAAAGCCGCAAAAATGGGTGTTAAAAGCAAAAAACTATAAAAAAAACAGGAAATTAACCATTTTACGCAAATATTTAACCATTAATGATACTAAAGATTATATGATTGACAATATTTTATGCATTTGAGGTAGAGGAAAAGTGCGGATCCGGCGCCAGAAGAAGCTGAGCGCAGTGGAGCTGCTCCACCTCATCTCATGAGTCGAGGGTGTTCTTCCTCCGGAGAGCTCGTACTCTAAGAGAAGGTAAAATTGGGAGGGGTAAAATACAAAAACTGTAAAAAAAAAAAAAAAAAAAAAAAAAAACGGAATTACGGCCCTGTACGTCTATGTAACATGAAAATTATCTATTTTAGGCAAACGTTGACTATTAATGATTCTAAATCTATGGGATTGGCTACATTTTACAATGAAGTTGTCTGATAATAAAGACGACGACTGATTATGAATTATTATTTAGTAGACGACGAGTTGGTTCCTATTTATCCACAACTTTGTTCCAACGAAATTGAGTTGCAAAGCATTCGGATGAAGACCTTCAGGAGTTTTTGACATACGATCTAGGCCCTTATTCCTTATCCCTATTCGACAATGGCTTAAGAATAGGAACCAAATCTATTCTCTACAAGGCATTCAAACCCCTAACAAACAAGTTGTTTTCAATTCGTCATTAATGATTGTTTTTTATTGCATAAGGTTTTTTGGCCTAAGAATTAGTCTTTCTCAACAATCTGCGACAAATATGTTGAGTATGTACAGTCAAAATACCAACTGCAGGCAGTAGTTGTCTTTGAAGGCTAACCTGATGACTTACAAAGGTGGTACAAAAACTGCTGAACATATGAGACGAGCAAAGAAACATGCTTCAACTGACATACTGTTTAACGGTACAATGATACTTACCATTTCCAAAGAAAAGTTTCTTGTTAACCCAAAAAACAATTTTCGGTTACTATCTATGATGATTGACAAATTATCATCAGCAGATATTACATGTAAGCAAGCATAAGAAGACGCAGGCACTTTGGTTGTAAACATTGCTTTGTCCTCGGCTCTATCAAATAAGATGGTGATTATAGTTGTAGAGGATGTAGAACTCTTGGTCATTTTGATAGGTTTTTGCAGGGCTGAAAACGTTTTCTTTTTAAAACCTGGGAAGGACGCTGTTTCTCCAACTAATGCTGTGAATTCAACGATTGCAAAAAACATCTTCCTACATGCTATGAGCGAGTGCGATACAATGTCAGCACCGTTTATGCAAGGAAAAGTGAAGTTCCTCAAAACTCTTGTGAAGAATCCAAATGTCGCTGATGTTGTTAAAGTATTCAAAGATTCGAACGCTACTTTGGAGATATTGCAGCTGCTGGGGAACATTTCCTTGCCTCGCTGTACGGCTATAGTGGGACGAATGTACCTTCGCTGAACCACCTAAGGTATATTTCGTACAAGAAGCCAGACTTTAAAAACAGTTCTAATATTGCTGTTTTACCACCATCTGTAGCTACAGAACGACATCAATCTTTAAGAGTAAATCACCAGGGGCAGCCATGGCTGAAGAGTAGGGATGGAAGAAAACAAATATTGGCCTTGAGCCTATATTTACTGTATTATCCCCTGTTTGTTGAAGCTTGTATCCTGTGAGTGCAAAAAGAACTGCCAACAAAATTATGGATGCAAGAAGACAGGTCTTTGTTGTTCTAACATGTACCTCAACTGCGAAGGGAACTGCAACAACATCACAGTGGTGAATCATGACGAGGAAGACAAGCTATACCTTGAAACTGAGCTGGAGATGGATTGCCCACCCATTGAATCCGTGGACCCAATGGAAGAGGAACAAGCCATGCCACAAGGTATGAAATATTTACCATTAAGAAAACATTTATTCTATAATATTCGTAGCAAATAAAACCCCCTACTAATTCCATAAGTCTATTTTCTATGTTGTAGATGTTGATAAACAGCAGGGGCCTTCAAATAAAAGAATGCAGAAATAAGATTTTTGCTGTTTTACTTTTTGTAAATATGTTTACTAATGTTTGTTACTAATGTACATAATTAAATAATGATTCATAATGAGTCGTATTTATTATCAGACAACGTCATTGTAAAATGTAGTCAATCGCACAGTTTTTAGTCAACGTTTGCTTAAAATGGTTAATTTACATGTTACAAAGACGTACAGGGTCATAATTCTCGTTTTTAAAGTTTTTTGTCCCTTACCCCCTCCCAATTTTACGTTCTCTTAGAGTACGAGCTCTCCAGAGGAGGAACACCCTCGATTCATGAGAGGAGGCGGATCTGCTCCCACCTTCCCCTGGCGCCGGATCAGCACTTTTCCTCTACCTCAAATGCATAAAATATAGTCAATCGTATAATCGTTAGTATCATTAATGGTTAACGTTTGCGTAAAATGGTTAGTTTCATGTTACATCGACGTACAGTGCCGTAAGTCCTGTTTTTTTTTTACAGTTTTTGTTTTTAACACCCATTTTTGCAGCACTCCTACGGCTAAACCATTGATCAGGGAAAAAAACTTTCAGTATATAAAATGTAGGAAATTTTATTCTCTTTAATTCATTTAGTCGATTTTCACGCAAAATGCATAGTTTTGGAGTTATTTTGAAAAAAAAAAAGTCTGTTTTTTTACAGGTTTTTTGTAAAAAAAAACGTATTTCCCGAGAAAAATTTTGTTGGAAAACTTCAGATTCGTGTTCAGCCACCCCAAAAACACAAAAGGACCAAATATCAAAACTTTCCTTTATTTGTCCTTTCTTAGCCCCTAATGCCTGCAAGTTCAAAAGTTGACCGATAGATGACATTGTACTCGTCATAAGATGCTAATTAAAAGACGTGACATGCTGTTGTGGCATTCTTTGTTCAAAGCCTATCCACTACGACAAGATGGTGCTACAGCGGATAGGAAAAAATCGGTTTTTAATTGTTCCTAGGCCAAAAACCTTAGAAAAAACCAAAAACTGATGAAACCATCAAGAAAAGAAAGTTGGCTACGACTTTCGAAAGTGAAAATATCGTAATAAAAAAAAAAAAAGACTTGTAATCAAAATCGTAAACGTACAAAGGAGCATGCATAGAGATTGACCTCAGCTATCCAATGAAAAAAAAACATTTAAAAATATTGAAATGCGAACGAGATATCATAAATTATTTTCCTCACAGGATTAACATCAGCGAGCAGGTGTTTTTGCCTGAGTGAAGTAGCCTCTTAAATTTTTGCCTAGAAAAATATATCTACTATTCTTTAACAATTTAAATATATATGAATTTTTGCAAAAGTTGTTGAGCCGGGGCTCATGTTACCAATTTTTGCTCGGCCAGACAAATAATTATTTTCATACGGGCTGGGCCGGGACATTTCGACTCGTGCAGACCTTTGAATGAATGAAGTCCAAATCGGCTCGTCCCACAGAAGAAATTCTGGCCCGGCCCGAATCTTCAGAAAAAGTAAGCCCCGTGTCCCGACCCGGAAAGAATGAAGACAAGGCCCGGGGTGAACCTGCAGAGAAAAATAAGGCCCTCGGACTACATATATATATCATCATCATCAACCAATTTCAATCCACTGTTAGATGTAGGCCTCCCATAGGTTTTTCCATTGTTTCCTGTCTAGTGCTTTGGTCAGCCGATAACTTCCAGCCACTATTCTGATTTCGTCACTCCATCTTACCTCCGGTCGTGTTCTTGGTCGTTTTACATCTCTGGGATATCACTATACAGGATGCATAGGAAAGTATATTTAACCTGAAAATACTTGCGGACAGAGAGAGCTATACAGCTATGCAAGTGAGGTAACGGTATAGTAAAGCGACTACGCCCGACCTAATACAAACGACAGCAGCGCCTCTAGTGGCGAAAATTGGAAGATAGCCATTGCAAATCGAAAGCGAAAAGAGATAGAGAAAAATTTCCAACTAGAAAGTTTTAGAGCATCAATTAATTAGTACGAAATGACATTTGGTTCACACGGATATGATAAATCGTTGCCTGTATACCCAAAAATGTCCGAAATTGATGCACGACGATTCTAGACTGTATACAGTCTAGAATCGTCGTGCATCAATTTCGGATGTGAATATGAAATGTGAATATATATATTCACATTTCGGAAATGTAGCAGTGCGCAATTACAGATTGTGACGTTGTACTGTACTGTAACATCTGTAAAACTTTCATTTCCAAAGCATTTAAAATTTTAGTTTAAAAGATGGTGCTCGCTGGATACAAATAGCATAATCTCATAGCATAGACTTATGGATGGCAGACGATAATTTTAATCCGAAGGTGCGAACGCTTTTATTTTAAAACTTTTGTTTTCTGTGTTGTGGCAATCTTAATCGTTGCCTAGCGACAAGTTGAAAATACGTGTTCTTTTCTTTGAGAGTGACAAAGTAAATGGAATTCTGAATGATCCTAAATGAATGAGATCGTACAAGAGGTACATTTCTTAAAGTAGTGTATTAAAAATAATCTTTTCTTGGAGTTTGAAGTTAGAATTTTGGTGCTGTGTGAGAATGGCGAGCTTCACTGACTTCGAATATTGCGAGATGGTGCTTATTTATGCGAATTCCAACGAAATGCGACGCATGCTGCACAGGAGTATGCCGTTCGTTTTCAAACTGGGCCACATCCAAGTGCAGTTACCATCGCAAATGTAGTGCGACGGCTCAGGAAGCACTAGAAGTCGTCAGAATTCTGGCAAACCAGTGAGTGCAGGTATGCGTATAGCGCCAGTGAGTATTTTGGCATATGCACACACAGTAGTACAAGAGAAATCATCATGACTTGTGGCTTAACACGGGCCCGAATATGGCAAATACTGTATGGTCAACATGCACATCCCTATCGTGTCACTCTGCAGCAAGCACTGTTGCTACGGGATAATGAGCGTCGATTTGATTGGTGCAACTGGGTGTTGATTATGTTGAAGGTAACTCAGATTTTTTGTCCAACATTGTTTGGTCGGACCACAGAATAGAATACATTAGGATTCTATTGTCTGTGGGTCGGACGAGGCACTGTTTCAACCAGGGAGATAGAGAGAAGGAGAACAAAGATAATGTTTCTACTTATGGAACTAAAAGCGGTACCTAGTATGGCGGCATTTCTGGTCTTTTGGGCCTTTAGGAAGTGTAGCGCCCTCTATCTCTTTACCATGCTCGAAACCAAAATGCAGGAAGAGCAGATGAGAATTTGTCATGTTTGACAGGTCACATGACCGGCCTTTGGGAGCACCAGCGCCACAAACTGGGTACTAATTCCCGGTCCATGTTGTGATCTTGAAAGCCTATCTTCACTGTTCTCCTTCTTATTTCTATCTCCATGGTTTCAACGTACTGGAGTACTAAATCTACACAATGCCCACTACTGGGCACTGGAAAATACCTCGTGGGGACAATCAACTAAACACCAAGTGCGTTTGTCCTTTAACGTGTCCAGGAAGGATCGCTTACTCGGACCTGTGTTCTACGTAGGCACATTAAACGGACAGAGGTACCTCCAACCAAAGCCCCTCCAACTATTACAGAATAGCATACCTGACTTTGTCAGGGGTAGTACTAGCCCTAGATGGTATTTCAGGACATACTTTTTTTGATATTTCAGGACAATTTCAGGACACATTTGCTTGGCATACTAACCGAAAAACCCTTAACTCCCTCTTCAATGCATTTTATTATCATAAATAGTACACTACATACGCATTTTTTTGTTGTTGTAAAAGTATACATTTAAAAGAAAAGTGATTTTACCAGAACCCTTTGACCAAGCTGCTAAAAAATTGCGATTTTTACATTACTGAAGGACGAAAATCTCGATTTTTTCTTTACTGATCGAAGAAAATTGCAAAAGATTTTCTTTTTTATAACTGATTGGTAAAAATTAGATTTTTTTTTTTTTTTTTTTGTGACAGAGACGAAAATAGCAAAATTTTTAAATGACTAATCAATAAAAATTGCGAATTTTGGTAACTGATTACCAAAAATTGAGATTTTTTTTGTGCAAATTGATGAAAATCACTATTTTTAACAATAGATTCAAGAAAATTGTGACTTTCGTGATCGTTTTGCATCAGTAAAAAGGTACACCTACCCCCTATTTGATGATTTCAAATGCCGATATAGCACAAAACTCGCAAAATTTCAGGAATATTAGGACAGACTACCATATTTCAGGACGTTTTTATTTTTTTCAGGAATTTCAGGACAAGTACTACCCCTGCTTTGTAAATGATACTCCCCTGTCCGCATTACGGGACTTGTGGTTCTAACATGACAGTGCCCCTGCAGACCAGCCAGCTGCAGTGCGAAGTTTTCTCAAAGATTGTTTTGGACAACAAATTATCGGGTATGGTGGTACTTTTGAATGCCCTCCACGATCGCCGGACCTCACTCCGTTGATTTTTTCCTGTGGTACAGTGCCTAGAATTAGATAGTGTTGTTATCGGCGTCAAAATTATACTTCAGAAATAGAGGACGCCAATAGATGGCGCCAGTGTTCTCGCCGCGGCTATGGTAACTTTCGTTTTTACATACACATCATTGTAAATCAATTTTTTTCTGTAATAAATCGGTACTTTAAAATGCTCTAGATAAAAAATAAACGAGGAAAAAAATTCTAATAATGAAAATACAGTTGAAGAGAAATGTAATTGATTTCATAACAACTAATTGTAATGAACTCAAACATTTACAAACTTTATCATAGGACAATGTTTTTCTTCCTACAATATTTAGTTATTTCTAAAATTGGATAAATACAATACAATATATTGGATAAATACATTATACTATGATGAATTCTTGCAAAAACATGTCCCTATTTTGACAACATTTTAATCTGTATTCATTATTACATAACTTAGTTTACATCCAGTTAACAAACTAAGAGTAAATTGAGTTGTTAAAAATTTCTGATATTTCAGAGCTTTAGTTTAGGGTAAAATAATTTAAGGTATACTAGCAAACATCAAACAAGAAATTAATAATTCTTTCAAATCTAGAAAAAAAAATAATTACTCTCCTGAAAGTATGACAAGAATGCATTTTCTTTAAATTGGGGTAGATGTGCCAATCATCCTTAAAAAAATATTAAAAAATTATTTTTATTAATAGTTATTAGATTTTATTATTATTTTTTAATATTACATTAAGCTATCAACAATATTTAACCATTCTCATACTCACACTTCCCAATGTGAATCAAAATTTTAATAACAGAAATAAATCAAACACTTTTAATTCCAGTAATAGACATCCTACAAAAAGTTTGTTTTTGTGAATGTATTTAAAACCATGATTGAATGAAAGCATACTAATGAAACAAAATAGTCATGTTAAAATAAATTTTAAAGTTAGGATATCAATAATTAATAAAATATTTATGATAATA